>CM075449.1:29655033-30387017 GCA_037832335.1 Carallia pectinifolia | reverse complement strand
TTGGTGGTTGGGTTGATAATAAGAGTGTTTGCAGGTTAGATTGGGTAGTTTAAAGAAAAAAATTATAATCAAACTATAATAGTTGCGGTTTGAAAATTTTAAATTATAACACTAATTCACTAACCGTCCAAACTGTTTAACAGATTAGTTTAGGCAGTTTTCCTTATTTTACAACATCTTTCGAATTCTTTTCTTTTTTTTTTAAACATTTATATAAAGTGAAATCTAAATGTCTTAATTAAATATTTAACTAAAAAATTCGTGAATTCAAGTAGACATTCATTCAAATTTTCTTCATTTTATTCAAACTAACTATGCATTACACGAAACTATGGAATCAAGAAGGAATACAAGATTAGCAGTCATTAAGATCAAGCAATTGAGACCCGTAATGAGGAAATATACTACCCAAAATAAAAATGTGCACGTTCAACATTAAAAAGAAGATATCCTTCATTCACCTGCACTGCATACAAACTGGCTTTTCATTCTTTGTTTAAATAAAAGATTCTTATTCTAACCAAAAGGAAAGAAATTGAAATGATAATACTCCATGTACGAGAAACAAATAAATGAGAGAAGACCGAAGGGTAGGTTTAGGAATAGAAGAAGAAGAACGAAGGGTAAAGACGACTAAGGCATAGAGAAATTTTGAACGAAGGGTTAGGCTTCTATCTTCTGAGAAGTGAGAGAAACCGAGGCGTAAATCTTTTTTCTTTTGAAGCAAATGACGTTGTTTACAAATATATATATATATAGTATGAATAGATCGGATTAGTTAACAGCGGTTTTCAAAATTACGAAACTGTCACAAATTTGTCCTTAGCAGTCTTAAAAAATTAAAAACCGCAGATGATTTTTTCTTCGAGGTTTTCGTAGTTATGAGTAGGTTCAGTTTGGGTTTGATGGTTTTCGACGGATTAGACAATTTATGAACAGCTCTAATTGACAACATTCAAAAACTTTGTTGATTAAAAATTTTATATTTATTGCTAGACTTAGCTTCCTTGGCTTTTTCCTAGGATAAATTGAAAAAAGATTTATAAGTAAAAAAAAAATTGACTTTTAACTTCAACATATAGAGAGAGAACACATGCTCAAGAGTCAAGATCAACTCATTGCTTTGCATAATGAGAACAATAATTCCAAAGATAGATGATATTTGAGATGACAAATTTTATGGAACTTAAAAATAAAGGTGTTCGTAAGTATGTTAATCATAATAATCACAATTGAGGCTGATATTTAAGATATTGATGTCTTTATTTAACTATTCTCATAAGGCGGATTTACAATCTAAGCAATATTAGACTCGAACGAGTCTCTCTTATATCTGATCACAATGTTAACAAGTTTAGAATTCAACAACGCACATTCTACAATTAATCCTCTAAATTAGAGGATAAGTGACAAAATGATAATTCAAACTCAGACCAATGCAAGAGAAAGCACATCAAATCGTTACTATGCTACAACTGCGGATGGTAAGATGGTAAATTTTGATATCAGCTTAATTTTACTATTAAATATGAGTGTTTCTTAAATAACACATATTGCACCGGAATTGATCTATGAATATGACATACAAGCATAGTATCGTTAATTCAAATTAGCTTTATCATTAGCCAAAAAATTTAATAATAAAGTCCCACGAATTTTTAATTTCGAGTTTAGGATTCAATTTCTAGTTTGCACAAAAAGGTTTCAAACTACTTTTGCAATTCTTTTCAGCCTTCACCTATGGAAAAAATTCATACCTGAATTTTCCGAAATTGGAAAGTATAGGTTTTCAGTCTTCACCTATCGAAACAATTCAAATGTGATTTTGCCCAAATTGGAAAATGGGGCATGACAAATTGGAAGGAGCCCCCCGTTGACTCCGCCAATGGTTTTGATTATTACGCTGGTCAAAGGTTGATCTAATTAAGGAGTCTCGCCTCTCAATTCTCGCCCGCGCAGATGACAAAATTCAAGGTTGCCACAAATAACGTAAAATATAAAAATAATAATTTATGACAACATTAAATAGGATATGTGATAAGTATACAGTAATATTATATATTAAATTATAAAAAATATATTTGATCTAATAAAAATATAAATAAATTATTAGATATTATTAAAAAAATATATATGTCTAGCTCCCACACATTCTTGCTTATGTGTCCACGTGGTCAAACTTGTAAGTGAAAGCAAAACAGATGAAATGAAACACACCATGAATTTCATATGCTCCATTTTTCTCACAAGTGGACGATGACGATGACTAGCTGTTATTTCACATGTATCTACATGCATGAAGTAGGTCTGCCGATGCTATAATAATGAGTTTCACCTGTATTTCCTGATGACTAAGCCAACCCAAGTTGACGGAAGAGGTTAATTTTGTCACTTCTGAATTGTGTCAGTATTTGACTGCGAGAAAACATTCAACTTATAGACCATAAACACGGAAATATGGGTCGGGGCAGCAAGCAGTTTTTGAAGAAATGTGTATGTCCAATCTTTCCGTTGTTGACCCTTTACCAAATTTGTCGCGAGCAGTGGCGGAGCCACTTGGGAGCAAGTGGGGGCAACTGCCCCCACTGAATTTTGAAAAATTTTTGTAATTAGGATAAAAATTTTAAGTTATTTCATTATAATTTTAATTTGTTTTCACTTAAAAAATACATTTGCCTCTGCTAAAATTTAATTTTTGTCCCCACTGAAAGATTAAGAACTAAAAAAGATTCTTTTTACTAATAAAAAAAAATAAGACATATATATTTCATAAGTTTCAGTTTTAAATTTATTCTCACTCAATATATATATATACTACTTGCATGCTTTTTATTCATGTAAGTGCACTTTTTTTTTTGGTCAAGTTACACGAGCAAATAACGTTAAAGAGTAATTTTAAAACTCAGTATTCAACTTCAACTTAAAAAATGATAAAATTAGATAGTTTGAACTTGAAAATAATTTATTTAAAATTTATTTATGAATTCATTAGCAAACTCATTTTATGTGTATATGGTAGATATAGTTAACTCATTTTCAAAATATAATTATTTATTTACTATTATATATTGAAATTAATTTTTTTCTTACTAAATGAACTTTATTTTAATTTATTTATACTCGAATTTTTTTATTTGTTAGTTAAATATATTGATGTCGAATTTTAATTTTAACTTAATTTGTTAAATGAACTATCGACATCAAATTTAAATTTTAACCTAACTTATTAGATAAACTAAAATTAAATATATTAAAACTCAGTTAAAATTAACTCACTTGTATCTTATATGTTGTTGCCCCCACTAACCTTTTTTTCTAGTTCCGCCACTGGTCGCGATGGCACAAAATGCGTATAATCTGGGCTTGACTCGTACTCTTTAAGAAATATTGTGTGTGTTACACCTATTCACATCTAGTACGGTTATAATTGTGCTTACATCAAGACCAAAACTTAAGAATATCTCCACAAAATGGAGCATTGAGACATAAATATCCTACTTCACAAAAAAGTCAGTAATTAAGAAAATACTTAAACCTGTAACTTGCCAGTTTGCAATTCTGCCCACTAACCACCAAAACCCAACCCTGAGGTCATTAATATATTGATATATGACAATCTTACCGTTGTAACAAAGATAGTATAACTTTTAATATGTCATAATTTGGTGACCGAAGAATTTCTTAATGTCAAATCTATAACACTATTAATTGATGCTAGCAAACTCTGTTATTTTACGTCCATCCCACATCAAAGTGTCCAAAATTGATAATATAGCTAGAATAATACGTCACATTTAACTCAAAATTTAAAAATAAAAATACAATAAATAGAATAAAAATACTAAAAAAAATCTCTTTTTTTTTTCTCCCTGGGTTAGTCTTCTTCTTTTTCATTAATTGCCCCAATCATGCTCCTTCCTCCACGTTGTTGCTAGCACTAACCACCATTTCTCCTACTTTCCGTCTTTCTTCTCAAAATTAAATCAGCCCCACAAACCTATGTTAAATGTGCAGAAATTTATTCGAAAATCAAGTGTAGACAAATTGCCTAGATTATATAAGAATATAATTATGAGTTAATTAAAAAAGGGAAAGAGAGATAGAAGAGAATTTTTATTAGTTTTTTGTGCTTTTTTCCTCTTTCTCTCTTTTTTTTTTTAATTTTTTTCATTTGAATTAAATGTTATGTTACATTCTACGTGGTCAATTTGGGGTACATTGGCTTGTCGTGTATTCAAACGAACAGAACATATTAATATCTGTTAATGATGTGCTAGACTGGCTACCAAAAGATCCTTCGATAACCAAATTATAATAAATGGAAAGTCGTGTCATGTTCATTAAATCTTTTTTTTTTTTTTTTTGAGAAGACACGTTCATTAAATCAAAAGAGTTGTGATGTATTTATATATTAATTCTAAATTTTTGTTTAACAATGAAATTGCATAAAAATGCTGAATGTCTCGAGTTTGAAGGCCAATCATAGCTAATTGGTTAAAAAATTACTATATCTGTCAAATCGAAACTGTGAGAAATTAAGGAAATTTGTAGGCACGACTCAGCCCAACAACTTGGCTTACTCGCGTATCCAAGTCTAGAGAGAGAGATCAAAATGGCAAGCCAAGTCACAAGGTAATAACTCACAAACGTCCAAAGTCTACTAATAGAAGCTTACGTTTTGTTGCATAATTCCCCATATCCACACTTTCCTGCATAATTTCACGTAACTGCACTTTCTAGCTTGCATAAGGTGCAAAATCACACTTGACTATGACGAGGCTAACAGGGAAAGAAAAAGTCACATAGCTTACACATCAAGGAAGAAAGAGACGATTAAGGCTACTTTCAGTAAAGGACGGGTGAGAATAGGGAGACAGTAAGATGAGGAGGACACTAAATAGGAAACCCAAGTAAAGGGTATGACGGAAATATTGTGTTATATTTAGTTACTAATTATAGTGTTTGAGTTTTTTTATTTGGGATATAGTATGAGAATTTGATCTTTTGTTCAGACGTATTTTTTGGTGTCCCTTTACCTAAGGATGCTATAAATAAAATTACTAATGTCATTTAGGGAAAAAAAAAAAAACACATCAAGGAAAGAAAAATGAACCTGCAAATAATATATAGTGAAAACCATCTAGTAAACTAAATCATCAATGAAGCCAAAAGCTTAAATTGTTCAAATGTTTCTGTAGATTTAACTTTTTCTTGGTAGGAATAATTATAGGTTGTTAATGTTGTTCAATGTTGTTGGGACTAAGTTGTGTATATTTGGAGAGATGTGACTGATTTATGAAGCCTTCAATCATTAAAATGTCCTAAAAATAGAAATCTTTTTTTTTTTTTTGGTTGCTTTGAATAACAACTGAAAACAGAAATTGTTATTATAAATGGGCCGGCAATTGGGCATATATGTGTGTATTTTGGCAGTTGAGTACCTCCTTACCTAACAGTGAATAAACAATGCAAGCATGCACATGCTGGATTCTTGAAAATATTAAACAAACATAATTGTAAACATATATTATACTTTACTATAAATATTTTAAATATTTATATTAAAGTAATCTAGGAGTCCCAGGATTGTTTGACTCTCCTCTCAATGTATTCCCTCTCTCACTGACTATCTTTGAATATAAATTTTACCTTCATTTATTTTATATATATACACATTTATGCACTTTTTAAGGGAAAACAAAGTAAAAATTATCAAATATAAAACATATATGGAATCATAAAAGAATAAATATATCATAGTCAAATTATGGTAGCAATGCATTTTGCTATCTACATGTCAACTAACTATCAGTGATTAAAGAGAGTAAATTTCTCATCCACAAGTAATTGTAACATCAATTAGTAACGTGTTATCATGGCATAACGCCATCACCTATATGCTTTCTTGATTACCAAAGTTGCGTGCCTTCTTCTCTAAAGTGACACTTTATTCCTCATTAGCCAGATTGCCTGCGATAGTCTTTTTTTTTTTTTTTTTTCCCGAGCGAGATAGTTTTATAGCTGGAATCTCTCCTGAATTTAATTTCAAATTGGAGTTTCGGTCCAAACTAATTGACCAAAGAAAAGATGGTTTAAAGTTTAATTTCGTTCTTCTTTATCCACATAGAAAATCTGATGTAGCAAAATGATAAATAAAATGTTATCTAATGTTACATAAGTACCATCTTTATGCGATGTGAGCCTATCATATATAATAGGTGTCTTTTTTTTTTTGGGACGTAGTAATAGTCAGTGATTATTTGTTAAATGATAGCTGAAAAGAAGATCGCAAATCAGAAGAATTGCAATGGAGGAAAGCGAGAGGATTTGATCCCTATCCTTCTCCATAGCACAAAACAATGGTGGCCATTAGGAATTGCCTAATTGGTCAGAAGTCTTCAAATTAATGATTAAGTGTCACTGTTAGTCTTCAAAAGAAATTCCTATCATCGTCTATTTTCTTTGTTCTTATTGGAGCACGGACATGAATTTCCTACTTTTCTCCTTTCCCAAATGAACCATGCTGAGTTTTTCCAAAAAAAAAAAAAAGAACCATGTTGAGGAGCATGGAATGTTAATATGTTATAGCCATGATAATTAATAATCAAATCTCTTCCATAAAAACGCGTAATTAAAAGGCCAAAACATTTTCTAAAATAAAAAATTTAGCTATACGGCTTTTTTCTTTTTGGTTCATCACGGTTCTGATGCAACAGGCACTGCAACCAACATACAAGAAGCAAAATTATGAAATTCAAACTTTTTATAGCCACAAAAAATTCCCATGTATCCTACGAGCTAATTTTTTTTTGGTATTTTGAAAAATTCAAACTTTATTAAAAGCCCTATGTTAGAGTTGAAATATTAGCGGCCACCAAATATACAAATTTGAGGTCGAGATTTGAGTTCACTCATAGTGAGCTCCTCTTCCGAATCCAATTGAACAATAAAAAAGAAGTCAGTCTTTATTAGTTTCATGAGTTTCAAGAAAATTTTACAATAACCCTCTTGAAAATTTTTTTTGTTTTATGTTTTGGTATTTAGTGCTGATTTAATAGTCACTTTTTTTTTTTTTAATCTTCTGAATTAATAGTCACCGTACGTATGTCCTTGGACTTCCGTATCAAACTAATTGCTTGCAAGAGTCACGTACGGAGGCGCGTGGACGGCAGAGGCTACGAATGGAAAGTGGCAATAATGAATTGGAGGAGAGGCTCCATCCGTCAAAATTATATATTTTGGTCGCGGTACAATCAAAAGAAAAGACCCAATAAAAGAAAGAAGAATAAAGAAAGGCAAGAAAGATTTTGATATTTTGAAGGACGAATCACAAACGTCAAATCCAATTCTTGGATCCACGTAACCTCAACGCAGAATCCAGGGTTCATATATACCTTTGTCCTACTCTACAATTTTTTTTCTTTTGAAATGAAAATTTTTTGATTTCGTAATAATAGTTTTAAAATAATAATAAAATAATATAAAATGATGAATAATTAAATTAATAAAAAATAAATAAATTATACCATTTAATATTAACGTGCATAAAAAAGAGTAAGGATTGGAAAATCTTTAATTTGAACCATCGTATGGTGGCCATTTCATGTACGGGGACAAACAAATTTTCAGTCTGAAGACTTCAATATCAATTTATTAGCTCATTTGTAATTTATGTTTATGTGAATTCATGTGTGACTAAATGTTTGAACCTATAGTTCCTGAAAAAATGCAAAATATATAAAAAATATAATTTTAGGGATGCATTTTATTTTGTGTATCATCGATTGGCATTTTGCATTTGGACGACGGAAACAGGTATCAATGCCCATTGACCCGTCTACACGATAAACCATAATAATTTATTATCCAAGTTGGAACATCAATAAGAACGAAATTAGATTGTGTAGAACAGATACAGAGTCTCAAACTCAAATTCTCTTAGGTGAATTGTGCAAAACGAATGAGAGAATAGAGACTGACAGGCTGTGTTGTGATACCAACCTAAAGTAAATTTTTTTTTTTTTGTTTACTATGATAGTAGGGGTAGCTATCTTCATTTTTCATAAATTTCATGTTCCTTTTTTTAAAATTAAAATTTTATATATTTCATATATTTATTTTTCTGTACAATAAAAGTATTTAATTTCACTCAATTTTTTTTAGTATAAAAATTATTCATAATTTTATACAATATAAATTTATTTTATTACTTCTTATTTTACATAAATTTTAATTATTATATTATGTACAATTATTAATAAATTATATTCATTAAAAAAAATACTAAACAATAGCAACATCTACTGGCATGTGTAGAAGTTGGGCAATAACGATAACATAAATTCGCTCACTCCGGATGGACCATCCCCTACTGGCTCAAAAAAAGTTGGACCATCCTAGCTTCACTAGCTATGCAGCAAGCACAGAGTGTCTTTGTCCACTCCATGGCATTAGCAAATATCAACTCTCTCTCTCTCTCACACACACACACTCTCTCTCCATCTTTCAGAAACTGAAAACTGCGTGGATGTTAGCAAATGTAAGGTGTGCAAGACTGCAACTTTCGAGTGTTTGTACTTTATTGTGAACTGAAGAAGAGAAGGGGATGAGGTCTGGAGTACTGAACTGAAAGACAAAATAACAGAGGGATCACGTGCGGTTGCTTAAGGCAAAAAAAAAAAAAAAAAAACCCAGAGAGAGAGAGAGAGAGAGAGAGGAGATTTTTAAGGTCACGATCTAATAGCTGTCGGCCACGAGGCAGCTGTCATTTCTCATTGGGAATTGCTCGCTGTTTTCCATTTCTTTCCCTTGAATTCCGGGGGTGTTTAGGAACCCAATGGGAGGACTTTGCCCCGTTCCTGCGCAATTTTACCTGCCCCTTCCCCACCCTACTCCACCACACGCCTCTTTTTAGAAGTTTGTTTCTTTCTTGTTATTTTGCTAATAATGTTAGATGTAAATGGGCACCGCACACTTTTAGTTCTTTTTCTTTGATCGGCACACTTTTATTTCCATGTCTTCTGGACTGTATGAGATTCATATTGTGTTTCATAAAATTTTTAATTTATCTCATTTAAAATATAAGATAAATTAACTTAATTTCAAATGTGACAGAAAATTTAAAACTAAAGTGGGATTTATTTAAAATGAAAAAAATTAAAATAAATTTATATATTATAAGATTATAAGTGAATTATATTAAAAAATTGATTAAAAATAGTAAGAACATTGTATTATACATCAAGCACTAATATGTTCATGGTTCACACACACATCAAGTTCATGATGACCCTCTTAAGAGTGCTTTATTTTCCAGTCTACAAGAGAGTCTCAGTCCAAAAAGGGGGGAATTGGAGGATGGGATCGAACCTCTGTTTCCTCCCTACGCCAGTAATGACCCTCTTAAGAGTTACGGTTAATAAATATAGTGTCAGTCTTTGTTTGACCTAATCAAATTAAGCTGTTGTTATCTAAGGACATCTTTATCTTGGGAAATCTTTTTATTGTTTTTTTTTTTTGGTACAGGAAGTCTTTTTATTGTGAATGTTTTTAGATTTCAATGGTCAATAGAGTTAATTACAAGATTCAAATCCAATAGATTTACAATGCATTTCAATTGAGAAAAGCGAATGGGTAATAAATAATAATGTGGGCAAGTAGTTGGCGCGTGGGTAAGGAAATGGTTTTGCTGGTACGGTAAGTAAATGGTTTGATTTTTGGGTATTTCAGTGTTTGAGTTATAGTAGGTAAGAAGTACAGAATTTGGTTCAAGACTGCAAATTGCTTTTGCTTGGGGCAGAGTTAAAGCTTCCAACCTCTAGCGTTTTGTGCTATATATCGTTCCTCTGTCCCCCTTCCCAGTTCTTGACAAATCACTCCCTCAATTTTAGGCCACCAGCAATCCTCCAGTTTCTGTCACAAAATGACGCCTAAACATGCACATTACCCCTCTTTGTTTTTTTTTTTTTAATCTATAAAAATTTTAAAATAGGAGAAGTGTCTCTAACCTGAAATTAGGAGGCCTACAAAATACTAACAATTTATAATTTAAAAATTATAATTTATTAATATTTTACCAAAATAAAATATTTAAACAAAATTTATTATAAATAATAAAATTGTTATTCTAATACATTTTATTTTATTTTCTTTTACTTTCTACCATTTCTCAAATAAAAAATTTATAATTTTTTTTCTCTCATTATCTCTTCCCAAATATAAAAGAAGATAAAAAATATTCTTCTTTTTTAATAATCTTTTTATCCACTTTCTTCCCTCTTTCTTTTTTTTTCTTCTTCAAACACAATATAAGAATTTATAATAAAATTTATATATTACCTATCCATATAGTATAATATTCGAATTCGAAGTGAAACGAAGTGGATCAACGGCAGAACGCTGACGCTTCTCACCCTACCTATATGCCACGTACAGATGTACCATATGACTTGGTGTACAAAAAGACAAACCCACGGATGCAACCTTCAAAACAAAATGGGTAAGGAAAGAGAGAGAGACATAAGGACCGAGAAAAGCTTGACTTTGATTGATATGACCCGATCCGTCCTTGGAAGATCCGCCAAACTTACTCCCCAAATCCTCCAAAGTGTCTATCAATGCACGTCGACAGCCCATCTCCTCCTCTGCTAGTCAAGGATTGGCTTACACGCACAATCACTTATTGCTTGCTGATTCCATTTACACGTTTGACTTGTATTTCAAACACAACCAATACATACATACATACATATATATATATATTGTTAATTTCATTTACTTCTTCCCTTATTCCCGGGCTCTTAATGGCAGAGCCTGCAAAAGATGCCTAGAGCTAGTTATCCATGGTGATCTTCCATGTACAAGATGATATAAAAGAGGCCTCGTGCACATGTTAATTAATTACCGTTTTCGATATTCCAAGTATTACCGGTTGCTGCAATTCTTGGAGTTAATTAACAAAGTTAATTTGAGGGATTACCATACAATTAGTGATAGTAAAATGTTTTGCGTGTACGTGTTGACATGGCATAGTATTCCATGACCAGGATTAAAACATTTTTTTTTTTTTTACTGTCATAATTAGATTGTTTCTTTGGAGACCAAGCCTAATTTTGTTATGAGAGTTTCTTGAGCAATGCTGGTGAAAACAGACTCAATCAAATTCTATATATGACATCCAACAATTTTGTATTATTCTTTTTTTGTCTTCTAAAAATAATGAACAAGGAAAAGGACTGTTTCCTAATGACAGTATAATAATAATGTTTCAACAATGAATGCTATCCCACTTCCAGTTCAAGGAAATTTAATTGCTATAACCTAACTTGTAGAAATTCCCACAGTTTGAATTATACTGCAACTCAAGCATCTTGCCACATATAGTAAAAGTCATCAGATAAATTAACTAAGTTTTCTATTTCAAAAAGTTAAACTAGATTAAATATTAATACAAATTAAATTTGAACTTAATACTCTCTCTTCACCTATAAACGAGAAAATTATTTGTGCCATAAAATTAAATATTGGGAATGATAACCCGAACTAGAGGAACTTCAGTTAAAAAAAAAAAATTAAAAAAAATTGTAAAAAATTATTTTCCTTATTTGAATCCCAGGGTGCTTACAAGGGCAGGCAGTGAAGTGTGGAATGTGCCTTGAAGAAGGAAAAAGAAAAAAGTCATAGTTGTTTTGGCCACAATTGACTCGCTAAAATTATTGACCAACAGGGCTCATTACGATTCTTCCAACACTCAAGTGTCCAAATACATGCGCTAATTTCTCTGTCTTCCATACTTAATTAACAATAAAGCAACTTGATAATCTCGATGTTAGCAGCGTCATTATCAACCAACTAAACCGCGTCGTCGGACGCCAAAGTAATTAATAAATTTGTCTAATACATGGTCAAAATCCAAGGTTCCCATTGGCTTTGGTTTCCAATCCACTTGCTTAAAAAAATAATGCATTGCACTACAAGTGGAAAGGATCGACACTAGGAGATTAAAAAAATTGTGTGCGGTTTGTGCTTTGCAGAACAAGCACTAAAGTTCGCTTAAGTGTAATCGAATTTCACGTGGAAAGCAGTTAACTCTGTACTATGGACTTTAGTCCCTGTATGCTTTTACATATAAATAGATTGCATAACCTTCTTTTACAACAAAGATGCTTGATGATGAAAAAGAGTAAAGTTATAGTTAACCCTGTATTAATTAAACCATTTTTTATTAAATACTATCTACTTCAATTAAATAACGATAGTTAATAAAAGTATAATTGTCTAATGTATATTAGTTAATTTTTGGCCCTTTAAACTACTAGAAAGCCATCATGGTAACTGGGATTTACGTAGAAGTTGGGTTGCTTCAGATGGATTAAAAAAATGACTTGATTTCTCTCTATATTTTATGTCTTTTCATTATAGATTATGAAGGACTTGAATAATGAAATAGTCTAAACCTCGGATAATATCTAATTAATAGCCAATCATTATATTGGCGAGGACCCAACCTCAAGTTTTTATTTATAGGTGGCAAGTACAAATTTTAACAATATATATTATGAAAAGAAAACCTGTGCCGGCCTCGTTGGACCTTTCGACTGCAAAGTAACTTTTTTTTAATTTTATTGTTTAAGTTCTGGCACTAATAGATAATTGCAATGAACTATGTATATTAGCTTTTACTACATATATATATTCTTCATCCACACAAAGAGCAGCCGGGTTTTAATTCTTTTTGACATTAATTGACAAATGGAGAAGATAAATTATAGTTTTGATTTAAAGGTCAAATATTAAAATATGTGATGGATTCAAAAAGTTGTTCTGCGAATTGTTATAGAGATGAAAACGAAGGATTGTGATGCTTCTCATTAAAAATATCACTAGTAAATTTTTATTAGATGCCAGAAAATCTTAACAAGATATTGTGTGTCTATATATATATATATATATATATTAAACTCATCTAATTTATTGTCTGATTTTCCTTAGGACCATAGAAATAGTGCCAAGAATAAAAAAGAAAATAATAATAATAATACATACAAGTCAAGGTACCTTACCGGTACAGAAGCAAATGTCAAAGGGAATGATAATTGGAAGCCTTGTTTTTGTGGATGGGGATGAATATGGATTGCGTTTTCTAGGAAATTCATAACTTTGAAAAGCATGAAAAAGACATTTTTTTATTCTTGTTGTCCCAAGTTCTCTTATACTTTCACGGAAATGGGAAATAGAATTTCATTGAATTCGGCACATCAAAAACAAAAGATCGAATTTTATTAGATTAGGGATACTGACTCGTTAAAAATCGTAATTTCATCGAAATTGCTTGTGGTACTTCCATAGATTTTAATGAAATTTACATTAAATGGTCATGAGAATTCGGCATATTGTTGGCATATGAAAGAGACCATTCGATAAATGCATGTATTTTTTTTAACTCAGATACATTTGTCTAATTGATTGTTGCACTTATATTTAATATATATATTTTTTTGCCATACGTGCGTATATTTTTCTCGATGGACATATTTATATTCATGATCTTTACTGAAAATTAAACAAATTATTAATTATTTGAATTATCTTTTTTTTGTTTTTTAGAATTAGTAGTCCAACGGTTGGAAAATGGGAGATGATGATGGGTAAATTTAAGATTCAAATTTTAAATTTTTCAGTTGAAAGCCACTTGTTCCAACCAACTGAGCTATTACTGAGTTTTCTAAATTTATCTTTAATATTACGTTAGTTGCACAAACTGTTTAAATAAATAAGCGTTAGTTGAACGTATATATGTATTTTTTTTTTATGAGGAGGAATATTTGCATATTGTTACTCATATAATTTCTGTATAAGAAACTTGTATGCTTATAAACATTTCCTTCAATGAATTTGGTCTTGACTCATAAAAACGTATCAATATATGACTTATTTCTCATGAATTTGGGGGACCATCTTCTATCAAAATGCTTAATTGGGAAGCAAGATGGATGACCACAGTTGGACCGTGCAGAAAAAAAGGAACGGTCATGTGGGCATTGAACTTTTGTGTCCAAAATTTTCCAACTACGGCAAGCAGAAAAAGCTTAGAGCTCTAATAAGCTCATTCATTAGACCACATGAGGGTCACCTAATTAAGCTCCATAAGCTTCCCCTCTTCCTCCCCCCCCCCCCCCCCCACCCCTTTTTTTCATTTAAAATATATTGAAAAGTACTAAAGGAAGTCTATAATGCAAATTGATCATTAAGTGTACTTTGGATTTTTAAAAACTATGAGTATGCCATACAGCAAATCATTTCCTTACAAGAATCCATGGAAAGAAATAGAGAGTATTTCAATCCGTGGAAGAATGTTCAATTACGTTGAACTATCCTTTGGATTGATTGTAACTGCAATCTTCCTTAACAAAATTTACTTTATTTAAAAAAAAATGTCACTCTCTATATTAGCATCCACGTACGCTGTGCTGTCATGTGGGTGAAGAGCACCAAACTTATCAACATCACATTGACAAACCACATCGAAACCATCCTTTTAAAATGCTGCTTATCATAATAAAACCAACTTGTAAACATCATATAATATTCAATCAATGATATCATAACCTTCCTTCTGGCTTTCAAAAAGGGTCCTACACACACTTGAGATTTATGAATAAATGCACCCATCATCGCATAGATTCGTCAATATTGTTTAACACCTTAATTAATCAAAAAGTAAAAGTTGGCAGAAAAATAATGGTGCTACACTTCGATTTCGAGGAGGCTATGTGGATGATGATGACAGCAATTTGGAGACTGTTATGATATGGGGGAGGCTTTATCTTCTAATTAAACTTATATTTAGCTCTAAAAATAATAAGGCCCAATTTCACCTGCTGACCCAATGATCTGAAAGCGACACACTTTCGTATTATTAGTAGTTAGGTTAATTTCAGGTTGTAAGTTACCAATTAAACATCTCCTTCCTTTTCTGGTACAGAATCCTAACTATATTGCCCGGAAATTTGGTGGAAAATTAATTGACATGATTAGAAACTAGTCTCTGAGAAGATTTTGTACTTAATAGCAGATAAAGAATTTTGCATTCCCAAGTCCTAAATTCTATATGACAGTGAAAATTCAAAAGATCTGAGTTAAACAGTTGTTTGCTCATCAAATTAATGAATAAAGTTTAAACACGATCTAAATTGTAGGTAAATCATGCCAGGAGGGTAGGAGATATATAAGGTGAAAGAAAAGGGTAGAACAAAAAGAAGTGTCTGTTAATGGGAATTCACACAGTGCACTAATCACACTAATTTTGCTGTAAACTGCATGCTATTTAAGATCTGATATTTAAACGTTATGGTGAAAAAAACACCTTTTCTGCCAAACATAATGTTGACGCATGCATGGGGACAATAAGGTGACATTGGGCATAACTCTTGTTGCCCTATAAATAGGACAATGCACAGGGACAGGGGTCCTAACTAAGAGGTAGATAATTGTGATGCTGCTGTTGGGGTGCCTTGTAATTGAAAAATTATCAGCATGATTCTCACTCAGGCATCACATGGTATTAAAGTTTATCCACTATACCAATGCTTGATGGATAGCATGGAAACCTGAAGTATAATCAATGTTTTCCATCATTTCTGGCCCCCTCATTAGTACATGAATATTAATTTACTCCTATGGGACCAGCGAAATTATGTAATGATGCAGTCAACCTAAGAAATTACCATGACCATTCAATTAAAAACCGGTAAATAATTTGGCAATGGTTTTATTCTAACAAAGTCAGTTTTAGTTGTTGTTACTACATATATATTAATCATTGATATATTATACTCATATCGCTAGAAAAGGAATATTTGATGCTGTAGTCAGTTTAAAAATTTACCGTCACTTTCCAACCAAACCCAGTAGATTGTTTGGCAATGGTTTTACTTTAACTATGTCATTAGTCAGTTTTGATGGTTAAATTTGGTAGTCTAACATGTTTTCCTCCTCATACTTTTGCTTTTAAATTGAAAACACAGACTGTTTTCTTCAAGGCAGAAGAAAAATGCTGGAGATTGGCTAAGCAGCTGTCAACTAATTAGTCTTTACTGTGTCCTTATTGAGAAACTGATATAATTGTCTACTATTTCACAAAATTCAGACTAGGCAAATCATGAGGTTCTGTATGCTATGCTTCAATACTTCAACAGCCCTGATCATTGATTATTCATAAGCAAATTTTCAGCAAGTTTTCACCTAATTAAGGGGCTCCATTCCATACAAGACCAATCTGACAAAGTATCAAGAGCCCAAAGCCCTCCAGAAAAGGCACTTCAATACTCATGGAATGAAAATTAAATTTCAGAAGACAGGTGCAAACTGGCACAGCAGAAAAAGAGAATATCACATTTGCAATAGCCTGAAGAGATCACCCCCCGTTGCTATCTCATCCTCAGGACTTGAGGACCAGATTTCATTTGACATAATTAACCATTTAGACCAGATCAAATGCTGACCCTCTGACAGGGAAGCAGGTTACCAAATATTTCGTTGATTAGATTGTTTTTAGGTTCATCCGATTTGGGTAGATTGTATCAGGTCAAGTTTAAACACAAATGTACGGAAACGATGTGTTGAGTTTGAGCGTTTGCATGTTAACAACAGACTTAAGTTCATCATGGAAGACGCTCGATTGCTGTCAGACTTCCCCCCAAATAAGTGAAATCCTGATGGTGCTGTCATGTTGCAGTACAGCTGCAAGTTGTTTTGCTCTCTTTGGTACAAATGCTTCCCACCAATTTTTGGAAAACTGGTATAACGGTTATTGTCCAAGCTTCTGGAGCTGGTTTACATCAATTTCTGTCGTAATTTTTTGTACTTGAATGAATTAGTTTGTATTTGAAATGTAATCATCATGTATCAGCAATATCAATCATGCTCTGGTCCCATGCTTGTACTTGTTTAGTTTAAATTTCAATTTCAAATCTCCTCAAATACCAACAATTAGAAGATCGAAGAACATTGATGGTGGGATGTTCAGAATGTATTTACAATTGTTGGACTATGAATTATAGAATCAGCCCATAATCAAGCTGCCAAATTAACTGTCCATCTCAGATGAGGATTGTCAAGGAGGGAAAACAAAAGGGCCCATGACATCTACAGTGCCATAAGTAAAGGCTATAACTTAGATGGCCCATCAAAGATGTTGGGAATGGCACAGTTACTGTCTCAGCAAATTGTCACCATTTATGACCTGCAATTTGAATCCTTGAATTCAATGCAAAAATGTCAGAAATAGTACTCGCATAACAATTGTATCCCTCTTGTTATCAGTCTTCGTTCACTTTTTTTTGGGTTAAGTCTTCTTCATATAATGCAAATGACACGTACAAAATTGTTGTTAATCGAAGCATGGCAGGCTTCGCCATCTATGACTTGACTTGAAGAGGCTACTCAAAGTGTTCAAAAAAAAGAAGAAGACCAAAACTTAAAGACGGTCAAATTCATATGTATTCATTGGTAAAATAATTGTTGTTGAAATTGGCTTGGACCGGCTTGTTGAACTGATTGAATCAATGAAATTATAAGTTCGGTTTGATCTTAAAAATTAGTTGAAACTAAATTAGTCAAAAATAGAAAAAAATTAGTCCAGTTTGTGGTCAAACTAACTTAAGTTATAAATATAAAAAATTATAATTAAAACCAAAATTTTCTTTAAATAATAATTGCGTCCTAAATTTGATTCAAATCTTCAATTCGACCACAAATTTTATCTAAACTTTTGATTTAATCAATAAAACTAAAAAATTAATATATAATCAATTCTTTCCATAGCTCTTTTTGCTAAAACTATTTCAATTTAATTATAAAAGATGATTTATAATGAAAAAATATCATATATATTTGATATTTTTTTATCACTTTATAAATATATGTTTATTATTAAATACTTTCGAATTAAATTCTGATTAAATCAATTAAAAGATTAAATCTTAGATCACTAATTTTTTTTTTCAAATCGATCACCGAGCTGATTTTCAAAACATTAGGTAAAATTAACATGAATGTCAGCACTTTGAGGGCCAGGTCTGATAAGCTTTAGGCCGAGTTGCCAGAAATATAATGCGCTGGCATCTTCTATATATTAATGGGGCTGCACGTGTACTTAAATTCCGCAGAAGTTTACCAGGGCAGCTAAATTGAAAACTTAAAAAGAAAAAAAAAAAGAAAAAAAAAAGGATAAGAAGGAGAAATTCTACTATGTAGGCACGTGTTCTTCAAGCGGCCAAACCAATTGGGATTTTTGGAAGGGGAAAAATAGTTCTTGTTATTGGGCTGGTGCTGGGTGACTTGGCTTGGTTGAAACACACGTCAAATAAAATTAATTATACAGTACAATATTATAAATAAATTATATATATTAAAAAAATGAGTCGAATAAATTTTTTTTAAATGTTATAAATCAAAAAGAGAAAAAAACAAAGATATTATAGTAATTCTTCCAATAGATTTATTAATCTTTCTTATGGACTGCTCCAAATATTAATGTTGTCATTGAAAGGTACAACATTATTTTTCTTTGTTCGCCCAACAGTGGGCTCAATTTATGTGAGAGTTGCCGCTATAAAGCTATAACTTGCTGTTGACAATTATTGTATAATAACATCATGTTATTAGCGGGCCAACCAACAAGATGTCAAATGGCAGCTATAGCTCACTCAATCCCACCATCAAATGCATATGGCCACATGCAACTAAAGGAATGAGGCGTCCAAGCACCACAACAAATTAAGCAGTATGCGACTATACCATTTGGTTGCTGAAAGCTTTTGCATAGTCAGAAAGAAATTATCGCGACTATTAAAAATCGTCGCCATGATAGTTGTCTAATCTCAGTTGAGGAATGGTTTTGGAGACCTGCATATCATGAAAAATTTTTTGCGACTAACAAAATAAGTAGCTCACGGAAAATGCGAATAGCATTGGCGACTACTTTGTAGATTAGTAGTAGAAAAATGAACGTTTGGGCAACCACTTTTATAAGTTAGTCGCTAAAAGTTCCATCATTTTTCTGGAAGTCAGTTGTTGAATATATACTTTTGGCGACTACTCGTGGATGTTAGTCACTGAATTAGAATAGTTTTTGGCGACAAAATCTGAATTTTAGTCGCCAAAAGCCATCATGCCACCCTATCAATCGATAATTTCCTTTTTAATTTGCAATTTTTTTTATTTCAAATATAAAACTAATTGGAGAGAAACATTACAATAATTTGAAACTAAGTTCATTAATATCATAAAAACTAACAATGTATCCACGCATTATAATCTTTCTATGCGAACAAGATAAAATAAATTTATCATCTTTCACTAAAATCAAATCGTTCAACTCATTCAAGTCTACAGCATTAAAATGCTCCACTCCGAGAACTTCATTCCATATAAATAACCCGTACGCTGCAAGAACATAAGGATGTAGAAACCTCTTTGCATACCACCCGAAAAAACCAATATGGCAAAAACAAGTGAGCTTACTTTGGAAATATCACTTAACTGAACGTGCTATAATTAACATGCATTTGAAACGAAGGGGACATTTGGTACTGCCAAGTCAAAAGGCCATTTATCTTACCATTTCGTTTGCCCTCTTATACAAACATGGATTAGAAAATTAAAATATGGAAAGAATATTGAACAAGAAAGTCTACAGTTATAAAACTCACTTAAGACATAGAGTTTGATCCCAAATGAGCCTCCACTTGTTCAAGTCTAGCAGTAGAGCATCGTAAGCTTCATGAGACTTCTGTAAAGCACTAGTAGTTTGGCCCAACATTTGACGAGTCTCCTACAATGTTGCTTGCGATTCTGAAAATTGCGCTTGTGACTCTTCAAGTGCTTCGGCCAAAAGCTTTGATCTTTTATCGGACATTGGCCTAGCACCATACCCAAGTCCCATAAGGTAACTTGATTTCTTCCCCGTACTTCATCATAGACCTTCTTCACATCCACCGGCTCTCCTTTTGCTATCTTCGTATCTATCTTTTGTTCCTTTAAAATGTTGTAAGGCAAAAACAGAGATAGTCAATCAGTACACAATAATGGGATGGCAAAACCTAAATAAATGTGTTAGACACTTACATAGGCTACCTCAACTTCTGTAGTAATCCATCCTTTACCTTCCTTACACCAAGTGAATTTGAAAAAAATCTTTCCCATTGAACTCCTCTTCACTCACTTCATTTTTCTGCTTCTAATTGGACAAATAAAAATGCCAAGTAATGCTCAGATTGGCTGTCACTATTGCCCATCTCCAGTCTTCAGAATTGATTGGTCTGCAGTTCATAGCATTTGTTAGTATATTGGTAAATCAAATCAATGACCCACACCTCCAAAAATTTGAAACATACAACTAACTTTTGATAGGTCAGAAGGTCACCGCATTAATTCAGATAGATCCTTAGCTCCAAATGATTCCAATCTATGGATAACCCATTAAAGAGAAACCAAAAACACATACCTAAACTTGTAAATCCAGAAGGGTAATTTCAAAACATATTCATCCTGAATTTAGTCGCAAAGTTACGGTACTAGATAGATATTTGTAATCAGTTAAGCTCCTTTCTCTAATACCAATCAAGAGGACCATGACCTGAAAATCAACAAGAGAATCCAATAATAGAAACCACAGAACTGTAACCAACCAACGCCCTGGTGGATGAGGAAAGATGTTGAACATCATAGTAACCACGACACAAATGCAATAACAGGAAATAGGTCTGCTAATGTAGATTCATGCACTTTTGATGATAAGAAAATAGGTCAGTAACATCTGTTACTCGGACAACAGATGCGAAGAATCTCCGTTCGTATAGGGACTTAAGTTAGCATTATATTCTCCAAGCCGTAGCCTTGAACAGAAGGCAAGCTGTTTGAAAAGAGATTTTTCAGAAAAAGAAAAAAGTCTCTCTGAAAAGATATTAAACACCAAAACACACTCAAAAAAAGGAAAGGAAACCGAAGATCAGAGCGTTTGGAAACCGAAATTCTTTAGAAAGGAGAGGAGATTGATTCTCGTACCTCGAAGTCGAATTGCCGCCGGCCGTTGCGGGGAGACCGAAGATCGAAGGGTTTGGAACTGAAATTGTCTGCAGAGGAGACATTTATTCGGCAGACAGGAATCAAATTCGCATAATTTTTATACAAAAAAACTAATAATAAGAGGAAAAAGGAAACAGCAGAGTTACCTTGCGGAAATTGGAGAGCCATGATAGCCTTCTTCCTAACACAGCCTCCTGGGGAAGGGCGGCGAGCAGGTCGATGACCTGAGGCAGGACGGCCGGAATGGTCTCGTCGTTGATGAGCTTACAAACGTCGTTGAAGGCGGCACAGACGACCAAGTAATTGTCGGACTTGAGGTCTTTCTGAATGGTATGGACAATGAGAATCATCAAGTCATGGTCGTCGTTCAAGAAGAGGCTGACGGCGAGGTAGATCCGAACCTGGTTGTGATCAATCGAAGGCTCGAAGCGTTTAGGGCACCAAAATTGTTTTATTTTTGTTTAATATTATTGTTTACACTTAAGAACTTTTAGGACTATTAATTAAAAATAGTCGTTTATATAGTCATATTATTGTAGGTTATTTTAAATTTTAAAAATTAAATTAGTTATTGAATTGACAAGTTTAGAATTTTAAAATTTAAGTAATTATATATATTTATGTAATATATTAATATTTAAAATATAATATTATATAAAAATATAAGTATTATATATATATATATATGATTTATATGATTTATAAATTGTATAATATTTGATTTATATGATTTATGATTTATAATTTTAATATATATGATTTATAATTTATTTTAAAATAAAATTCATTAATTTATCTTATAATTTATAAATTTGTATTCTTATAATATACTTTAACATATATTTTAAAAAATAATAGTTGAATATTTATAATTCATTTAATTTATTTTTAAAAATATATCATTTATTTATTTACAAAGTCGTGAATATTTTTAATGAAATAAAAACATATTAATTACTTTTAAAAATGACAAGCTATTAATTATTTTTAAAAAATTAAAATATATTAATGACTTTTGAGAGAAAATAGATATATAAATACTTAGTGTGGTAAAATATTAATTAATTTTAACTAAAATATATTGATATTTATTGACTCATTAAACAGACATATAAATACTTAATTTTAATTGACTCATTAGAAAAAAATATGGTGCTAATTTATCAAAAATAAAAGGGTTTTTTTTTTTTTTTTTGACAAGATAGGGAGAGAGACGGGGGAAACAAAACAAAGGAAAAAAATAGGTGTCTATAAGATTTTTATCTGATTAATACATTAAAGTATAATAAGTTATTATTTTTTTTTAATTATATTAATATTTTTTAAAACGATAAAGTTAAGTAAAAAGGTTTTTTTTCATATTTTAATAATATATTTTTATATGAGATACACCGAACTCTAGCGAGCATGCTTTGTCATTATTACATAAAGTTTCTCCCACAATTATTAATTAGGTTATCAGGTAATGTTCCTCCTCAATGCGGTCTTGCTTATACATAGGGTTTTTTTTTTGGGGGGGGTGGGGGTGGTGTAATTGCTAATTAATTCAAAATTTGTAAACTAAAATCCAATTTGTAATTAGGGTCGCCAAAATGAACAACTTCGTTTGTTGTTCTGGAAAATCTATATGTATATTATAGGGAAAGTTGGTAAAATGCTCATGTGGCAGTGACAATTAATTTTAAGAATATCTACGTATTTGATTTAATTTTTAATTTTGCAACAGTTTGTAATATTTGACATTAATTGATTTGTAGTTACGATTTCTAACATGGACATAATTATTCAATTGACTTAATTAAGATCTAACATGTATTATAATTTAACCAATTTATATTAACAATTTTTCATATATGTCTAAAATCCATGCAAATGAGAGAATTCTATAAAACTAATCTCTACAAAAGATAATCCTAAATTCCTTTTTTGTTAAAATAGAGAAAAAAATAATAAAAAATATTTCAAAATTTATATCTTTCTTCAAAGAAAAAACTAATAATTTAAATCTTTCTCTTTTGTTTATCCGATTTTGTTTAAAACATGCGCGGGTCTCTAGCATATATAGAGAGTGATCTATTTATTATTAGTCATAACGGTACGTTTTATGAAGAGACTCCAGATTTACAAGAAGCCAGCGGCTCATGATTTCCCTTTCTATGAAGAAAAGTAGAAAACCCTTTTTGAGGCCCCAAAAAAGAAATAACTTGAGAGAATAAGAAAATAATAACGATAAAAACGTTAAATGATTATTTTTATCTTTTTATTTTAAATGAAACAATTTCACTTTTGTAATAGGCATTCGGAGTTTCTCATTAATGTCATTTTTCGTATCCCAATAAAAATCCAAATACTTTAGTGGTGTGCTACTGTTGGACATGGGAAGCAGATTGTCAAGTGTCTCTCTCGGGATATTTTTTTTAAGCGAAAAGACTAAAAGGACAGGATAGGACGACAGGCAAAGGACATGGACTGAGGTGGTGCGTGAGTCCCTGGCGGGTCCCACGACCTTTTTTTTAAGAGAAAAAATAAGTGGACGGGAAGAGAGAAATGCGACAAGAAATTTTTTTTTATAATTAATTAGTTTATTTGTATAATAAAATATTAAATTATTGTGATAAAATTTAAAAGTATTTTTTATATATTTTTTGTTGTAGAAATTTAACGTCTCATTATACAAAAAAATATCTGATTGTTCAAAAAAAATTTTTTTAATCTGTTCCACGTTTTATTTTTTTTATTCATGTAACAATACTCTTTTTTTGAAATGCTTATGAAGTGCATGTAACGAGGATAAATAAACAACAGGGACAAAATAAATATGTATATAATTATTGAAAAAGTTATTATTTATTTATATAATTATAAAAGAAGTTTATGTAGACATTCTTTTTTTATTTTGTGTGCACACGCTGAAGTTTTTTAACCGGAAAAAACGCGAGTCCTGTGTGGTGCCCTCGTCTATCAAGTCGGTCCGTCTTTTTCTCCTTGTCTCCACGCCCGGTCCACGTAGGTAGAGTCATATTTAAGTGAGGTCAAATTTCTGTGTGGTCTATGGTACAAGAGAATTTTTGGAGCTTTTCCAATCCCAACAATACAGAATGTCTGCTGGCGGAAGATGGTGTAAATGGTGAGAATTGGGCATCGGGAAGATTTTAAGAACTTGGTCAAGCAGGCATTCTTCACAGTGCTAGGATTGGTTATTACTTTTGTAGACTCACTGTTTCCCATTTAATTTTCTGAAGAATTTTTGGGATTCTTAATAGTCTAGATTATGTTACATTCACACCTTCCTGTTTTCATTTCTTATGCTAGCAATGACATCAATAGCACCCTGGCTTCTTTTTCAGGAAATCAATAGGAATAATCTGTGTTTATTTCCAATAACAATCTAGTCAACGTATGCTATCTTAAATATTTGAATACGAACTCCAGAGGCAAGTTCCAACGCCTTAAAGGCCTTCGAGATGGAAGATCCTTGGGCAATATAATACGTCTAAGACCCGAATAAAAAATAACAAAAAAAAAAAAAAAACCTTTCCCTTGATCAAGATATTTTTTATTGAAGAGCAAAGCTCATATTCCACCCCTATCTCCAGCCGAGAATAAACATCAGTAATGAACATGAAAAAGACCACACTACAATTACTTAAGCGAGAATTTGGAAATAGATATAAAAGAATCAATAGGGAGCATTCACGGTTAGAGCCCAAAAAGAAAGACAAAACTAGACATACCAAATAGAAAATTTTTTTGTTCATACAGGAGAAGTGCAAGGCATCATGCGCGAAACAAAAATAATTCTCAAAATAAATGCTTGAAGGAACGAAAGAATTACTTTCCTTCACGAGCTATCCCGTATTATTTTTCTTTTTCTTTTCTTTTCTGTTTTTTTTGTTTTTTCTCCATAAGTCTTTGATTAAGTGGTTCAAGAGCAAAATATGAACTCCTCCCATCAAATTACTGCTTCTTCCAGTATCCTCAACGGTAATAAGTCGTCTCCAAATGGAACTCCTCCAAGGATTGGGAAGTAATTAGACGACAAATGCAAGCCGAATGACTGGGAATTAGCCAATGATTTCGTCGACGAGGCTGTAATGGGAAAGGCATCCAGGGGATGCAAATAGAACCCGTGGATATTAGCTCCTCTTTTCTTTGCCCATCATGATCTGACATCATGATGCACTTGAACGGCCTGCGATGCAATAGACAAAGGAATAAATTCATTGAGCTAGCATACTAACAAACAAAATACACACGTATATGTTAAGTAATTAAATTAAAATATCGGAAGAGCCAAAAGGTATATTATATAAACAACGTTACTTTAGGAGGAAATAACGCACCTAAATTTGGGTTTCTGAATGCCGGAAAGTGTGAGTCCTGTGGCATCCATGTCAAAGAAGAGTTCCGAGTAATGTTTGAGACGAAGACTGTCCCCACAATTCCCAAAAAGTTTCATATCGTAGTCTCCTTCTGCATGAGCAAGCAGTCTTGCAATCACATATCGAGAGGGCCGCCCCAAGATCCTAGTTTCCACCACCAAGCTTCCGTGGGGATTGATATTTTTGCGGATGACATCATATTCCATTCGTTTGTCTCTTGATCGTGGAATACACAAGGCAGCAATTCGAATCCTAATCACTCCTTCTGTCCTGTTGTGTAAAGTGATTGATCTACCCATGTTGGATCTCAATCCCATTGTTTGCTTGTTTGTTTCTCTGTTTGTTTGTTTGAACCCGAGAATTACTTGCAGTTCTCTTTCACGTCTCGATGATAATAACGTGAATTTGAATCGATTGAACGAATAGATGACGATGCTCCTTGTGGCTCTTGTGTATTTATAGTAAAGGTCATATGGGATTACATCTTCCACGCGGAATTGGATTCCTAATTGGAATCTACTTTGGTATTGGTAATATCATTCTCCTTATTCCACCTGGAATTAGATACCCAATTCGAATGTATATTAGTTAATTATTATACTCCTCCTAAGTCCTAACACAACTCAAATTATAGATTTCTCTAACAAGGATGAGTCTACATCATCTATATCTAAATTAGCTCAATTCCAATTTTTTTTTCATTTGATAGTTATTGGTGATATTAATAAGGTAATTTAATTACACTAATGTCAATAGGGCAACTCAATTATCTAGGGATGATTTATTCAATCGAGAAGAAAGAATACGATAATCTATTCAATATAAAATTACAACCTCTTCATTACTTATTAATTTAATTTGAATAAAAATTAGCTTAATAATTTATTAATAAATCATCTGTCTCTCTTCCTCCTCTTCCAGTTGTTTCAGTAAGGCTCATGTTGTTCAACACGATCAAGTCATCAACTCTCTTTACAGACTGATACAGCCATAGTGGTATATCACTTTTTAAATTCTGCTATGTTTTGTTAAAGTTGTGTAGAGAGTCAAAAAAAGTTGAAATGAAAACAAATCCCATCCTCTACTCTCATCATCTCTTCAAGACAACATAAATAACAGTAAAAATAAAAACTAACTGCATAACAGACAAAATATTGGCTGAACCAAAAGAATAAGACATCCCACAATAAATGCCAAATTAATAAGTATATGAATGATATAATAATCCAGTTGACTTTTAAAGAGTCACCGGTTATGAGTTATGGATGCTCATTATGACCATATTTCATACTAATTATTGTCATTAATTAATTAATTAATCTCATAGTCCTAAATACCTAAATCTTGGCTATTTAAATGTTGGCATAGCCTACAAATTTCACAATATTGCATGCAGCACAAACACATTTGCATAGTTAGGCATTTCTTCGCAAACCCATTCACGAATTTCTTCAAAAATTTACTATTGAAGTATGTATCTTATACACCCATATCAATAATATTTCTAAAATTTTGGGTTTAGAATACAAATATTTACTTTTCTTTTTTATTAATCCTTTTCGTGGGTGTCTTCCTTTCCCTCATTGACACAGAAACAATGGCAACTCCAAAAGACATGTTGGATCTCTTATCAACAATCCTAAATGAATTGGTTGAAATAATACTCGCAAAGACAGTGAACAAGAATACATGCGTTATCCAAGCAGGTAAGTACACATAACTTATGTAAAGAAACTATAACATAAGTTGTTTATTTGAAATGTTTGGTCCAATATACTATTTCAATTGTAGAGCCTTTCATGAAGCTTCAAAGGCCGAACATATCATCCAACAACTCAACTTGACATCATGGTATATGAAAATCTCACTCAAACAATAAATAAAATGTGACTCTTGAGAGCAAAAATGAAATTACTTACAACAAAAAAAATTTTAAATTATGTATAAAAAATATTTAACCCGCACAAAAACACAGACTAAACCCTAGTACTATTATTATCCTATTGTTATTGCTCAGCCTTCAGACATAAAATGCTCCTTGGCTTTTGCCATGACCATCCTAACGTTGAGACGATGCCTCACTTAGCGCTCATTAGGGGATCTAATTATGAATGCATGCTATCTAGGATCAACTTCCTTTTCCTTTCCTTATTTATAGATATATTTTTTGATTGCTTCTTTGATTTTTGTTTTTTTTTTTCAATTTTTCATTGTTGAGTGGTTTGATATAAGTTTCTTTGTGCACTAATTTTTATTTTTTCCCTTTGTTGGTCCCTTGGGTGAAATTTCGAGGGGGGTTAATAGGCTTTATAAATGAAATCCTCAAATAAAAAAATGAATGTAAATGAGAAATTGAAAGAGATACAATAACGAATTTTACAAGATTCACCAAATGAATATATCTTTGGTCTTCTTAACAATCTCTCTCGTGGAGATTCTTGAAAGTTCAATTATAGGGATGTCTTTGGGCACATCAATCACCACCGTACAGTTTACAAAAAGATTCTGCAAACACCTTTGCGCCTACCTTTAAATCGGTTATTACACAAGTCTCACTTGCTAACACCAATTTCCCTTTTTCTTTTGGGTTTTCTTTTTTGGAGTTCATTCTTAACTCCTTACAAAATGATCCGCATAAGTCTCACTTGGGAGCTCTCACCTAGTCTCACAATGTATTACAATACAAATGAAATTTACTAATTTTAATGCTAATTTTACAATGGAAGCACCTAGAAATGATAACATTTTGTTTTGAGAGAGACTATACAATACTTGAATATAACTTTCTTCACTTCTCACATCAGTAAAAACACCTTCAAGTGATGTCTAAGTAGCTGCAAGATAGGTTAGTAACTTATTAGAGCTGTTGTCATAAGTTGCACATGCATGCTTTGTTGTTTTCCTCTTGACTGTACATTGATTCTCTTGTCTACCACCTTCTGGTATAATGCTATAACTTGGTGCAAACATCTTGAAAAAATTTCTTTTTTGTTATTTAGTAGACAGTGAGATCTCTTTACACATCAAATTTGACTATTTTTAAATTAGTATAGTATAGTCAAATAAATGTTGGAATACAAACATTAAAGTTTCGTCAAACAGTCTGCACACTTTTAGTAGAACGTTAATATCTTGCAGAAGGTTTTGAATTTTGATGTGATTCTTTTTGCATTGATTAGTGAATAAAACAGGGAATCTACACATAAAATTTCGCATTCAAATTCATCGTACTCTCTTCTAGGCAACCGTTGCAATTTACTCTATATGCACCAAAGGTTCCTAATAGCTCGCACCCTCTTGATATAAAATTCATAAATTGAAGAAAGGAAGTGAAGAGAACAAATATAAGTTGAAGAAAACGTTGTATGACCTGAAGCAAGCACCCAGAGTATGAAATAAGCACATTGATTCATTTTTCCACGAAGTCAAATTTCAGAAGTGTCTGTCTCAACATGCCTTATATGTGAAAGTCAATGACAATAGTAATATTTTATTTGTGTGCTTATATGCGGATTACTTGATCTTTACAAGTAATAATCAGAGAACGATTGAATACTTTAAGAAGTTTATGATGCGTAGAGTTTGAGATCATTGTTTTAAGGCTAATGTCATAATTTTTTGGCACTGAAGTGATTCAAAGAGAGAATAGATTTTTTGTTTGTCAGAAGAGATATGCTATAGAGTTTTTGAAGAAGTTTCGAATGCATTATTGCAATCCAGATGATGGCAATTCGATGAGAACACTTGTTGAGGTGGACATTAAATTGACTAAGGAAGGTGATGAAGCACCTGTTGAGTCTATACACTTCAACCAGATTATTGAAAACTTGAGATATCTGACATAGAGGAGATCTGATATATCTTACAGAGTTGATTTGATTAGTAAGTTTCTAAAGTCTCTTCGTCAATCTCATATGTAAGTTGACAAGAGGATTATGCGGTATATTAAAAGAACTTTTGATCATAGCCTACTTTATTCTTCATCTAAAAATTGTACTCTTATAGGCTATTTTGATAGTGATTGGGGCGAAGATGTTGATGATCATAAAATATTTCTAGTTATTATTTCAACTTTGGCACAACTGCTTGTTCGTGGTCCTCAAAGAAATAATCCATTGTTGCGCTTTTTATTTGTAAAATAGAATATATAGCTGCAACTTTCAGTACTTGTCAAGTAGTTTGGTTGAGGAATTTGTTGAATAAGATTCATGTTCTAGTTGAAGGTCTTACGAAAATATTTATTGATAATGATTCTGTTATTAATTTGGCCAAGAATTCAGTGACGCATGGAAGGAGTTATTGGTGCTCGTTTTCATTTTCTGAGAGATTAAGTTGATAAAAATGATATTGAATTGATTTAGATTAAGTTGATAAAAAGGAGATTGAATTGGTTTAGTGCAAGTCTGAAGATTAAGTTATAAATAATTTCATAAAATCATTGAAGTATGAAGCATCCGTCAAGTTGAAAGATATGTCGGGAGTGCGAGCATCACCAAATCACAATTAAGGGAGATGTTGGAGTTAATTCAGATTTAATAGTTAATTATTATTCGAGTGAAAGTCGGATTGTTTAGTCTATTTTCAAGGGCAAAATTAGAATTTTAATATATGCTAGCCTATACATATGTGTTGTCAATATTATTGAGTGTACTTCTTATGGTATTATGTAAGGTTTTTAGTTTAATATATTAGAGTTCAGTTAATTAATTAAATTCTACAGATTACAATTCAATCATTGTACTTTCAGGTCCATAGATATTTGGTTCAATCAATTTGATTTTGATAATGAAAGGAGATACTAATTGGCTAATGATTTTTTTTTTTTCGGGGGGTGCTGAAAGTCAGTAAGAAGGGAGCGAGAGAAAAACTACTGCAACATTCAACTGTGCTAACACTAGACATTGATTTTTTAATTTATTTATTGTTCCTATTTTTACAAATTATAATCTTTTTTTTTTTTACGTTTGGCGAGACTAGGGAGTCATAATTTTTCTTTTTGGCATCAGTGTCGACTTTTGGCGAATATGCCTCAATATTTTGTTTATGACTCGCGTTTTATGTCTAATGTCTTTATTCATAAATATGGAAGATTGATTATGCATCAGGATGAAGTTTGTAACATGTTTACACGTTAATTGTTTAATAAATTAATAAAAATTAAAATGAAATCCCGCGCTTAGCATGGGTATGTCGCTAGTTAACAGAGTAAAGCCAGTAAGAGGGTCTGGAAATGTTCTTAAATTGATCTCAAGAGATGTCTGGCAATTCTTCGTATGCGTTTTTGACGGGAATATGAAAAACAATGTTTCACTTAACTCACTAGTTTTCATGACAAAAGGAATGAGCATTGCCGTATAAAAGACCATATGTTGGTTTTTTTTTGTTTTTTTTTTTTTTTAAGGTCATCAAGTAAGGTTTTTCAAGTTAATAATTATTTATCATTTTAGGCCAATACTGTTACTAGTTTTCATATTTGTTATTATTCCATTAAATTTAATTCTATGATAGATGGGCTTGTAAAATTTGGTCTAATTCAATCTATAAGATGGAACTCAATTCATTTAATTTAATAATTGAATTCTCTGACCCAAAAAAATAATAATAATTGATTTTTCAAATTAATCTTTTTTTGGTATTAATTCCTAAGTAATAGACTTCAATTGTTTTCAGATGTCCTATTACGAAAAAATGTTTATAACAAACAAAAAGAAAATAGCAAGTGCCAAACTTCCATGGTTACACTCAATGGTCAACCAGTTACAGTATCAAAAAAAAACCAACTTGTCCGTCACAGATGACTTTTTTTAGCTACAAAAAAGACCAACTTGTCCTATCACTCAATGGTCAACCAGTTACAGTATTACAAAAAAGACCAACTTGTCCGTCACAGATCACTTTTTTTAGCTACAATCTAGCAAACTAGACCCTCATAAGGTTCCAACTGGAACAGACTCAAGACCTACAACCCAGGCCTACAAGTTGCGTAGAATCAAACAGGTAAAAAGCAATGTAAGAAGGTAGACTTAGTAGCTTCATCTTCCCACTCAAGCCTGTTCCACCACAGTTCGTCTCCTTTGATGGCAATTTGGCAATCTTTTGCACTGTTGGAATTGAGGGGAAGCCTCCTAAGTCCACGGCAGTCCAGCACTTCAATTTTCTTCAGAGATGGAAAAGGTAGAGCCTTCCCATATATGCTTCCTAGATTAGCTGCACACATCAATTCAAGAGCTTCTAGTTTATCAAACAAATTTCGATTTCTTCCATCTCCTTTTGTGATTTCTTGCAATTTTTCAGCACATATTAGTTCTATAATGTTTCTGCAACTAAAGACACGCAGACATGTCAAATTTGGAGCCAGAATGAGCCAAGTCAAGTGCTGCAAATGTTTGCACGCCGTGAAGGTTGCAGTTTGAAGGCTGTTGAAGCTACGCTGCCTTATGGTTGTTGAGGAGAACAGACTGGCAGATGTTTGTGCTTCCCTCCCTATCATAGAATCAACATTAATCTCTCGCAAAGAATAAGCATCAGTGACAGTCAGATTCTTCATTTCTGTAAACAAGGAAATATCAATGGATGATGCACTCCTGAAATCTCTAAGATCTAGAGCCTCGATGCAACTTGGTAATTGTTTGAGTGCAGAATCAACACAAACTGTGACGCTCAACACACTTAAATGCGCCAAAAGTTGCAGTTCCTTCAAAAGAAATTTCCTTTCTTCTTTCTGTATGGCACTGAAATAGATATAACTGCGCATCTTCAAAACGTCCAACATTTTTAAACCTGAGAGCAACTTTCTTGGTATTTTGCCCAAGAATTTCATCCACTCAATGTTCAAATATTTGAGCTTCTCTAGCTTGTTCAACTCGATTGGCAATTCCTTTATATCTGTTTCAGACAAGTTAAGATATTGAAGCATAACCAGCTGGGCAACTCCCAATGGCAAATATGTGATTCTACTATGCGACAGATCCAGAGTTGTTAATGCATTCATAAACTGAAAAAAATCATCATGCATGAAGACAAGAGGATTCCGACTCAGAAACAGCGTCTGACAGATTATGGCACACCGGTACTTCATCTATCACCTCAAGTTTGTTTCCCACCAAAGACATCCTTTTTAGCCCTTTCCATTCACCCAAGTCTGGTACTTTCGTTAATTGAGCACCTGTTTTCACAAAAATCCTTTCAACTTCATGGTTTCGTCCAATCCATAATGCCATATCCCGAATCACATCATGCATCTTCACACACTCTCCCTCTTCCTCTAAGAGACAGGCGCGAACGAGACAACCAATTGCATTGTATCCCTTATTTCGAAGGTCAATTCCATCGTCCCTTATCAAATCCTCACAAATAAAATGACTAATTAACTCCTCTTTCTCAATCAAGAAATCTTCAGCAAACAGAGAACAATATAAGAACTGAGATTTAGCTTCATCATCCAGACTATTATAGCTAAACTTCAACAGATGGAGTACGTTAACTTCCATACCTTCCAAACTTGAAGCAGAATTTTTCAATACCTGGAGAGCGTATGTCCATTCTTGGGGCGTCTTTTTGCGAGCCATGGATCGAGAAACAGTTATGAGTGCGAGAGGGAGACCGCCGCATTCCTTTGCAATTTGTTCTGCAACATGAAGAACACCTGGAATTTTAAGGATCTGTTCTTCAACGTTATGCTCAAATAACTGCCAAGCTTCTTTACATGCCAAAGGAACCATTTTCAGAATCCTTTTTGCCCCCATGTGACCACACACATCCTCCAACCGAGTGGTGAATATTATTTTTGATTCACTCTGGTCGTTTGGACGAGGAATTCCAACCTTATCCAGATCTATTGCTTGCCATATATCATCCAAAATGAGGACAAATCTTTTACTGAGCAATATATTAAATATACTAACAGCTTTCCTATCAACCCTTTGTTTTGTCCATTGCTCATCATGGCAGAGCCCTAATCTCTCACCAATCTCCTCCTGAACTTTCTCAAGACTAAACTCCCTTGACACCACAACCCATATAAGCTCCAAATCTTTGCGTGTTGCAGAGAAGTGTTTGTAGATCTGTTTTAGAAGGGTGGTTTTACCTACCCCACCCATACCTGAAAGCCCCACGATGCCGATATTTTCTTCTACAAGCCACCTCCAAACCTTATTAAAGACAGCCTCCAAGCCAAGTGGCTGATCTCCGGGCATTTGAGCATGGACTACTGCAGGAGGTGGTAGTGCTACCGTCTCAAAATCATGGCTTAAACAATCAGCCAAATAATCCACTTCGTCAAGGACTTTGCTTGCAAATTTCAAGCCAAAAATGCAATTCATGGAGCAACAGCCTCCAAGACAGAGTTTCTGAATTTCTTGTCTACCCTTACTCAACAGTTCATCGGCAGTTGCTAAATCAGCATCTACGTATGCCAGCCACAAATCAACTACCTCCAGCCTCACCAAATATCGTTCTTCTTCACGGCTCACTCGCCGAATCAAATCATTTTTTTTCGCCGTTAATTCTTGCCTTAGCTTGTCTAATTTGTTAAGATTGTGTTCAAGCCGCCATATGCATGTTGCCCTTCTAGAACAGGGATCCCAGCAGCCAAAGATCAGGCCACCAATATCAACCGACAGCGTGTCGCCCATGAGAAATTGATGAGTGGACCAGAGAAGATTATTGCACTACAAAAATCAACCAAATAACAAAAATTTAAAACAAAAAAAAAAAAAACCTTAAGATGACATATAAAACAGAAGGTGATGATCACCTTTACTTCACCTTTAATTCTCTAAATGCAGTCACGTCTAAACCAGAAAATAGAATAAAAATCAGAATTTTACAAGTAAAGAAGCTCATGATATTGCTTAAGAAACTCTCTCGGCGGTGTGCTTATTCATTAAAGATAATGTGATTACATACTTTCGTTAAAAGGCATCTTGTTGTCTTTGATAACAATTTGCAAAAGAATTGAAAAGTGTCCTATTTCTGTCACCCTTTTACTTATGTGTACACAAGATCCAATCAAACAAGAAAATGATTTTTTTTTTTTTCACCTGTCACCTGTTGCGGAAAGGATTGTTGTTGATTTATGAAAACATCTTTGACAAATATTTGCAATTTTAAGTCCTTTATCAATCAGAGAACTTTTTGCTGTAAGTTTTGAATGAACCCAACTTCCCCTGTTAAACCCAAATCTTTATTTCTTGATTATGAAAAGGATTGTTGGCCTAATAATATTATCATTCTCGATGAGGCCTTTCATCGAAGGATGGCTAAAAGACGACAACTTACGTAAATTAAAAATGACAAACAGTGCAACTACATATGCAAAGATTGTCTCTATATTGCAGAAACATGACTAAAATGTTAGTATGTTCACCCAATGCTGTTAGAAATTATTAGATTGAGATCTTAGATTTTGACGCACGTTTCGCGAGACGTGGGACACTCTCCATAAGGAATCCATTTCCCTTTAACAACTATAACTCGATTTTTGTGACTTAAGAGAAGTACTTCAAACGTAAAGTCTTGAATTTACTAAACATATATAAGCAAAATTTGTCCTTAAAATGGGTCAAGAAGAAGCTTAATCTTGATTAACACACAAACTAGTTTGAAAAAACCGTTGCCATAAAGATCAGGAAAAAATGATAGCAATAAGCACAATAGTTCAATGAGAATGTAAGAGTGTAGATTAGCCTACATGCCTCCAATCTATTTCATCCATGTAAATTTAGTACAAGCTGATCAAAAACTGTAGTTTTCTCTACAAATTTAAGTTGCAGTAACTCTTTCTATCTTCCTACAATGCTAATAGAGAAGAACGATCTAGTTATACTTTCATGTGAAACAAACAAGCTTGCCCTCTTTCTTTACTGGAGTGGTGCAGCCAGACTATTGAAGGAATTGTATTTTACCTCAATGATTAGTTCTTTCCAAGCACAAATGATTCATGGGCCAGCCTCAATCCCTAGAAGTGCTTCAGTTTCCATATTTGCGGTGAAGTTCAGATATGCTTCAGTTTCAATACTTGCCGAGAACAATTAGCTTAGTCAAGATGACAGCAAAGATATTTTTCATTGCCAAGAACTTTCCCTTCAGTATATGGAACACAAATTCATCCATCCATATGAAAAATGAATATCATTGTATAAGTGTTTCAATCAATTAGCTTAGTCAAGTGAAGTTGCGGTTCTTAACCCAAAAGTTAAGAAGGCATAAAACAAACAATACCACTGTTTTTGAGGAATGACTGAACTTGAAAGATAAACAGGACACATGCTATTCCTTCTCACAAAGGCATTTGCCATTTTCAATCATGGACTAACCCAACTTCCTGAATAGCGGTAACTGGTTCAAACCAAACAGAAAGCTGGAATAGGGAGGCACTGCAGAAGGATGCCGCAATTAATTGTCCATGGAATATTATTCTTGCCATACATTCCAGCACCACTTTAGGTCCCAACTAATTGGATGAATTTAGATTTGTGTCATTTACATATTCCTTTTTTCTTTCTTGGCAATCAGATGGAGCATCATGGATTGTCTGCACACTGAAATACCTCAGACAAAAGCAAAATCGAAGAAAAAGAAGAACCAAAATTGATTGAAAATCAAAAACCCAACTGAACAGGAAACAGAAGAGATGTATCAACAGCGAACAGACAAACAAGAAAAACAAAATCAGCCACAAAAACAGCAAAATCAACTTCAAGCACAGGACTCACATTCCCAATCTGGCCAATGCAAAACCCAAACACTCGATTCCCTTTTAAATTTAGGGTAGGGGTTTTCGTTTTTCTTGAAACAAAATTAAGCTTGGCGGAAGGCGTCATGCGGCTGGAGATTACACCGAAAAATTCAGAAACAAACCGAAAATGTCAAGAAATTTTACCTGAACTGCAAATGCGCCTCAGACCAGGTGAAATCTTGGTTTCCACCCTTCCAACTGGAGAAGCCGCAAAGCCCGTCCGCTTCTGTTTGAAATCCAGTTAATCAAATCAAATTACTAAAATCATGTTCGAACTGACACTCTCAATTAATACGAAATTGAAATAATATTATTTCTAAAAGAAAATGTATATATATCGAAATTTGATATGCTGATTTTTGTGAAATAGTAGAATTGTATTTGTAATTTTTGAAATATTTATTATTTTTATATTTTAAAAATATCAGGTATCATTTTAAAATAATAAGTACGATTTATTCTGAGATAAAATTGAAGACATTTTATCCAAAATATGTAAGTTCACTCTATTTCTAAATTGAAAATTCGCTTAACCTTAACTAAAAAAATTTCGGTTGGTTTCGATTAATTTTCGGTTAGCTAAATTCAACAACAAACAATATAAAATTTTTAATCTAAATGTAAAAGAAAATTTGAAATAATGTTTAAAAGAAATTTGCAATCATTATTATATATAAGATAAATAAATTATAATTTAATTCTTTATTAATATTTATTTTTACTAATAATTGTATCAGTAATTTTTTTTTCATTATTAGATATATCTTAAATAAGTATTTTGATTCAGTTTAATTAAATATATTTTTTTATTATTAAAAACTAAAATCAAATTAAAAAATTTACTTTTTGATTAATTTGATTAACGAATTATCAAATCATATAGTGAATTGAAAATTCGATTCACTTAGATTTTATCCGTTAAAAATAAAGTCTACCTCTCACTTTTATCAACCCCGATAAACTGAACATTATTGTTAAACCAACCACAAGGATGAAGAGAGGGAAAGGAAAATTTATATCGCACACGTTGTATTTAAAATGAAGTAACGTTGTATTTAAAATGAAGTAACAGGCTGCATTTCCTATTATTTTTTATTTTAATTTTTTTTTGTTTTTGATTGGAGTATCCACCGTCGATCACGATAACTAATCTCTTCCCTAATTTGCAGGCACCTCAAAGGGTGGGACAGCTAGCCTAAAATTTTAAAACTGCTCCATACCCAAAATAAAGAATCCAACTCGTGACCTTTAATTAATAATAAATGAGTCTTTTCCACTCAACTACAGCACTCAATTACACGTTTTGGAGTTGCACTTCCTATTATTAAATGCAACAAGTCGCACCCTTGCGCTTAATCACGTTAATAAAAAAACATTCTATCAAGTCTCCATTAAAGAACTTTGGAAATAATTACAAAATGGCCATTATAATTGACATGAACTGCCCAAAATGTTCATAGTGTATTAAAAAAGAGAAATATTTTACGAAAGATTTATTGTATAATACAAAAAATGTTAAAATTCTCACATATAGTTTTTTAAATAAATGAGAAGAATGTCATTTTATTGTAATATTTTAGATATGTAATAAATAATAAATAATAAATCAATCACAAGTGATGAGATTTTTCAACTGATAATTTTTCAATAAATTCAAAATGGTAAAAATTTTTGCATGATAACGACATGGATATATAACTAATAATTTCTAAGCATAAAAGAACATTTTAAATAAATTTAAAATGTTTCAGATAATAATGATAAATTAGTCAAGAAATATCTATATATAATTTAAAATGTGGGAGCAAGGGTACCTTTTATAATTGACGTTATTGTTGGCTAATCCCAATTAGTCAAGGGATGTGATTGTAGCTAACAAAAATATGAGGCGCGATTTATTATAACACCTTAATTATTAGGTTTGTGATGTAATTTTTTCGAAAAGAAATTGCATAATATGAGAATTGAGAACCAAACCCAAATAATTGCTAGAATATGGGGAAAAAAAACAAAAAAGGAACGGAGCCAAAACTGTGAATCATCATGTGGGGAGGGAGGAGGCTTGGATGATTTAGTCCCATTGAGTCTACTGAGAGAATAAAGAAATCCGGCGAAAGAAATTGTTGCCCCCACACCCAATTGAACCAAAATAGGCCTTATATCCTTTGGTTTTTTTTTTTTTTTTTTTTGGGGAGCTGGACCTTAATAGCTTGTTTAGATTTTTAAAAAAAAAGAGAGAAATAAAAAAATAATTATTATTTTATTATTTTTCTTATTGTTTAGATCACAAATTACTATTTATTTTTTCTGTCTAATCATTTTAATTCTTACAACTTTCTCTTATATCCAAATAATTTATTTTTCTCGTTATTTAAATTACTATTCATTTTCCTTAATTACAACTTTTTTTACTTATCCAAATATCTTTATTTTCTCATTTTTTTTTTACAACTTTTTTTTTTTCTGCCTTTCTCTCAATCTAAACACATTATAAATATTTCTTTCTATTGACCATCAAACTGATACAATAACCAAAGACTGCGTGCCAGTTATCATCATTCCCATTAACAAAAAACAATGTCGCTAAGGCTTTAAGGATACATAATATAGTATCCAATCTTGAAAAAAAAAAAAAATCACGTATATAACCAATTAATCTACTAACGAAGTTCATATATTGGAATAAATAAAGGATTGAGAAAGGGAAGCTACCTGCAACTTCAAACGATGGAAATGATTTGAACAATGAATTAGGAATAAAACTCAAATCACGAGTTTACTTTATTTTTTGTCATTAAAATAAAAAATAAAAGAAGTACTTATAATCTTATTAGAAAAATATTATATTAATTATATAACATGATTAGCTGATCTCATGATATAAATAAAATATTTTAATTATTAAATCACAACAATTAATTGTATTATAAATAAACTTAATTTTAATGATCTACAAATAGAACTATGCAAAAGGAGAGGCTTAGGTCTTTATGTAAACTTGTTGTTAAAACGCTGATTATTTCCTTTGGGCACTCGATTTTTTTTTTAAAATGAAAAGAAAGTGTTCGCTGATACATATTAATATATAAAATTAAGTAAAGGGATTTTTTTTTTTTTTGAAAGGACCATTATTCTCACAAGCAAAAGGCCTAATTAATCCCAAATCTCAATAACGCCAGTTTTAAAATGAACTCAAAAGCTACAGCCTTCGGCTCTCCTCTCCCCATATTTTTAAAGTTCGAACGTTGAAATTTACCCTTCCAAAACCCTTAAACCCTACAACCATACGAAATTAGGTTGTCCTGTTTCTCTCTTTGTTGCAATTCTTAGACATGAAAACCTTCAAAATCACTCCATACCCACAAAGCCCTCTTCTCCTTAAACCCCACCAAATCCCCACAAACCTTGTGTTCCCTTCCCGCCAATTCCGCTCTATCAGCCGCTGATTCCGGCCCGAAGATGCCGGAAGCGCCATCGTATCGATCAAAGATGGTCCGGAAACGGGCGAGAGTGGAAGTAGCGGTGGTGGGTTTAACGGTCGTGCTGTTTGGCGCATTTACAGCCGGCAATTGGGCAAAACCGTGATGCGGAGAAGCGCGAAGAAGGCGGATGAGGATGAAGTCGTACTGGGATTTTCGAATTTCAGTAAAGAAGTTGAGGATTTAGAGAGAAATTTGATCGGAAGAGGTAGAGCAGATTTTTCCAGTTTTTTTTTTAGGAAAATGAGGATTTGGAGGCGCAAAGGCCTTATGGTAGTGCAAAGATGGGAACTTTGAGTGGGGGAGACATGTTCCGTTTGAATTCATGAAACGAAAAGGGTTACAGTGGGAAAACCCTGATGGCAATGTCGAGTTCTGATGGTAAGAAATAGGATTCTTGGAAGGAGAATAGTTATTGTAGTTTAAAGAGCGATCGTTTGGGGGATTTGGGTAAACCCCGGATGGGATTAGGAATGAAAATGAGGATTTGAGTAACCAAAACAGAATGGAGGTGTAAATATGGTGGATTCAGTTAATGGGTTGAGGACTGTAGATACTGTAATGCATAGGAGGAAAAAGAAGAGTAAAATAACTTGGGTTTGTGAGAATTGTGGATATTCAGCTGGGCGTTGGTGGGGTGCTCGTAGAGAGTGCCAGAGAGTTGGGAGCATAACGCAATTTGTTGAAGGAGATCTGTGCAGTGGGGTTAAGGTGAGTGGAATGGAATTTACAGTAAATTGTGGTCTTGACTGCCACAGCAATCTGGAGATTTGCATCCATTGAGACTAAAAAAAATAAATCAGGGAACAATTTAGTTGAATTGGTGGATACCAATGCAAGTTGTTGTTCTTCTGGTCTACTTATTTATTCTCTATTTTTCCACTTTGAAAAGTGGAATATTTGGTTCATGTGTAGTCAGCTCTACAAGAATAGGCAGTTGCATTAGGTTATGGACGGGAGCCCCTTTTCTCTGTTTAGTTGGCTATTGAGGAACATACTGCTAGCTAGAGCAGATATGCATTATTATGTAGCCTTTTAGAATAATAATAATGCATTTTACTTATTTCTCTAGAGACATGAATTCGAGCAAGACGTATACCAAGGTGGGAATTTTAATTTGGATGGGTATGTTGGCCATGTAAATTACTCCTTCGTTGATTTATTTTTCCTTTTTTGGATTGTCAATAAGTTCTTCAACAACGATATAATATAATGTCTTTAACTTTTGTTTTGATGTCTTCACCTTTTGAAATTGTAGACTGGAATCTCTATGAAGAATTTAACAGGTTTTTTTATTGGTTCTGTAATTAAAGTTGTTGTAAATAAAAATCTACATGCATATATTGCCTTGGGGATCCCATGAAGATCTCCGCTCATTTCTACTTTGGTTTTCTTCCCAGCGTTAATCTTCAGGTTTTAAATTATTACATGTTTTTCTTGCAGGCTTATTCTACATTTAGACTCCTCCTGCATTGCCCCACAGGTTTTTCTGAACAAAAAATGTCAACTGGAGCTTGATACTTTGGTATGTGAAACTGGTTTTCCCACTTCTTTGTTTCTTTGTGTTCCTTCTATTCAAAATTATCAATCACTGAACGCGGTGCTCTTTTCTTGTGCATGTTTATTAATTGGACAACTCAGCTACAATTGAAGACAAACAATATATCTTTAAAAGATTAGGGCCTTGTCAGCTCAAGTGAAACTGATAATTATTTGATTAGGACAAGTGAAATTGATAAATTATCTTATATCCCATTATTACTATATTGTGACTAGGAGTTTACAGACTCTGAGGTATAGAAACCACCTCTTTTCACACACACACACCAAAAAAAAAAAAGAGAGTAAGGCTAAGTACATTTGACACCCTCCCCAAACCCCACGTAGTGGGACTAGGACGACCTTTTCTTTTTTCTGATTTATCTCGTTGCTTTTGTGTTAACTTATGGTTTTAAGTCATTGGAGGTGATATGAATCAAATCTACATCCACCCCTTGGGCCAATCACGAGTTGGACCGGTGGAAAGGTTGAAAAGTTGAACAAGGAAGTTATGTTCCCTGTGCAAATCTGGTGCTACTTCTACTTTGTCAGGGCTGCTATGTTGTTTTTCTTCCCGTTAGGCTTCGTGTTTGAGATAAGATTAGTCATGAAGATGCTAAGTTTCTTCAGTGTTCAGGTAACATTTTGCCCCATGAATAAATGACAGAGTGATTTAGGGTGCAAGTGTTTGCAAAGTCACACGAAGCCAACAGCATTTGTATTGAGAATCCTGAAATTTTTGTGGCTGAACATAAAATAGTGTGAATGGGTACATGCTGTGGGACTTTCATGGTAAATAGATTATATTAATGTTACTTGCTTTAATTGAGAAATATTAGCTTCAGTGTTGACGATGTGAGTTCCAGACTCAATTTTTCTTCTTTGTGTTTTCTGGCCTTGATAATATGTTTCTTAATCACTTGCATATATAAAATTCGTAAAACTTCATAGGTGTGGCCACCTTGTACTAACTAGAGAGAGCTTTATTACACTCCCACATATTTCAACCAGGGAAATTTCTAGACTACAAACTTATTGGGCACATGTGGGTACGAAGTGATAAGGGTCGTTGATGGTTGAATTTAGGAGGGAAAAAAAAGCAAAGTAGATGAGCTGTTAGATAGACTGCTGTGTCCACTTGTGCCGCGTTAATGGTGAGCTACAAAGTGGTGCCATTTAAAATATTTCTCATTTGATTGTTTACTGATAAAGCATTTTATGGAAATGATGCTTTATTCATTGTGATGGTCAGGATACAGAGCACTAAGAAGTACAGTGCAAAAACTAAGACACCCTCAATTAAAGAACGGATGGGACGTTATTATTCTGCGTTTTCCACTCTCCAATGGTTGGGATATATCCCCGACATTTTTACTGAGTTCAGAGATTGCAATCAGTCGGTTGTGCTTTTGGCTATTCTGTCCAAGAAGACTTGCTGAATGTCCTACGTCCCACATTGGATACCTGGATACCTGTGAGCAACTGAGTATAGTCTGCCAGTGACATTCAGATGGTTGCAGGTTTATAAGCAAATATTGATTAAAGCAGTTCATGGGCTTCTCACAATTTCCTTTTGGTTAGCTGCTTCCTGCATCTACATTCGAGAAAACAACACTCAGGCTAAGTGCCCAAACGTTGCTCGTTTGAGTTACTAATTTGGCTGTTTGCAAAGATTAAGGCACCAATATGCTTATTGAACCTGTGGCCTTAATCAGCTGCAAAAACTGCGAACTGATATTCACAGAGGCCCTCAGAAATTGGAAGTCACTTGTCATTGTAGCACTCCATATCTCAGCGTCATTGATTGAAATCAGAGGTTCTTCAAAAATTTAAAGCCGCCGCTTCAATGAGCATTTTTCTTCTTTTACATTTGTGTATAGTTTGCACTAACCTGATATCATTTAGCGCCTTTGTGTTGATATAATCATCATCTTAACATTTCAGCAAGTGTAAGTTTAATGATCTATGCCTCTGTTATATGCTATTAATATAAAAATGCTCTCTATTAGAATCTGGTATAGCCTGCATAAGTTTTGTAGATAATGAAAAATTATATTTGGGCATTTTTTAAGTCTTCATACTTAGATCTATTATTAAGATTATCTAGACTTTCCCCTGTTTTAATTAATGTTCCTCGTTAAATTATTTGCATAATGGCATCTGTACTGTGTGATCTCTAAGAAGCCAATTTTATTTTAATAGTTGTCTTAGTGCTACAAGGGAGGCCAATATTTATATTAATAGTTGTCTTAGTAACCTCAACAATGTTTAACTAGTTGTGTTTGGATTTCGTTCCTGATGCTTGGGGATACTTGCTTAATTATTGATCGAAGTTACGATTGAAAATGAAAGCTTTCCTTTACAATTCTAGGTTAAAATATCCATTGTGCACATAAAAGTTTAACCAAAAATATTTATTAGGGACTTATTTGGAATGGATTTTAATTTCTATTTTTTGTTTAATTTTTACAAAAAAAAAATAGAAAACATATTTGATATCATTTTTATTTTTCTGTTTTTTGTTAAAAAGTTGAAAGTATTTTTCAAAAAAAAAAAAAAGAAAAACAATGAAATGATGTTTTCATATTTTATTTTTCACTTTCTTTTCTTTGCTTTCTATAACAACATTTTCTTTTTCTATCTACTCTATTCATCATATCTTTTTTTACTCATTCTCTCTATATTTTTTTTTTCTCTCTCTACTCTCTTTCTCTGCCCTTTCTCTACCCACTCTCTCTCTCCTTTTTTTTCCCTCAACCATCTTTCTATTCATTATTTCTCTATGCTCTTTCTCTTTTTTCTCTTTCTATCATTCTCTCTACACGTTATACCTTTACCCCCTCTCTCTCTCTCCCCTTTTTTTTTCTCTTGACTTATTCTCTCTCAATCTCTCTCTCTCTCCTTTTTCTTTCTCAACCATTCTCTCTACTTGTTCTCTTTCTCTCCTTTTTCTCTCTCTATCCACTTTGTCTCCTTTTTCTCTCTCTACTAAGTCTCTCTTTACTCTCTCTTTCTCCTTTCCTCTCTCTATCGTTCTTTCTACTGATTCTCTCTCTATCTTCTCTCTCTCTTTTTTCCTACAATTGAAAATGAAAGCTTTACTTTACAATTCTAAGTTAAAATATCCATTGTGCACATAAAAGTTTAACCAAAAATATCTGTTAGGGGCTCATTTGGAATGGATTTTAATTTCTATTTTTTGTTTAATTTTTACAACAAAAAAAAAAGAAAACAAATGTGGTATCATTTTTGTTTTTCTATTTTTTGTTAAAAAGTTGAAAGTATTTTTCAAAAAAAAAAAGAAAAAACAATGAAATGATGTTTTCTTATTTTATTTTTCACTTTCTTTTCTTTGTTTTTTATAACAACATTTTCTCTTTCTATTTACTCTATTCATCATATCTCTTTTTATTCATTCTCTCTATATTTTTTTCTCTCTCTACTCTCTTTCTCTGCCCGCTCTCTCTGCCCTCTCTCTACCCACTCGCTTTCTCCTTTTTTTTTTTTTCCCTCAACCATCTTTCTGCTCATTCTTTCTCTATGTTCTTTCTCTTTTCTCTCTTTCTACCATTCTCTCTACGCATTCTTCCTTTACCCCTCTCTCTCTCTCCCCTTTTTTTTCTCTTGACTTATTCTCTCTCTACCCACTCTCTCTCCTTTTTCTTCCTCAATCATTCTCTCTACTCATTCTCTCTCTCATTTTTCTCTCTCTATCCACTTTGTCTCCTTTTTCTCTCTCTACTAATTCTCTCCTTACTTTCTCTTTCTCCTTTTCTCTCTCTATCATTCTTTCTACTGATTTTCTCTTTATCCTCTCTTTCTTTTTTTTCTCTTTATCATTTTCTCTGCTCATTTTTTATCTGCCCTCGCTCTCTCCTTTTCTCTCTCTCCCCCTTTTATATCTATTTCTATTATCTCTCTCTAACCATTCTTTTTCTTTTTATCTCTCTGTCAACTATTCTCTATATTTTTTTTCTCTATTCATACTCTTTTTACTATTTCTTTTTTTTTGTGTCTCTATCTACTTTTTTCTTCTTATAAAAAAATAAAAGTTGATAGTAATAAATACAAAAATTTAACAAACAACAAAAATAAAAATTAGTAATAAAAAATTAACAGCGTTTTCAAATAAATCCTAAATAATGATATAAAAGTTAGGATACTTATTAATTTTACTCTTTTTTTTTAAGTATAACTCACGCGTTATCTTATATTATATAAATTTATTTATTTATTTTTATTTCAAATAAAATCTACTCATTATATAATATAAAATTATAAGTAAGTTAAATTCACTAAAACATATAAATAGGTTAAAACATTCAACTACATTTTTCTAATCAAAGTAATAAATGCGCAAATTTCTTTTAGATTCAACCCTTTTTTTTTTTTTTTTTAATGGCAAGAAATTCTTTTCTATCATTCCGTGTCGCTTCTATGGTCTCATTCTACATTGTAAGCACTAGACCACTGAGAGTTGCCACACATGAATGTAATTGACATCACCACATAAAAACAAGAAACAATGTCACTATCAGCGTGGGGTAATACTGCTGAAGACCTGACATGTATGCCAGGTCGGTAGCAAGTGTTTTGGAGTGATATTACTCTGTGTAGTCAATTAATTAACGACTGTATTTGCTTTCATGATACGCTGTCAAAAAAAAAAAAAAAAAACAATACCATAACTTTGACATAAGCAAAGGATATCAGTCCCTCGAGCTTTTCGTACTTCCAACGGCCAAGTAGCAGACTTGCAGTGGCAAGAGAATTTTCTTTTTATTTTTTCCGCTCTTTTTTAACATTCAAGAAAAATCCAAATCATCATAAGGTGCTTCATCATGTTGAACGTGCACTTGGTTTGATAAATAGACCGAGTAGTCCGCTACCTCGTCGATTGACAATTAAAAAACAAATTTTATTGAACCCCTTTAATAAAATATTTAGTTAAGCCCTTGTTTCGAGCATATTTAATTCAGTTATATTTCTTGATCAAATTCCTTGATGTGCTACATTTTTTAAGAATAAATAAAATAAAAATATTAGATAAAATTTTTTAGATAATAATAAAATAATAATAAAGTGATATAAATTTAAAATTAAAAAAATAATTAAATAATTAAATGTCATTAAATAAATTCTACAACTACTTTATTATTATTTAAAGTTAAATTGTGTTTATATATACATACACACACAATATATTACATGTATGCAACAGCACTTCTCTTGAAAGAGACAAGGAATAATCATCATCGTATATGATGTAGTCTAGAATCCAAAACAACTCTCTTGACTTTGATTGACAAAGGAATGGTTCATCTTGGCATATTATACGACTAATTAACAAGTATCCGAGTAATTTAACACGTCAACTTCCTACATAATTTAATTAATTAATCAGTCTCTCTTCTTAACTTTATCTATGAGGCAGATTGTCTTTGTTTTGATTTGTGTGAAATGGTTTTTCTCTGGCATATATTTAGTTTCTAGGAAATAGAAAGGGATCTATAATCTGACCATCAAGCATATCCCTGAAGCCATGGTTATAGACAAACGATGATATCAACAATAAAAGACGAGAGTTATAACAAAAGAATACATATTTATATTAGCTAGCTAATAATTTATATTACCAACTCGATACTCTCGAGTTTTGGCACCAATGAAAGTTAATTATGCTTCTAATAAACTGCTAATTAAAGTCAAACCCCACGTTAGCTTTAATTATTTTTGTGGTGGTATTTTAGCTAGCAAATATTACAGGCTAAGTTCCAGCTCTTGAAATTCTAGATAGGTCATCTATCTCAGGACTGAGACTAGAAATTTCACAAAGAATTAATTTCAGGGGAGCTGACTCAAGATCCAAACCTTATTCTACAAAGCAATTGATTTTCGTAAAAAAATAAGGTGATTGAATATATACACTAGATATTAAGCTGAAAATAGTAACGAAATTAGTTTAAGTTTTCCACCCCCGGGGGGGGGGGGGGGAGGGATAATTTCCAGCTATGGCATCGGAATCTTTACATAATCAACGGCCATTAGATCAAAACACACTATTCTCAGTCTTAACAATTTGGGAATATAATCGTATGTGTTTCAAGCTGTATTTATCTAATTTTAATAAAAGTGTCTCTTGATTTGTAAATAAATTAAAAAAAAAGCAACTTGAAAATTGTGGGATCATGTGGCAATTGACTATGCTGCGAAAAAAAATAAACATATTGGACGAGCCTTCCTTGTCTTGATTACTAGTAATTTATGGTAGCAAGTTTATGAAGACGGTGCTCTCAATGGCATGACAAAGTAAGATTATAGTGTTCCTTGTTTTTTACTCGGTAGGCGAAAACTGCTATGTCACTTCCCGGGACCATTTCTTCATTGACTTTTTGTTACTTCCTAAATTTTAGAAGAAGATGAAGTCACTTGTGACTTGTTTGAATTGTCCCAAAGTCATTGTTAGAGGTAGACGGCAGCTTACTTCATCTTAATTAATTAGCTTAGTAATTATTGACAACCACTAATCTAGGCATAGTTTCTTCAAATAGGCAAGACTTTGTTTAAAAAAGGCAAGAAGAAAGTAACAAAATTGAGTATTAAGTAGCATAGGAGATTGGTGTCGACAGGTTTTCCTTGTGGGCATATATAACAGTCAACATCTAAGTGGGGAAGTGCGTACAACAGACGCATTTTGTTTTCTTTTTGGAATCAACACACTTAAGTTTTATCCTTACAAGAGGAGGAGAAGAAAATTTCAGCGAAAGACAAAGGCTAGAGTTTAGGAGTCCTTGCTAATTGCTATATTATATACATTTTTTGAAGAGTAAGATAAGAGATGATGTTGTTTGCTTGGTAGTTGCATTGGTAACTACTAAAAGTGAACAAGTGCGTATGGGATGGCACGTTGGCATTATATGGAATTTGCTACGTTTTCCACATTTTAATGATGATGATGATCTATATTTCCAGTATTGCTGCTTAATTTTTTTTTTTTAATTTTAAAAATGAGAAGACAAGGGTAGCACCCTATAAACCCGACAATAATGAATTTCACTGTTTTGTCGCATGTAGTGGACAAGGGACCACTTTCACAATTATATATAAATAGACTTATATTTAGCCTTACGAACGTATTCAAGAGGTTGAAATTTATAACCTTATAGTATAAATGAATCCTAACCAGTCGATCTCAATGTTCGGTTGTTCCTTTATTTACTTTTTATTTTGGTTACACATGGTAACTTCGCGGTAATTAAGAGGTCTATACTTTGATTAGTGAATGAGTTGCTATATCAAAATCAAAATAAAGTAAAATAGATAATTACAATACCAAGAACAACTCAATATAAATCCAGTGAAGCTATAAGAGAAAGGTAAACCAGGCAAGCTAGTATACATGTAAAATAAAAGAGAAATATCAAAAACCAGCACTCAATCCCACGAATTAGGAACTGAAAGTCAAGACATTGTCTAATAAAAATCACGCTCTTCTCACGTCATGTTCAGATTATTGGAAAATACTCTCTGGACATAACATCTAGACACACCATAGACTCGTTGAAGTAACGCAAGTGGCATATGCATATATTTGTCAGTGTCCAGGGTGTCGAGAGCAACAATAAGCAAATTGTTGAAATTAATTCAGATTGATTATAAGATAAAATTTAATATTCTACTAAAATTCAAACAAGTTAAAATTTTGTTTGTTATAATTTCAGTACTGAATTAAGAGTAGATGTGGTCTATTATATAAATATGTGATGTCTCGATTTCTTGTATGACTGGTATGAGCAGATTTTTATTATGTGGCTATCTAAGATATAATTAGTCAATGATATCAATAGTGATATCAAAATTAATTAAGCTCTAATATCAATGCTAGAATTCAATCATATGATCTACATGAGTTCTATACATATGTGTGGTGTAGAACTGTGTCTTCTATATTGTGAACAACCACTCTTACTATTTTTCTTTAATACCCATTCTTACAATTACTTGTGGCCCACTCTGGATAGATACGTCTTACGTCTGAAAAGAGATTTTTTTTTTTTCCTTATTATGATTGTTCAACCAAAGAGGATAAAACTTTGCATATGTGAAGCTTCCATGGCTTATAGTTGAGTTACGTATGTGTGAGTTTCTAAGGGCCCAGGCCACTCAGTAGTACTGGATTCATGTATTGAAAGTCTCGAGTACGAGACCTTCAATCCGAGTCAACTAATATCAGTGACAATAATTACAATTTTGCAATGCACCTATTTGCAATGACCCCAAATCTAAATGAAATTCCAGTGCTGTCCGAGGATTCGTTCTCTCTTAATTGGTTTTCTTTGCATCTTTTTTTTTCTTCTTCCAAGGCATTCAAAAACGATGCGCACACGAAGGGAGGATTTGAAATTTCTTGAATCAACAAGTCAAAAAATGAAAAAAAAAAAAAAACAGAGACTGAAAATCTTATGTCTCAACCAAATACCTGTAAGCCCAAGCCCATCCTAATTGCACTGCATTTACATCCCTCTTATGATTTAGACTTCTCAGAAGGTCGAGTTAATCTTGCGTTTTGTCTACCTTGTATATAGTTCAAGTCGAACAATTAATTTAGTCGAGAAAAATATCGTTACTCTAACAAGGTCTATTTCAATTTCCACCTTTTAATTAATTGTAATAATCTGTGAGGAAAATCAATCATGCATTACGACATTAATTGAATCATTACTAAACAGCGGGGCGTTGAAGCTAAAGTATGGATTTTTGGCCTTACATGTGAAGATAGCCAGTTGGGGGAATGCAAATTGTCACAATGATGTTCTTGCTAAAATCCAACTGCTTAGAACCAAACAATAAATAAACAAATAAATAAAACACTTCGGTAATATCCCCAGTGTGTATAGTGTTAGGGTTCAGTTTGTCTCCATCTCTCTCACCTTAGCCCATCCTTCCCTTCCCCTATTTAACTCCTGTTCTCCATCTCTTCAATTCTCACATCACCTCTCTCTCTAGCTATCACCTTCCTTAAATATTACTATTACTATGGCTGCTGAGCTTGGCCTTCTATACCAAAAATTAGCTCAATCATCTCAACAAAATCATCACCACCAGCACCAACATACCGGGGCGGCCTCCGGCAGGATGTGGATGTGGAATTCTAAGAAACCTCAAGAAGATGATGACTCATGGGAGGTTAGAGCCTTTGCTGAGGACACTGGTAGTGCAATGGGCACAACTTGGCCACCGAGGTCTTATAGTTGTACCTTTTGTAGAAGGGAATTCAGGTCAGCTCAAGCCCTGGGCGGTCACATGAACGTTCACCGCCGCGACCGGGCCAGACTCCACCAAGCACAGCCGCCTGGCTCATCATCCCCATCATCAATCAACCCCAACCCATCGACAGCATCAACTTCCTCATCACCTTTCGTAATTCCAACCTCCACAAACGGTGGGCTATGCTTGCTCTACCAATTACCTAACCCTAATGGGGTTTTCACTCCCACAACTCTCAGTGGATGTGCTGTTGTTGACTCATCACCTGCTACTCTTCTCTCCATCACACCGTATCCCCTTGGCAGCTTGACGGGGAAATCGGTTAATTTTCCGGTAGCCCCGCCACCGGAGGTAAATTCTTCCTCCTGTTACTCAAGCAAGGCTGAACCAGGATCACCTGTGGATAATAGGAGTAACATCACAAACATTAACATCGACATGAAATGCAAAGAATTGGAAAATGATGAAGAGCTTGATCTAGAGCTCCGGCTAGGGCACGGACCGACAACATCATCATCATCATCATAAACAAGGAAGGATAAGAAAGCTTAGTGTGTGAGCATCATTGTTTTTATCTGCCAGAGCTGTGTCTGAAAGAGAGTGCCATTTAATATGTAAGATAGAATCAAGATTTATCAATCATACAGTGTGTGAGATTTTTTTTTTTTTTTTTGCTTCATTCTCCCCCTTATTTTGAATTAAAAAAAAAAAATTCATTGCCATGTGATGATCAAAGCCTGTAGGTGCGATGGATAAATAAAAATAAAAATAAAAATAAAAATAAAGGGGCACCATTGAAGTTGAGTACTACTATAGCAAGGACTTATACATTATCAAAGAGTTGAAGAACAAATGAAACAAAAATTAGTGACTTTATTTATTTATTTTTTTTTTGTGAAACTTTACTGCTAATAAAGTTGCCATTGCACTGTCATTTTCCATTACAGATCTCACTGTATAAAGACTGTCTCTGGGGATCCATTTCCGTGGGGATTATTTTCCATCAATAAATACCAGAGGAATCTTCACACCCCTTTTTTGCTCAATCTACAGGAATGCCACTTTCCGTCCTTTTTTCTTTTTTTTCTCCGTATGTCTTCTGCACGAGACAGACAAAAGTAACATGGAAATTCACAATTCTAGGAACAGTTCACGTCAATCTCAAGTCATTAATGACCTTAATTTTGCAAAATTATACAAATATTTCGTGTTATATATCCTCTTACCAAGAAGGCAAGAGGAATTATTCCAAGATTTACATTCGTTTTAAATTTTGCAATTCTGGGAACAGTTCATGTCAATCATAGGGCTTCAATATGCTTTAATTTCACAAAGGTTTTTTTTTGTTTAATTCTTTTCTCCCAAATTGTATTCCTTTTTCAGTTCTCATCAGGGTGAATTATTAGTTTTTTTTAGATGGTAATATCTGCTATTCTTTTAGTTTTTTATTTTTTTTTATTTTTTATATGTGATCCTCTTGATGTAATTTTAGTCGAAGGAATGAAGCAATGCCAGTACAAAAATTAAACAGCCTAATATCCTTGGGAGTTGATGTACTTTGAATGAATCTCATGCTGAGCCGAATTATCTTTTTTTCAAGTAATTTATAAATTAATGAGATACTAATTTTATTAATCAATTTTTTCCAAGGTGGGAACTAATTCTAAGCATATTGATTAATTATAGCGTGCATTGTTTTTGTATAAAGATGAAAACTTTAGTGATCTATTGAATTCTTAACAATTTTGATTAGAAATTTTTTTTAAAAAAAAAAAAGAAAAAAGTTCAACAGTCGGAAACAAGAGACAGTTTACTATTCTTTGTGAAAATTTTTTTAAAGAAAAGGAAGAAGAAGAAGAAGATGCAAGACATGCAATCAATGGAGTGTTTATCATAAAAAAAAAAAAAAAAAAAAAAAAAGACAAGAAAACGATGGAGTTATTTTTTTCTAACCCAATGAAACACAACTATCTATCTTTCGGTCACTCGAATACGAATAGCATGAAAACAAAAGAAAATTTGGTTAATCATTATCTCAACAGAATTCGTGCAATTTAGGATAAATATGAATTCTCAATTGAGAAAGCTACGTGCATATGTGTCTTGTGTGCGCGTGCATGCTTTCAAATTTTTTTCTGACATTTTTATGAGATTTTTCAATTTATGTTATTATTTTTTGTTTTTCTTAACAAATAATTCAAATAGTCCTTAGATGAGATAAAACAAGAGCTTCACTACAAACCTTAATTTTAGATAATAACAAAATAGTTATGCAATTTATCCAACGACAATTAACGTGTTTTTTCTTTTTTCAAATTTCAATCATATGATAACTTATATCATTTTATTATTATTTTGTTGTTACTTAAATGTAGTTCTTTACTATTTTCCATAAAACAATGACCCACCAAGGACACACTTACATCCATTTATCAAACGGAAAAAAGTGTTAATAAGAATAGCTTATAGGGTTTGTCAACTGACTGGCATTTTCCATCTCTGTCTCTTTATTGAATCAAAAATGGCCACATTGTCGAATTTATTGGCGTAAATGAGTGTGCCGTCTGTGATATATATGCTTTCTGTTTTACTTTCCTTTGCTAATTAAAATAATTTAATAAGGAAAAGTTGACTCAATCAATTGAGCTTTGTACTTGATCGACACGAACTATGTCTTTTAAATATTATAATGTCATAATTGAGGCATATGTATGTTGCATATGATATTCCAATATATATGGATACAGAAAGGAGTATTATACCATACATTTTATTCATCTCATTAATCTTCTTTTATGGTGTTTTCTTTTAAAAAAAAGGACGATTCAAGAAGTAAATTAGGAGTTTGGATGTCGTCCCATTTTTTCTTTTTTCTTTTTTATTTTGTTCTTGAGTTATTGAGTTATGAATTATAAAATAAAAGTAACTTTTCTCATCTTCATAAACCTTGTAATCCCTTAGATTAACTCTCTTAATATCTATAAACTTCATAACTCCTTATAAACTAAGTTTTTAACACTAGATTGGTCCTTAAGACGATTCCATTTTTCGTAAGATTTCTTAAGTGGCAATTGCTTCATTTATTCTACGTGTTGTCTTTTGCATTTTACGGCACAATCAGAAGTTATGGGTACATAAACTCTTCAACGTGACATAAGTTTCGAATAATCCCTTGGAAGAAAATTTTAGAAATTCTTAAATACAATATTTTTTTATCTATTAAAAAGTTTATTGGGTTATGAACTATACAATAAATTCTATAAATCTCACCTTTAATTTCTAAAATTTAAATCCAAAACCTCTAAAATAAAAGTCTTAATTTTAATTACTGACATATTTCTTAAAGACATTTAAATATAATAGTTGGATAGCATTTGTTGACCTCATTTGCTGTTGAAAAAAAAAAAAAAAACATTCGTTGACTCTTATTAAAGCCAAGATGTAGGAATTAGCAAGTTCAAGGAGTTCAAACTTCGGAATCTCGGGTGAAAATTTTCAACAGATAGTCAATGAGTTTCTACGTACGTCAGCTTAACGTTGCAACTTTTTGACTTAACAAATTGTTTTTCTTATTGCCTTCGTGCAAACCTAAGTTGCGCCCTTTTTTTTTTTTCCTTCGTAGAAATTTCGACTAATCATATCGGTTGATATATGCTTTATCATGAAATTTACTGTCAATGACAACAAATAGTTTTACTATTCCGGTTTACAAGACCCAAGGAAGAGTTATGACATTACTGAGAGACACTTTGTGACGAGTTAGGTAGCATTTTTATTTTTAATGCTTCAAGCAATTTAATTTGACCTAATCACTCACCAAATTGTAACTCAAGAAGATTATCAAGTTTAGAAGAGAATGGTTTAAATCTAGCGATGCAAGCTAAGGTTGACTAGTTTGGTGCATGTTTTCAACAAGGGGGAAAAACGCCACATAAACATAATTATAATTAATGAAATTCTATGATGAAAATGAAAATTACTAAATGAAATTTAATCAAGCCATCGAATGTTTGATGTATAAATTTTTGGCCTCATAAGTTTTATCTCATGCTATATTTCAATTAATTTAGTCCACCATACATATATGATAAAATTCAGCACAGTAAATCTCAATTAACTCACCAAGGCATTTTTTTAATCGAGAAATCATTAAACCCTTATGATTTCGCAATTACAATGACAGCAAAGTTAAGCTCTTCAACTCAACTTCACAGTTATCACTCTTGCTTTTCAAAGTCTTAACACCCCAAGGTGAAATTTTTTTTTTTTGATAAATAAATTCGGTTTCATTAAAAAGATTTCAACCTTAAAACAGTTACAAGACCAATAAAATTTCCATTAGATAAACCGGAAAAAAAAAGGACAACAAGTATGGTGAACAAGTCTTTAATTTTGACTTTTGATCGTTTTAAGATTGTCCTTTTGATTCTTATTAGTCTTTCAATCTTAGCTTATTCAAAGTATATCATATTATTACAAGGGTGAAAAAACTAATATTAGTTTGGAACAGAAGAAAGTAGAAAGCTATCCGGTTTACTGGCGGGATTTTAATTATGAGTATGTGATAAGAATCTCACATTAAAAAGAGATAATTAAGTAATATATAAATGAGAATACTTATAAACTCAATTCTTTAAAATTTTAAGTTAAAATATCGCATTAAATTCACGAATTTATTACTTCTTTTGATCTGTGTTTAGATTTCTCTTAGGGTTGCAGCCTCCTCTCTAGCCCCCCCCCCCCCCCCCCCCAACCAAAAAACCAACCCCAACACGTACTAGTAGAACTGTTGGTTCTGCTTCATGTTTTTTAGCATTTTAGGATGTTTTACCTTGATGATGAGGGATGTTAGGTTTGACAAGAAAATGTGTGTGCACATGAGCAAAATCATGCACAGAAGGCCACGAGATGGTGGGGCAAACTTTTTGCTGTAGTGATGGGTGACTTTTTCTATTGATCAGCAGATGAATCTATGTGATCTTTGTTTCTTCTACTTCCCATATCCCTTTTAACTTTACTCTGTCGTGGACCCCCAACCAAAATCCGTAGCTAGACAGGCTAGCTCAGCCAGCTAAGATAAGCACATTTATAGGCCTGAATGAAGTTTTGAGTCCTATCTGCTCCCAGCAGCAGTACTCCCTGCCCCCTGGTCCCCTTTCCTCCCCTTAAATCCTTTCTTTATAATTTGTCTCTCTCTACCACAATTTGAATAGTCTAACTAGTTAAAAAGTTTAGTTTCTGACTTTAAGGTTAGGGTTCTAAGTTTACAACTAATCACTTGACACAAATAATGATATAATTATGAAGTCACTTTGCACCTCTTTTAAATACAAAATCATAATACTCTTTGACGGAATTATAAATTATCACTTCAGTTTTCCTATTTTTTACACCAAAAAAATTTGATGATAATAATAATTTGCCTCTCTCTTTCTTTGTGTGCATTTTTTGTCATATTGAAGCAAGAACATGCAGCTAACAACAATGAATTCAGTGTCTACGGTTTAGTAATAAATAGCCTTCTGTCTATCTGTGTCCAATAGGTCTAAGGTTTTTAAGGTTTCAAATTATGAGTTGCAGAAGTTTAATTCACTTGTTATGATTTATGACAACATACAAATTTAATTGTACCAAAAAAAAAAAACAAATTTAATTGTGGTTAGGGTAGCTACAACAAGACACATTAATGACTAAAGATTAATTGCATCACCGTGTTATTGCATTGACAAATGGAAATTTAAAGTCAGTAATAGACTTCATATATATGCACATATTAGTGAATGGAAGGGACAAACACAAGCCCCCAATGCATAAATGGTTTGCTTTACATTTGCTTTTGTCCTTCAACCTGACACAAGATGAGTGAACTATATCGACCAAGATTTGGACAGTTAAAGTTAGATAGAGAAAGGACTGCGGCATCTGGATCCTACGGATTTATGTGTTAGAGTTTAATTAGGAGGATGGTTTCTTATTGATACTTTCTAATTGTTAGTTTATATTATACTATCATAATTGTTAAATATATTCATAATTTTTATTTTTAATGTATAATTAACAGTAGTAATTATAAAATGTGTGAACCCTTGTCGATATCACATCCAAAATCACTATACATGTGTGCTTCTTTTTTTTTTATTTTTATTGGATATTAGAAATAATCAGTAATTATTCTATTAATTATTAAAAGAAAGGAAGACGTGGGTGCACTATACTCTGGAAGTAGAACCTTCAAACCTACTTAATGAATATTATTTAGAGGGAATCAAATTTAAACCCGTTCCCTCTTTAAGCTCGGATGGTTTCCTTTATTTACTTTGTACAATGCATTTGTAGTCTAAAAAATGTAATGCAAATGGGGGGGGGGGGGGGGGGGTGGTGGTGGTGGTGAGAGGAGCAGGTTGGGAGGTGGGTTTTGAGGTAAAGTCGTAGTCAGTGCATGGGGCTCAAATTCCTAAGCGTTACCCCAAAATCAGTAATGATTGCCTTTCCTCTCTTATCCTCATCTGCGTGAAACCCTGTCTCATTTCTACATTTCTCTCTCCTTTTGCTTAAACAGTCACTGTTACAAGAGTGACGCTCCTTCCCAAACACTTCCCCAAATGACAAACTTATTGAACGACTTGCATTATATGGGTATGTGTGTGTTGATAAAGCCCGTCTATCAGCTGCATCAATTTGACTTCTAACAAATATAAAGATGGAAAATACTTGTTGATTCTTTAATTGAGATCAAAGTATAATCAAAGTAATGTCTATTATTAAATGTTTATATTTAAAAAAAATTAGATAATTATTACACATTATTGAATGAATTGTACAATTACTTTGATACTATTAAAGAAAGACCTATGTCATAATTAACTAACTTCCAAATTTCATGACTATTCAACTAATTCACCATTCAACCTCTTCCCCTCAAGCGCTTTCAGAAGCTTGACTATTCATGACTTGGCCACAAGCGTGATGGATTTAATTCCTACTTAACAACATTTCTGTCAACTTTCATGAAATATATTTGGCTTAGATGTTCATATGTATCCTCCTCCTATGTTTCGTGTTCCTTGATCTGTCTTCGACTGACAAAATCCTTCAACTAATTGATTATCAGCTACAGATGATGCAATGGCTGCGCAGTTGTCCTTCTGATTCAAGTACCCCATTACTTAACAACTAAGAATGAATATAATGCGTTGGGACACTGGACGGTAGCTGCACAAATTGGAATGATAACTACTCCTAGTTATTTATAAAATGGAAAAATAGGGGTTAGGAAGAAAAATAGCCAAAAAAAAAAAAAAAACATGATTTAACTAGAGAAGTGAAATTAATTTAATATCAAATATGAGTATGAAAAAAAATTAAAATACATGATTTCTAAACACCAGCACGCCCACGCACTTGGGGCGTGATTCAGAAACTTAAGAACCTTATCACAAGTCACAACTAGCAACCGGTAGCTCAATTTTAAAGGGCCTCATTTTGAGCCTGCGGAGGCCCATATCAGCCCAACATAACAACAATTCAATACTTGTTTTATGAGTTTTCACCCACCTAATTTTTTTGGGCTTTGCACCTCTCCGACACTTATTGCCAACATGTCCTTGCGTTCATTTCTTCGGTTTCTTTGTTTTTTTTTTTTTTTTTGGGTTAACAAAATTGGGAAACAAGGGTGGCACCCTGCAATCAGTATGTGCATTCATTTGATTCTGCATAAAAAACATAATTATAAAGAAATCGATAAATAAAAATAAAATAGCACTTTATCGTATATAGTATAAGTATTGAGGGAAATTAGGCTAAATAAACTTGCTAAAATTTAACATATCTAAGGTAAAATCTCCGGAACTTTTGAGATTTTCTATTTTTCTGAGATGTTAATCTTTGGTAAAATTTTAACTAGATCAACGCAGGGTCACGCACGTAGAGTCAGCAAGTTGAGTCCCATCTTGTATCTCTTCTATCTTATACCGGGCAGTGTGCACTGCCCAGTATAATTTTGACCACTTTTCGTTTAAAGATTCATTAAGATCTCTTAATTAGCAATAACAACAAAATCAAAGTGATAGGAAATGAATGTAATCATACGTAAGTGAGGATTGACAGAGGGAGAATAAAAACTCCAATTGATCATTTCCCTTTTGGGTGCTGTTATATAGACCAAAGAAATTTATCAAAAAAAAATTTTTATAATGCAATTCATTAAATTTATTATATAACTGTTTTAATTACAAATATAATTAAAAGAAAAAAATCAATATATTTTCGTTACACAATATATTTAGCTGATTGCAAACGATTTTTAATTCGTTGCATTTTATGAATTCTTTCAGACACTTTTCTTCCTGTTATACAACTTTTTTCCTTTTGCTTTTAAAAAATCCATCGACTAGATTATAAAATTCGTGACAACCCTCGAGATATTTGTCGTTGTGGATGTACGTCAACCAAAAGTTTAAATTTTGGGGTGAATGATTTTTTATGAGTTTAAATCACGTTGTCTGTACTTTGTTTATGATTTCAACTTAGAGCTTACTTGTCAAGATGCATGTTCGAGTTCAAAAAATTGGATCTTAATAAACAATGTTAGCGATGAAATTTCAAGAGCATTTAGGAGTTCAGTTTCTGGGCCACAGGACTCAAACGGGATCGCAGATGTATTGGCTGAAAGGGGTTTGTGAAGTTAGTAGGTTGGAAATAACGGTGATCACAGGATCAGGGCTACGGGTTGTGGATTGTTATAATTTTTTGTGGATCCAAATATCGTCGGAGTTGACTTTTCATGGGTAGAGTATTTGGAACAAATTCTTTTTTTTTTTTTTTTTCCATCTCTCTAACTCTAAGTACTGGCGGAAAAAGCCTGACCTCATCTGCACGGTCTGCAACAAAAAGGGCCACTCAGAGAAGATCTGCAGATTTTTAGAGATAAGGCACAGCAGCAATCAACCCAACGCAGCAGGCAGACATGAAAAGAAAACTGATGAAAGTTGTAAAGCAGACAACAAAAAATTACAACATTGGTTTTGTACAATTTTGTCTTTTTTGTGTTCCAATAGGAGAGATGGAGGAGTTAGTGGTTGTGGTTATTCCGGTTATTTTTATTTTAGAGGGTATTTTAATTAAAATTATAATTGATATTTTTTAAAATAAAATTAATAAATTTTGAATATAAAAATAATAAGTTTTTTAAAAATATTAATTTTTATTTCAAAAATATCAATTGTAATTTCAATCGAAATACCGTCAAAAACAAAAATATCCGAAATACTAATTATTTTTCTTTCCATTTAGCTTTATTGGAGTTAGAAGTGCAAATGAGTCGAGTCGAATTGAGTTTTGCTGAGTTGAGTTTTACCAAGCTCGAGCTCGATTCGAGTTTTAAAAACGGAAGCTTGAACTCAGCTCGTTACAGCTCGGGCTCGGCTCAGGTTCTGCTCGAGGTCAGCTTGATTTTTGTTTTGTTTGTGATTTTTTTTTTATCTAAGTTTGATATATATATATAAACCAACCCCATCATGCATCATCAATTAATTTACCTAATGATATTTTAATTTTCTCCAATTCAAAGAAAAAATAAATATGCAATTTTATTTTAATTAAGAAAAAAATCAAATAAAAAAAAGAGACCGAGGAAATAATGGAAGAATAATGTACTAGAGATAGCAATATAGCACGAACAAACAACGCTGTTATGGCCATGATAATGTTGAGAAATTAAATGATATTAAAAGTTAAATGATACAATTAAGTGTTATTAATACATTAACTGAGTTCATAATGATACATATTAAACGAGCTCTTAATGATATATTTATCGAAATCTAAACGAGCTGTTCACGAGTCTGTACCGAGACGAACTGTCATTATTCAAGCTTGGCTCGTTTATTAAACGAGTTTTAGTTTTAAACTCGTGTATCGTTCATTTAGTTAAATGAACGAGCCGAATTGAATTTTTACCGAACCGAGTCACCGACTTTTTTACGAATGTATTAGTTCGTTTGCAACCCTAATTAGAGTGCCTAATTTGCATTTGGGGACATCCCTGAATAAAATTAACTTGCTTAGAAAAAAAAAAAATCTTTCCTTTTATTAATAGTAAATTCTTGTAACTGCTATCAACACATCTCCTGGCTACGTGGTAAGTCCGACAACTACGTGATAAAACAAAACCAAATTGAATGGGCAAAATGCAAGTTTTAGGCCCCTCGGTGGGCTGAACAGGTGAAAAGATCAAACTACCAAGTGGTGGGTGCAAATAAGAAGATCAATTAAACTTTAATAAGAATATCAAACATTTTCTTTGGTACGGTATGAGAACCTTTGTGAAGTGATCATAAATCCTTATTCCTCTAATTAATTGCAAAGTAGGGTCTGTGCCTTCGCTTAAGGTCGTTAAAGGTTAATAACAATAATTGATGCTTTTTTGTGTTTTATCCACGGGTTTAAACTTTGGATTGGCTGATCTATAAATAATTAACTATTATATAATATCCGGCTCTTATAAATTTCTATTTATTTCTCAATGGTCTCATGTATTGTGCACTGTTTTTTTTTTCCCCTATCATTAGAGATAAAAGAAATTGAAGCAAAAAAAAAAAAAGAAAAGAAAAAACAGATAAAGTAGCTTAATCATATCTTGAAATATGAGAACTTCCAAACTCAATGGCAGATCATCATAGATCACAAAGGGAGCATCAGAAAAAGAGACACCTATGTTGGCTGGAAAATCGGCACAAATGTTTGTCTCCCTCAGAGTATGCTGCAAAGTACAGTCCTAAGGTCTTCTCAAATACTCTTTATAGAAATCAAGTTCCCAAGTAGCCTTCCCAATATTCTCAAGCACTAGAAGAGAATCTGATTCTACTGCAAGTCAAGGATCGATTGTGCTGTTTACTTTTTGAATGAAAATGCCAATGAGAGTATGTAATTATGTAGTTTCTACTCTTCTACTAATCATAAGGAGGTTTAGATTCTCTTCAGGCTATATCTTCGAGCTAGATAAGACATCCACGAATTTACAGAGATTCTCCCCTGCATCTAAAAGAGAGAGTCTATCGATTTACAACAGCATCATCCATAAAACCAACTCAATGGACAGGAGCATTTTGTTGCTGGAAGTAATAAGTTATTTATTTTTTGAAATAAACATATTTTGAAAACATTTTTTATTGTCTTGCAGGCTAACCCCCTTCCAGAAGTGAGTGACTGCCCTCCATTGTGTTTTCTTTTACAAGCTTTGCCGCTTGCATCTAATGTTGTGAAAATATAATATTAAGAAATTGGATATCAACTTCATTATCACTGGAACTATATTACATACTCAAAGTATGCATATTGCTATTTGGTAATTGTACGCTTGCTATAGCTATCTCAAACTTAAGAATTTCTGTGAATAGCCAATATAATGCCTACATTGTACAACAAAATCTAACTCTATCGCCTGCACATAATCAGCTTCACGTGTAATGTACAAGTTTCCTCGCTCTTGGTTTGCTAACAGCTCATTCATGTTCTGTTTGAGTTTCTTTGTTCTAGCTCAAGCTGCTGGATTCTCTGCCTTAGTCTTCTCCGGTGGTCGTGAATCTTCCAAAGACCATGTCCCAGAACAACGGCTGAGTATATTCCATGGGTAATAATGGGTGCAAGGATGTTATTTGTCTGTAAATTTTGGGACAGGAATGTAAATCTGTTAGTTCGAGAATCCTGAAAATAAGTTGGTAATGATCTCAACAAAGCGATGTAAACCTTTTTTACCTGAATCCATTCAAAGCCAAGATAGAGTGCCAAGAGTCCTTCTAGGAGAGGAGAGTAGATCTTTTTCATTTGCCTTCTCTCGTACCAGGCTGCAGCATGTATGGCAAAGTAAGAGATTATGAATACTTGACGCAAGGATTTTAAGGAACGTGAACACAATGTAAGTGTTAAAAGTATGCATATTCCAACTATTGTTCTTACTTAAGAGTCCTAATGGTCGAATACATCATAAATCAGTTTCTCTATGGTGATTTATTCATGAAGGCCACAGGTTAAGCAAATTATTTTAGGCCACAGGTTTTTATGGCATTCCAAAGACAGAAAGTTGATTTTGCGAGATGAGAAACCAACCAGCAGTAAGGCTGTTCAAAAATTAACCAATTCGATCCAATTCAATCAATTTAATTTAAATCAATCCGAACCCGCTAAAACTACTAAAGTCTAAATTAGTTGCGGTTTCAAAATTTTATAATCCACTAAAGGCAAATTAAGTGCGGATTGGGGGTTCAATCCGTCCAATCCAATATAATTCACTCATATATATATATATATATAATGAGAATAGGTTGTAACTGTGAATGCCCTGTGGGTTGTAGATGGAAAGAATTTAAGATTGTGCTTGATATCTAATTACTTGGTTCTACTGGTCGTGGAAGCACACTCCTGTAATAATTTATGAAGGAAAGGGGTTGGGGTCCGTGAGTTAAAAAAATATTTTGTCCCTCTCGTTCACAGGTCAACCAGCCGAAAGCAAACGAAAAAAACAAAGAAAATGTTGTCTCGTCTTTCTCGCGTCCAATAATTCTGTTCACGTAACAGCACTATATATATATATATATATATAATTTAATATTATAAATTAAATTTATCGATATCAATTAGGCTGAGATCTTAATTAATTAAAAATATGAGATTGAATCTTTAATATTGTAAATTATATACGGACTACTCAGTAAATTGGTCGTAAGATACCTTTTGTTAAGTAAAATTGGTCTAATATAATCTTTTAGTGGATCTTAATCAATTTTCATGCATATTTAAAATTACGAATGAATATAATATATACATTATAATAATAAAATTGATAAGAACAAGTAAAAACATTGATGATTGATGATGAGTATAAATTGAAAAAAATTAAAATTTTTTTATTGTATACAATCCGTCGAAACCGAACCGATCCGATCCAATCCAATCCGTCAATAGCAGATTGGATTGGATGGATTGGGTTGTACGGTGGGTTGAGTGCAGATGGAGAATTATCCAACCCGTCGATGGCGGATTGGATGCAGATATACCTCTAAATCCGTCCAATCTGACTCGCGAACACCCCTAACTAGTAACAGTATTAACAACAAAAGCAAGGAAAAGAAGTGAACCTGCAAAGAGCTTTTTCAGATCTTCTCGGCCCGAGCGAGAGTGTAGAACTGGAGCAACTATGTAAGTAGGATCTGGAAGAAAAGCAAGCAAGTCATGATTCAGATAGCAACATTACAGAGTTGGAACAAGAAAAAGGGAGCATTCCTTTGAACAAGCTGAGAATATTGACCTTTAGGGGAGGATGCCATGTAATAAAGAGAACCTGTTAGAACAGCTGTAATTACAGCTGCAAACGCCTGAGCAAATGGGACAAATGGAGGAAGTATACCAGTCTGCAGTTCAGAGACATAACACAGTTTATTTGCAATATACACTAGATTATCAGAGACAAAGAGGAACATGTGTGCATAAAACACATACCAGAGATACCATTCCTTTAGCCTCCGTCAGCAAATCGGTCCCCCTTAGGAATACATCAGCCAAGGCGCCCTATCAAGATCCAAGGCAGTAGAAGAAAAGGAGCAGAAAAAAGGAAAAATGATTCATTATTTCCAATAGTGGAGCTAATAATAACATTAATGTTTTCCGAAGACCATCGATATATTATGGATAATATCGTCCCCTGCCAATGCAAACAAGCTGCAAAAGCTCATGTCATAATTGGTATGATGCATCTAGAACAAGTCACAAGTTTAACAGTCCTCCAACGTGAAATCAACTATTGTGACAGTGGTACTTTGAAAACTCTAGATGATCGACAAAGCAGTCTTCTCTGTGAGCAAACTATGTACCTGAACGGCAGCCCGGTAAAAAAGCTCCTCCCCAACTGAGCTTGCAGCAACAATGAGTATAAACTGCAAAGACGCATTAAGGTAAAACAAATCGTCGTGCTACATGAAGACAGAGACAGTGGAAGAAACATCTTAGGATTGTGAAATGTAAAAAGAACTACCTGCCAAGGTGACATCCCATAAAAGAAGCTCCGAAGTTCCTCATCCTCCACATCTCTAATAGCGCGAGCATGAGGCGATAACTTCACGACTTCATCCTGAAACCATTTCAGTCTGTCAATGCATATCAAATTTCAAAAGACCAAGCTTTTTAATTCTGTTTTGTTTTTCTTAACCTTCTAATACAGTTACGGCTGTCGATGAATACCATCTCAAGGTTAACAAAAGGGGTAAAGGAGAGCCTAATTGGAAGTCATATTTTTTTGCAGAAACAGAGAAAACACATTAGTTAACTGGACGTACATCGAGTATGAACAGAAGGGCCATAATTGGTGGAGCCGCATATCCAAGCCCTTCTAAAATGGCATCTAGAGAAGCATTAAAACCTCCCAAGCTATCAATTCCAGTGACAGAGCAGATAAACCTTCCTGCCAAAGCCATTGCACCATATATGCCTGATTTTTTCGAAAATACAGCAGACCAAAAGCTGTTAGAAACCCATCAAATTTCCAGTACCAGCACATTTCATCCCTTAATATAAAAAATATATATCACAACTACTAAAATTTAGGAAATATTACATGGACACATATGTGCATTTCTTGAGGAAAGTCCACAAAAAGTGTCAGGTTGCAAACAGGACATCGCAATTGTATTTTTGTAATAGTTCAATGCACAATTCTCACATGCTTCTCGCGCAAGACAAACTATGTGAAAACGATCTGTGAGCTGTGTGCATATAACGAAGCTCACCAAAACGTGTAATTGAGAATCCTTTACACGTGATATATAATCCGTACAAATAATTCACAATTTTTTTAAGGCAAATGTTAGGTGTACTGAAGTTGCATACCGAAGAAGAAACTCAGATGACGTGGACTGATGAAAGACGGAGTTATTTGGGACAAACGGTGGAAAGGAAATGTATGTTTTGTATGCAAAATCGTATGCACATATAAATTTGGTAATATTTTTTTTATTGTTTTAAAAATATATATTTTTTTTCAAAAATATTTTTTATAATAAATTTAATATAATATCTATATTAAATTTTTTAAGGTAATACTAATCTATCTCTAAATTTTAATTTTATTAATAAAAAAAACCAAAAGTTATATCATTTGCCTCGGAGCTCCTTTTTAAAACTAGGATGTCTCATTATAACCCATCACCGGTCTATTGTTTAAATAAATAAAGTTCAGCAACACGATTAGGCCCACAGAAAAGATTGTGTTAGAATACGCTGTAAAAAAGGTCAAGTGTCTACACTTAACATCCGAGAAAATAAATTTTGAATTATTCGACGAATGTTACCGAACTATTCATAACTCTACTGAGCTAAAATTATGTTCAATTCTCATTTTTAGATAAATGTAATTATCAGCAGTTAATTAGTCAGTCGTTAAAAGGAACAGAAAAACGCGGGTCTAAGGTATCGTACTGAATAAAAATATCCTTACTCACAACTTCCACAAATGTGAAAGATTTTGGTGGTGAGGGAGATCGAACGTGCCTCACCCAGCTAGAACAAAAGTCTCAACACCACCTCAATTAAACCGAGGTGAATTATGTTCAATTTTACTTTATTAACTTGACGAGAATTCAAATGAATGGCCTCGTAATAGAAATAAAAAAATGAAAAATCTCCCAATATAAGCACTAGTTGTCTAATAATTCTCATATGCACAAAGGCACCACATGGTCATAAATAATATAAAACTATTTTTTTTTTTTTTGGGTGCCATTAGATAAATAGTAAACAGATAAAAAAAAATAAATTAAAATACTGACCAATTCCAAAACCAAGTCTAACGACCGCGTCAATCTTGTCCCAGACAGCGAACTCAGAATCGCTGCCAAAGCTCTGATCAAATGCGGTCGCTTCCATCGCACTTCCACTGAACCCTCCTCCTCCTCCTCCTCCTCCTCCTCCTCCATGCGTCCGCTCTGATGATTTCTCTTTCATCACTTCACCACCACCACTACTCCTCTCCGTGGAGGCCTTAACGCACCGTATTTGCACTCTGACATTACCGTCTCCGTCGGTCAACCTCAACCTCCTCTCTCTCGCCGGAAACCCCACCGTCTTCTGGAAACCGCCGACTCTCCGGCTGACGGACGCCGTCGTCGGTGCTGCGCCATTCCGTGTCCAGGAAGCCAACGGCAACTCCATTAACGGACTTGGAGGAGCATAGCGGTTTCTGTCTCTCCCTCTCTGGCTCCGGCTTAAAAAGAGCAGAGTGGAGGGGTTGAGGACCGTTGGATTTGAGATGGAGAATGGTCGGACGGTGGAGATGGTTGGCGGCGCCTTCGATTTTAATATTTTGGGGTGGGGTCTTGTGTTGTTGGTTGATTGGCATTCGGGGGGCGTGGTGGAGTTTTTGGGTGGGGGGATCTCGGCTGATCCAATGGTGGAATGCCACGTGTAGATAACGTTGGCGGGCTACAATTAAATTTAGTTGAGGGTCTTTTGACGGTTACTTTTAACTCTTAACTTTTGACTTTTAACCTAAAACGTGAAAAGTGTCTCAAAAAAAAAAAAAAAAAAAAACCTAAAACGTGAAAAGGCATTGATTTTCTGTTCTTTTTTTCATTGCACAAAAATGAAAATAAAGTGTTTATGTTCTATTAAAAAATTTTGTAACTTTAAATTCAGAAAAAGTGAAAATGATTAGATGAATATGATATTCTTTTGACTAAATAAGAAATTATAAATTTAACTTCATCACATAATTCTAACAATATTTAAATTTATAATTTTTTATACAAATCCAAATAACAAATGATAAAAAAATGATGTAATTACTAGATATATTTTAATAGCCACTAAAATTATGGTTTCAAGTGAAATTTGAGATTTGCTCTCTTCCTCTTTTTTTTTTTTTTTTTTGGTTATTAAAAAATTTATTAAAATATGAGTTATATAATGAATAACTCTTCGTTGCTACAAATTCCATATTTTTTTATTTTTAAGATTAAATTCTAAAATTTATAAAATAAAAATTTAAACTATAAGAGAGTGTCACTTGTGGACACCTCTCTTCCTCAATTTTATTAGACTAAAATATGTCAAAAAAATCCCAAAATATGAAAGCAAGGAATGGAATAGAAGCCTTTGTTGGAAAAAAAAAAAAAAAAAAAAGATAGCAATATCTTTTATATACTCTTTTATTACACGGTCGTTTCTTTTCTAGAATAATAAAGAAAAATGAGTTGAGAGTTTTATGTTTTACAGTTATAATATGGTCAGCATTAGTTAAAAATATAATTAAGTAAATATATAATGTACTTCATAGCGTGTGCTCTCTTAATATAAATTGTAGTCGTATAATTTAAAATCCTGATTTTGAGCAAAATAAACTAACGTATAATGTATTACAATACGATAAACATTAATTCTTTTATTAAAAAAAAATATAGCTTATGTACGTTGGTTATTATACTTATAATCTAAGGTAAAGTCACCCATTATTAATCCTCATTTAATCAATGAGGTTTTACCACTTAAATACTGTTAGACCTGCATGAGTCTTTCTCACATCAGACTATAATATTAATAAGTTTAGAACTTAACACCACGCGCTCATAGAAAATTTTGGAGATAAGGCATTGATGTAAGCACTTGAACTTAAGCCGTAAAAAGAGAAAGAGTATCAAACTAATTAAATTACCACATCGAATAGTATGATTAACATTAATAAATTATTAGAGTCCTACAAATATTTAAAAGTCTTGTTATATTGCCTCTCGTTTTTTAAAAAAATAATAATAAATTTTTTTTCTCATATCTAATGAGTTTATGAGATTTTTTTTTTTTTGGACGAAAGAGTTTATGAGATTCGGGTAGATTAGTTAAGCTCGTAGTCATGGTCATTAGCTCGCTGCTTCAACCGATAAGTCACTCGTTTAATCATAATTTGAAATAATAAATTTATAATTAATAAAATTCCTAACTTGACAATAACTTTAAACACAAAGATTTTTATTATATCTATTATATTAATAAGACAGATTGCGTTTACATTATTAGCAAAACCGAGGGAAAATAAATTTTTGAAAAAAAAAATGGAATACGACGACTCATCTAGTTACCAAGTCAATAGATCTCTTTTTTTTTTTTAATCTACTAAGAATTGTATTAAGTCTTAAGCTAAACAATAAAAATATTTTTTTTATTTTTATAAACTTCACCCTTATAATATTAAAATCTAAAATTTTAAAAATAAAATTTTAAATTATTAATAATTAGAGTGTCTCTTCAAAAGACCGTCTATATAGCCACGGTCACCATAAATGCTCAAGGATTTGCTAGTCAATTTTAGTCCACTCGGGTTGATCAACTCGACCATATCTTATGGTCGAATCATAGTCTTTTGGTTTGAACATTGCGTCAAGACGCCTTTCATAATTACGGGAACAACTCATACGTAACCGAAATCCGTTTTCCTTATGATCTCATTCCAATTCACCAAGTTAAATGTATTTTTGACTAAAAGACAAAAGGAAGGTCGTACTGCACCCAAAGTTTCCACCCTTTGCTACTTTTGCTATAATGATAATTGAAACAAATCCTATATTCATTTCAGTTGAAATATGACGTGTAACCAGATATTATGTTATTCAGTTATGCAATCAATCTTTTAATTCTTTTTTTTTTAACAGCTGTCATCGTTTTATTCATAGTGTTTACCGAGAAATTAACACTTAAAAGTCTTTTATACACCAAACAAATAACACCGGGTATGTAACAGATTATCTATGTCCAACCAAAAATTCAGCAACAGCACCTATACAATAACAAGGTTCCCGAGCAGCCTAATTGACAAAAAAATCTTTTAATTCAGATCATATCATTCTTCTTTTTTTTTTCCCGAAGCTTGTTTGTGTAAATTTAGCATCTTCAGTAAACAGAAAAATCATGTCAAGTACATTTTAACTATTTGTCTAAATAAATTCCCAAAATTTTGAACCATGTCAAACAATTATGCATGTTTGAATGGCATAAACTCACAAAATTTTTCTATGAAATTTTATGCTTCGTTTGTTAAAAATAAATTGAGATATCAGCACAACAGAAAAACCATAGAGACCATAAGATAGAAATTCCAAAATGATTTAAACTTTTGTGGCAGAGAAAATTACTCGTTCTCCAAATCTTTGTCTCTGCTCCTCTATAATCGTGCAGTCGTGCTTAGATCAACAAAATATACTCCCTTTCTTTTTTTTAATGGTAAGTTGACAAATAAAGAAAGAAAAGCAAAAAGGACAAGTAATGAGCCACCGAGGCCTTAGCCTTTCGAGGTATAACACACCAAACATGTCTACCTGCAACAGAGACTCAGTGTTATAATATGGGTCGAAGAATAATGTTATCTCGCTTAAAAATATGAGAATCAACAAATATTGTGAATATAGTTGTTTGTAGCAGTGCTTCAATCTTGCATAAATATGTAGTCTATATGATATTTGATCAGTGGGTTTAAAAGGATTGAAATAGATCCCAAAAATAAAATACCAAATGAAAAAAATTGAAGAAAGAGAGAGAAAAAAAGGTCTGTCAACAATAAAACAAAATGACTTTAATACAAGGTAACACATGAAAGTACATGATGACTGAAGTAAGCGTGTTAGAATCAGCAGTGTATGTATAGAATCAGCAGCGTAAGTATTGAGTTATGATACCGTGTTAAAATATGGAAGGCACTATGTGAGAAGATACGTAAGAAAGGAATGATTCAGTAAAAAAAAAAAAAAAATGTAAGAAAGAAATGAGAAGAGATAACACTCAATATGTGGATTGAGGGGCAAATTGGACAAAAGAGAGATGAAAATTTTAAAATTGTCTTTCATGACTTACCTAATACATTCTTGATGGTTTTAAGAGGAAAATTATTTTTTTATAACTAATTGATTTAAATAAATAATTATTTATATTAACTCTTTTATTAATCCTCGTTAATTTTATCACAAGCACAAAATTAGAATTGTAATAAATATTTTTTTTTCTCCACTTGTTGTTCAAATAAAAATTTTTTATTTTTCTCTTACACAGTCATATCTCATATTTTTAGTATAATTAGTTAAAAATCTTTTCTTGAAAGCTCATAATTTTGTGCTCGGAATGTTAATGACCCTATTCTTTTTTTTCCTAATTTTTTGGTCTTCCTTATAATATAAAAAATAAATAAATAAGAAAATTAAATTAAAAAATTTCATACACTCACATTTTTTTCTCGTTATTTTGAGCACTGGAAGTGTTGCTTGGATGGGTGAGACAGAAGAGGAAGGTGGGTGAGACAGAAGAGGAAGGAGCCAAGTGCTCCCACCATTTTTTTAATTATTTTTTGTGGTAAATATTTGTTATTTGAAGATGATGTTATTTTGACTTTTTTTTAAGTGAATGTAATTTATTTATAATTTTATACTACATAATAAGTGAAGTTTATTTAAATAAAAAAATTAAAAATAATATTTGAATGATATTAGATTAGGAATTAATTTTTTTCATTAAAAAAAAGAGTAAAATTAATAAGTACTACATATAAAATAATTTAGTTTGATATAAAACAAACAAAAGTACATGGATTTATTAAGTATTATATGTATAAAAATTACGATTGATGTGAAAAAAATTTAATATTTAATATATAATAAATTTAAATTTGATATATAATACACTTAAATTTAAAAAAAAATGATTAAATGATCGTGGATGGCCTCGGCTGATGCCATGCCAGCAGCCGGGTAGCAGCGGTCTTTTGAGTTTTTGGCACAGGAGTGACCTTTTTAGACTAGCAAGGAAAGTTTAGGTAGAAAAGCTCTTAAACAACATACAATTTTGATTTTTCTGGCATCCAAGTCACTATTTGTATTGACAGAACACCAAGCATTTGATGACAACACACACCTTCACAATCACAGCCACACCTCTCTCTCTATCTGCGCCTGTTTCTTTGGCTTGGAATCAGAGTTACCAGCCATAGAGCAGTGGTTGGTTTTGTTTTGTCCAAACCCGACCACTGACCTGTGGCTCTCAAACCTTTCCCAGATTCTGAAGTCCTTTCTGGGTTCCTTAAATATTTTCAAGATTCCTCCTTTCATCTTACAATTAAATAAAATCCCAACCTCACAGCTTTTCACCGAACTCACCCACTTTTCTCTTTTCAGCTCGCTTTTATTTTTCATCTTCTCCGGGAAAGTGGGCAGTAATCCTGTACTCACTCTGTATGACCCTCGCTTGTGAATCCTTTGGAAGTGCTTTCAGATCTAATATTTCTCTCTTTCTGCAGATTTTATCATCTGGGTGAGGCTAAAGTTCTTCTCTTTCGCTTGAATTCCCCTGCCACTTCTTAGCATTCTGTGCTCGTAAGGGAAAAAAACCAAAAAAACAAAAAACACATCCTTGGTAAGTCAATTCATTTTATTCCAGCTTTTGATGCAAATGCCGTCGGTGATGGATTGTGTGAGCTTAATCTCTCATGTTCAGATTATGGGTATTGAGTTCCGGAAGGAAATGGATAGTTTGATTATAATTGAACATGGAAGTGTATTCTTTCTTTATGTTTTTTGTGTGTGTTTTCCCTAATGTTACTGTGAGACTCTGGATTTTTTATTTTGAACCCCTATTGAGTTCTTTTATGGTTTTGACTCGGAATCCTATTCTTCGCAGAGACAATACTATATTAATAATTAATAAGATGATCATTTATTTTATGCAATGCAAAGAATGTTTCCTCTGATTGCATATTCATGCATATCATGAACAATCATATGTCTTGTCATCTGCTTATCTATAAGGTATGCTGGTTTTTTTTTTTTTGGATGAACTGAAGTTTGAACTATTTTGAGATTTAGAAAAGAGGGCCTGTTCTTTATCATGTTTATTGTCACACTCAATGTACATGATGGAGATTGTTTCTCGTGATTAAAAGTCAACATCAAATATGGAGCAGAAAATTCATGTTTTGTCAGAACAAGAAAAGATTATAAATATCTTAAATTGGTGCCTTATAAGTGCTTAATCATGTTGGAAATGTGCTAAATGGAGATGCCCTGTGAAATGGGTGAATCCATTGATAATCATTTCCCCATTCCTTACTTCGACCATTGATGATGAGTTGATATCAAGCATCACTAAGTCACGTCATCAATTCAAGACTGAGCTGAGTGGTATTTACCTCACTAAAAGTCTATATAGCCCAGGCCGGGCTTGTCATTCCTTAACTTGTATATAGCAAAATGGAATTCCTAATTGTTCTGCACATGGTCCAATGGAACATCTCAGAGATGGTGATGTGAAGCATGGTCAAGTATTAGTTGATTTGCTAGAATATTGGGATTAGTGCCTTATGAAGGTGAAATTGGAACTGACTAATGATCAACATTTGTAAAAGTAGGGGTAAAAAATTTGTTTACATCAACTTAAATGACTGGTTTCTTATTGATTTTCAGTTGAGGTAACAGATTTGCATTCATGATTGTAAAGAATAAGAAAGTAGATGACATGAAGAATTAGAAAGATCGAGAAGGAGAACAATACAGAAAACATTTGGCTTTAAACTGACTACAATTTCAAAGCTGAAATTCTCCATAAAATGAACATACCCTATGTCACTCCATTCATTTCTGACTTATGCTGAAGTATATTTACTTCATTTGTAAATATTGGACCTAGAACAGCTGTTCTGATTTGAAATGAGTATGAGTGATAATTTACAAAACTGCATGTCCCAGTGGTGCAGTTTGTTCTTTAAGTTTGGATTTATGCTTTGCTTCACTTGCCACTCCAATTGTGATGAAATGTTCATCTTTTAAGACTTGTCTCTTTTCTTCCATTAATTTTTCCTCATCCGTCATACCCTCCCTGCCCACTATTGCAACCCAAGGAATGAAGGCGCATACAATTCTGTAGTCTAGTCAACATGCGCACGTATTATAAACAATCAAAGAGAAACTAAGAGATCTAACGTGCTACAAAGTTATAGCTCAAAGAAGATGTTCCAATATTTACTTTCATTGGCTTCAGGAGCAACACTATGAGACTATTTTAGGCTTTCTATTATTTTGAAGATTTGAGTTTATGTGTCAAACTGATTTTTCAGATGGGGGACATTGCAAAGGACTTGACCGCTGGTACCATTGGAGGTGCGGCACAATTGATAGTCGGGCACCCCTTCGACACTATCAAGGTTAAGCTCCAAAGCCAGCCCGCTCCTCTCCCTGGCCAACCTCCCAAATATGCTGGTGCAATGGATGCTGTTAGGCAGACATTAGCTGCTGAAGGCCCAAGGGGTTTATACAAAGGTATGGGGGCTCCACTCGCCACTGTAGCAGCCTTCAATGCTGTCCTTTTCTCAGTAAGAGGGCAAATGGAGGCATTGTTGAGGTCTCAACCTGGTGCCCCACTTACAGTTAGCCAGCAGATTGTTTGTGGGGCTGGAGCTGGAGTTGCTGTTTCTTTTCTTGCTTGCCCCACTGAACTGATTAAATGCAGGTCATCTCATCATAACACCCTCCCTTCTCTTTTCTTACCTCCGGGAGGATCCCGCAGAAGCCTTGTTCATTGACTCTTCTAAATTTCTCGAATTTGATATCTGAAGATATAGTTCTAATCTAAGTTATAACAGATTTTATTTTAAATTTTCTATAAAGCTCACACTATGTTATTGTATGTCCTCTGCCTAGTTTATTAAGATTCTCCATGTTGAGAATTCTTTGGTGTTTCAACAGTTACAGATTTATTTGTGAAGTCTTACCCTTGAGAATTTAATTGTTCTTCATATCCTTGAGCCTGAAGTCATATACTTTTTGAGCTCTCTGATCTTTAAAATTAACGGAAAAAGCATAAGAAATTGTTGAAAGGGTCTTGTTTGTTGAATAATTCAAATTCTATTTGTTCTATGACATCTTGTTTTTCTTTCCTATTTAGGGTAATCTTCAACTCCTAATTATCTTTCTTTTCCCTTTTTTTTTTTTTTTCGGCTAAAGAGACTTTAAGAACTACTTTTATCTGCATATTAATTGCATGGTGCTTTATGGAAAGAACAGGTTGCAAGCCCAAAGTGCATTGGCCGGTTCAGGCTCAGCTACCGTGGCTGTGAAGTATGGAGGACCCATGGATGTAGCCAGGCATGTTCTCAAATCAGAAGGTGGTACAAGAGGTCTCTTCAAAGGTTTGGTCCCTACTTTGGCACGGGAGGTTCCTGGAAATGCTGCTATGTTTGGTATCTATGAGTTGTTGAAGCAGTCTTTGGCGGGAGGCCAGGACACTTCTAAGTTGGGCAGGGGTTCTTTGATGTTGGCTGGGGGCTTGGCTGGAGGCTCCTTTTGGCTGTTAGTCTACCCAACTGATGTGGTTAAGAGTGTCATTCAGGTAGATGATTACAGAAACCCCAAGTTCTCTGGATTCATTGATGCGTTTAGAAAGATCCAGGCCTCGGAGGGTTTTAAGGGCTTGTACAAGGGTTTTGGCCCTGCCATGGCCCGCAGTGTTCCTGCAAATGCAGCATGCTTCTTGGCATACGAGGTAACAAGATCTAGTTTGGGGTAGTTGGCTTTATCAGTCTTTGTTTGCTGGCCAAAGGTCTTGCCGTATCTATTCCATCATTACCCTGCTGCTCGTCCTTTATCACCAAATGAAGACTTCTACAGGTGATTGTTTAGCTCCATGCTAACCTGTCGTTTTATCAAAAGAACAGGCATTCTTGAAGCTTTCTTGGCCTGATTTTGGGAGCTGGATGGAACATTTTCCAGTTACCAACATTTGATGCAATAATCGAATTTCGTTTCCTTCTGTTGTTTTGGCCAATGGTTCTCATTCGACATAATTGGTCAAACCTTAACCTTGATCCTCTTGGTTGCTCCAGGACCAGAGTTGCCTCCATCCCGTAGTTTTCAATCAATTTGAATGTGATTTCTATGGACTTGTGCATATGGCAGCATGCTAAGAAGAGAGAAGCTACTAAATAATTGTCTTCAGGTCATAAATATCACCTCATTATATGTTGCCTCAGCATGACCAAATGTGTTGAATATTAAGAAAGTTTTCTTTCTTTTTTGTGTCTAAACATTTTATTTTCTTTATTTATAATTAAAACTCACTTTTAATTGATAGGAAAATGTGACGTTAAAAATTCAGTGGAGTAAGGAGGAAAAAAATCTTTTTTAGTGTAGAGAAAAAAATTAGAGTTTAAAAATAAGTTTGACATGCATGCTTTTTTTAATTTTTCCCTGTGAAGACCCGGTTGATCTCTATGTGCATCTGCCCCTGATTTGATGGCAGGCATGCCATGTAATTTAACCAACTACTACTACAGTAAGACCAGCAAAAGTAAGCTCTATTTTGTAGCAAATGAGAAGTTAAATGTGTAACTGTTTATGCAGAACGCCTCAGAACTGATGTTGTAAACCCAGTCCAAACAGATGGGGAGATCAGTGCCTTCATTTGGGACATTCAAGCTTTACTTTCATCTTTACCTTTTGTGTTTATCCGTCTTGTTGCTAGACCTGCAAACCAATCGGTGGACTGAGTTGCAAAACAATCCCACATGGATCTTTGCCCTCGGGATTGGGTGAGCAACCCACCACACGAGTTAAAGCTTTTACTTTGTAAGAACATTAATTATCAATGAAATAGCTAACTTTTTTCGGTAAAAAAAAAAAAAAAAAAACCTTAGCAGTAGCTTTTACAGCTAAAGCTACCATTTTTTTTCGACCAAAACTCTGAAAATAATTCCAACAATATGAAAAAATTTTTGGGTCGAGTTAGGTTAATCGTGGATCAAATTGATGATTCGACAAACTTTAAATTAAAGGAAAAAGAAGAAAAATAGAAGATTATAATATTAGAACCACGAATTAATGTAACTTCTACCATTTTAAACTATGGATTTAATGATTTTTTTTAAAAAAAATAATAAAAAGTTTGCTATTCAATATTTTTTGGTTTTACTTATTACTTTATTTATATTTTTGCATTATATATATAATTACGTACGGTGTATTTATCCGCATACAAACATGTATACTGCATAATTAAAAATAAATTTTACACATACATTTATACATAATAAATGTACAGACACGGTCCAAAGAGAAGGACTACTATTATATGGTCCAGAAAGCCCTTAAGCTAAGCTGCGAATGAAGAATGGACGAAGAAACACTTTCGTGTAAAATCAAAAAAAAAAAACAAAAAAAAAGAAACACTTTCGGGTTCGTTAGAAATATTCGGATTGATTGGTTGGGAAGGTGCCGCAATTCAAGTCAACCAAAAAGAGCTAACTCAACGAACTCAAAGGTTGAACTCTTCCATGGTGCGCATTAAGAGGAGAATGGGGCCAATTCCGTTTTGATTTATGCCTTTTAGATTCAACCAAAATGGAAGCTGAATACATTTCTGACGTACCCCCCAAAAAAAGAAAAAAATGGAAGCTGCAAAACAAACTCATCTTCCCCAGCCTCTTGTCTCAAGACTGGACCATCTGGATTTTATTGTAAGTTTCTCACACAAACATTTCCGACTTTTTACACATAAATTTGTTACTTTTGTGTGTGTGTGAAACATGTCTCTAAGTGAAGTGTGAGACTTGCCTTACTTGATATGAGGTATGTTTCTTATCGTCGTGAGTAGAATTCGAATTCTACTCGCTTCTCATTTATTTATTTTTTTATATGACTGTAACTACTCTTTTAAAATAAAAAAATGTATTTTCTAATTGTTTTTGTGGTGTGAACAAATTAAGATAAAGAATCTGGAAGCAAAGCAAAATGTGCAAAAATGGGGGAACAACAGTTCCATCAGAACTGCTGGCAGGCCATCTGTGCCATTGGATTTGGCAATTAGGGAGGCTTACTTCAAAGGAACACTAATGGATCGCGTGGCATCTCTCGAGCAAAGGGTCTTTCAGGTGCATAATAATACTTTCACTTTTCTCATTTATTTCGTTGGATGTATTTTCCGTTCCTTTCACTGCCAAAAATTGAAAAAATTTAAAAGGAATTGGAATTTTTAACAACCACTATCAGCTGATATTTCACAAGGAAAAGTGTAGCTACATGCAGAATTCACCCATAAAGTCCTTAAAGTCGCTCCAAATATGACTGCCTTTTAAATGATTAACCATATAGTTCCAATTACAGATGTTCCTACTTATGGGGTTCTAACAAACAACAAGTAGTTTTATTCAAATGAGCCATCGACAAATTTTTTTTGTATTTTAATGAGGCGGTATTGATTGATGTGACACTAAAACAACATTTCATTAGTTATGATAAAAAAAACCCCATTTTCAGTCCATACATCAAGACCCAAACTTTGCAGCAAATTAATCAGTCTGTCATAAAATGATTTTGTCTTTTTGCACATTAATGTAGAAAGCCATGAACATGAATGTTTAGTCCCACTTGATTCCTAAAATGGTATGGAAGAAATTGAATTAAGAGTGTCTGATATATTATTGCAATTAATCTGTTTGTTTTTGCAGCTTTACTTTGGGATGGAATCCAGCAGCACATCAGCACAAACATCTGGGAATGCATTTGCCAGCCAAGGACCCAAAACAGACCCATCTTCCTCCTTGCCAACTTTAAACAACCCAAATCAAGGACCAAAACAAGAGCCCGTGGCCCTCACTAACAAGCTTTCTAAAATTGAGGTAAATATTTCACATAAGCTGAGCCCCGTTTTTTTTTTTTTTTTTTGCATAATTTTTTGGTGTTGTGCACAAATTTCTCAACCATGTGGTGAATTGATGATCATTCAATTTGTAGAAGTGAATGAAGTTGTGAACAAATGAATTGAATGACTATTCGTAAACAGTCATCCCATTAGGCGGCGAATCGGTTCTCTAGTTTAACTTTTTTGCTCCAATTTGTTGGAAAATGTTGCCAGTGACATTATTTGATTCGAGTGCATGCACTTGGGATCATATTGGACAAATACAATAATGATATACATATATATAGGCTCATCTTCACTCCTGCACAAACAGGAAGAACTTAATTTGTTCTGGTCAACATGTTATAGACATGTGGCACTACAGGAAGGCACAATGGGATGATAGACTCTCACAACAAGCAACATAAGGATAACAAGTTATAAGAGAGGCGGAAAGGTTAAGAAAGAATAACATAATCCTCAAAATTCGAACACAAAATTAAAAAGTCCCAATAAGAGTATTACAATTAGTTGTGCTAGAAGTAAGATAAATTAGGTATTTTTTTTTTATACTGTATACACCCAACTTATATTTTATCCTTTTTTTTTTTTTTTTTCAATTTGCAGGAAAAACCTGAGAAAGAACAAGGGAAGAAGGATCCAAAAGCTATTAACCAAAAAGCTGGGAAGGGTAGGCCCAGCAGCAAGAATTGTAAGACAAGCAAAAGTGCGAAGAAGAAAGCACCACCCAAGTGGCCACACATGAAAATCTTGGGTTGCTAATTGATCCTCTGCTTGCCCTAGCTAATTATTCTGCAAGTTATTTTATTGATTTCCTAGCTTAATTATTCCTCTCAAATGACATGGGTTTATGATTTTACTCTTTCAAGCATTCCATTTTGATATAAATAGCTGTCTTTTTATAAATGATTATAACATTTGCCAAAAAATAAATTACATCGTTCCTTTGAAGATGTTCTATTTTCAAGAAAATATATCAGTTTCATCACATTAATTTTTTTGTGGTACTTCACTAGTTAGTGTTATTGACGAACTACTTTGTGGTATCTATTGGCCAATCTCAATATTAGTGAGACACTCAAATTCTTATATACTAAAATACTCATAATCTTAATTCAACACAATTAACATATCAAATTAAAGTCCACTAAATTATGCTTGAATATTAAATTTTAATCTGTAAAAAATCTGAATTAACTTTAACAGTTAGTATCTATTCAAGAGTAACGACCACGTGGCAAATGGTTCAAGACATTATTGGATGGAACAATGTGTCCAATTAGGAAGTAATTATACCAAATTCGACCTAATCAAGTCGAATCAAAGATGTTATCACCAATCAATTTGCACAGTGTTGAACCCTTCTTTAGCTTTGTCTTGTTTTGGATTGCATGATCAATTAATATCAACAAATTTGAGCATAAGTTGACCAGAAAAGAAAAGCCAAGTTGGATGGGTCACAGGGTATGGGAATTTGGATGATAATATAAAATAATACAAGTTTTTGGAGTGACAATGGTCCACATGGAGGAGGAATGGATTTCTTAGCTGGACCAGCAGGGGAAAGTTGTGGACGCACCATTTCTTGTTTGCTCTTCGTTTTCATCAAAATTATATATCAATTATGCGTGAACAGCTCACATATGAAATTCTACAAAGAATAGTGACAAATTCAGTTGGTTCTTTTTTTTGTTCTTTCAATGTGAAGATACAAGAGTATAATTAGCATGCCACAAATAATTAGTGGGAAAAGGAAGAACAATACGAGTCTATTAGTTGCACTTAGTCAGACAGCAAGGTAAACTCTCAGACAAATGAACTTAATTGAGTTCATGATAAATATAATTTGGTTTTAGTGGGATAAATTTAGAGTTATAATGTGATACTTATTATTATTTTTTTTTTTTGAGGAAAATCAATTGATAGTTCTTACTCGTTCTTTTCTTCTTTTTTTTTTTAATATATAAATGGGAAAGTTATGGTTGTGCACTACTCCGCCAAGGAGCATTGTTACTCTGTATTTAGATAAGTCGCAAAATAACCAGATGGTTATAACATTTCTTATACCAGACAATGAACCGTAAGTTTAACCTTATCACTTGATATTAGTATGATTTGATTTGAACCTGCAATCTTTAATATGGATCCAAATTCTTTTAACTAGTTAAATTATATGAGCAGTGTATCAATATAATTTTTTATGAAAATATTTAGAATATTTTGCAAAAAATTATATATATATATATGAATGGAATCCCAAAATAACAAGTTTTATGGCAAAAAGTTAGTGCTAATCTTTTCATTATTCGCACCATTTCTTTCTTGTTTCCTTCCAAAGATAGTTGCTTTTGACTAAACCAAACAAGCTAGGAACGCTAACCAGCATAAAGCTTAGCAGTAGACAAGTAGCCAAGTAGGATGATTCCAAAAAAAAAAAAAAAAAAGAAATGAAAAGAAATTTCATTTCCCTCAACGAATCCATAAATAAACAAACACATAAGATATACCCCAAAGATCAGTCAAATTAATCAAAAAATAAACATATGTATTTCGCAACCCATTCATTAAGATAAGATTTTTAACTTTAAATTACAAATTACTTGTAGGTTTGAGCTTGATAGGCAAATAGGCATTAATTGTATGTTTTAAACTCATATTTTGTAAGAATATGAGAGAATTGATGTTTGGCTGATTTGTGGTATCTAGCGATTAAGAAAAGCCAAAAAATTAGGTATTGAAATTTCGGCTAACAAAAGTGAATTTTATAATTAGTTAATTGAACCAGTATATAAACAATTTTTTTAGCATTATTTTTCAGTTTTAAAAACCTTGGCTAACTTAAATCAATAAAAAAATTAAATTTCAACCAATTAATTTGTTTTTGATACCAAACCAAATCAAACCGATGAGTTAATTAATCAAATTCGGTTTGATTTCAGACTTTAAAATAGGAAACAAAAATTTTGATTCGATTCGATTTTTAAGTTTAGAGTTAGGTGTGAATTGCAAGAAGAGAGATTATAACATTAAATGAAGAGACTAACGAGTAGCATACCACTAAATTCATCTTCTGCCCAACTCTACGGTAAAACTTCTGCCTAACGACTATGGGAATAATAATGTTAACTACTTATTTAGTTATAACTCATAACTAAAAGGAAAGGCCTGGTTTGAAATACTTGCTAAATTAATCTCACCCTTCAAAACGAGACCAAAAAAAAAAACCCTTTAAGAAGAACATAAGGTAAGGAGGGATTTTATGAAGATCATTTTTTTTTTTCTCATTAAGAGACTTATTGGACTACAAATTATACAATAAATCTAGTTCTTATTTTTCAATAAATTTAACACCCATTTTCCTAAGATTATAACATAGGACCTTTAAATAAAAATCTAAGTTCTAAAGGTGTTCCCTAAAAGACGATTATTGAATTTTTGAGCAAAGTGATTTTGTTTCATCCCCATTGAAAAAGAATATATTTTTGAAAACTCACCAAAAAAAGAAAAGAAAATATTTTTTAGATAACAAAAACACTAAGGGAAATTGCATAATTGCTTTTCATCATGTCGAAGCCTTCCATGCTTATTCATGAACAACAATGACAGTTTTTTTTTATAATTTAAGAAAATTTTGTTATATATTATTTTTTAATTGCTACTTCTGTGTCATTTTAACTGCTACATGCCATTAACGCTGTGATTTAGTGATGAAGCAAATGAATTTTTAATTTCAATAATTAAAGTTCAAGTCCTTACACCAACAGATTTAAAAAGAATAACGGATACACTGATGACTCAACAAAGCTTAAAAACTGACCAAAAATGTATCATAAGGATGATTGGGAAAACAAGCCAGAATTCTTATTTTTTTAGTTTTCTTAGTTAAATATTATAACTTTTCTTTCGTTTATTTGATTTCAGCAACTAATGGATCAATTGAGTCCAATTCACGGCAATGCTCTTAACACCATGACAAATCATCAACTTCCTTACTATTGGTCCAATTTATTTTACTTTTTGACTATATATTTATTTTTATTGATAGATAAAAATATCTGTGCAATCGATTTTTATGAAATATATGAAATAAAAGACATTTATTAATTTACATTGATTGGAACTATTTTCTATATATAAATATTTATATAAAAAAATTACTTAGTAATAATGTAAATTAGCAAAAATATATTTTATGTCAATAATAAGACATTTTAAATTTTTATTTCAGATTTTACCATACTTATGTAAAAAAAATTATATAATATAGAAACTCAATTAATAAAAATATATAGATAAATAAATATTGAAAGTGAATTAAATAAATGGAATTGACATGAACGGTATTAGTAACAATGTTATCACACGGACTTGATTGATTTGTCTAAAGATGCTATAGGACCTAAATTGAAATATCAGATTGAACCAAGAAAAAAAGTTTCAGAACTCCTCATACACTTATCCAACTAAAAAAGATCTAAATTTTAATATAAAATTAAAAATAAATATATATTTTCAATTTAGTGAAAAATGACAAAAAATTTGTCAGGAGACACTTAATAATTAAAAACTTAAATTTTTTTAGTAAGAACTTAGATATTTATTTTAGAACTCTCTAATTTTAATTATAAGATTAAAAAAATAAAAAAATTAATTTTATTTTATAAGTTATGGTGCAACAAGTCTTTTTAATATATAAAAGAAAAAATTAAAAGAATAATAAAAGAAGAAGATGACGGCACCCGTACATTACTAAAACAAATAAAATAAAATTTACAGACAAAATTAATGATTAACTAATTTAAAAATTGTAAACGACATTTTTTTTGACACAATAAACGACAAAATGATGCGCACCTTTTCTTCCCACCCAATTAAACCCCAATATTTTATTTTTTTTCCATAAACTTTTTGAAGAAAAAAAAAAAAAGCAAATTGTATTATTACTTTCCCACTTTACCCTCACCATGTTACCGAAATTCCCATCTCTTAGTGTGTATCCCAATAATAATAAGGGCTCCATTTAGTAAATTAAATTTTTAAAAAATACATAATAATATATAATAATTTATTTAATTATATTTATTTATTTATTTATTTATTAAAATTTAATTATTAGTGATTTCTTTCAATACATGTTCACGGTTCTTTTCGAAGCCACTTAGAGATTTATATTATAATAATACCTCCAACTTTTTAAATAAAAACCAAAAAGCTTCTTCCAATAATAAGTTTCAAGAAAGCAGAGGAAGCATCAAGGCTCAATGGCGGCAGACCGAGAAGAACAAGAAGTGAACTACACGGCCCACCACCTGACGGTTCCGCCAGGGTTGACTCAGCTCGAGTTGGACGAGCTCGCCCCAGCCATCTCCGAGTTCCACGTCTACGGAATCGGACCGGGAAAATGTTCCTCCCTCTTGGCCCAGCCCATCAACGCCCCCAGCGACGTCGTCTGGTCCATCGTCCGCCGCTTCGACAAGCCCCAGACCTACAAGCACTTCATCAGGAGCTGCTCCGTGGGTCCAGACTTCACGATGGCCGTGGGGTCCACCCGCGACGTCAACGTCATCTCTGGGCTGCCAGCCGCCACCAGCACCGAGAGGCTCGACATCCTCGACGACGACCGCCGCGTCACGGGGTTCACTATTATTGGAGGGGAGCACAGGCTGCGGAACTACAGCTCGGTGACGACCGTGCATCAGGTGGAGCGTGACGGCAGGATCTGGACCGTTGTTCTTGAATCCTACGTCGTTGATGTCCCCGAGGGCAACACGGATGAGGACACGCGGCTCTTTGCTGACACCGTCGTCAAGTTGAATCTCCAGAAACTGGCGTCTGTCGCCGAAGGCCAGGCCCGTGACCGCGACGGTAACTAAATAACCGTTGAATGTTTTTTTTTATTATTTCTATTTTTCTCGCCCCTTCAAAAAAAAACCAAAAAAAAAAATAAGAGAGAAAATTCGTGAAGGAAAAAAGAATGTTTCTCTCTCCTTTCGTTGTCGCGTTCTCTTTTTCTTTTATTTATTTATTTTTTTCTTTTTAAGTCCAATCTTGGGAGTGAAAATGACGTAATTGCCTTCATTTGGAAGTTTAAATGACCTGAAAACCACGGTATCTCTTTTGTCTGTATTTCCCTGGGGCTCTGCCAGTCTCTGTCGTGGGGTGTTTTGTAAGTTTGTGTAATGATTGCTTGTTATCAACAAAGTACTACTACTTATTTCTCACAAAAAAAAACAAAGTACTACTGCCAAACTCAGGTAGTTTCATTTCAATAGTGTTAAAATTATGATGCAATAATTTTATTATTTAATAATTATTTATTTTTATTTAACTTAATTATCAAATAATTGATATCAATTTTAAATTTTTAAAATTATTTTTTAAAAAATATATTTATTAAAGAAGGTAATGGAAGGTCATGCTTGGCCCTTTTATAATTGAGTTCTATAATTTTTTAAAAAGCCTTGATAAAGATATCTCTAACTTTTATCTTTTCGGTAAGCTTAGTGGTAATAAAGCCTATTGGGAAAAAAATTGATCAGGTCCTTTTTCATTGTACTTATTGGTAACATTAGATAAAGGCTTCTTGTTTGCATGATATGTCCCTTTAACTTTAGCTGTTGAAGTGGAAGCTAATTTCAAACTTTGTAATGTAGCCACATTCTTTCCAATTATGCCGCAACCAAGATTGGATCTTGTGATTCTGTAATCGTTCCATTAGCTAAAGATTTATTCACATTGGAATTTGAATCCGAGAATGAAGCTATCAAAGGAAAAGCAGCAGAATTCTTATGATTTTATACAATTTGATTGTCATTATTGTTAACCTAAACAATAAAGTCTCCATGATTTTACACAATTTCGTTGTCATTATTGTTAACCTGAAAATCTTCTAGGATTGCAGTCGTTGCCAGAAAGTTAGCTTCCTCATGCTACTTCGCCTAAGAGAAGAATCAACCATTAACAATAGGTCCTCAATCCATAACTTAGACGATAAAAACTTGCTCAAATCAATTTCTACGTAGAGACGAGTGAACTTACTTCTTGAGGCAACAAGAGTAGATCTATCTATCTTAATTGTTTTACTAATAAGATTTTTGATAACATTTAAAATATCATTATTATAGTATTCCACTAACATTTCACGAAAACGAGTCAAACTACAATCGAGTAATCTCAAATTTTTGAGGAGTTGATCTCAGTTTTTGAGGGTCGGAAATTTGATGACCACTCTTTCACAATCAGATAATGATCTATGATTACCCATGGACCATCACAAAGCACAGCAACAAAATTCTTTAAACAAGAAAATTTGATATTGAAAAAGTCATTACCCAAATCTGTAATACACAACTCACCTTTGGGTTGCCATAAGATCTTCAAACAGTTACAAAGATGGTTGTATCTAATTGAGGAGTTGTGCCGCTACTTCCTCAAGGCCTTTTTTGGCCTTGGAAAGTGCAATTCGTGGATTATCTTCAATAAAAGAGACTGAGATATTCTCAGAAGTATGTGCTTGATTGTCATCGGCTAAATTAGACTCGTCATGACCTTGTGAACCTGAATTAAAGGAACTGTCAAGAAATATCTCTTTGAATGTCTTGTCTACCAACACTGATTTATTACTATTATTCTCTACCATATTTGTATCAGCGATGTTACAAGAGTCATTTACCTTTTTCTTTTTAACACTACAATCTAAAAGATAAGCTTTCTCAGCCGAAATCATGCAAATAGTATTTTCTTCCATCGAAAGAGAAGGGAAAAAAGAGGAAGCAATTCAATCCAGGAGAAAACACGTAAGGCTCGTTAAAGCTCCTTTACTATTCCAACGTAGAGATACATTGTATTGGTTTTGGGGTTCTGCTAATGGCATGGCGAAAGATTGGTTTCGGGGGATTGGACTTTGATTTTTGAACCATGTTATTTATTTTTCTTGATTTCTCTTTACAAAAATCGGATACCAAATTGGTTTAAACATTTGACTTTGCGTCAAAGAATCTTATAGGGACTGTGCTAAGATCCCATGCCCACAGTGATTGTGGAAACTTTTTGGCAACAGTCTTGGCGGAATCTATACTTTTCCCTTGTATTTATTTATTTAACATTTTCTTTTTTTGGTTTAAAATTTGAGAATCAAGTTGCAAAAAGCTGGACCCTTTTTCTTTCCACTTTCAAATGGAGGCCACTATTAATGGAACTTCAGCTTTTGTTCCATTTACTATTACTTTACACTTTATTATTATATTCTTGACGATAAAACTCGAGGTACTAACATTTTAGAAATTATAGTGGGTTTGTATCCTAAATTTTCGAAAATTAGAGTATCGCCTGTATCTGTAATGTAATCATGTTGCCGGTCCGTGTCATAACAAATGTTGTTTGTATAATTGAAAGGTGAGACTCAAAGCTAATATCCCCAGGTCTCCGCTTTAGTCATTTTTTGATTCATAAAATAGGAAAGCAATGATATCTTAAGTGTCTTGCCAAAGCATTACGTTATACCTTTGGAAGTGCGAAGTGTATGGATAATTATGTCATACCTAACACCAAAGCAGACATAGATTTAGTTTCACCAATAATTTTGAGAGTACTCAAATCTTAAACTTTCTGTTTAGTACCGATTGGCCATTTATTGCTAAATTACAAAAATTGTTGGTGGTCCACTTTTAGCCATTAAGATGCAGTGGGATGTCTATATATTTGCCTTTCAAAAGATTCTGTTAAGTTTCCTTGCTTGCTCATTCTATTTACAGTCATAGCACATATGATAGTTAGTAGACAACCCGCAACTAGTTTGTTTCTTCTTTTCCTTTTCTCCATTTGTTTCACAATTTTATGGTCAAAAATAACGGACATGGTTCTTCTCTAGACTAAAACATTGGACTTCAGTTTCCAGAGTTCAACCAACCAACAACCAAGGGACGGAGATTTGAGAAAACAATCAATGTTTCAAATGCCACGATAATTTCAGCAAAGCACAACCACCTAATACCATGATAAATTTAGCAAAGCAGAGGGAAAAAAAAAAAAGGACAAGGCTATTTGTGAATTTGAATTTCTTTCCTTTGTTTTGGGTTGAGCCATTAAATGGTTAAAAGGAATTAGGTGAGAGAAGTAGATAAATAAACAGAAAGTGGCATATCTAGGGTATATAATCATCTTGGGTATTCATAGGGTTGATATGACACAAAGAACAAAAAAAATTGATAACATCATATCTAACGTAGCGTTAATTACATGTTACATAACGATGAAAAGAATGAGATCAGTTTTGATACTAAACAAATGTATGTAGTTTACAAAATAGACAAGTGGAGGACTAAAAAGTGATTTATACCTTCATTTTTCTAAACAAGCACCACTTTAAGTCTTGATTCAAAATTTGTTTAATAAAGGAAGCCTGCTTCAACAAGAACAGGATGGACTCGTTAAATCTTGTTTGGAAGCTCAATCAAAGAATTTTTTCAAAAAGAAAACTCATTTTTAAATTATATGCTATATATTGGAACTCATTACCAGCAAACTACTTCTCACTGCTCAAGATGCCTGTAAAGGTGAAAACAGGGCTGAAAAGGTACAAAGAGCTTTTTTTCTGGGGGAGAGGAGGGGTTGTTGTGGGGGGGGGGGGGGGGGGGGGGAAGAGAAAAGTCCACCATGTTTCTTGGGGATTTATCTGTAAGGGCAAAAGAAGAGGAGGATTAGTAGATTTTTTTTTCGTGATAGTGATGCTGATAGGTTTCGTAGTTATGTACACAATATAAATTTTTTTGAAAAATTAAAATATAAAAAAAGAAAGAAAAGACTCGAAACTCTTACAGAACTCATATTTTCACGTCATTTTATCCCTTTTACCTGTTTCTCCATTTGGTGTCCCTAACTTTTTCATTTTGTATGGGGGAATTACAGTGGCTGCAGAGATTATGGCGTCTTGCAAGGCCTCCAAATGTAGGCTGACGGTAGGCTTCTTGTACACATTTTCTGTTTTTTGGCATTTTAATGTGAGTGATTCGCATTTTATAAGTAGTTATTTTTTTTTTTGTCTATACCATAAGAGTCCTTTTTGTAACTTGACCAAATCCCTTCCTGGGGATTTTACGGTCTTCTATCTGAAGTTGACAATCAAAATTTTACTGTTGCTCAATTATGGAACTCTTAATGCCAAGTAAATGGCTCCATATTCCAAAACAAGAACACGAAAAAGACATTGAAAAAAGCAATTGTTTGGGGTGAGAGAAGCTCGAACTCTCGACCTCAGGATAACTCAGAAGCTATGAGACCTACGCGCTAGCCAACTGCGCCACCACCCCAATTGGAAACTAATTTAAATTTATTTCTATTTCTTGAGTGTCAATAAAAAGGTCAAAAAGGCAACCAAAATGTCTCTTGAAATCGAATCACGAAGAGCAATTTCCGCAAAAATCATTGCCTGCACTTGAATGAGGTACTTACTTTACTTCTATTTCTGCTCTTTGCATCTGGGCCTTTTTTTTTTTTTTGATTTTCTTGTTTCCTTTTATTTCAGATCGGTTTGCTACTGCATAAATCAACGCATCTATTCATGGTTGTATCTGTTTCATATATAGCTTTTGGCTTTCCTATGAAAGCCAGAAACTTTTCTTTTCTTTGGCTGCCTTGAACCCTTTTTCTATCGCATAAGAAACCCCTTATGTCTTTTGGGATCCTTTTGTTCAGTATTGTTGTTGAGAAGCTAGAAGAAGTGCCATTCTTTAATGATGACTTCAATTGTGTGTACATTTAAGGGGAAATTTTGGTGGGCATTTGCTTTTAGGATGTTAAAAATTGCCGCTTTGTGTAGGGGATGAGTAGATTAAGCATACTGTTTTTAATGAGAGGCAGACTTCTTTTTTAAACCACACCATCTCTTTTTCATACAAATTGGAAAAAATGGCATATGCTTGCAGGACTTGAAGTAAATAGATGAATTGATACTCTATGATTATCTGATATCTACGTTAGAAAGACTTGTTTTGAACGGACAACAGATATGATTGTTGTCTAGAGTCTAATGTATGATGAACATCCTCTCAGTATATATCAACGAAACTGCCACTGTCCGGTTGAGAATAGCAATGTAAAGGGATTTCAACAAAATTACTATGAGCTTGGAGGTGGGGTTCAACGATACGGCAGCTTTGCCCTAATTTATGTGGATTGTTGTGTGATATTTTTGTGGATGCAATACAATAAACTCAGCTCTTGGACTGGAAGGCAAATATGTATTAAAGAACCTCATGAATGTGTCCTCACAGCAGATCAGTTCGCATCACCCTGATGTTTAATTTGAAGGGGGTTTTTTTCCGTGGGGTTATCTTGCATAACTCCGGAACAAACTAAGTCTCTGAGTAGCAGTATCATTGCATAAGTAAAAAGTAATAATGTGTAAGTTGGCTATGTCAAATTTTTTTTTTTAAATAATAATGTAACTGATTTAGATTAATCGTATGTAATTTGTTTATGCCAAATGTTTTTCTTTTTTAAGTATATTGCTGTTGTTTGGTCACCTCTAGTTAAAGTCATTTAGCTTTACTATACCCATGTTTTTATGTTAAATTTTAGTTCAAAATATTGGAATTTTATATATGAGAGAAGAAAATTGTTTTTCTTCTTGTATAGTTTGACAAGCAAAAGGAAAGGAAAATATTTCGCTTTTAAGTATTAGAGCAAAGAAGAATTGTATAAAGTAGAATGGAAATAGTTTCCGAGTAACAGAGGGAGAGAAAAACAAAAAGAAAAGGCAAATTTTTTGCTTTTAATAGCTAAAGCAAAGAAGAATGATAGAATGTAGAAGATTGGAAATAAGTCCTTGAAAAAGAGTGAGAATTCTACCATACACACTCAAAATCTCCTCCTATTCCTAACGTCTTTTAAAACAAAAGAATGGGGGGTGGGGTGGGGAAGAAGTAATATGTCCTTTAAGTTTCCAAACCACAAAGAACGGTTTCCACAATAACTTTTGACCTTTATTTGGACCAGGTACTTACTTCAATTTATGTTCCTTAAATATCACCCTTATGTCCTACATTTGATTTTCTGTTTGATGCCCTTTTTTATTCAGATCAGTGGGTTCTGTTTTCATAGATCAATGCATCTGTTTGTGGTTGTGTCCATTTCTTGCAAAGTTTCTATCTTTCGTGTGAAAGCAAGAAATTAAGCTTTTCGTTGGCTGCTTAGGTTGTTTCCTTTTCGCATTGTATGCTGCGACTGATATGAATTCTGTGCTAAATTGTCTTTTGGAAACCATTTTGTTCAGTATTGATCCTGAGAAGCCAAAGAAGCTTTATTGCTAAATAACGACTTCAATTGTGTGAACATCTAACAGAAAGTAATGGGTATTTGCAGGATGGTAGTCTAGGCACCTCCATGTTGTTTTTGGAAAGGAAGGGAATAGAAGTTAGTCATCGACTTTTAGGACATTAAATATTGTTGCTTTATGGAGGAAGTGACATATTGCGCAAGTAGTGTTTGTTGAATTGTCCAACTTGTTAGAATAAAATTTTGCAATTTCTTTTTTCATACATGTTGGAAAAATGGCGTATGCATGTGAGACATGAAGATTTACAGTGTTAGAGTTTCATGCACTGGAAACACGCTTTAGTCTATGTACGAGGAAAATGCACTCCAGCAAGAGGTGGAACCACAATATATCAAGGGAATGGTCAATGAAAAGTTCAGAATGGAATGAAGGAACAATGTAAAGGGTTATCAACAAAAATACTCTGAGTTTGAGGCAGTCAATAATGTGGTGTTTATGGCCTAAAACACAAGGATTGTTGTGTGGTATTTTTATGGATGCAATATACTCCATGCTTTTTGCTGGAAGCACTGTAAGGGCAATTATGTATTAATGCATCGCATGAATGAGTGACTTCGCAGTAAATCAGTTTCCATTACTCCGACATTTGAAGGTTCTTATGTATCTTCAAAACTGTTTCCATTTTCTTTGTCAAATCACTTGACTATTGTGGTTGTGCATCTGTGAATGTTGCAAATTATGCCTCATTCTTTCCAATTTGACTGAAGCTAATGGAATGATAAGAACCTGGATGTTGCAGGAACCAAAAACCTAATTTGCAGTTGTAAAAAACATAGAGTGCCTTCTGTCAGATCATAGTTCATGTGCAGAGTTTATATATATTATGGTAAATACGATTTGTAGAATAATATTAGTTGGAGTCCCTCTCTTTTTAATTTTGTTAATGCAGGTGCTATTTTTTTGCACCGAATGGAGAATGGGTGGAATTTTCATTCTGCTGAAATGCATCATAAGTTAACAATGGAGCCTTTTGATCAAAAAGAGCATTCTAGAAGCCGGAATGATGTTATGACCCGTCGTTTAAAGAACCGGGAAAGGCAGCGCAGATACAGGGCTCGAAAGCGCCTTGAAGCAGAGATGAAGAAGACTCCTGCAATAAACCAACCAGCTGCAGCTCAAATAATGTTGGAAATGAATGTGAATCATAACAGCTCCACAACGTATACTCATTGTACACGGGATTGGAAGAAAGATGCAAGAAGAGCTTATGCATCTAAGAGTCAGGAACAAGCACCTTGTGCTGCTGCTATGGCATCAAACATTGAAGTTCGGTTGCTCTCTGGCCAAATTGAAGAACCACCACAAGAGAGAAAATTTCATTCTGAGAATTCTCTGAGCTTGCCAAGTAGTGAGACAGAGAAAGCCAACCTTGGTCGAAGAGATTGGAAGGCAGAAGCAAGACAGAAAAAAAGCTAATGTATTATTACCATGTTGTGTTTTGTGATGGACAGCTGTCCTAGTTGATTGGCAGATAATGTTTATGAAAAGCGCTGATGATACAACTATCAAGGAAATTTGTGCTAGGCATGGTGGTTCCATTCATTTACTTTGGATTTGGAGGTTCCATGGTACTTTTCTTTGACAACTTTCACAGCTTTCATTATATATGTATAAGGACAACCTGAGCATGTAGCCAGCAAGCACAGTCTGGTTATTACCAGTATCCGTTGACGGAAGAATATCTGTATCAGAAAAAAATTTAGGCTTGAATCCTGCCTTTTCTCAGTGTCAGGTCAGTAGTCAGGACTAATTATAAATGTGTTGTCATTCTTGTATAATTTTTGTGAGATCAGTTAGAATTTCCATTTGTGTTTCAGTGTTGATGTGGAACTTCATCGAATTTACTGCCAATCGTTTTTCTCTTTTTCTTTTAGTACATCGGAAGATATCAATCATTTTTCTTTGAGCCTCACATTTGTTACTGCTTATAATTTTCCATTTAAACTCATATTTTGTGGAATTTTTTCATGGCCCAAGAAATGCTATCCCCAAAATTTATTATTATTAAACAAAACTCATTCTTCAAGTAACATTTATCTCTACCTTTTTTTTTTTTTTGGTTCTGTTATTTTTTTTTGTTAGGTATTTTGCTTATGCTGTCCGCTGTTAGCTTTTGTAAACCTTTGGTCATTTGCAACAATGTGCAAGTCTCTGTCATAGACAGAAAGGTTCTAGCAAGTAACCTTGAAAAATTTTCATCGCCTTGAGAGAAACATGTACACAAATTGTTGTCAATCTCAGTGAAGTTGCATTCTGACCACCATATTTTTGCTGCTGGTGGTTGCTGATTTTGTTCCTGAGATTAAAAGGAAATGTGATATAGATGCAGTGTATGATATATTTCTCTCTTTCTCTGTGAATTGAACATATAATTAGCTATGTGTTAAAAAGTGCTGCAAGATAAGTCACTTGCAGATCAATATTATGGTCGTCTACCCCGTCCTTGGGGCCTTGTCAATGCAGGTAGTGATGGCGATAAGATTGTTGGTTGGTTTTATTGCTTGTGATAAAGCATACATGCACTTCGCTGTCATCAAACCTATTTTATTGGTTCAATTAGGTAGCTTTGAGTTCACAGTTTGCACTTATTGTTCGATTTTCCAATAAAGGTCTCCTTTAATTTAGCATGAAGACACATCCCCTAGCTGCTGCTTCTAGCTGTCAGCGGATTACATGCACGACCAGGCATGGAATCCGCTTCTCGAATAGTTAATATACCTAACTCTTTGGTTCCTTGTCTTGTTCAGAAAAGAAAAAGATATCAATCTTGTCGTTGCCATGGCTGGTGTTACTTCTATTTGGTATTTTACCTTTGGTCAGAAGGGCTTTAAAATCAAAAGTTGAAGACCTACTTCTACAATAGTATGAAGTTAATTAGTGATTTCCTGTGTTCTTTTTTTTTTTTTTTTTGTCTATAGAAAAGATGACGAAGTCATCATATAGAGGAAGAGAGAAGGAGGGGTGGGGGGGGGGGGGGGTGAGGGAAGGGTTGGGGGTTCAAACTTCTGCACCTCCGGTGGAAGGCTACTGTGATTTCTGATGTTTTAGAATGAGTTTGCAAGTTCTGATTTTCTTACAGCAATGCAGTTCTATAATACTATGGATTTATAATTAAGCGATCCTTGATAGATATATTGATGTTCTTATGCCAACAAAATTCCCCACAAGTAGCAGGAAAGGTCTCTATATGTCCACATGTGCATTACTTCTAATATGCTCCCACGAATTCCCTACTTTGGTGTTTGGGTTTCATTTTCCGGATTTTTTTTTTTTGCCCGCATTTTCCGGATTTCATCCTGTCTATGATTGTTGTAAATGGTTCCTCGACGGACCCAAAAAAAAAAAAACATGTTACCATCACTATATGGTGGCATGGCATGTAGAATGATTTTTTATTGCTTCTATGAGGGAATCTGTGAAGAGTACAATCTGTTATTGATCCTTTTTCTGGGCCCCATTGGAGTTGGGGAGATGATCTTAACTATCATCTAAGTCGAGTTCGAATCCGAGATCTCACCTTAAGTTTAAACTCGGTGGCTGCGAAATGAACGCTGGACAAATTTACGGGTTACCCTTTGCCACTTAAGTTGGATGGATTGCAGTTGGGCTTACAAAGCAACCTTCAGCCATGAACCCAATTCAAGATTCCGCTTATGCAGCTTGAAATCCTAAACCATGCAATTGACAGTTGCTGGGCCTATTATGATTGAAGGGAATAATTGTGTAGTCCAAGTGGATTTGGTTATCCAGATGAGTCGTAGTTCCAGTGATGACCGCATCTCTTGGGAAATTGAAATAGTGTCATCACTGCCTAAAGGAATCTATTAACTCTCATGTTTGTCATAAAAATTCATAGTCAGGAAATAATTAACTGCCTTGTTAGGATTATAATGACATACCAAAGCAACTAGATCGTAACAAACGATTTTTTTTTTCTATCAGGAGGCCAATTGGATTATAAATTATACAACGAGATAGTTCCTCACATTCCTATAAACTTCATATGATCTTTTTAAGATTAGAATCTGAGACTTAAAAAATTGAGGTCTAAGTTTTTTATCACTAAGGTGACCTTGAGAAGCAGAAACGAGGTTTTTAAATGTTCGAACGAAGTAATAACTAGCGAAAGAATATGAATGTGGCTCTTGAATAAGCTTCACATTTGACACTCTGAAAATGTTATCCAAGAGAGAGATAACAAACTGAACACGACATGTATTCAAGATGGCCTAGGAAGCCATTGCAAAACAAAAATTAAAACAAAACTATCAAATGATAAAAAGAAAAAAGGAATGATGGTCATGGCCAAAGGCCATGCATGCTTTGCAATTTGCATGCATACATATCTCAAAAGGTCATATAATAATCAAATTCTATCTCCATCGCTTCTCTGTCATACCCAAATCCTCAAAGCTCCAATCCCTTCTTATCCCGGAGCTCCTCACCAACCTTGGCTCGCCATTATCGATAAACGAGACCGCTCCAGAGCTGACGTGCCGGCGATGATCCTTCTTCAACTTCTTTGTTGAAACTCCCATGGAACTACCATTCTGATAATATGGGGGAGGGCTAATGTGCCCTGGCCAGCATCTTTCTACCTTTCCACAACAGATCCTTGCATGTGGCGTTCCCGGCCGGACATACTCTCTATCAGAATCGGTTCTTGGCAATGCTTGACAGGTGAGGCAACTAAGGCTCATGGCTACAGCAAAATATCTCCCAAGACAAACCACACTTTTTAGGTTATGGTTTTATGGGAGATATGGGGATGGAGATGGAGAGGGAAGGAAGAATGTTTCCAAATCAAATGGTTTGAATAAATAATGGGAAATCAATGGGGGGAAAGACAAGAGATTATGTACAAAGTTAACTTGGTTAACAAAATCTTGTTTTAGAGAGGGAAATAGCAACCATTGTTAATTATAACCCGGAAAAACAGTTTCTAAATTAGGGATGTTGTCTCTTTTTAATCAAGGGAAAAATTTAGTGGCCATCCCATAGGCACAAGCTAACTTAGAAATTTAGAAGTGACAAAAGTTACTTGATACTAATTACTCGACTCAATTTGCTTGAAACAAGACTTGAAAAAAACAACCAAGTTAGCTTTCTAAATAAGGGATGTTGTCTATTTTTAATTAAGGGAAAACTTTAGCGGCGATGCAGTAGGGACACGCTAATGTAGAAATTTAAAGATAACAAAAGCTAATCCAACCCAAATTATCTAATTTAATTCATTTGAAATCAAATTTGACCTGACTCATATTGACTGAAAAAGTAAAGGACCTGAAACCAAAATAACTTATGAAACTCAAGTAACTTGAAACTCTAGTAACCAAATACCCAAATAACCTGAACTCGCAAAATCCAAAACTCCAACAACCTGAACAAATTTTAATTGAACCCAACACAAAATTTTAATATATTTCCTTATTTGATTTATTTTTATTTTGAATAAAAGCTATTTTTAATTATTCTTTAAATATTTAAATTATTATATAATCTTATGACTTGTTTGTTCAAATATATCAAATATCAATTATTCAATTAAACATTTCGAAATGATGAAATTTAATATAATTTATATGTTTGTCATATGGTTAGATATAAGAAAGTTGTCATTTCAATACATATTAATTGTTGGATTGGCCAAAAAAAAAACAGAGAAAGATAATTTTTCATTGTAGAAAAACCTAAAAGAAAGTGAGGGAAAATAGTACAAAAACATGATATATAATTACAATTATATATAATACATTAATTAATAGAATAATGCATATTGTATATAATTGCTATGTATAACATGATATTTATAATATGAGTCCCACTAGAAGGACATAAGGAAATAACCAGAGAGTAACTATAAGAATGCATTTAGTTTTTAATAAATAATTAAAAATTTATTTTTTTCAAAATTAAATTTTAAATATATTTAGTGTTACTACAAATATACTTAGTATTATTTAAAAAAATTGCTAAAAAAAATTTCAACTAACTATGGCTACTCTATAGCTATATTTTACGTTTTCCTAGTTTTTCCCTTATAATATTCAATGCAAGTAAAATAATATAATACACACCTATTGTAGCATATTTCTTACTAATTAATTGTATGTTATATAACTATAAAAACTATTCGAGATATTATATCATCTAACAATTTTAAATTAATTAAAATTTCAGTCATGCACCATTAGATTAATTGTTTAAGCTAATGTGCAATAGTTAATATAATTAAAAAAAATGCAAACTTAATTTTTGTATCAAATAAAAATATGACAATGAGTTAACCCCAAAATTTATCCGAATCTGACCTAAAATTCGGAACACGCGATTTACAAGTGACTCAAAATCCTAAATATTTGTGAAACGCAAAATACCTGAAGTTTGAAGTACCTTAAATTTGAAAAACTTGAAACTCAAATGGCCTAAAACTCGAAGATTGGAAATCTAAATAACCCAAAACTCGAATAAGCTCATCCAATACTGATTGAAACCACCCCTGTTGGCGACCTTTTCCAATGAATTTTTTATTGAATTAAAAAAGAGGCATATGACCATTGAATGGATCATGGATTTCTGCGCGCCTCCCCCATAAGTTGCTATATAATCAAATACTTTAATTAATATTGATTATGAGTGGCTAATATCTAATTAAGCAATGACACTTTTCCACTTGACACAATGGCATGAGCTATATGCATTATACTTGTTTCATATATTATGAGTTACGACTTTCTGTTGTCTGGAAATGGGGTAGCTCCAATTTCTCTATGCCCAAAAGAATTTGTAAATTTCCACAGAGGGGAATTTAGCATTATGTTTGATTCTATATATAAATGTTGTTCTTTCTGTTCTTGCAAGTTGCATTTCTCTTTCAGTTTATATGCTCCTTTAATTTAATAATGCCAACCGAATGTGGTCTAAATTTGCCCTGTCAGTCTCAAATTGCTCATAACTAAATATTACTTAAGTTTCCCTTTAATTAAATAAGAATATTCTCAAGCCAAGTGGAAGGAATTTTTGGAGTATTAACAAATTGTTTAAGACATAGTGACCGAATTGCATTTCCTTTTATTTTTTCTTTCTTATATTTTAATGATAAAAAATCTGGTTGTCGCGTGAAGGATTAGCTTAATAGACACAAATAATTTTGGGGTTTTAGTTGCCAGATACAATCAGAAAATGATTCAATTTTTTCTGTAGAGTGGTGATACACGTTAGACATGACAAGTATTTTTTTTTTTTTTTAATTTCATGTTTGTTGTATGTAGAATTTAAATTTGTTGTACATTATTTTTATCTATCTAATACATGGTATGTTGTTTTTAAAAAAATTTGGTTAAGATGTAATGCACATCAATCTTGCTCTATTTTTTTCTCTCTCTCTTTATACTATCACTCTCGTGTATCCCTCTCCTTGTCCAGCTATCATTTACTTTTTCTTAATTGGAACAAATAAGTAACGGCAATGCTTTTTATTTTTATTTTTTGATCAAACAAACGCAGTTTCTGGGTCACGAACTTTTTCTTCAGATCAAATTCTTCAGTTTTTTTTTTTTTTTTTGTTAATTTGACCAGAAATTCTTGAATTTTCATGTTAACTAGACATTTCTAAGTTACTTAAAAAAATTGCTAAATTTACAACACCAAAGCCTCTTTTTGGTTACTTGTCAATATCTAGATCTGCATTCAATTGGCAAAACATGCTATATATTCGTCTTTAGATAAACCCCAGAACATAAGGAGTAAAATTCAATCAATAACATTGGAGGCTAACTTAAAATTTGGTCCTTTTCTTACTGACAAAAAAAGGGTCTACTTTTTTAAAAATATTTACTTCATATCTCAAACATTTTTCTCTTTCTTCATATTAAAAAACATTCACTGAACAATCTTTGAAGTCTTTCATTTTTTTTAAAAAAATTTGGTATTACATTTCAAAAAAGCAAATCCAAAAGAAGGATTTTTACAATTGAAAATCAAATAAATGTATGATAGCTGGGAGTTAACAAAAAATAAAAAACGTAAGAGTTTCACATATAAAGGTTCGAAGGGCTACAAAGTCATAATAACCAATGTCTGCAAAATCACGTTTGCCATAGTATTGTTTTCGCCATAATTTTGGCAATAGTTTCATTTTGTGTGGTCATAGGGTCTTGATTTCGTTCTTATCTCTATTTCATGCTTGTAAGAGACATCATACCAAATACTGTGTCCATACGTTAGACATTCTTATCTCTATACAGAACCACATGCCTTAAAATATTTTTGGTTGCAAAGGATGAAAGAGACAACAGGCACCTCACCTACAATGGAGGGCCAATGACAGCAGCTGGTGATGCTGGGAATCTGAAAAGGAAACCATGTGAAACTCACCGCACAAGAGAAATTTATCACATGGGCAATTTGATAGTGTTTGATTGGAAATGTCTTCTGTGTGTATGGCTTGCTTGGGAGAACTGTGACATGCTATACAAATTGAATAAAGCTTCTTGGCAAGAAGAGGAACGTGTTAGGTGTGCAGTGCAACGATATAGACAGTTAGATTGTGAAAGATGTATTGAATTCAAAAGAATAAAACAGATAGACCAATAAATATTATTGAATGAATTGTGTGTCTCCTATGTACCTATTGCCATATAATATAGCTCATAAAAATTTTAGGACTTACAGTCAAATATGTTAAGTCAGAAGAAACAAATGACCAAATATATTTCAGATTTTTCCCGTTTTGATCGGGCATGTCTATGAATTTATGATTACCCTTCTCACATAGGCATGTGGCTGCAATTAGAGCATTAAAATAGATTCAACAACACTTCAGAATTGGTATGAACGAACCCGAAAAGTCAATATAAGCACAGCAGATACCACTCTGGCACTTTACCACAACCAAAAAGGCATTGATCAAAAGCATTAAAGGATGCTGATTGCTTGATGCCAACAGAGTACTTAGAATTGTGACACTGTGGAACGAACAAGGAAACACAAACCATCATCCAGTTCGAATTCTGAAAGGGCCTCAAAAAGAAGAAGCTTCCTAGATTTCCAATTTCTCTATCAAGAAGAATCACAATCTCAAAACAGAAGCTCGAGCAGTCCACAAATACATGCGTGCCTCAATAATTGGTGCTATGATTTAGGAAAAATTACCATGTGAAATGATAAATCCAACACCAACCTAACAGAACAAATCTTGAACCTCGAATTCGTGTTCACCGTCATCGAAGTTTGACACAGAAAAATCAAAGCAAATGCATCAACACGTAGAATATTTCCATTCTTAAAAACAGGAAAATTCATCTCCGTTAATGGTACATATGCATCAAACCCAGCAAAATCATCAGGTTAAGATTTATAACTATATACATTAATGACAGACAGGAGAGAAACTTAACAGAAAATAGCTAACTTGACACGATTATGGCCTCACAAACCTACATAGCTCATTGGCTCAGCTCTCCCAGTTTAACTTATCTCAAACTGGACTTGACACTAAAATAGCTACCAAGGAACCAATAAGAACAATACTACTAGTTTATGGAGCTTATGCTCCGGGGAGCCTTAAAATGTCCCAGAACCCTATCACCATTAAGAAAGAAACGCCAGTCTCGGTCTCTAATCTTAATCGCCAGTCGCATTTTGACATCCTCTGTCTTTCGCCTAATGGGTGTCACGAACTTTGGTTGATAAGGCTGCCCTGAGTTGCTCCTGCGTGTAAAACCGACTGCCCATCTTCACCGTGGCTTGCTGGATCATCAAATCATTCACCACCGAAACACTGGCGTGGTGAACATCAAGGTCCAAGTCTTTCAATGCTGCCATTAGCCTGGCTGCTGGGTGGTTCCTTTTACTACATTGTACTCTTATCATGGCATCCCAGCCGATTATCTTGACATCAATATCCATTTCTATCAATTTACTTCCGTGGCTGTTTGACATCTTGAGTTCTTGATCCTGTGGAGGTAACCCCGGACGTGAATCTTTGCTCACGAATTCCTTCTTCATTGATTCCACCTGCTTTTCCAACTCCTCCTTATCAGATTCTGCAGTTTGCAGCTTTGATCTAAGCTCCTTGATATAAGATATGGCATCGCCAAGAAGTGAAGCTTTGTCCATCTTCGATACATTAGGAACCACAGCTCTTAGTGCATAAAATCTCTGATTAAGTTTCTCTCTTCTTTGCCTCTCTGCTTCAACATGATTCAAAGGCTCTTCTCTTCCATTTGCAGGTTTTCTTCCCCGTTTCCTTGGCTTCTTTTCGGGTTCTACAACTTTACTGCTTTCAGCCTCTTTAACAACAGAGGCTTCAAGATCGGAATGATCCGAATCCCCTGGGCCGCCACTCGATTTCACCACACCAGAAGAGGGCAAAATCACCCCAGAAGTGAACGAAAGCATCCCTTCTTCATTGCTACCCCTCGAAGCAGGGGATCTCTTCTTTTTATTGCTCTCCTCTGTTGGAAATTGTGAATGACCCAAAAAGAAATTCCCATTAGCATTACAAGAACTCCTCTTGCCGTCCCCAAAATTCAGTATTTCCCCTGATTCCGGCTTCAAACCATTGGAATTCCCATTCCTAACGCTACTACCATCTAAAGAGCTGTAATCTCCAAAGTTCAGCTCTCGAGTACAGAAGCTCTGCCTTTGCATCGGTTGATGCTGCTGATATTGCTCCTGGGAATTAATTTGAGCATGAATTCCACTTGGATTCTCAGTCAAGCTACTCGAGCTGGGATTCTCAAAATGAACAATCCCCACCGCCCCTCCTCCTTCTTTAGTCGAGAAGTTCTGGCCATTGGTATTATTGTTGCTGCTGCTATTGTTGCCATTATTTGGAGCACCACTTGAAGATGGAATAATGCTATTCCCAGCTTCCTTCACTTCAGATGGGTCACTGATCCACAACGAAAACGGATCGTTCTCGCCTTGCCCGGGATTCGGCCACGAACCCATCTCCAGATTACTAAAATTAAACAAGAACCTAACTTTATTCATCAGATCCGAGCTCTGATAAATCAACTCCGTAGAACCCAGCTCCACAACCCCATTTGCCGACGGTATGCACACCACCGTCTGCAACCCGAAATCCTGAGCCTGCCTGGCCCTCTCACATGGAGACTCGACGAGCCGCTCCGTCCCGGCAACCCAGACCGGACTCCCGTTAAAAAACGCTTGGCCGGGCAACCCACCTCCGTTAACGAAGGACTGGGTCATGGAGACGAGAAAGAACCATTCAGTATCGGTAACTTCTTCGTCGACAGCGTCGTCGGTGGCGGCGGCGCTGGGGCCCGAGATCAGCGCGTTGAGTTCACGCAGTACTTTCTTGCGGTGCTCCTGCTCCGCAGCCGACGAGCTCGAGTTTTTCAACTTGCCTCCTTTTCGCTTATCCTCCTCTCCCTTATAATACCCATCACCCCACCCCAGCACTGACGAGCCGGAATAGTCGCAAGAGGACTGCCAAAATATGGCGTAGGTCCAGCCCTCGCGGGCGCCCTCAATCAGCGCCTGGAGCCGCTGCTGGAGCGTCTCTTGGTTGAACAAAGGAGGTGCTTGCTGCGGCTGACTCATCATCATGGTTCTCGCGGGGTCAGCTGTTGACGGCTGCGGCGGCGGCGGCGGCGGCGGCGGAGGTGGAGGCGGCGTGGTGGCAGAGGATTGAGGAGGGGGCCAAAGGGAAGAAAGATCGGAGTTCATGAAGGCCTCCATGACGGAGGCGTTCTCGTCAGTCCAAAGATTCACGGCCGCCGGTAGCCGGTAGTCCGTCATTCCATACAACTCAGAAGGGCCGCACTGCTAGGCGATGATGAAATATTACTTTAGAGAGAGAAAGTGAGAAGTAAATACTTCAATAATTGGATTGGATTTCTAGAGAGAGAACGAGCGAACGGTTGTGGTGGTGGTGGTGGTGGTGGTGGAGGAGGGAGAGTGGGGCGTGGTGAGGTGGAAGATAAGGCAGCGAAATTTTTGGCGTCCTTGCAGGCGCATTTGCGATTTATTTGGAATCTATTTCAGCTCTATTTATTTATTTTTCTTTTTTTTTTCCTCGTTGCGTGGCAAAGTAAATAGTATGAATATGAAAAACATGCTATGATTTAATGACCTTCTAATTTGTCTGGTGTTTTTACTATAATTTTATTAAGAAAATTTATGTAATTAATTGAAGTAATTTATTATGATTATTTGGTTTCATAATTGAGTTTTAGTTATTTTATTCTCATTTTTTACATTTCAACTCTTCTTATTACAAAAATAAAATTATATGTACATATAATTTTTTTTAATAATAATAATAATAATTTAAAAAACAGAAAAATTCAAGAAAATATAAAAAAAGAAAAAGGAAAAAAAAAAAAGAGGCAGTTTCTACGAAAAAGGAAAGGCGGGCGATTAAATCGGGAGGTGCAAAGCCGGCGTAGAGTCTGACTTTCAGGAGTGATGTCAGGTGCGGTGCACGTGACAGTATTTACTTGAGCTTTATTTTGACTGCGGCAGTGAAAAGTGGAAAAAATCTCACTCAGAAATTTTTTTTTTTGAGGGAGAGGAGTAAATGGGTAATTAGCTATTAAGTGGCTGATGGACCTGTGCTAAAAAGTAGCTGAAAGAAGGGATTTTTGTCAGACAAGTGTGAAAAAATTCGGAAAATCTGTTATAATCTCATCACATGCATCACGTGGGTTAATTAAAAGTTATCTCTAATATTATGTTTGTTTTCTTTTAACAAAAAAAAATTAGGGTAGCAAAAGGTGATGAACAGAAAAAGTATTAATAATATAATAATATAAAATATTTTTATTATTTTATTATTTTTAATAAAAATAATATAATAATTTTATATTATATTTTATTAATTTAATTATAAAAATAATTAATCTCATTATATTATTATCACTTTTTCTGTTTACTGCTCTCCGTCCACGTATCCAAATCCTTTTTTTTAACGTACTGCATGAAGGTCATGGTCTAACTAACTCACTTACTTTTTTTTTTCTTTATTTTGTATCATACTGTGTTGAGTTTTTTTTTTTTTTTGTAGTAAAAGCTAAATCTTTGTTATACTTAGATTTCAACATGACCTTGTGCAAATGGTTTGAACTAATTGTCTTCTACTTAAACTATCTTTTTATTCAATTATAAAAGGGTTTTCAACATTAATAAATCTTGCATGCCTTGCATCCCATTGGTTGGAATAATCACAAGGCTAAAATAGTATTTCTCATCCATAGTTATGAGATGGATTTTTTTTCCTCTCTTTAAATTGTATCCATTATCAGACATCAGACATTGATCTTAAGTTCCCATTAATATTATAAAAAATGACAAAAAGATTCAAGTAATTTAATATGTTCTTAGATTTATGACTATGGAACTATTAAGACCAATGTCCACAAATGAATAATCAATGATTCTTTACCCTTATGTCAAACATTAAATGTTGTTAACATGTTAAACACTCGAACAAGATTGTAAATTCTAGATAGACCAAATTTAGAGTTCCCAATCAAATTTAATGCCTCATTAAATTATTTTTTTTTTTGGTCCAAAAAAATATATTTTAAAATGGCAACTAAGTCTCACACTTTGACAAGAAATAGTACACTTATAGTAAGGTCTTTACCACACTTATTAGTTAAATAGAAATTGCTTTCATGAGCATCACATTTATCATGACAATGGAAAATTTTAGTTGTTTTATGAATTGAAACAATTGACTTTTTTACTTTTATTATTTGGGCTAAACGGAAAAGTTATATGGAATTGAGGCCAAAAACTTCGTTTCGGAGGAGGGGAAGTCAAAGAGGAGTTTTGTATAATCTTTGTTTTCTTCTTTTTTTTTTTTTTGGTTATTTTGGTCAAAGTTTTATAATTCCGACTTCCAACCGTTCGTTATTTAGTCCACTAATCAAAACAAAGAAAAGTACATATTTCCACGTTGCAGTGATATCTTAAGGAAGAAAAGGGGAAAATATAAAGAAAAAACAAAAGAATGATAGAGAGATTCTAGAGCTGACAATAATATATCATATCCAGTCATTTGGCTATCGCTGACTGTATAATTAGAAAGTTGAAATAGAATGCACACCCCATTTATCATATAAAAAAAAATTGTCATGCGTCATGGGCCCCTTAGTTGTGAATTGTATTATCAAAAATACTTTTTTAACAACGCAGCTATAAATATGTAATGAATATATAGTAATTTAAATTATTAAATTATAAAATATGTATTAAATTTAAAAATATAAAATATATAAAGCGTAAGATATTATTGAATTAACTGTGTATTTTTTATATGTCACGTTAATCGTGTTCACGTAATCTTTCTATTATAATACCTAAAGAGTATGTTTATTATATTTGTTAAGAAATGTATTTTTATTTATATTTAATATAAAAGAGAATATATATATAGAAAAAAAACTTAAATTTTGAGAGCTCGAGTTTTTTGAGTACGTAAATAGTTGTTAACATAAATTAAGTAAAGTGTAATACGCGTAGATCTTAATTTAGTAAATTAAATTTTTAGTTATTATTATTGTGCTAATTAATATAACAATTTGTAAGAAAATCAGAGTTATTAATATTTATAAAATTTAAATCTTAATTTCATTAAATGTCTAAATTAATGTGAAATTCTACTAAATTAAACTGAGTAATTAGACTCGATGAGAGTTGTAATCCCCACATGCACATCAATTTTTTTATATATAAAAAGAAAAAGGACTTGATAATAAGGGAGATTAAGGTTTCATATAGCTTTTATCTCATGATACTCTTATGCAGTTACACAATTTGTAACACACGGAAGGCACATAATCAATAAAATGATTTACTTTTTTTAAAAAATTTAATATATTTTTTACGATTCAATAGTTCAAATTACTAAGTATCAATTTTATACCTATTATTGTGTGCTTACATAAATATGAGCTTAGAACAACATTAACATATTTGTTTCTCCTAATTTTTTTTCTCTACATACAAATGTACAATTCACGGCAAGAAATGACGTGATCTCACAATTTAAATAAGCTATAAACTTATTTACGTGCTGCAAAAAAAATTAAAGAATAATTTTTTAAAGGTCGTCATCAGTCGTTGTGCAAGAATTTTAGAAATCTCGACTGTAATCAGTCAAGAAAACATATCAAAAAGAACTAAGAACGAAAAAAAGAGGAGGAAACAAGAAGAAATGGACCACCAATTGGACAGCCTGAGTGGTTGCAATTCTCGTTTTCGTGTGATAAAGGCACGTTTGAGATCATGTCAAGTTAATTGGTAGAATTATATATTCAGCTGGCGTGATACTAAAAACCGGATTTGTTCTCTGTACTTCATTTTTCTTTTACGTACAATCACAATCTTCTTTAATTAAACTATGAAGTGTTAATCCTATTTTATTATTTTTTCTAAATAAATAAGGAGAAATAACGAATTTAAAGACAAAAAACAGGACGAAGATAGCATTAACATTTCCTAAGATAGCATTAACATTAACGAACAAGGTGAGACAATCACAGCCCAAAAATTCACTTTTCCCAAAAAACGGTAAAGCCCTTTGCGTTGTCTGAGCCGCCACGAGTAGAGCAAGACCAAATAATCGGCAGCTGTACCATTACTAATATTCCCATTTATGAAATTTTATAAGTAATAGTTCTTGACAAAGACAACCAAAAAACTACAAAACTGAAAAAATTAATAAAAATAAAAAATGTTGGTGACATCACAAAGAAAAGACACAACACAACGCGCTGGCTCAACGAAGATTAGCGGCCTTTCGGCCCTTGATTGGTCGTCCTCATTCGTCGGATCTTCATCCCCATCCTTGAAAAACAAAATATATTATTCTTCGGGAAACGTTAGATGAATGCGTAGGAAGCTGACGTTGAGAAAGACACCTAAAAAAAAAAAAAAAATTTACATATATTATTAATAAATTTATTACACATAAATTTTTATTGTATTACACATTATATAATATAATTATAATAACTTTATAAACAATATGTACAAAAGGATCTGTGTTTCTCTCATGTCAGCACCCTTTGTGTAAGTGTATCAAATCTCTTAAGAATTAATAACAATGTTGTAAGAACAGATCAGACATTGAACCTGAAAAGTTTAGTGGTTTAAGATCCAACCGGTTCAACCGATTTAATCAAAAATTGAACCGATAAAATCGGTATTTAATATTAAATATATAAAAAAATATTTATATATATTATACATTAAAATTTATATGTAAAATGTAATATTATAATACATATGTACGTATTAGAATACTTACATTTATAAATTTAAAATATATGATTTACAATTTATTATAGGATAGAATTAACAATTTAAAAAAATTAATAATTATCTCAACAAAAAAAAGAAAATAGTAAGTGTTAATTTATAAGAAACATATAATAGTATGTGTATTATATAAGACATTTGAGAAAATAATAAGTAAAAAAAAAAAAAAACAACAAGTTATGAGTTGGTTTAGTGATATGAGACTTATCTTTCATGTTGGAGGTCAAGGGTTCGAAAACTAAATTCTACAAAATTATGTGAAATTTTTTCTTAATTATTAAAATGACCAACCCGGTCAACTCGGGACCGGTTCACCGGTCCGACTAGTTGAACCGGTCCATTGACCGGGTTTTGACCAGTCCGGTCTGCAGGAAATTTAGACTATAACTCAGACCGGACCTCTGACCGGTCACCGGTCCAACCGGTTGAACCGGTCGGTCCGGTCCGAGTTTGACAACAATGATTAATATGCGAAATATTTGTGACTCAAAAAAAAAAATGGAATATTTGACATTAGACATTATAGTATCATCATAATAATCGCTGTTCTGTCTATAAAAAAAAAATAATAGTTAGTTTTTAAAGTTATAATTTTATTAATTAAGCACAAAAATCCAAAACTGTGACAAAAAAAACAATCATTTTATCAAGAAACAATTATTATACTACCTAAGGTAATAAATTAATGATAAATCAATACGTTTTCTCTTGTATATGTTAAACTTTGAGTTTCTCACTGTTGTTCACTCCATTAAATTAGAGATTTTTGCTGAGTCACAATATTAAGTTGTAGATTTGTTAACACTATGACCAGATATAGAAAAAGTCTATTTTGTCTCATCAGTACTTGGATAGGGAGTTCTTCGTATGTAGGAAATTGAATGAGAACGAAATATGTGACCTTCAGTTTCAACTCATAAATACGATAAACTATATATCGACGACTGTATCTTTTTTGTAGTTAAAAAAAGAAAAAAAAAACAATCATTATATTACAATATAATATATCGTGTGGGGTGTTAAAAAATAAAACTTCCGTTAATCCATAAAATTGAACCGAGCCTAGCGAAATTGAAATTTTGGTTATCTAAATTAACTTTTATAATTAATTAATCAAATTTAACCAAACTAAAATATTATTTTATATTTTTATTTTTATTTTTTATTCTAATAATATTAAAACATATTGTCAATACAACTATCAATATCAAATAAGTTTTAAAAATAATATTATAACTTGAATAATCACTTATTTATCGTATATATAATGATAATACTAGATTTTTTTAACACAGTCATAAAAAAATATTTTTTCACATTTAAATTAGAATTTTATTTTTTATTAAAATTGAATCGTCGAAACTAAACCAAAATTTCTAATTAACTAAAAATTTTGATCCAATTTCAATTTTAAATCTGCTACAAAAATTTTTTTCAATTTGATTACAATATTTAGAATCTAATCCGGTTAACCAATTCTAAAGTCTATTTAGTACTTTTTTTTGGGTGCTAGTCTTTGATATTCCAAAATTGTGTTGAATTTCGATTAATTCAGTTCTTCTGTTAGATCCCTTCCTCATATCATTTTTTTATTCACAAAATTCAAATTTAAAATTTTATTAAAAAAAACTAAATTCTTTTTATTTTGACCAAACATTCATTGATAAACCTTACTTCGAGGATAATGAATCAACAATTGAGTCACGTTGGTTGGCTTGGTTACATCAAAATATTTTTTATTATCATTTATTTTTTTACATTTGGCACGTGTTTTCCCATGCGAAAACCCAACCCCACTTCATCTTTATTATTGAGTTATTGAATAATATTTCCCTTTTCTTTTGTTTATTACGTCCTTTGGTGGCCTTGTGGTCCTGGCCCTCCTACTTATGAGTTGATGGAATCGGAATTAGTGTCGTTCTCTAGTTTATAGTCAGGAATTGCAGCCCGGGTTTTGTCTTCCTAGTCCAATCTCTCTCTTCGCAGTCAATTTCCAACGCATCACTTGTCTGAATATGATTAGAAAAAACAAAAAAATCACTAAAACACAGAAATATTAGTTGGTCCATCAGTACAGGTGTTTAATTTGATGGTTCTTTGTATGTTAAGTGAGAAGTATCCCAAGATCGCCCTAGAGATAACTTTAATTCCAATTAACCGACAAGGTATTGAGGTGGATCGATGATAGTCTTACCATATATAAAGACAAATAAAGTTCTTTAGAGATAATTTAATGGTTAACATTTTACACATCTATATTTGAATTTTTAAATTCTAATCTTATATATATATATATATATATATATATATATCTATATATAAGTATAAAAATAAAAATAATTATGTCGATTGTATGGCTTGTAGTCTAGTAGCCCTCTTTTTGCTTGCAATACGGTGATTGTTTTGAGTTGTTGAGGTGGTGCACGCCTAATTTAGATGCAGAATAAATGTTGGTCCTCTATTAATTTCGACAACCTAACGCATGATTTTATTATGCAAATTAAGGACGCAAGTCCCCATCATGTTGGACTTTTCTTTGAACAAATTTTCCCCGATATGTATCTTTAAACATATAAAACCAAACCAGTGTTAAGGACTTTCTAGTTTCTTTCTTATTGATGGAGAATAAAGTGTCTGATTGACCGATTTATTAGAAGTAATTAGAAACATAGACATAGTTACGCAATTAATCCACTTAAAGATTTAGCAATTCAATTTTCCAGAAAAAGACTACCACAATCAAGGAGAGAAGAAGGGGAAAAAAAAAATCTCGAAGCTCGTGGCCTATCTCATTAAGACTCAACCTAAACTCCATACGGTAAGTGTAAAATTTTAATTTGAGTAAATGCCCTCATTGCCGCGAACGTGGCTCCACCGCCCAAGATACTAAATCTGCTTACACTTGAAACAAGGTTTAATCACCACTAAATTATGACTCAATGATATTTTAATTGTCAAATAGGCTGGTGCAAGAGGATTTGTTAGAATTATTTAATACATAATCTAGTCACGGGCTTTACCCAATGGCTTACATTGTTGGGTTGAATAATTTTTTTTACATAATATCAAAGTATATATCAATATTGATCTTAAGTTCAAATTAACTCTCATTTTTCGCATATAACTGTAAATTTCAAGAGTTGATCAAATGTGAGTTTGTACTTTGTTTAAACCTAAGTTGTATTAAAATTTAATATACATGCAGTGTTTGTGGAAGCCACAGACTCTCGTGGCAAGACTCGCTCTTAGTAAAGCTGGATGGTTGCGGGTTTATGTTTAGGAGTTATATCCAACTACGTTAACTTACAGTGGTGCTTATCTAATATTTTTTAACGGGATAATACTCGTTTAAATTTTAAATATTTATAAATTTTTATAATTAAGTTCTAAATATTTCAAATTTTTTAATTAAATTTAATACTTTTCAAATTATTTACAAATACATTTGACCGTTAGGTCAAATACATTTCAAATTCATTATATCAAATACATTTTTAACGATAAAATTAATAGAAGGACTCGATTATAAAAGATCTGAAACATATAGAACTTAATTAAAAAAATTAAAAAAATTAAAATTTAATCATAAAAATTTATAAAGATTTAGAATTTAAATAGATGTTATCTCATTTTTTCACTAATGAATAGAACCACTGCTCGAAAACCCATATATTTTCTCTTCCATTATCTTTCTGAGCGTGATTTAGGAGCTACACTGTGTAGCCGCCGCGTGTGACCATATACACCTAATAAACAATTATTAAATTAGTCTCATTATATTCATAAAATATAAAAAATTAAAATTAAAATCTAAAATCAAATGAGTAATATCATAAATTTTAAAAGTGTAGATTCTATATAATATGCGTTAAAAAATTAAAATTTTTTACCTTTCAAAAAATATTTTTAAAAAAAGACTCTTGTATAAAATATCAACATAATTGTATTTTATTAGGTATATGTTACACTTTCTCCCTCGCATGTGGCTGCTTAGTGTACAACTTTTAGCCTATCTTTTGTAATAAATCATATAGCATAATATTTTAAGTAACATGACGTGACTTCACTTAAGTAGAATTAAGTAGTTATATAATTTTATCTAATAATATTTAATAATTTATTTTTTTAAAATAAATTAAATAATTTAATAACTTATTTAATTCTGTAGTTCTTTTAAAATTAATTAAATGAAGCCTAACTTTTTCGTAATTTTCTTAAAACACTATATGATATTGTAGTCCAGGATAACAAATCCTAAACTTGTCGTAAAACAAGTACGAGGAGACTAATTATGACGTTTTCTGTACGGTGTGACGTCGTTTGATCTTTTTTTTGTTTCTTACTGTGAAAATGTAATACAAAAAAGATAGAAGAATAAATGGGGTGTGTTTTTCAGTGTGGAAAAAAAAATAAAGAGAGAGAGAATATACGGGTCCTAGTTTTCGATTTCAAAATTAATAAGCATACACACTCTCTTTGTTTTCACTTGTACATGTAAAATCTAATTATTAAATATATCCTTTCAATATTACAAGGAAAATGGGGTCTAAAAAAATACATTAACTAATGGGACCAGATAAAAAATTATGAATCAATAAAGTGTAACTTGGAAATTAAGCTTGGGGGAAATCTAGGACTTCCAAAAGTTATTGGATGGCCAAGAGAAACCGTGTGACGTGAATATGAAAGCTCAAAAATCTTGAGGGGCTAAGAGGGAGCTCTTTGAGAGACCAAGGAAAAATTCTCAGGATTTCAACAAAAAAGAAATTTAAAAATTCTTTGAGAGGGTGGCCACTACCCCTCCCAGATCATGCCTTAGCTCTGTCCGAGTTAAAGTAAAAACAAAAAATAATTGAAATAAAGTCGTAGCAATTGCAGGTAAAAGGTTGTTTTATTCAACAATTTGGAATTCTCATAATTTGATGCCATTTTCATATAAGTCATGTGTTGATCTCCATTTTTGTACTGTCGCTAATTATTTTCTATATTTTATCTATCATAATGTGGATAAAATATTTTGTTTCAACTAAACTTGTTATTGATATGCAAATAAAAAACTCTCTAACTCATAACAATCACAATACTAAATTCTTATGCCTGACAACTTTTAATAACATAAAGATGATAAGGACTGTGGCATTGCAAGATCAACAAAATGGTGATACTTCAACGAGCATAAGAGCTGTAATTGCTCCAAATTGAAGTTAATAATGTATTTGCTATTTAGTGAACAATTAAGCGATATTATTAGTACAAATTGAATTTATCTAAAGATTGATATGGTTATCAATATACAACAAAATGCTTGCCCAAAACTCATCGTGATTCGTGACCATATGTACAGTGAAGTATCTATGAGGCGTGAGTTTATTTACACTCGCATATTTATTTTTTTGGTGTTACACTCGCATATTTATTAAGGTCGTGAAAAGTGCAAATTTTCAATTAAATGACATACTTTATAATATTTATTTCCTTTTTTACTATTGCAGAATCTTTAAAATTAACGTTTACCATTAAAGGCCTCATGTTTATCAAATTTGTACTAAAACTAATGGTAACAAGACCTTGATAGTTTTTTTGTACTGTTAAGGAGTGTTTTTAATGACGTTAGCAATTTGTCGTACTTGAAGTTAATTATTATAATTTATATTATCAATATCTTCCTAATTATAATTTTTTTGAGAGCTAATGTTAATTATAGTAATTGCGTGCTGCTATTTGTGATTTTCAAATGCATGACTTAATGATAAAATGTCACTCATGAAATAGAATTTACGATAGATAGGAAAGTTTGAAAAAAAATCGTTCAATAAGGAGTAAAAAGAGGTTAGAAAATTCGTTTGAATTTTCATCAAAAGATTTAATAGAATTAAATATACATTTAATTTAATAGATTTAATAAGTAATAGATAATTATTACTAAATAGTATGAGATTTTCTCTCTTCGTAATTTTGTATTGCATTCTAACCTACTTTATAATATATCCAATACAATCTTCTCTTTATGTATACATGAAATATTAACCAGACTTTTCTTTTTTTTTCTTTTGAAAAAAAAAAAGCACTTTAAACCATGATTAAATACAATAGTTGGTTCGATAAAAAAAGCTTTGTACTTTTTTTGTGACCTTTTTATTAGTGACCTTTTTGATCCACTTTTTTTAATGACTTTTTTTTCTTTGAGAATAAACGTTTTTTAGTGACATTTATATAATGTAAGTAAAGTATGTGACCTAACAGCACATGGGATCACGTGAATTTTAGCACAAATTTTGTGGTCAATAAAGTATCTACCTCATGGCGACCCATCAATACTATGCAAATACACATTTTTTTAATTAAAAAAAGATTTAATATGAATATATCGATACTTAGATTTACATGATCAATAATAAAATAATCTCATTTGTATTTTTCATTCAACCTAATTAATAGAAAGGAACTCATCATCAAAGTACTATTGGGTCTAAACGGCTCTCCCCAAGTTGACCACAGTTGTTATTGAGTCTGAAACTAATGACGTGCAGATAACAGTTAAATTAGATAAATTCAAAAATAAAAACCTCTAAATGCTGTTATTTAAACTCAAATTTGAGTTTTAAATAAGGGAAGTACATTAGATTACTACCAAATTATCACATCAGATAATTACTGTGCAAATACATCATAATATTTTAATTTATAGTAATTATATCATTTAGTGTTATATTATGTAGGCCACACAGTATTTAAACTCTATCTTTTATTTTTCGTAAAAAAATTAAATCTAAAATATATTTAATATTATTAAAAATATAATTAACATTATTCAAAAAATTAATTTTTTAAAAAATTAATTTTTTTTTTACACTAACTCAATATAATCAGTGTTTAGGCTATTTGTATGGTCATGTACTTAACCTGTATCATTTAACGCCTATATTTGTTGAAATGTCAATGCTATGTTGATGACGTGAGTTCTGCGGATGACGTGGATTGCCATGGTTGCTTATCATCAAAATGGATGTCATGTGACGGTCCATGTAATGGAATGATGACAAATCAACCAGCACAAGAGCAAAGTGATGTAATTTTTTCCATCAGAAAAAAAACATATATTATTAATATGTGAGTGATTGGATATATAACTTGAGTTTAGAAATTATTTATTTTGTCTTTATTTAATTTCTTGGAAAAGAAGAATTTTTTACCTAAAAATTGATCGGGCAAAATGAGTATTGATGGAGCTTTTTCTAAATTTATTTTCAGTATTAACGAGTTTAAAAATTAACATTATATTATAATAATCTCGTCTATTTTGTAAGAAAAGTAACAATAAAAAGACTCACAATGTAACTTTCTATAAATTAAAGTTAGATGGTGTTACATTAATAATAATTAATGAATTGGCTAATAAAAAAAATATTTTATAAAACCTCTCTTTTTCTCCCTCTCCCTCTCTCCCTTCTCCCTCATATTCTCCATTTTATAAAAAATTTATCAAAATTTTTTTAATTTAATTTATAATTTTGATATTATTTATTTATTATCTTACCTTACATAATAAATTAAATACATTTAAAATAAAAAATAATAAAATAAATTTATATAATATATAATTATAAATATATTATATTAAAAATAAATTAAAAATAACGTGCATCAAAATGTGATCGTACTACGTGAGCAGGCTAGGCAACGATTGCACACATTTTTATCAATCTTGATGTTGATGGGATTGATAATCTTTATCTTCTCTGTTTTTTTTTAATATTAAAAAAAAATTTATTACGGATAAGACGATTATCAAATTTATAGATTGAAACTAAAATAATCTTTATTTGTAACGTGTCATTCAATTATTTTAAAAGAACAAACCCACCATCTGAATACTAATGGAATTGAGTGTATTTGCAGTAAAAGACTATGACGATTATAGAGTCTGAAACTCATCGTTGCGCTTATAATCTTTAGCCATCTTAACAGCCATCCAGCCATTTGTTAGAAAAAAACGCGAGCCTAAGAACTCAAATTCAAGTCAAATATATGAAACACATATTAACTTACTACTAAATTTACATATTAACTTACTACTAAATTTTCACGTCATATAATTATCTTCTCTTTTTTGTCAAAAAAAAAAAAATTTCACTCTTCATTTTATTATTTTATTATGATTGCAAGTCAAGTAAACCATAATCAATAAACTTTGAAATAACCAGGGTACAATCCTTTAGCCAAACCTACTCTCTGTTACAATGAAAAGCATAGGAAGCTGAGTGAGGAACCACTTTCAAGTCTGTCCTAACATGTCTGGCCACAAAGGAAGTAAACTCAGCAGCCAAGAATTAGATTTCTTCAACCAGCGGGCCAGAAATAGAAGAAGCCATTAAAGGAGCGAAAATGGCTTGTATAGCGAGCAAGCAAATTGATTCCAAAACAAAATCAGGCCAAGACTGCTTCCTAGCCTTCTACAATGCTAAACGAATGGTAAGAAGTTTCAAAATTTCGGCAGAAAATGGACCAGCCAGGCACTTGATAAAAATATAAAGTGGGTTTCAAACGTTGTCACAGAACACCACTCCTAGTCTGCCTTTATCCCGTTGCTACGAAGCATCTATGTTGATCTTAATCTGTCCATTTTGCGGTGGTTCCCGTACAGCAAAATTTTGTTGTTCATCGTGAGCTCCTCGTTGTTCCATTGCATTTTGGAAATCAACGTATAAGTTATTGCCAGTAGTGATTACCTTCACAGGGTTCAAGAACCTTGTGATCCGTGGCATATAAATTTCTAGCTTTTCAAATCAACCATGCGTGCATGCTAACTCGCTCTAGGAAGCCCTTATCGTGCTTGAGAGGCAGAATTTCAAACCAGCCAAGCAAATCAAGTTTATCCATCTCCCTTACTCGCAAGCCGAGGGATCCAGCAAACCAAACGGCGGCAGAGCGGGGCAATGGACTAGAGCACGAAGCAAAGTTTTCTCTTAGTTATAAGGAAAAAAAAAAATTTCAGCATACATATGCAACCGGGGCAAAAGTCAAAATTGATGATGTGTTAGTTTGGTGGAAAATGAATGGAGAAAAAAGTGAACGAAAAATTTTTAGTTAAAAGATATTATTATTATTATATTATTGGTTATAAGTTTTTTTTTATAATTTTTTATCAATCTAAATTAATAATTAATTTTTACTTTTTTTTTACAAATTATTATTTATTTTTTTTATAACATTCTCGTTATTTTTTTCTCACAATTTTTTATTAATGTAAATAATTTTCTTTTATAATTTTTTTCTCATAACTTTCTAATAATTTAAATGTAGTATAAAGGTTTGTTTAAATTTAAAGTGAAGTACAAAAGAAAATTGTAAAAAAAATTTATAAAAAATACAAAGAAAAATAAATAATTTTATTTATATAAATTAAAAATAAGTGACAAAAAGGTTAGAAATAATAATTTATTATTTGGATATTGAAAGAACGAGATTGAGTACTAAATTTGGGGTATTTATGTCATTTTATTTGAAAGTTAGAAAATCAATGAGGATTCCCAAGATAGAGTAAACAAAGTTTTTTGTATCTTTACCACTAGATTTCTTTTTTTTTTTTCTTTTTTTTTTTTTTTTGTACCTTTACCATGAATTTCTATAGCTTTTAATTTTTTTCTAATAGAAAATAGACAAGCAAATATTCTGGGACCCACACGAATGATGTCATGATTAGATTACACCAGAATGTGATGTGTGGGGATCAAGATTAACCGAAAGGCTATCAAAGAAACCAATCATGTCTGGCCGGCCGCCAAAAAACACCAAATCACCTTTTCTATTTTTATTTTATTAAACAAAAAATGTTTTTATTATAATATTTGTGGGTGGAGGCAGCTGCACGTGATTCAGGCGTTTTATCTTTCTCACACACACACTCCACTACATGAGCGCATGTTGCGCGTGGACATCATTTTTTTTTCGTTAAGAAAATATTATCTTCTAGATAATATATTTTATGTTAAAGATAATATATTTTATTAATAACTAACAAAAAAAGGTTTCGTCAGAGTCGGTCAGCCACAGGCACGGCAATGTCCATTTCGATCATTTCGCGGGAGCCGCCTTTGTCCTGATCTGGTCTTAATAGTCTCAGCAGCTATTAAAGTTTAAATTTTATTTAATTTTATTTTTTTAAAAATATCTAATAAAACTTCTGATAGATAAAAAAAAAATAATCAAAATAATGTGACTCATAGAAATTGGATTTTTCATTAGAAAAAGGTTGGTTGGTGAAAAAAAGTATTCGAAAAAGTATTCAGATTATAATTAATTAGATTTAATGTGTAATTAATTAAATTTAGTATATAATAAAATAATAATAATTTTTTTTATTTTTTTAATTACCTTTTAATCAAGATAGTTGTACATTAGATCTAATAAATTATATTATAAAATTTTTTCAACAAAATTATCCCAGAATGTAACAGTGCTCTTTTTCATTTATATATTCACTTTATTCATTCTGTAGCTGTTGGGCTATGTGTGTTTTGAAAAAAAAAAAAAGAAAAGGCAAAAAGCCTAAATTAGTCAAAAAGAATTCGGTTTCCACTTTTCTACCATGCATCGTTTAATTGAAGATCATCCAACCAATTTTGGAAATGTACTATGTATACACTTACCTGTAGAGTAATAAAAGAAAAAAAAAATATTTTTTGAGCACAAAAAATTATAGTCACAATTTAATATAATTACTAAAATAAACATATATATTATTATAATAATGTAAAAAAAGCGTTAATAAAAAATAAAAATTAATTATTTTATTAATTATATATTTTTAGGAGCTTTTTTTGATTATATATAACTCTGTCTATCAAATTTATACTCTAATGATTGTTTGCATAAAAGATTATGAGAACAGAATTGGAGTGAAAATGATTGCCATTAAGTCTAATAAGTGTGCTTCTGTTCCTTCTCTGTGTACCATTTTCCCTTTGGGTTTTATAAGTTTTTATTAATTCATTTCATACCAATATTACAATTCATTTATTAATATTGGAAATATATATTTTCTTGTTAATTCCTTCCATTTCTTTGAAGAGATGAGCTCAGAAGGCTCAAAATTAGAGCCGCAAGAGTGCATGCTTATCAACAGCGCACTCAATTTTTTTAAAAATAAAATGTAAAGTTATATTGAATCTTAAGGTAAATATTGGAAATTAATTGAATGAAATAAATTAAAAATATATTAATTTTTTGTTGCATTCCATTATTTTTTTCAGAAAAATTAATGTGCTCAGGCGATCTTTGTTTCACCCAAAAATGGCAGCGGGCTAGAGATCAACTTAGCTTCGGGTTGTTTTGGGTCTCAAAACGAATTTCAAATTTATCAAGTCTTAATTTTGTAGGGTTTCAAGTTCATCCGTTTCATGTACATTAAATTAATTCAAGTTTTTATTGTTCATTTTTTTTTATTAGAGGAAAAATTCATATCATAGATAACCAAATCAGGTACAAAGAGAGTTAACTCAAAATAAAATTTACAAGAGCTTTATACGATCACCTAAGTCACACAAACATACATACATAACAGAAACTCGCTATAGACTCTACCAATACAGAATGCTTACAGGAATCTTGCAGTACACTGATCAACTTAGCTCAAGCCCATAGCTCAGGAAACAGACTTGCAAGGAAGCCTGAAACGGACACCAGAGATAACCAAACCAGGAAAAATTTCTATTGTTTAGATTATTCAGATTTTAGATTTTTTTAAGACTCGATTTTCAAATTAAAAAATTTAATATTAATCTAATTTTAAGTTATCTTAAATTTTAAAGAGTTTTCTTCAGGTCAATTTGCTATTTTCACCCTCATGGCCGTGTAGTCGGCCTATTGTTTTTTCTTTGTGTTTTCAGTTTTAGTCAATTTAAAGAGAAGTAGTAGACAGACCGAAAAAAAAGAGAGGGTAGTAGCCTTAAGATCAGGACTTCTCAAAGTTAGTAAACATTTATGGCTTAATTAATTAGAAACGTTAAATTTTTGCTTAATTTCCACCAAAAAAATATTTGCTTAATTAATAACAGAAAGTCTAGGTTGCTTCACTTTAAGTAAAAACACCTGATTTTTTTTTTTGTGCAAATGAAGTAACGAAAAAGAAATAACACTAAAACAAATTATCTTCTAAGAAAAGAGGCACCACAGCGGTTCCCATCAAGCAAATTCCTCAATCTCGGTGGTGGGCAATCCAACAACGTATCACCAATGTTACAAGAACCCCCACTCTTCGCTAAGAAATCAGCAAAAAAATTAGATTCACGTAGAACATGTTTCATATTCACCGGTCAATCTCTACTTCGTAAAGAACGAATGTCCATAAGCAATCCAGACTAGGGATGTGATAAGCCAGTCGGACTCTGATTGGAGAGCAAGTGAAATGCCTCATGAGAATCAGTCTCCACAATTATGTTACGTTGTCCCTTCTCCCAACAAAATTCAAGACTACGTTTAATACTCATCAGTTCAGCAATCATGTTGGTAGTATACCCTGCATAACCCATGAAGCCCCCTTGCCAAATGCCATTTGAGTCTCTCAAAATACCACCAAAGCCAGCCTTCTCTGGGTTGCCTCGAGCGCTGCCGTCTGTATTAAGTTTAACACAACCTGTTGGGGGTGGTATCCAAGACACAATCCTGGTAGGATGGATAACATCAGAATCCAAGAGGACTAAAACTGGCAGAAACATCGATGCATAGGTACCGAATCTATCGACTGGTGGTAATAAGAGCTTCTTCTTACCCCTTGAAAAATTTCTTCATTACGCGCAAGCCATAATATCCAACAGCTACAAACAAACAAAACTCCCTGATCATTGAGATAACCGGACTTAACGTTACCTTTTAAAAGGGTAGATAACCACTCTTCCAAGAAAATTGAAAGAACATTTGTGAGACATTTTCACCAAAAAGACCCTCCCAAACAGGTCTAGCTCGAGAGCAATCGCAGAGAATATGTAAAATGGTTTCTGGCTCCAAACAACCTCTGGTGTAATAAAAATTATCTGTCAACTTACATCGGTAGTGCTCCTCATTAGTAAGTGATTTCCCTTCGAAGACCAGCCACAAAAAAGTCTTGAATTTTTGTGGGGCTTTAAGCTTCCAAAGTTCTTTCCACATACTAGTGGTTACAGCTCGAGGACCTCTTTTAGACAGCCATTGGTAAGCTGAATATGTAGTATTGACACCAGTAGGACTAGCTGTCCACATCAATAAGTCCTCCACTAGTGAATGGCGAGGCAACGGTACCCCACAAATTAGATTGCGAACATCCTGAGGCAGCTGAGTTTGCAAGTGATCTAGTTGCCATGATCTATTATGTATGATATAATCCACCCGTGCCTTCAATTCAAGTGGGTGGATTTGATGTACCAATGAAGAAAGTAGGGTCGGAAGCGCCCACTTGTCATGCCACAACAAGACTCTTGAATCATTGTCAATTCTAAAGCCATACGCTTCTAAGGTAATAATAATTGTTAAATAATTGAATTAAAAAAAAACTACACAAACTTTTAAATATTTTTAAGTCAACTTGGCATTCAGGCGTGTTCCTTTAAAATTAAATTACGGAATACAAATACCTCAGAACTGAATTACTTCTGTCGGCGTCATAGCTGGGTCGCTTGCGGCCGAGGGAATGGAATTCACTTTAGAGTCTTATCTCTTATATGAATGTACATTGGAACTGATCACTGTAAATGACTGATGATAAACGAAACTAGGCAGCAAGAGCAGACAACTTTTATATTCCAAATGGCTATATTTTTTAAGAGTTTTGTTAAGTAGCTTAATTTTATATAACAAGAAAATAACTAAAAAATTTATTCAATGAATATTTAATATTTTATTTGTATCTTTATTTTTTAAATTTTAATCATCTAATAGTACATATTATATTGTTACTATCAAAATATTGCTACTTAATATTTTCTATGTTTTAATTTGCTTATTGTTTTTCTTTTCTTTTTTAGTTTTGATTCTAAAAAATTAATTTATATTCCGTTGCGAAAAAAGTCAAGATCAACTGTCTAATTCTGTTAAATATAAATACAAAATAAAAATAAGATAAAAGCTTTTTCATTTCATGATAGTTGCTTTAAATAATAAAATAATACAAATAATTAAATAATTAAATTTATAAAAAAAATAAATTATTAAATATTTTTAGACACAAATACAAGACAATTGAAATTCCATTGTGCCCCACGTATACAGGTCAATTTCTCTGTAAATAATTGACATTTTTTAGTCCTTTTCTCTCTCTTTTTTTGTTTTTCAATTTGTGGTTAGCTCTAATTTTATTCTTTTTTTTTAAATAAAACTAATTCATAATTTAATATCATTTAAATATTATTTTTAATTTTTTTTATTTAAGTAAATTTTATTTATTATATGATATAATATTATTAATACGTTACACTTATTTAAAAAAAAGTTAAAATAAAAATTTCCTTCCATGCACCACGTGAGCAGATGAGATAGATTTGCCATGACCGGACAAGTTGCATTCTTTGCGTGCTTTAAGAAAAAAGATAAGAAATCTAACATTGGACCACACACGTTTAGTGCCTCTTTGCCCATGCTTTTTATGGCCTTTTGGCTTGTGTTCATCATTATCCAAAGCCAAGCTATTAATTATCGAAATGCCTTCAGTCATGCTAAAACTACGTTGTTACCATATGTACAACTTTATTTTTTGTAGACTACATATATAGTCAATTCATTCGTTATAAATTAATTAAACCTTGTTTACCCCCATAAGATAAGATAGTGAATTTCAAATACGTGGCTTATTAAGGCTCAATTAGAGAGAGTAATTTTTAGAGGATATAAACAAGAAACATTTCGAGTAGACCTTTGATATCACATCGTTCTCCAAAACATTAAGACGTTAGACTAATGTTTGCATGATGTACAGAGTATAAACTAGTTAAAACACTCGATTGACTTATTTGCTCAGTTCTTCAAAAGCAAATCATCTATACGCAAAGATTAATGATTATTTTAGGCAAATCTACCTTATTGGACTGGCTAGCTCGAGATTTGCAAGTAATCAAGTCCAAGCTTCGATCTTACTGCCATATCTCTTGCTAAGAAGGTGGCGTTACCATTCATGCATTCCAACTCAAGCAAGAATAAACTTCACTTGCCATATACATATAGAAGCCGAGCTCAAGTCCGTAAAGTACAAACCCACCACTACCAATCCAAACTAATTTTGTTAGTTAGTCCGATTAGCTAGCAATCACCCAAACTTTCTTTTTGTGATGCCTTAATGCGGTCAATGGAACCAAAAGAGCTTTGTCCAATTCCTAGTAGCTTGTAGGCGCTTTACGATCTCGGAATAGTGATACCCCTCATACCCCTAAATTTTATTTTTTTCAAATGATGGCAGAACTTTGCCCAACCTAGCAAATAATGTTCTTCAAGGTGATGAAGACGTTCGACCCATTAACATACTATTCAGGAAAGTTGAAAAAATTGTACAATTTCTGAGTCCAAGCAAAATGACAAGCCTTTGTCGTCAAAATTAAACAATGTAATTTTCTCTTTTTTCATCAAGCAATCACTATCACCACCAAATTAAATGATAGGATTTATGAGCCAGCCAAGGCACATAGTTATCAACCACGGATCCAAAACTCCTTTTTTTTAAGGAGATGAAAAAAAATAGCATAGTTAGGTCTTGGACCCAAGATTTAGGAGGCAAAACTACCTTAATCACCAAGCTAAATGGTATCCTATGCATATTTTTGTTTGTCTTGGTACCTAATACACCAGTTAGGAGAATTGCGTTGAATTATTATAAAAGATAAGTTAAGTTATTTACATTGAATTCGTTTAACCCGTTTGCAAGCTTATAAGATTATAATACATTTAATCTCACTACTTAACTAGAAAGAGACTCAAATCCACTTATTTCTCACACAGATCGAGTCCTATTTACTATCTTGACTATACAAAAGCTTTCTTAAGTATATTTTTGTATATCCTGTTACAGTAACAAAGGAGGATAGGAGGGCAATCGGGCCCACTAGATCCAGCCCTTGACCAGTGCGCCCATATGGATTACGCATAGATACCAAATTACGATAGGCATACAGGCAAATAGCCAACAGTTAACAGTTGAGAAAAATAAAGAGCTAGGAAAATATCAAATATTATTACAGGATAATTATAGAAATAAATTTAATTTTTAATAAATAATTAAAATTTATTTTCTTAAATTTAAACTTTTAATTCATTTGGTGTTCACTCAAATATACTTAGTATATATTACCCTAATTCTTGATTTTTTTAAAAAATATGCTAGAAAATATTTTTTTTTCTATTTATGACAACTATATGACTATTTTTTTTTATATTCTCCTAATTTTTTTTCAAAAATAAATTATTCCATCTAGAAAGTTAATTTATGCACCGTCGATGGCAGAAAAGGTCAAGGTGTTAACAAAGGAGCAAGCGATTGCCGTTGCGCATGATACACACCTATCAGAGGAAACATAAACCTCTTCGATCTGTTTAATTGCATGATTATCTTTTGCTATGTATGCTACACAACAACCAACACCAAGCTCACATATTGCACTAGAAAATAGTTTGTTTTCCAAATCAACATACGACGTTTCTGTCCAGCTCTTCATCAACTACAAGGCAAAGAACCCGTGCACTTGCTGACTTGCAACGGAGTGTGACATTGAGCTGTTCCGCTCGTGATATATTTATTAATTATTGTTGACGTTACATGCCTGTTCTGGAGAGCAAGTGGAAGCTAAATTTTGTGTTTTCTTTCGAGGAAAAGAGGTGGATATATAAAAATTAGTGAAAGAAATCAATGAGTTATTTTTGGCTTAATAATCTCGATCCTCAAAAGTTGGACGACGGGTGGGCGCAGGAGTTTCCGGGGTGACCCGTGAGACTATATTAAAAACAAAAAAATTTTAAAGATACGAAATTTTGATATGAAATAGACACCGGTATACCACCCTCTTATAAGCAATACATCCATGTTCTGTTAACGTCATGGATTCGATGAGTGATAGCATCAATCACAACCAACAACTGAAAAACAAAACAAAAAAAATTAATAATAATAATAAAAGATATCGGCATATTTTATTGGAGTTTGTACTTTAGTGGTGATCTGGTATACTTTTTTTTACCCTGAATCTTGTCGTCTACTTCTTAAATAAATGAGGATTTATATAGAAACGTGATATTGGATTTCAGACTTACTAATACCGTAGTTAAATGTGAAGAAATTTACTTGAGTATAATAGTATCTTAGTAGTTGAACGAGGTGAGATGAAGACGTCAACAGTCCTTGCAATAGTACTCTAGTGGTTGATCTTTCCAATGAAGAAGGTTTAATGAGAATATCAACTGATGACTTTCGAGCTCGATTCACAAGTGCGATGACTGATATACACGTGACGTAACTTCTTTTTAATGTTAAAAAAAAAGAGAAAGGAAAAAATGGACACTGGTATATTATAAGGGTCCCATTACATGGGCAGATACTGGTGGGCATATTGCCTATACACGCGTCTGATTTATGCAACTGTGAGCTTTTTTTTGTGCAACTATAACTAAAAAATGTGAAATGAAAAAAACATTAATACTTTTTTATATCACTTTTTATCGTTACAGTTATACAAAAAATATTCACAGATATATAAATTATATGCATGTAGAGGTAGTATATCCTCCAGCATCTACCCATCCACATTTTCTAATATTATAATTCTCTGCTGCAGATAGACCTTCTAACACATGCAATGGATGGTATGATGCATCGATGTTCATTTGTGTCCCAAAATCGGTGTACCCTGGTAAAGCTCCGTCAATAATTCTTGCGTGCACACAAAGGCCTGTAATTTTTAGGTAAAATATTATGCACAACTGTCTATCAAGCCTATTTGTATTAGGACACACCCTTTTTTATTTTTTTTAATAAAATGAAAAAGTAACGCTGATACCTTATGTATTTGTTTTTTTTTTTTTTTGAATAACCTAGCCTACGTGGCTAAGGAGCGAGGGAACGAAGCTCCATAAACATCAGCTAGCAACAGTTTACCAGCATCTCCACGGGGCGAGGATTGCAGGTGCGGGCCCTCTACCAGCGAGTAAGCAAAATTTGCCAAGTAATCAGCAACTTGGTTGGCTTCTCTTTAAGTGTGTTGGACCTGGATACTTCAATCCCTTGCTATCAACGCACAACATTCATCAATTAAATTCCCGTGCGGGTGGGTTAGTGGAGACGTTCCGAGAATAGAAGCAATCGTCAATTTTGAATCCACTTCCAGAATCACCTGTTTATGCCCTTGTTTCCAAGCAAGTTGTAGGCCATGAAAAATAGCCCACAGCTTAGCCACAAATGGTGTATAAAAGCCCACACGATAGTGAAACCTCCTCTCCAGTTCCCCACATGGTCACCTTATATATCTGTTAAGGAAGCACGCACTACATGGTCGCACAATGTCATTAGACTTATAATATTTTTTTTAGCATGAGAGATATGTTGAACATGGTACCTAAAACTAAAATCGAAGGTTATTGGTTAATATTTTCATTCAATTTTTCTTATAAGAATGACTTATTATTGAAGTACTATTTGACTTGAGTAGGCCTCTCCACGATTAACCATAGTGTTACAAATCTAAAATCGAATATCAAGTTTTTGAGATAAATTTCCTTTTATTTAGCGCAGATGATAGTAAAAAAATTTGAACTTAAGTTGATGCAGACTAAAATACATCAAATCCCCACTAAACTATTGCCTTCAATAATGTTAGACTTATAGTATCAGACTTATGGTTCAATACTTTTTAGACACGTAATTATTGACATACAATAAAAATATGATGATCTGAACTATTACATTACGAAAATAAATTAAATTTAAAATAATAAATTATTAAATATTTTTAAATTAACTATATATTACTCGTTTGTATATTTTTCTAATAACATAAATATACGATAAACAAGCTTAATAAATGATCCGTCTTGACCCGGTTATGCAAGATCCGTCTTGATTCTGTTATGCGTAAAATTGTCATGGCCGTTGTCGTCCAAGATTTTGAGTGAAGACTGACTGATGGTACTAAGACAAGTAGGTAATAATCATGGCCCAGTGATGATGGAAAGAGGAAGTTTTAATAAAGGATCTTTTGGAGAAATTGTTCAAAAAAAAATTTTAGAATATAATTTATTAAATTAATTATATAATTATTTTAATTGTAAATATAATTAAATGAGAAAAAAATTATTATCTTTTTATTATATAATAAATTCAACTGATTGCATAATAATTTTAATAAATTATATTTTAAAATAATTTTCTGATAACTTCTTCTCCGACCTTATAATTTTTTCTTTAATAAAAGCTCCCATCCTCTCACTCAAACGCTTTTACGCCAATTATTACATGTTCATTCAATGTCTAATAAAAATCTTTTCCTCCACTGGAATTAACTAGGGTAATAGTTCTTTACCTAGCACCAACCCGACAAGGATTATTCTATGTTGAATCCCCTCTTCTTCTGCCGCATGTTTCTTCGATTGACTAATATAATCGTAATACCAAAGGTTTTTTTTTTTTTAAATAAAGAATATGGGTGATACCCCGCAATCTTATTAAAGAGTACTGCGACTTTATACCTAAGAAAGATACGAGAGACCGGATAATTTTAATACACCTTACGTCAGATAATGAGTTATAAGTTAAAGTTCATTATTCGACTTTAGAGGAATTCGAACCCCCAACCATAAGATTGGAAGTTCAAATCCCTTACCAATCTAAAATTTAAATCTGTAGTAATTATTTCATTACACTTTTTTTCCTATCCAACCTATCTCTTTTAAGCATGCTATATGTATGTTACTCCAAGTCATTACCACTTTCCATTAATTTACTTGTTAGGGTACCAATATTCTACATCCCGAAATAAATCCTCTTCTTTCGTGGGCTAACTTTTTTACACGCATATATTCCATAAAAATAGAGAACTCATTGCAAAATTTTCACTATGTCCTTACGGTGGCATGATGCGTCTCATAGATTATGCCTGCATCTTACCATACCAGCTGGATATAGTGCATCCTAAGTAGAGAATGCCGAAAAATTGTTTGAAAGATTCATAATATAAAATTTTAATTAGTTTAAACTGACTACCAACCTACCGCAATCGTCATCTTTTGTCCAATATTGTGATTGGCAATGACGGAGTTAAAGTTTAGCTAGATGCCATGCAGACGGTGGTTGAAAGTAGAATCAAACAGTTTTAAATTTGCAAGGCTAGCTTGTGGGCAAGGTTTCATTTAATTTATTTTTTAGTTATTAAAAATATTTTATTAGTAAAGAAAAAGTTGGTTTTGAGTACCTATCTAATTGCCTTCATGTCCTTTTCCCATCATTAATAAGGCGTGATATATATATATATATAGTTTCAAGTCATTAAATTATTAAAATATATAAAAAATATAAAAAATATTAAATTATTTTTATATTTTTAATATGTCGTAAATTACAAAATTATATAATAGATTGTTATATTAAATTACGGCGAGTGCGATTTGCAATTTGACCGGTGGCTTTCGCTGGTGCATGAACGGGCCATCATGCAAGTAGCTAGTGGACGTGTTAAGTCACATCAATTAACCTTCACGCGGAAAATATGTTCTTATGGGTCAAGTGGGACTTGGAGACAAATGGTGTACTAGAAGAATAATCACATAACCTGGTGATTCGTGATGTTATGCTAATTAGAGAATTTTGTTTATATCAAAAAATAAAAAATTTAAATTCTCTTTAAAATATGTAATAGAATTAATCTTATAATTGACCTTACAATGTTGGGAATTTATGAGTGATCTTTGTCAAGATTATGGAATGTACTTCTTCGCATGTGTTTAATATAAAATATCTAATTATCTTTATAATATGTTTCGTTTTTTTTTGACATACTTTATAATATGTTTCAATAGTCTTTTTGACGTAATTATAAACAGTATTAGTTGTTATTTATTTTATTTTATTTTTTTAAAAAATAACTTATTAGGATAAATGAACATGGACTTGACAATTTTTTGGAATGGACTATGACATTAGGAGCACAAACTTTCCTAGGCAATAGGGGGGGTCCCATTTTCTTTTGATGTGTCAAAGTTGCGGAGATACATCAATCCATTTGTTCCATTTTTATTATAATTTTAAAGGGGGAATTGGATTTGGACTTTTGATCCATGTTTTTTTTTTTTTTTTTTTTTGACACAGATCCGTGTTCTTTATGTTGTCATGAGCTTGAATTATAATCTGCTCTTGCCAGACTTTGCTTTTTGCGCTTTTCTTTTGGTCATGGTTGGGCCATCTATTCTACGCGCATCACATTAACGCCACTGCGCGATTTTATTCACTTTTATTTTTTAGAAGAAAAAGAACAAAGTATTAATTTGCTGATATTCTGATATATTTTTTCTTAGTACTAATTTGAATTTGACTCTCCATACTAATGTTCTCCTCTAATAAAAAGAAATTTTATGTGTAAGTACGATATTAAATTTTAAATTCGTTAATATTGAACTCAATTTTAAAAGAGCCTCGTTTTAAACCCAACAGTACTTTAGTATGGAGCTCTTCCTATGGGAAAAGGTTAAATGGGGAGTAAAAAGGTATAAAATTTAGCCTTGACCTATAAATTCGATAACCGTTATACTAGTGATAGATTTTTTTTTATAAAAAGAAAAAGAATACCAAAAAAAAAGAATACAAATGCTTAAAACGAAAGAAAAAAAAATTAGTAACAATAAGCTAATCCAAGGTTAAGTTTAAGATTACAGAGCATTTTGTTTAGTTAAATTCATTAAAAATAAAATAACAAATGATTTTGTAGTCGAACTATTTCATAAATATAAAAATTTCAATAGAAAACCTGGTTAAAGAGTTATTATCAATATAAATATAATTTATTTACTTTGTTGCTAATAAGTGATTTCTTTTCATCCTAATGAGTTATTTAACCTAAAATAAACTTAAATAAAGTATCTATACCTACACAAATCGCTAATTTTAATGCTTCTAAACAAACAAATGGAAAAATAAAAAATTGTATGCATTGACAAAGATGCAAGTTTAATTGCAATTCAATTAAGAGAATGAAAGTCAATTAATGAATTACAAAGTCTCTATTGCTGGGAATTCAAATTTTATCTCCTTCCATACTTCACATGCAGCAACTAGTTCATTCATGACTCCATTTACTAACTGCGCGGATAATTTCAATACCTTTCATGAGCAAGATCACAACCCTCAAAAAGGAAATTTAAGATTAAGGAGGAAAATACAAATAGAAATAGAAAGAAATGATTAATAACAATCTAAACTAAATGAGAGATAGTTATTAGTCATAAGGTCTAGTGTGATAAACTCACCTGAAATATTAGTTTCAAATCTATGATTCAATCCCTAAACTTTACAATTTATAAAAAAAAATAAAAAATATATATATATACCAAAGGGGTGAGAAGACATTGATGGTAAAGTGCACCATAGCATCTCTAGAATTGGGATCAAAATTTTCCTTTCATAACTTCTCCGCGCCCACCGAGTTCTAGGCCAAATTTTAAAGCTTGTTTTGAGCTCGAGCCCTCAAATTTGAACCGAGCCAAGCTCCCTTTGCAGTTTTCAGGTTACATAAGGCTTTCGGTGACGAGTAATTCTAAACTTTGAGCCTGATATTTCTGGGCTTTTTAGCCTGGAGGCTCAATCTCCTCGGCCCTTTCTCTCGCTGGTACGAGGGACTGCTCCAAAATTTGTTTCAAGAAAAGAATATGTCAAATTAAGATTAAAAAAAACCAGAATAAGTCAAATAGAAAACAGCTACTACTACTAAACTACTACTAAGCTTGAATTAGTTGGCGCGGGCCAGGTAAAGCAAAACCGTTGGTGATTATGCGCGAAGAAAGTGATTATGCATTTGGAAAACCAAAAAAAAAAAAGGAAAAAACTATGTAGGCAAGGTGTGGGATTGATCAAGGTGGCGGTATGGATCCGGCTCGGGTCTTAAGCCTTCTTATTTTTTTTAAAAAAAAATTATGGTTATATATAATTAAGATAAATGTATAAAATAATAACAGAGACGTGTATACAGTCATTAAAAAAATTGTTACCGGTTTATATAGTATTTAAAGAAGTTTGTTTGTACATTCTTCTTGTCCTCCATATGCTAAAACTTTTTAAACCAAGAAAAAAAAAAAAAAAAAGGCCGCCTCAGCCTAACTCCTTTCTCTGTCTCCCCACTCTATCTTAAGGTTGTCAGAACTGAACCGGTTATTGAGCCGGAAACATTAGTGGGTCAAGATTCAACCGGTTCAACCCGGTTGAACCGGTATTTAATAATATATATATTTATAAATATAATTAAAAGAATAATATTTATAAATAATGATTAAATATTCATTTTTTTAGTTTTAAGGATTAAATTGAAAATTTTGATTAAGTTTTGGACTAAATTAAAATTTTAAGTATAGTTAAAGGTCAAATTATAATTTAAGTAAACAATGAGGGTCAAATTATAATTTATAAATTTTTGGTTCAATTCTAAACCGGTCCGACCGGTCCGATTTTTGACCGATTTTTACCGGTTTGACCGGTCCGATCAGCCCTCGCTTTTTATGCCTAAAACGGACCGGACCTAAGACCGGTCACCGGTCCAACCGGTTGAATCGGCCAGTCCGGTCCGGTTTTGATTACACTGCTCTATCTACGTATCTGGACTCAAAAAAAAAAAAAAAAAAAAAAAAAGGAAGTGATTACACCTAGTTACAATTGTAAAACTGATCACAAAAAAAAAGGCGGGCAGAGCGAAAGTTTGTTGGTGCAATACGAAATACCGGAAAATTTTCTTGTGAAATCGTTGGGCACAGCCTCTCTCTCTCTCTCTCTCTTTCTATAGCTCCTACATTTCTATATATTTGCTTGAACAAGAAGAAATCACTATACAATAACAGACCCTTCAAAAAAAAAAAAATCATACAGAGAAAGAACAGCAATGGAGACCCAAATGGTATAATGCTCTATCCATATATTAATTGTTGGCCTTCCCCCTTCTTAAAAAAAATTGTTGCCCTTCTCCTTTTCTCTATCTAGTTCGTAGTTTCTTTCTTCTTTTTTTTTTTTTTCTGTGTTCTTGTTTCTCAAACTCTTAAAAGTAGGAGAGATGGTATGCATTCTGTGCTTATAGTTATTAAATCAACCATTACAATACAAAAGATCACATTTGGGGTGTAAAGAAACCCTTTTTTTTTTTTTTCGGGGTTCGATGATTGTATATTTTGATGCAGACCTACTAATGCAAAGAGATTTTTTAGAGCTATCCCAACATAGAAAGTGATTATTAAAGTGACTAATGACATTATTTATTGCAGTGATAATGGGGCACTGGATGTATTATAAAATGCCCACAAATATTGTCCATTTGGGTGTTTTCTGTTTTGGTTAAATCAAAACTTGCATTTTTTTTCTTATTGCTCTGCCTTTCTTTTTTCTTTGTTTTGTTGGTTTTTTTGGGCTAACTGTTGCTGTATTTATGTGTTATTCTGTAGTGATTAAGGGATCCTTGTGAGATGGTTACTGGTCTTTTCTATCTATAACAATCTTTTTTTATTCCTTTTTTTTTTTTTTGGGTAATTGGTATACATAGCAGAAATTATTGCTACCTGAATAAGATGCCAACTTTGTGCATCTTTTTTGTGTTGGTGAGCATTTTGGCTTTACCACAACAGAAATTTTTCTGAAGAGTTGTTGTTGGGTGTTTCTCCTTAGTTTTTGGAGACTGTGGGTGACATAAAAGGCCCACTTGGGGATAGATGGGGACGTTATTGATTCTTGTCAAGCTTCTTATCACTTTGATTCACTTCCTTGCACAGAAAGAAAGAAGTGAAATCAATTGGGGTTTGCTAATGCAAACAGAGAACTCCTAATCTAGAAAATTGGTTGGTGTAATGCTCCATATTGACAATTCATGGTTGGTGCCGTGCTTCCACCAACTATATTGGTTTTTTTCTCTTCTTATGACTGTTGGTCATACTACAGCAGGAAAACGACTCAATGTTTTATGTCTGAAATTAGTGAGATCGATTTAATTGTGCTCCATGAAAATTCATTAATTAGCCTGTTTTCTTTCCCTAGTAGCAGCGAAAATGAAAATCTCTCATGCAGTGCGTTTTACTTATCAGGTGCAACCTTGTGAGATATGTGGTAGCAATGGTTCTGCTGAGCTGATAGAAACTTGCTTCAAATGTAGAATGGCTCGCCAGCACATGTAAGATGTTCTCCAATTTCTTTGTGTGTGCACATATTTCTCCATGCATATGATTTTCTTAGAAATAATTGCTGTAATAATAAGCAAGTAGACTCATCATATTTGTATCTTCCCAATTTTCTCTTATTTTATTGCCTAGGCTCGATTTAAATCTTAGTTCGAATGGTAGGAGGTTCTCGTTCGTTACAATTATATAGTTGCTTGTCACCAGAACTAATGTGCAGTGAATATTTTTTATGGTGTTTTAGAGTTAATTCTGTTCTATTTTGTGGTATGACCTCAGTAAACTATTTGCTTCGATCTTTTACTTAAGCTTCCTTTATTCAGATGACATTTAACATTAATGGTTCTGTTGTATGCTGTAATAAGAATTATTGCAACTTCTGTTCTTGATGTGCTAGTATTTATCCTTCTTCAGTTACTGCATGCGGGATTTTGCCGGGGAGAGACCCGAAATTTGGATTTGTGAGGAATGCACATCAGGCGAAGGCAGGCATGGTGAGAAGAAAGCCTTTCAGAGTGGCATTCTCAAAGGTTCGTCCAAAAGTTGCAATGATAAGACAAAGCATGAGCCTTGTGAGATATGTGGTAGCAATGGTTCTGCTGAGCTGATTGAAACTTGCTGCAAATGTAGAATGGCTCGCCAGCACATGTAAGTTGTTCTCCAATTTCTTTGTGTGCACATATTTCTCCATCCATATGATTTTCTTAGAAATAATTGCTGTAATAATAAGGAAGCACACGCATCAATTTTTGTATCTTCCCAATTTTCTCTTATTTTGTTGCCTACGCTGAGTTTAAATCTTAGTTCGAATGGTAGGAGGTTCTCATTTGTTACAATTATATAGTTGCTTGTCACCAGAACTAATGTGGAGTGAGTTTTTTTTTATGGTTTTTTAGAGTTAATTCTGTTCTATTTTGTGGTATGACCTCTGTAAACTATTTGCTTCAATCTTTTTCTTAAGCTTCCTTTATTCAGATGACATTTAACATTAATGGTTCTGTTGTATGCTGTAATAAGAATTGTTGTAACCCCTGTTCTTGATGTGCTAGCATTTCTCTTTCTTCAGTTACTGCATGCGGGATTTTGCCGGGGAGAGACCCGCAAATTGGATTTGTGAAGAATGCACGTCAGGCGAAGGCAGGCATGGTGAGAAGGAAGCCTTTCAGAGTGGCATTCTGAAAGGTTCTTCCAAAAGTCGCAACAATATGACAAAGCATGAGCCTCTTAAAGTGCAAAAGACCAGGAAAGTAAAGTTTCTTGATGCTGAAGAGGTCATCAAACTTGAATCACAAGCTGCAAAAAGGGGATCGTCTTCAAAGAACCATTCTAGATACAGATCGAGTGTGTCATCTGCCTCTGAAAAACTCCCATCTCCAGAGAGAAGATCTTCTTTAAAGGTTAATTGCAGCTTTAGACCTGGTTTGCCTTCTGACATTCCGAAATTCTCCTCATCAATGGCAAAACCAAATCAGAGATTTGTTACTGCTGATCAGCAGGCATCCCAAGTGACAAAAGGTGATGAATCTCTTAAACCGCCTTTTATGCTAACTTTTTAACTTCAAATTAGCCCAGGAATTGTTGTTCCTCTCTTTGGAAAATAGTGGAGGTGAAAACTCATTTGTAAGCTCTAGTTGATAAGAAAAAGCTGGCAGTCCATATAAAATATCATTATAAAAAAAATTTACCATTTGCAATGTTTTAGACTGGTTGCCATATTTATTCATTTCATGCTAAACTTAACACGATTTATCTTATTATTTTTAATCTATCTTCCTGCTTCAGTGTGTATGTGCCACACATGTAAACACTTGGATGTTGTTTTACTTTTAATTTTTGGTAGCTATATTAAATAGCAGAGCAGATCTATATCATTGTTTTGGTAATTAAAGAGCAATTTAATGATTTTTTTTTCGGACAATTGATACTGACTACTCATTATCTTATTATAGAGAAAAACGCTCCTGTCAATCCTGCAAAGGGCAGTAGTACCAAGGCACTGGAAACAGCTTCCCCAAACCCTGAAGATAAAGGTGGCGGCACTGCCACTACCAGTGTTCCTGGTAATGATGTTGGAATTTGCGATGCCGATGCAAAGAAATCCAAAAGCAGCACTTCAGGCATACCATCAACATTTGTCCCTGATCTCCCTGCAACTGGTAAAGAACTCAAGTTCCTGTCGTGCATATTTATGCTGAAAAGGTCTTCGCTTGTTATATGAGATTTCTTAGTATTTCGATAAATATCTGGAAATTTTTGAACAGTTAATACAAATTCCTAAAAGAAAATATATCTTAGGGAAAGAATTTATGCTAGTTTGGTGCAGGTGTACATAATTGAAAGTGAGTTCTCATATGATAATCCTAGCTTAAGTGGTTTGCATCTTGAATAGGTAAAATTCTGAAAATTCATTTGCATGGTTTTTAGGAAGATCAGAAAATTATTTCCGTCCTTCAGAAAATTCTACCATTGTATAGTGCATTCAGTCTTTTTAGTGTTTCATTTTGGCATACTGACTTGGCTAACCATTGGTTTGACTTGTAAGGACTGTGGAGCATATTTAAAAGCTGTCAACTCAGTATTCCAAAAAAAAAGAGAGCCGCCAACTCATTATGTAGGATGAATTGAGCATTTTCACTAAATAACTGGCATATTTAAGCTTAACAGACAATGGACTGGTGTCGTAGCATGTGCTGGTAGAACTTGTTAGCAACTATCATCATTTAGTACTGCATAGATATGATTTTATAACTTAGCTGTTTGCATTGAGTTGAATTCAACTTCCTATTGCAAACTCCTACCCATTTGTGATTTCCGTTGCTTAAGTTAAACTATGATAGTCAAATCAGAGGTCCAGCATAGCACAGAACATTGGGTAGCATAGTTTGGTTTTGAAGATAAATGAGCTAATGTTTTTTGATTTGTTTTCAGCTCAAACTAGATTTTTTCTTTTTTTTTGGCATTTGGGACCTTGTTTAGCACAGTTTCATTGTCTCATGGATGTTTGGATCTCCTGATCTTTGCTTCAGAACCCCTTGTAGACTCTTCAGAGAATCGTTGCAAGGAACGGGATGTGCTATCTGCTAAACAAGCTGAATCTGTATCTTTCAGTAAAGAGAAAGCAATGGATGAAGGACCATCATGCAGGGCTCCACCATCAAGGCTCTCCAGCCCTAAATTTTGTGTAGGTAAGGCGGAAGCTTTTATCATAAACTGTCCTTTTGAGCCGGAAGCTTTATATTATTTTGATGGCAAAGAGCAGCCGGGGTGTTTTATCAATTATTTGCAATTATTCAACTAAGATTGAATTGCCCCCTAAGTTATCATATCATGGTTGTGCGTATGAGATCACGATTAGCAATCATTATCTTCAAGTTGCTAATCATTAAACCCGCATTCCCTTTCTTATTGACAGGCAGTAGCTCTTGCACTGATACCGAGAAGCAGACTTCAGATGCTCAGAAAGGAGATCAACTTCATTTTCTGCCTAAGTTGCTCAGCTACCGGCCTTACTTACCTGCTCTAGATGTTACTTGGAGGTTGGTAACCTATCTCTTGTGATCTCACCAATAATCCGCTCATCATTTTATCACCATGGTACAGAAGATAATTTGAAATTTTTAGTAGGATGGGAACTTGGATATTCAGAGAATTTATGCAAGCAGAACATGATTTTCAGATATTGTTGCTAATAAGTTTCCATTTCTTTATTTTTCTCTCATTCCCAGGGGATGCTTCAAGTCCGTCGGCAAAAACTCAGGTTCCATCTTTGGTTTTGTTGAAGCTAAACCTGCATCTGCAGTAAATCGTAAAGCATATGAAAATTCAAAAGATATGCCAATGATCCTCGAAATTCAGCTGCTTCCGCAATGTTATGCTTTAGCAGATCTATTCCATGATGATTTGCCAGGGATTCAGGACATTGCACTTTATTTTTTCCCGATGTCCGAATACAAAGGGTATATTTCAGTGTATATTTTCCTCTTTTTTAACCGAATATGAGCAATGAGTTGGTGAGATTTTGCAATTGTTGTGGCATTTACGTGTAGATCCGAAGAGAAAATTCAAAGCCTGGTCGATCGTTTGGAAACGGAGAAGTCAGTGATTAGAAGTTTCGTTGCTGGTGTGGAGTTGCTGATATTGAGTCCCAAACTGTTGCACGGGGATTCACAGGGTGAGCATTCAATTTCTTCATTCAGCTTTCCAATAAACAAATCATGCCAGCTGCTAATTATTTCATTTCTCCCATACTTTTTTTTTTCCTCTCTACCATAACATTGGCATGTCCCATGTTTGCATAGGAGGGATAAATGTACTGGGAGTCCACTATGCACTCCATTGAAATTGGATCATCAGATTCATGTGACATTTTCGGTTGCTCTATCAGTATGATTTGAATTACTGTTTTTGTAGAACTTCTTTCAAGGGCTTGCACAAGGCCCTTCCTGTGGGGCGTCTTCTACAACCCGAAAAGCAACAAATTTTGCAAGAGACATGCTGCAGAAACAGTTTCTCCTACACATTCCAATAAGAGCACTGACATGGATATCGACATGTTAGGTGGACAGACTTGTGGGACAACAGATGTTGCGGTTTCAAAAGCATTATCTAGCGGATCGCACGGAGAGCCCTGCAAGGAATGCTCATCGAGACAAGCAGATTTACCTCCTGGCTTTGAAGCTGTGGCATCGAGACGGGCATGCAGGGACATGCAGTAGCCAGAGCTTAATCGGGTTCCTTCTTCACAGAATCATTGCAATATGGGGTGTTTTGCACCTTCTGCTAGTCGATAGGACCACAGACATATGCCTATATAGGATAGGAAAAGTAGTTGAATGCAGGACTGCAGTAGAAATTCTTGCAGGATATATGCTTTGTAGATTCTGTAAAGCCCTTTACACGAAAACGATCACTCCTGTTTTCAGACAGCATAACCAACTTTTAGATCCTACAGAGATATCTCAAGGTTGTAAATATGATTACAATCAATTTTTTTTTTCAATGTGAAAATTCATTTCAAATATCATGAGGGACAAGTCCCAATTACATTACAGAAGTATTTTTAAATCATACTGTTTGCTGCAGTGATTGTTAAAGAAATTACTTAATTCCACAAACATTGGAGTTATAGAGATCAAATCATATGCCAACTGTTACTTTTAGCCTTGCTACCAGATGTTGGTGATCCTCTGGGTGGTTTGCTGGGTCAAAATCGCTTCTATGTGTAACTCCGTAATGTCCAGAGAGGTTAGGATTTGGTTTTAGCCTCCATGTAATTTTTGTGGGATTCTTACAAGGATGTTCCCACAATTATGGGAATAGAAGATGCAATATGCTACGGTGAATTCGCTGAAGGCCAAAGCCATTGGCTCGTAAATGGAGGCATTTTTCATTTTCATTTTTTACACAATAATGAAAGCACATATACTTGTACAATAATGTACATTGATCAAATAAGTGTCAAACACTCTAAAATATATTTAATAAAAAAAATTAAAAAAATTGCAAACACACATTTATTACCCATATCATATATTTTTAATATGTGTATCAGATATATTTAATTAGTGTGTTAGATATATATTAAACAAATACAAAATTAATTTTAAAATTTTTTAAAAGTTATATACATAATAGTATTTTTCAAAAAAAACATAATAATTAATAACCATCGTTTATCCTATCGATTATGTTAACTTGTTTTTAAGAATTTTAAAAGAGTTATTATATATACATTTAACCTAATTTTTAAGAAATTTATAAATTATAAATTTATTAAAAATATTTAAATTACATATATACATTATATCAATATATATATTATAATGCCGCCGCATTTCTATCCTAATTTTCCGAGAATTTGGTGAATTGCATGGGAAAAGTTTGATAGTTCAAAATTTACCTCCTTTAAATCCCATCAAAATGTGTGAGTTTGTATACTCAAAAGCTACTAGCTAAAATTTGCCTGAACTCACACCTCTTCCACAGTCTCCTCTCTCCTTAAATACCTAACTATGAACTCTTAATCACTAAGTTAAAGACCAAAAAAAAAAAAAATAAGACTAATATTTTTTGCCACCTCGGCCTAGCCGAGGTGATTTGCTAGCACAAATGTCCCAACACAGTGAGGGGGGCTTGATCCCCTCGCCAACAAAATCCTCTATATTCGTGGAGGTTGCTCATTTTGTGGGTTAGGGTATTTCTATCTCATACAGTATTTTGGACATGTATTTTTCGGGTTCTCTTCTAACGACTAGACTAATCACTAACTATTATTTGTATTCAAAAAAAAGTGACTATTTTAATATGTTTATTATTTTTATTTAATTTTTTATATGTATAATTTATTTATAATTTTACATCATATAAATTTGAGTTTTTTAATTTTAACTAGACCTTATTTATCTTATTGTGCTGGTATCAAATTATGAATGGATTATACTTAAAAAAAAAGTGAATCAAATTAAAATTTTGAAAAACATTTAAATGTAGGAGCCATAAGGCAAATCACTAGTTTATTGTGTTGCATAAATATAAATACCGCGACCCAGATACAATAAATGTAGAAACGACGACATGTTAATTTAAAAAAAATTAAGAAATGGACACAATATGTATACGGCTATATGTATACACATATAAATTTAAAAAATATCATTATTCAAATTATGTATCATTGTTTAACAATTATTGTTATATATTATTTATAAAAATAAATACACAAATAAGCCTTCATTGATTAGTTTAACATTAATTTCAAGTTAAATTTAATTTTTGTTATTAAATTTCAAAATAATAAATCAAATAATATACATAAATGCATAGGCATAGAACATAAAAATATAATTTTCCCCTCTACAGTTTTTTTATGTTTTTACTTTTTTCTAAATGTTATTGGTGTGTTTTATATTTCTTTGTGTCTAAACTATGTCTAATTTTTTTTTCAAATTTTCTTTGACAGGCACGTTTTTTGTGTATCGACTACATGTCTGTACCGTGTCCGACGCAAACACAATGTTAACTTTGTTGTGTCATTGCTTCCTAGCCAGTCTACGAGTTGTTGAGGTGGGAATGTTCAACGTCACATATAGTTAATTTTATGAAAGTATCTTGGTAACTTAACTTTAAAATAATTATAAAGTATTATGAAATATTAGATAATTAATTTTTTAAAAATAAAGTAAATAAATTATTAAATAATATTAATAAAATTATATAATTACTTTAAAATTATTTAAATAAAGACACCTAATTTTACTAGAATTTTATGTCTTGTTGACACAAGCATCGGTAAATAGTGAGGAAGTTTGAGATGGTTAAACTTAAAACTCTTCAAATATGAGTCTCCACTCTCCAGTCACCTATAATTCGCAGGCGTAACTTCCTCCATCTTCTTCACAAATCTTCAGTTTATTTCTAGAATGTATTTACTATTTGGAGTTTCTTCCGCCAAGGGGACGAAATTTGTGGAGATGCGGGAGGCAACGAGAGGAAGATGATTAAATATGATGGCTTAGCGTTAGGTTTTGGAAATTGGGAGAATTAGGTATTAGAATCTGGTCCTCGGAGTGATTTGAATAGGTTAATTTGGTGTGTTTCGTCGGAGTGATTTACTTGTTTTATTTTTTGGCTCCTTAACGGTGTGTTTGGATGGTGAGATTTTGATGAGAAAGAAAGTAGTAAGAAAAAAAGTTTTAAAAAAAATTATAAGAAAATAATGAGAAAGTAAAATTTTATAATTAAATTGTATGAAAAAATAGTAAAAAAGAAAAATATATAGATAAAATTATAAAAATATTTCTATAAATAATTAAATAACGAGTTAAAATTATAATAATATCCCTACAATTAATTAATAGATTGAGACTATTTTAGTAATTATTCTTACATGTTTTTTCCTTTTTTTCAAATAGAAATAGCTTTTTACTATTTTCTCTAACACACCACCAGTTTTTACTTTTCTAATTCCTTTTCAACTATTCCCAAACAACAAAAAGATGCATCGCAGTTTTTTTTTTTTTAACTCTAAGGAAATTATTTTATCAATATTCATCGACAATCATATATAAGGCTGATATAAAGGTGTTGAGAATACTTGTGTAAAGTAGGAGAATGACACGATAATAATGATGTACATTTCATTAGGTCAACACGACCTTTAACAAACAAGACTCGTTGCCATTGAGACAAAATTTTCTGACGAGGATACAAATTGATTAATGACTAAACTTACTTAATTATAAATAATTAAATAGATTTAATTAGATCAGACAACTTTATCAATAACAGAAAATACTACACCTTAGCAGACTCGTGATGAAAATTAATCGAATAAATTTAATGATTTTTTAAAATACTACATTACATCCTCCCGAGAGGCAACAACATAAAAAGGGGCATTGAAGTTTGAGTTTTCTTTCCTATGTTTTCCTCATACTTAAAACAAACAGACTATAAGTGTATCGAGAATAATATATTTAATTGTATTTAGTGACATGAGGTAATTTCTTTTTTTAAATTAAAATTTAAATCTAAATAACTTCTAAATCCTAAATTCTAATTTCAAATTCTATATCGAAGTCCGTAAATACCATAAAAAAATTTTTCTAAAAAATGTTAAAAAATAAGAAAATATCTTTATGTATTTGCACCAACATTTTTTTTATTTTTTTAATTATATTTTGATATTGTTAAACATACTTACAAGACGGTTTGACCGTATCATGCTACAAATTATATTCAATTAATTAAGATTCATAATGCCAGTAAAAAAAAAAAAATCGTAACATTTATTACTAATTTAAATTGGCCAACAATTTTAGAACAAACTCAACTCCCAAGGGCATTGTCGGAAACGCAATTTAATTCCAGAACTTTTGTCTTTTTACTTATTTTCGACGACAACGATCAAAACGAACGGGAAAAAAATAATAATAATAAAAAGGAAAATCTCTCGCTCTATCTATCTAACTCTCTCTCCGACAGCGTTTCGGTGAGCCTGTAAATCTCAGAAGAGGAGGTGCTCGGAACAACGCCTCTCTTCTTCGAAAACCCATTTCTTCTTTCTGTCTATTTCGACGTTTTTCTCGAAGGGCGGCGGCGGGGGCTTGATTTTAGTATCATGGCGTCCGACAACTTCACCGACAAGAACGCCGTATTTAGAAAACTCAAGGCCAAGTCCGAGAACAAGGTTTGCTTTCTTTCTTTCTTTTTTTTTTTTTTCTCTCTTTTCTTCAAACTTTATTCAGTTTTTTTTTCCATGGATCTGGACTTTTTTTTGTGGGGGGGGGGGCATTTGCTTATTTTCTTTGCTTTCTTTTAGATGTGTTTTGATTGCGATGCCAAGAATCCGACCTGGGCGTCTGTGACGTATGGGGTCTTCCTCTGCATCGATTGCTCCGCCGTTCATCGCAGCCTCGGTGTTCACGTCAGCTTCGTTAGGTAAAATCTTATGTGGGTTTTTTTTTTCTTTTTATTTTGTTCTGGATTTGTGATAAATTCGGTTTTTTCCGTCGTTTTGTGAGCTGGGTTTTGCGATTTATTAACTGAGGTGGATATTTTGTTGCTTGTTTGCGATGTTGATTTGGTTTTTTTTTTTTTTTTTTGTTTTATCAGAAGATAATATCAGAAGGTAATAATGTTTATTTTTAAATGAAACAAAAGTGGGGTGAGTGTTATGTAAATTAAATGGGTTATTGTGAGACAATTATAATGGAACAATTACATGTAGTTAGTAAGTGATGAAATCCTGATGAAAATGTAGTTCTGCAATGAAGTTCAAAGCGAGATCATAAATATTCTTAAATATTTCTTCTCTTTTGTTTTTCAGCAATTGAGATAGCAAGTTTGATAACTGAAAGGGAAAAATGTATTATCAGATGTAAATTATGAGGATGGAAATTTCGATTTTAAGAAAGATCGATGTTTGCATGAACTAGATCAAACAGATGGAAGCCCATAAAGCCTGAGTTCATGATTTCCACGCTGAGAAATTGCTGCTCTTTGGACAGATAACTCAACGTTAGCATTTTTACATATCCTTTTCTTTTCATTCTCATTTCTTAAAAAAGAAAGCATAACTTCAAGCGATATCCTTATGTGTTATGGATTTCCAGTTTATTTTTGTGCCTAATCTGCTCCAACTTTAAATGCATTTTTTGTATTTTTGCAATTAGTTTGTTCGTCTATACTTAATGTTTTATAAATTGGAAGTATTTTGGGAATTACTTTCCTTTTCTACAAGGAGAGTTTTTGGGTTAAAAATTTTGTTGAAATTGTGACTGATTATTGTGCTTGTTTCTGTGTCAATTAAAGTTGGTGAGAATTAGTTTGCATCTTGTCATTTGAACAACCGAACATTTAATATAGAAATGCACTTGCTGTTTCTGATTTTGCAAATTATTCGCATTTGATATCTCCCTATGGAATTAGTTTAACTTTTGAGCCCTTCATCACAGTATTGTTGGCAATGCCTTCAATAATCCTTTGCTTTTCATCTTGTCCTTTAGCATTTTTCTTTAGAGAATAAGTTGTAATTACAAGAAATTCTTTTATTTATGTCTAGGTCTACGAACTTGGACTCATGGACTCCTGAGCAATTGAGAACCATGTCCTTTGGGGGAAATAATCGTGCCCAGGTTTTCTTTAAGCAACATGGCTGGACTGACGGGGGCAAAATCGAGGCCAAATATACATCTAGAGCTGCGGATTTATATAGGCAATTGCTCTCCAAAGAAGTCGCCAAAAGTATGGCAGAAGATGCAGGGTTGCCCTCGTCGCCAGTTGCTCCTAATTCTGCTCAAGTGGCCAACGGACTTCCTGATGTCAAGAGCAATGATATTCCCAAAGAAAGTTCATTAGGAGGGCAAGAAACGGCTGATATTGCTCCTTCCCCAAAAGTTTCCCATCCAGTTAGCACCACTTCAGTCAAGAAGCCTATTGGTGCCAAGAAAACTGGGAAGACAGGGGGGCTTGGGGCGAGAAAACTCACTACGAAGGTAGATTTTTATATTCACCACTATGGACAAATAGCTATTTGCAAAACTTTCTTAGAAATGATATATGTTGCATGCTTGATGCTCGTTTGCTGTAACCTTAGTTTTAATATGGCAACCTTGGTATTGCAGCCCAGTGAGAATCTTTATGATCAAAAGCCTGAGGAACCAGCTCTTCCTGTTCCTTCCTCTACTAATGATATACCAAAAGCTGGCACATCTTTCACATCTCGCTTCGAGTATGTAGATAATGTCACATCTGCTGATCCGATTTCTGGTGGCCCACAAGTGATTAGCCACGTAGCTCCTCCAAAATCTTCAAGCTTCTTTGCAGATTTTGGAATGGATAGTGGCTTTCAGAAGAAAGGGGCCTCAAATTCCTCAAAAATTCAGGTAAGCTGTCTTTCCTTTATTACCTACTGATTGACAACCTTAGAGGACTATTTTGAATTCCATGGCAACAAATATGTTCAAGGTTGACCCAATATTTGAAAGGGATCTGATCCAGTTTTCCGGTCTATGGATGTTGCACCTAAACATCCATAGATATGTGCAGATTTACTTACATGGCAAAGAATTTTTGCTTTTCTGACTAATTTATTGTGTTTTATTTCCTTATATTTTAATCAAGCTTGTTCTGAGCAGTGCGAAGAAAGCATTTATTTCATAGTATTGTTAGTTGTTTGTTCATATATTATGTATCACTTTGGAAGTGTAAAAGCAAATTCATATGGAGATGAATCCAGCATTGAACACATTAAGCATGGAAACTTGGTTTAAAATGCATCATATATTCACTAAATTGAACTTTTTGTTGGGGGTCTAATTCACGTAGGTGCAAAGCCTGCATAAAAATTTAGCTTTTGGGTATGTGTTCCTTTTGTTCATTTGGTTCCAGTTATATGTTTTGAACAACACGCTTCCCTGCGACAAATTTTTGTACATTTTACCAAAATAAATAACTCTAGAAAGCAAAGATTTAATTAGGGATGCATGCTGATGGAATCACACAAAAGAAGTGATAGTTGTTTATTCATGTATCATACATTGCTTAAACCTTTTTCTTTACTACCATTTGTTCTTTTTGCACAAATTTTGGCATAAGTTGTTGATAATGCTGTTACAATAATGTCGAGAGATCATGAGATCCCGCCAACAAAAAAAAAAAAAAACTTTGGGGAGAGGGTTAGGCAGGCATATGGAAGTGGCCTTGATAGATATGAAATATGAGCAATACTTGTCATGTTGTTGTGTCTTATCAGTTTGATGCCACGATAATTAGAGCAATCTTGAATATCCTTTCCTCTTGTCAATTAGAACAAGTGTGTTAATCCTCCACTATGTGGGCATCCTCCCATTCTTTGTTACCCTATCAAAGGGCCTAGTCAACCATGCCACGTCGCTTTCCCCTAAAAACTTCCGAGTTTTGATTGGTACCCCATCTGGTCTACATGATTTTCCCCTTCTGTCTTAAAGCTTCTCTTACTTATGAAGGACAAATTCCCCTTATGTAGATTACCTTTTCCATTGGGTCACCGAGGTTACCTTGACTGTTTCCTTAAAAGAGCTTGTCACGTAACTTCTCTAGATATTGTCTTCTTTAACAAGCACCTTTTATGTATCATCCATAATGGACTTGCTTATTTAAGGTCATGACCGTCTCTTTCCCTTGTTTGAGCCAGACTATAAATCTTCTTCTCTCCTTTGTCGTTTCCAAGTATGCTATACAAATTATTAACCATGAAAGAAAAAAAATCTATTGTACGTGTAGAGGGGAAAAAAATTGGTATCAAGATAGTCTTCTAGTATTTGGAATGAAATTGTTAGGAATGATTGTAGGCATGCTTCCAACATACATTTTGTGTCTAATATCATTTGGGATATTTCTTGTTCTGGTTCAGCATTATACACCAAAAACCTGCAGAGACCTGTGCTTAGAAATGCTTCTAATCTGTCCTCCATGGGACATCTCAGTGGTTAGAACTTAGATGTTAATCAGAGGTCCTAGGTTCTAATCCTAAGAAAGGAGGGTGTGAGATTTTGGGAATGGGGAGAGCTATCTCCATCGTATAGCACATAGCCCAATAGGCACCTCTTAATGAACCAAAAAAAAAAAATAATAATAATAATAATTGCTTCTGATCCTAGCATCCTTGAGTTTGTGCTTTAAAATATATTAAATGGAAAACTTTTCTACTGCTTAGAAAATCTACTAAAAGGATTTTGATGTCTTTCATCCCTTATATTGCTCTCATTGGCCTAGTCATTATGGCGTCTATTTTACTTTCTTTGGTTACCATCTCCAATAGGAGAAACTCACGTAAAATTTTGGAGTTTGTTAGAGATTGTTGAATTGTTATGTGCTTTAGCTTGTTGTGTATAAGCATGGGTTTTCTGTACTTTTTTTATTCTGACATCTGTTGTTATATATCCAGGAAACAGATGAAGCAAGGAAAAAGTTCTCAAATGCAAAATCAATCTCATCAGCCCAATTTTTCGGCGATCAGAGCAAAGCTACTGATGTCGATGCTAAAGTGTCTTTGCAGAAATTCTCAGTATGTCTAGTTGCTGTCATTAATTGGATTGATTTTCACTGTCTCTAGCAACAGGTGTTCAAAATTTCATGTGTTACATATCATTTTCTCTGCATTTAGATTCTACTTGCTCTTTTATCTGCCAGAAACTGCTCACTAAATGATAGCCCCAAATAAACCCTGTTTCAAATAGCTTTCAGGTTCATGTCATGTTATGTTTTGGGCTTTTTTTTTTTTTTGGGCTGGTGGGGTGGGGTTGTGGGGAAATAGGAAGGAAAGGGTAACGGCAAACCATGAAAAGCAAAACAAATGGTATGTTCACCATTAGCTCCAGTGTGTTCCCCATGGTATTATTCGTCACAATCTGAGGAGTCCATGAAACATATGATCAATGATGCCTGTCAAGCTGGTCAACTTCCTTACATCCAAGTTGCTCGACATTGTCAAAAGCTTAAACTTTCATGGGAAATGATCAGTTCATTCTAATGATGACAAATATATAACTGGTATTCAGAGATTTGCTATTAGGCCAAGCTAGTAATTATCTTGTTGTTTCCAGGGTTCTACGGCTATCTCCAGTGCTGATCTTTTTGGTCACAGCAATAGTGACCCATCTATTGATATTTCTGCGAGTGACCTCATCAACCGGATCTCTTTCCAGGTATGTTATGCATTTTCTTTGCTGCTCACATCTCGCTTGAGTTGGTAATTAAGCTGGAAATAAGAGTTTCCTCCACGTTCATTGAGCAATGGCGTCCCCTTTTCTCCACTTTTCAGGCACAACAAGACCTCTCTTCGCTTAAGGATATAGCCGGAGAGACCGGGAAGAAGCTCAGCTCATTGGCATCCACTTTAATGAGTGATCTTCAAGACAGAATCCTCTAATATTGATATTCCCATCTGTAGAAATATATGGCCAGATTTTTCACGATACACGGCGATATTTCGTGTAATGGAATGTAAATTGACTGATTACTAAATTTTTTGTAAGACAAATAAAATCAAGATTTTTTGGACCCTTGTGACATTGTTCTGTAGGGCACTGGTCTTGAGATTGATTATGTGTTTCACTCACTTGTAGACCCCTGTTGGTTCCCATCATCGTACTTGGTTTTAGGAAACAAAATTCTGTAACTTTTTTATTGTGATTTCTTTTTTTTTTTTTTTTCCCTTGTTCATCCAAGGTCTTTGATGGTGTTACCGGTCCTCAAACTCTTGACCTCAGGCATGATCGAAGTCATGCCATCCAATCAAGAAGAGGCTGGTTTTTTATTGTGATTTCTAAAAACCTAATTTCATATACATACGTTGTAAATTACATGGTCTGGGAGGTGCAACTTTTTCGATGTTGAGTTAACTGAATTCCCACAGAATATTTTGTATTGCAGGAAAAAATTACTACTTCTACAAGTGCTTATTTTGTTCATAAGGCGACACAACTCAAATCGTTTGAAATCTGAGTTACATCAACGGAACGAGCAAATATAAAGCAAATAAAATTTGTTCCTTCAGTTTTTGGTTATGCCAAACAATTTTTGAAGCCTCGGACTTTCGTGTCAAATTTGCTTGTATTATGTAACGTTTGGAAACTATGTCTGGGCTTAATTTAGAGTCATTTTGGTTAGAAAGCCTGTTAAATTTAGTTTAAAAAACAACTAGAGATGGCAAAATGTTATCCGAATAAGGACAGGTCTTGGTGGGGGCGAGGCGAGGAGGAGCAGTTGCCTCCCTGACCACCCTCTGCGATTCTTTGAATGAGGGATTTGTTTTATGTTTTGGCATAATGATTAATTTTATCTAAAATATTTTTATATTTCTTTATTTATTATTTAAAATGTTTTTTTTAAATCGTATCTAAGACGTTATCGCCGTTAGACTAATTACACCAAATATTGACTTTTTTCGTTAAATTAGCATATATGTCAAATTTTGGACTGCCGCGTCAGATGTATCTTGCCACCTATGTATGTCACATCACTATTATTGATGACGTGACACTTAATTTAAAATTTTTTAAAAAATTTTAGGTATTAAGAAATCAAAATTTTATTGTAAATATCTTTATAATTATTTAACACTTAAAAAATACAAAATAAAAAAATATTCATCACTCTCCTCCCTTTTTCTCTCCTCTCTCCTCTGTCCTTCTATTCTCTCTCCTCTCGCCTACCTCTCCAAACCTCCACAAGTTAGTTCATCGACAAATCAAGGATTTGAATGTCATGGATGAAGCTGCAAATTTGAGAAGTGAGAGAAAGCAAGGAGAGAGGGGTGAGGAGAGAAAGGAAGGAGGAAGGACAGAGAGAGAAGCGAGGAAAGAGAGAAGAGGGAGGAGAGAGAGAAGCGACGAAAGAGAAGGCAGAGGGAGGAGAGAGAGAAGCGAGCTGAGAGAGAGCATATGGAGGAGAGAGAGAGGGCAAATGGAGGGGAGAGAGAATTTTTTATTTTCTTAAATTTAATTTAATTTAAAAAAATTCTTTAAAAAATGATAAAAATATTTAAAAAGAGATGAATTTTTAGATGAGAGAAAAAGATGAGGGAAGAGAGAGAGAGGGAGGACAAAGATGAATTTTTTTTTATTTTTTTGTTTAATTGTTAAAAAATTATAAGAATATTTAAAAAGATTATTTTGATTTTTAAATACTTTTTTTTTTAAATAAATTTTTAAAAAAATTAAATTAAGTGTCACGTCATCAAGAATGCTGACATGTCATACACAGTTGACAAAATATATCTGATGTGGCACCAAAAAATCTGTCCCATATGCATAGTTAACGGAAAAAGTCAAGATTAGGTATAATTAGTCTAACGATAATAACGTATTGGATATAATTTAAAAAAAAAAATTTTTTGAATAATAAGTAATAAACACCCAAAAATTTTAGGTAAAATTAATCATTATATTTTTATGTTTTTGTCAAATCTTTTGTCTCCTCATTTCTAATGTTATTTTTTTTTTCTCCCTAAAAGATTATTTTGGATCTGTCCTTGATGGGAACTAAAATTTGACTTAAACCACTCATACTCGACTTCCATGAAACGTGAAAAAATAACTACAAAATAAGCAAGTATTAACCCAAGACCCATGCAGAATTCGAATTATTGCAACTATTGGGAGAACAAACTCTGTGGCCTCCCAAAACCGTCCTCTTGGATCCAACAAGCATTTTCATTCAGGATTTTTCAAAGGCACAAGAAAACTTTCTTTTTTTTTTAATTAAGAAATAATGAGAAAATAAATGTGTCACTTCTCAGTGTTTGTTGGAAAGAATCGCACCGATTGTATTACACATTGGACATAAGAAAACATTTATTACCAATACTACAGTCTGATATGGAGCTGGAAAATATAATGTTTTTTTTTTATTTTATAAGAAGTCTTATTGAACTTTTAAAGAAGAAGAAGTGAAGTTTAGTGAAATTTGAACTCTTATCTATTGATTGAGAGACACCTCTTTTAATCAGTTGAGCAAATGATCAACCTCAAAATATAGTGTTTTAAAAGGAAGCAAAAGGCAAATATGGTATGCGCGTTACGGCTGACATTTATCCAACCTTAATTTATATATATAATTTTTTTTTAATTTTGGTTTGGTTTAATATATGGAATAGAACGACTGGGTGGCTTGTTCGAGTGGCCAACGGCTAACAAAGCCACAGCGGCTATGATGGTTGACCAGCCTCAAGTGTTCGAAAATTCTGTCATAAGTGTAGGCCTTACAAAAAAAAATATTTTTGGGTCCTTATTAATTAATCAAAAAACTAATTTATACAAAACTCCATCACTTTGTTGTGTTTTAAAAAATATTAAAATAATTATATAATTTATTTGATAATATTTAAGAATTTATTTATTTATTTATTTTTTCAATTCCACTAAACTAATATCACTTTAATTTTATTTAAAAAATCTCAGCAAATAATTTTCATTTTTTTTATTTTTCAAATATTTTAAATAATTTATTGCAACACATAAGTATAACAATTTTTAGTACTCAAACTTGAAGTGTCAATTCTAAAGCACCTACCATCCAAGTCAGTGGTTTAGTGGTAACCTAACAGTGTTCTCCCCTTCATGATTCGGGTTTGAATCTTCTCAAATGTGTTGGCCTCTTATATAGGCAATCAATGTAGAGAGCGCACCATTGAGTTCAAGACTCGTTAAAACTGTAATCAATCGTAGGAGATGTCTACTTAAACTTACTAGTGTTTCGGTAGTAGGTATATCATTTGAGGATAGTTGAGTATACTGTTCAAATAGGAGTTAATCTGAACTTAACCCACATATGCGATGATTGACACACCTACTACTATATCTTTTTCTCTGTTAAAAAAAAAAAAAAAGATCTAAAGCGCCCATTCAACCCTACATAGGAATAGTATGCACAAAGGATGTATATATGTATTTCTTGCTCTTAAAATGTCAACAGTATACATATGAGAAGAAATTCAAGAACTAATGCAGGAAAATAACTCCTAATCTTTTTTTTATCAGTTGTATGAAACCCACACAACCACTCAAGCATACATATACAGAACAGCCCACCAAAAGCCCGACCCAACCCAATTGCTCCACAGAAGCCAAGCGGTCCAGTGAAAGCCCTGACCCGAACCCATAGTCCGGGAAATCGACCTGTAAGAAAGACCAACTGATGCACTAGAGATACTTTTTTCTTCGGCATAGCACCATCGAACGACGGGGTAATCCCCAAGCACCGGGGAAAGCGGCTTACCTTGAAGGACCAACGACGGCAGGAAACCAACTCACGACTGAGACGCACGCCAATGAACGCCAAGCACAACCACATAGCGCAAACCATATCCAAACATCGCAGAGCAAAGAGAGGCCGAGGCAAAGGAAGGACAACCAAAAATGGTGACCGGCGATCCAACAAGAGATCGACGAGGAGCATACTAGTCTGTACACGACAACCCTCAAAATTCAAAAGACACCCTTCCCCCGCCGGCGAAGGAGGGGGAGACCACTGAGTGAACCAAAGACGAAATTAGAACATCGCCACCAAAAAAACGCCGAGCAAAGCTACCAACCTACACCACACACCCTCGGAAAACACAAACCAGAGATCAAACAAAGGGAACAACCGCCCCTACAAAACTCACTGAGGGGTACAAAAGCCCACAACAGAGCACTAAATGCCCAGGCCGGAAAGACCGAGCGACGGGAGGCGGGGAAAACTTTCGGCGCACCGTAGCAAGCGGGGTGCACGATAGTGAACCCCTAACTTCAAATAACTCCTAATCTATCAGTTAGTAATAACAAAAATTTCAACTTGTCAAGATTCATGCCCTATACTGTAATACTTTATTTAATGAGTGAGCGAGTGGGAACATTGCCTTTTTTTTTTTTTTAGCGCGTGCAAGTGCATGGGAGTCGGTCTAAAATCACGGTACAGTAATAATCAACATTTGCATCTAAAGATGAGACCAATAATCTCCAAAGCATCTAACTATAGTTCATAGCAGCGAAATCTTTTTTTGTTTTTTTGGCTACAAAAAAAGATCTTACTAAACGTGTCAATTATCGGATCTTTAAAATAGGATCGAGTAACTCTCGTTTATTTAAATCCTGTTCAATAACCCCAATGGGACATCTTCTGACCACCAATGAAGTTGAACGTCATTCTGCCACTAAAGTATCAGGGGGCAAACTTAAGTCCAACACTGTGCATCACTGCTTATACTTAAAGAGTTCCCCAACATAGGTCAGTCAGGGGAGAACGTAAGCTTGGAAGTTCGAACTCAAGATTCGCAGTGTAGAAACACGTCGACTTGTTATTGAACTACCACCTAGAGTGGTAGCAGTGAAATCTTTTTATCGAAGCTCATTTTGATATCTTAATACTCAGCTATTATGTGGATACCAAAATCAATATTAACAGATAATTAAAATATCTAATTTCTGTAATCATCTCTAACTATTCTGTCTCTACTTGGACTACTATATGAGCTGCCATGCACGTTCAAATTGCACTTAGTCATTTTCATTAAGCGTATGTTTGAAGTGCTGTGGAAAGTTAAGGAAAGTTGGGAAAAGAAAAATGTTATGGTGAAGAAAATACGTTGTTTAAAAAAGTAAAGAAAGTTGTGAGAAAGAAAGTGTAAATAAAGAAAAAATAAATAATAATTTGTAAGAGAAAAATAGTAAAAAAATAAATTATTTAAATAAATATAAAAAGGTGAGGAAAAAAAATTATAAAAAAAATAAATTATTATAACCTAACCCTGCCCAAAGAAGCACACCAAATACAGTGTAAACTTCTAAATTCACAACAATCCACTTACAATTTACTAGCTGCTGGCATAAAGAGATAAGTTTATTATTTGTAACTTTATTACTTCTACACTTCTCCTAGGAACATATGCTGCCAATTGTGGCGTTCTACTTGTGAAGTGAGAATGTGAGCTCAGTCAAATTTTGAGAGATCTTCTGACACATTAATCAATACATACTTACAACATATTGGACTTTTTTTATTGGATTAAAATATAAGAAAAAAATTGGGTAATTTTGTTTAAATTGTTTTAAAATGATTATAAAGTAATATATATTATTTAATAATTAAATTAAAAAAATAAATAAATTATTAGATATTATTAAAAAAATAAATTATATAATTATTTTAAAATTATCTAAATAAAATTATTTAGTGTTACTTAAAATATATTAAACTAATTACGAACGTTAAAAAGCGTAAAATTTTAGGAGGCTTCCATTCGTACCTACTTTCCATGACTTTTTTTTTGAATTTTTTTAAATTTAAATTAATTAATTGGAGGAGAGAGAATAATTAAAAAATTTAAAAAATTTAAACTTTTAATCTTTCACTTCTTAACATATTGTTAATATTATTTAATTTATAAACTTACGCCCGCTTTTATGACTTTCACTATCGAGTTGTTTTAAATGTGAGGTAAAAGGAAAGTTTTATTTTTGGTTATAAAAATAAAACAATGGGATAACACTTCAAAGTCTTCTTAAAATTATATTAATTCTACTGTACTAAGACTTATCTTTTTTATACTAAATTTATAAAAAAAATAAATTCTACAGCATTAAACAAATATTCCCAATCTTTTTCACTAATTCTACCGAATTTTTTAATAAAAATTCGAATATAATTTAATAATAATACAAATAAAATCTTTTAAACAATAAAATTTGGATCCGTGGAATAAAAGGATATTATCTTGTGAGTCGTGAAGAATACAGCTACTGGTAGCCCACAAGCTCAAAATTTTATCTCTCTTCGTCTCTCTCCTCCGTCTCTGTCACTGTCACTGTACCATTTCTGTCTTTGTTTTATATTATTGATTTTGGGGTCGGAAAAACTGCCAAAAAATGCCGGTTCAGTTTTCCCTCCCTTTTCAAAAACGGTTCTGACTCAAAAATGAAACCCCCAAAAAAACCCTAACTTTTCGGCTTCGTTCTCTCCGAATTGGAAACTCAAATTTTTCCTAAAGATCGTTAAGATTATTTGGATTTTCTTTTTCTTTTTTCAGAAAAATCAATTCAAATTTCAACCCAAACAAGAATTCCAGTTCTTGCCATATGCGCACACACTCTCATTTTTGTTTTCATAGGCTTCTTCTTTTTTGTTCCTTTGAAAAGTGACGCAATTTTTGGCTACTGAGCCGAATCTTGGTGGGATTTCTTTGATTCTGCATATAATGGCTGAAACTGCAGATGGGTCTTCACCGTCTCCGGCTACTGTTTCCTTGGAGGTTCAGTCACCGGTTGGTTCATCTCCGAATCGAAATGGGTTTTCGCTGTCCTCAGAGATTGAAGCCGTAGATAAAGAATCTATGGATTCCAAGCTTGCTGGTAAGGGATTTCCTTCATCATTTTCATCAAATACGAGCGATTCTTGCAAAACCCTGGTTGGGTTTTTGTCTGATGCACGTGCTGAACCAGTTGCAATTTCTAATTTTGTGGAAACCCCAGGTGGGTTTTTGTCTTCTGCGCATATTGAAACCCTAGGAGACCAGTCAGTGGAACCCAGGTGCTCAGACCCGGTTAGGTCTCTGTTCCCTGCAAACATTGAAATTCCGGATGCTGATAGTTTGCTTGATTCTTTGGCACATCCGTGTGGGTCTTCAATGGAAGATGATAATGATGATAATAAATCTTCGGCCTCGACACTTTTTGATAACCTACATAGTGATTCTGTTGCGTGTTCAGCCTCTAGTGGACGTGGGTCAATACTGTCTAGTTTGAATGAGTCCGATGAACAATGTTTGGATAGTGTAGCTATGGGGACATCCCCAGGGGAAATACTAAATTGTGAGGATTCTACTGATGATTCTGGTGAGAATTTTTATTCAAGCATGCGAGTAGAGACCAAAGAAGGTCCATCAAGTCCCCCAGGGCTGATGCATTGTGATGAAAAAGAGTCTGATGACGGTGAGAAAGTTTTATGCCGTGAATATGATCGAAGGATGTATGGTTATGGTAGTTGCTACAATCACCAAAGGGAGGGTTACCTTTTTAACCCTCCATTTTGGTACAGGTGCCAACCATGGTCCAGATGGCGGACAGATTGGTATCAGTGGAATTTTCAAAGAGAAGAAAGAGAGTCCGAAGAAGATAACTCTTCTGGTTTCTCATTTCATATGCAGGAAACTGGGCCTACAGGAGTGGTATGTCTCTGGATAATTTTCTCAAAATTTTTTTAGTTTGTATATCTGTTTATTTAGTGTATTTGAATTCAATTAAAATTGTGTCTGGGTCAGTGATCCTCTTTTCTTTTTTTGGTACCCTTTTTAATCATTTCAGTTTTGCAGGGAGCTGGGCTTTCAAATCTTGGTAACTCATGCTTTATCAATGCAATCTTGCAATGCTTTACACATACGGTGTCAATGGTTAAGGCCCTTCGTTCTTCCAATCACCCAGGGCCCTGTGAGTGTACTGTAATGTCACCTTAGTATCTGAGTTGTTTTATTTGTCTTTAGTTTTAAGATTGGTGTTGAGAATTGGGTATTTACAGGTGGTGCTGAAGGATTCTGTATTCTTTGTTCTCTTCGTGAGCATATTGAACTTTCTTTAGCTTCCTCTGGAAAGGTTGTTTCACCAGTCAAACTTTTTGACAATTTGGACCGTATCCTTCTCTGTTAATTACTAAGGAAGATGTAGCCTGTTTTTGGCATGAACTAATAAAGTGCATTTTTTTGGTCCATCTTTTCTTAACAATTAACATTTGTTAGCTTTTTGCTGCTGGAACTGAATTTAGAAGCATAAGATACTCCCAATTTTGTGTAATTAAATTATTTTTGTTGCATTGAGTTGAATAGGAATGATGTTACATATGTTATAAAGCGCAGACTTTCTCCTGCAATGTACGTATGACATTTGTTGGACAACATTTCAGTTTTATAATTGTTTGTGATCCTTGACCTTTGAGTAATCAGACATTTCTTCTAGTTTCCAGAGATACCATCAGGAAGATGCCCATGAATTCCTCCAATGCTTACTAGATCGACTTGAGAGATGTTGTTTGGATTTGTGCGCAACTGGTGAGATGTCTTCAGAAGGAAATAATATAGTGGAGCGGGTATTTGGTGGTCGCCTTGTAAGCAAAGTACGAATGGCTAAATTTCTTCTATTATTTGTTCATACTCATTGTGCTGATTTTTAAGCTGAGTTAACAAAAAATGAAGAGATTCATTTGATGGAGCATTTGATAATTGCAACACAACCTTTTTTTTTTATTTGACTAACTGTTTCTTTCATTCCCATCTGAATTTTTAGTTGCGATGTTGCAATTGCGGTCACTGTTCAAAGAAATATGAGGCCTTGATTGACCTCAGCTTGGAGATTGAAAATGTGGACACTCTTCAGTGTGCTCTGGAATCTTTTACCAAGGTGGAGAAAATTGAAGATCCAGAGTCAAAGGTACTGTGTGAGAACTGCAATGAAGAAGCGTCCAGGGAGAAGCAACTGATGCTGGACAGGGTTCCATCGGTTGCTATTATGCATTTGAAAAGATTCAAGTCTGATGGATTATCTATAGAGAAGATTGGAAAGCACGTGGAGTTTCCATTGGAGTTGGACTTGAAGCCCTACACCATTTACAGTGAAGAAACTAATGTAAGTAAGATAAGTTTATTACTGGTTGAATATTTCTAGCAGCTTATAGAGCCTGTGGCTTTGAAATAAATGTCATAGTGCTTAATTATTACTGTAATCGGATAATTTACAACGTTAGCGAATCTAGGCCCTCTTTTCAATTTAATTCATAATTGTTTTGGAAGATCAATGATGTTTTCCTAGGAAGATAAATTGTGAAAATGCCAAGCTCTCGTTTGAAAATAAGTTTCCTTGTAATGCTGTGTCGCTTTTTTATGATAATTATTTTGCAACACTTCTTTTTATTCTTTTTTTTTTTTTGACAGATAGACTTGAAATATCAGCTATATGCAATTGTGGTGCACAATGGGCTTTTGCCTACTTCTGGACATTACTTTTGTTATATACGGTCATCTCCAGACACCTGGCACAAGTTGGATGACTCGATGGTAATTATTGCCAGATTCAATTTCTGTTTGGCAAACAATCATAATTTTGTTTGGGTTTGCATTGTTGGTACCTATCTAGCTCTTGAGTAATGCAAAGTATACCAAAAATTCTTTCTAGGAATCTTTTACTTCTTGATGTAAGCATGTTGTGGTTCTAACATGTGTTATCTGAAGACTCTACTCAGAAGTTGATGGCACCTCTAGCATTACTCAACTTTAAGGGCTAATTATAATTTCTAGAATGTGCTGTGAATAGCATACTGAGTCATTTTGATAACTTGTATATAAGTTTTTACTTTTTATCGAAAAGTTGAGTTATTCACTTCTCCAAACAGTTACCAGGTAATCCATGGTTATGGACTTTGTAAAAAGATTAATACTCAAAATTCTATCTTTTTTACCGACATGGCATGTTACACAAAATTTTTTTAAAAAGAAATTATCTGATATTGCTACTGGGAAACTAGTAATGCAATGATGATTTCTATTTCTGTGTCATTTTCTTGCAAAATTTTATGGTTGAGATATTCGTACTACAAGCTGCTGGAAACATGTTCATAAGTGTATCTCTATCAATTTTCAATTAAAATCATCTTTGCTCGTAGCTTGGTGTTTCTTTTGGCAACTTAAAAGTGTTTGGAAGGCACTAGGTGGATTAAGTCCGTTTTGGTCATATAGTTTCAAAATGTTCGGCAGAAGTTTCAATTTCTGATGGGGTCCGTTTGATTGTGCGCATTTGTCCTGATCCCTAAAATGACTGGTCTTTTATGTAATGTTGGGCGAATGTGCAAACGGTCCAATAATACTTTCATTTTATTTGGCAGGTCATCAATTTTAAAGAAGATTTTGTGCTATCTCATGCTGCCTATATTCTGTTTTATGCCCAAGAGGATGTACCCTGGTCCTCAAGTTTGATAGACTCACCAAAGCTTTCTTCAACTTCATCTACATCACCTAAATCAGTTCTAGAGAACATGGATGGCGAATGTGCTTCAGAATTTGGGGCGACCAACATTGAAAATGGCAAGCGTGTTGTAACTGAAGATGCAACCCCTGGAACTTCTACCGCCTTGACTTTTGGTGAAATGCTTGAGAGGAAGGAGCAAAATGAAACTGGGGTTGACGTAGTGGGAGCTTCTGAGCAAATTTATCATGAAACAAGTGAAAGTGAACAAAGCTTATGCTGTGATAAATTTAGAGATGATGGCCCTGTGGTTACTGTTTCTGAGCCACATGGATTGGGTGAATGCCATGATGCAATTTCTTGTGATGGGAAATCATCTGCTCTGCCTTCTCTCGAAGTAAATTGTAACCAGGCTAGTGGCAGAATTATGGCAAATGACCTTCATCCCACAATGCCACCCCAATCAGTGCACCCAAGTGCAGGGGGCTCACCAGGTAATAAAATATCTATGAAACACATTACAATTCTACCAGCTTTAGAAAGTAGGTTTAAAACTCAATTGAGGTGGATGTAAATTTCAGGAGGAAGAAATCAGTTTGCTCGACATCATTTGAGGGTGGAGAATCGAATAAGCTGCAAAAGACATTCAACAAGGACGGGTAAGCATTTAGAGAGGCTAGTAGCTGAAAGATGCCTAAAAAGGATGCCTGGTTCAAGAAGCAGGAGCCTTATGAATGCTATGCTTTCCCGAAAAGATAAGAAGCAAAGATTAAGATCATCCCCATGTAAAAGAACCAGCCCCCCTGGTTCTTGTTATAAATCCTTCCGCAATGTGGCTGTTTTGCGTTGAGCTGTTTTGACGTTTAGGCTTATGTCGGATTTGGTAGGCTAACTGCATAGCCACACTTAAAAAATATAACAGGTAATGGCATTAAGCATTTAGGTTTTTGTGCTGCATGTAGGCGATACTGCCTTCATCATGTTGGGTAGTGAAGTTAGTTGATTTGGCTTTTCAGGTTTGGCTACACCTATTGATTAGGAAATGTGAAGTTCATTTGGTCATTTTCTGTCATCATCTTCCATTATTATTTACCACCTTGCTTTTAACTAATGTTTGAAAGCTGATGTAGAACAAATGTAGTCAAATGCATAAAGAGTTGACTGTCATCAGAGATCCAGAATGCACTTCTATGGCTGTTGCACATTAGACTTAAGAACTTGGAAGGCGGTGGGGTGGTGGAGGTGTAAAATTTTTGTTAGGCGGTAATCTGATATTGTACTGGGTTTGATTTCAATAAATTAGAGCACTCCTTTTGCTGATATGCAGTGACATCACATTTCTGCCTTTATCCCACAACCCAAAAAAAGAAAGGCAAAAACAAAAAGGGAGACTACTCGAATGGTGATCTTGTGTATATTTACTTAATTGACTCGAGTTTGAATTATTATTCTGTTGCTCCTTCACGCAAATTAAGCTGGGTGTCCTTGCTCTGCAATGGCCTTAAATGATCTGACTGAAGTATGGATGTTCGGATTATGATTTGGTAATTGCTGCAGAGAAGATATGTTTGGATTTATTAATATTTAGGTGGTAGGTTTGACGTATAAAAAATGATTAAATGAGGATATTAATAATATAAAAATTAATTTAAATTTATATTTGTTAACGTATATACAAACATTTTTTTAGTTAAAAAAAAAGAATAAAAGTTAATTTGACCCACTATATTTTATCTTATTTAAAATTTCACCAATAATATTTTTTTTGGTTAAATTTGGTCCATAACGTTACGTCCGTTAATTTAATTTGGTTCTTTCGTCTATAACGTCGTTAACTCTGTTAACGTGGCATGACAGAGTTTGACACGTCAGCAATTTTTCTACGTTAGTGTCAACATCTGTTGCTGACGTGACATAAGTATAAAAGTTAATTTGATCTACAAAGTTTCAGCTTATTTTAAATTTCAACCATAACATTTTTTTGTTGTTAAAATTAGTCTATAACGTTATATCTTTTAGTCTAATTTGATCTTTTCGTACATAACGTCGTTAACTCAGCAAATATGATGCGACGAAGTATAACACATTAATAATTTTCGTCTATGTCAACATGTCACGTTTGCAGTAAAATTTTAAAATTCAAACCAAACATTTGTACTGAAAATCATACTCTTCAAATTCAAACAAAATAAAAAACTAAAATTCATAAATATATATCCACTTAAATACTTTTATTTTTTTAGCAAAAAAAATAAATTAATAAAATTCAACAAAAGTCATTGTTATCTTTATCTTTAATTTTTTTCTTTTTTGTTACTGTCACTATTTTCTTGTCAAACTATTACCGTCGCCTCCAACCACCATTAGCATTGTCAGTACGGAGCCATCTCTTTCAAAAAAAATTAATGACGTGTTAAATTCTATTACACTACATCAGCGAAATTAACGACGTTAGATATAAAAAAATCAAATTAGACTAAAAAATATAACTATATGAGCCAATTTAACATTTAAAACGTTATGAGTGAAATTTAAAATAAACTAAAATCTTGTGGATCAAATTAATATTTATACTTATGCCACGTCAGCAACAGATATTAACGTGGCATGCTGACATGGAAAAATTGTTGACGTGTCAAATTCCGTAATGTTACGTCAGTAGAATTAACGACGTTATAAGTGAAAAGATCAAATTAGACTAACGGACGTAACGTTATGGATCAAATTAAACAAAAAAAAAAGTTATGATTTAAGTTTAAAATAAGGTAAAACGTGATGGATTTAATTGATCTTTATTTTTAAAAAAATAAAAAAAAAACAAAAAGAGAAAGGAATCTCAACCTTTTTAATAGTGGCGACAGAAAATGGGCACACAACAATACGCAATCCAATCCTACTGTAAAGTTCTTTTGCAATGCTCTGACAACCTTGCACTATTGATGGCCAGCCAATCCATTTCTCGGCCAAACCCAATGTGGGAACACTGCTGTGTCTCACTCTAGCCAGTTTAATTATTTGCTCAGTTCTTTGCTTTAGTGGGCAATGAGAGGAGCTATGCACTGGTTTTTAGTATCTTAAGCAGGTTTACTTAAGTCCCAATAAGTTTACCTCTTTATTTAGTTGATTATAGACACGCCATTCGCACTAGAATAACACGAAATATAGCTTGCATAACACCCCTCCCCGCCCCCCAAAACCCCCCCATTTTTTTTATTCTCATTTTGGTAGCATATTGATAGATTTGAAGCTCGAACGTGTATGCTGTGAGGTGGAAAATTTGATAACTAAGATAGGGGTATGAGAATGATCAAAGAGTAAAAACACAAATTAACCATTGTGGTATGTTAGTCGAATACTGATTAGTTTAAATGAGATTCTGTTTAAATTCATACAGTAATAATTAAATCGTGACATTTGTATTTTAATTAGATCTTTTAAGTCTTATTAGTGATAAGAACACCAAACAATTAATAATTAGAGAAAGCGGTAAAATATAAATATAAATTTAGATCCATTACATAAAAATACAATAAATTATTATCCATTCCCTGGCTTTTGGTGACCTTATAAAACATATAAGTTTAGGAGAGCTTCATTACAATATTTATTTAATATTAATTTTCATAATTTTGTTTTACATGCTTTGTGATTAACCAAATTGAACCTTGTTTTAGAGGGTGAAAAGGGTGGGATCGAAGACATGCACTCCTTAATTAGGAGAGTACGTAGTAATATAGAGCTTAAGGACTGTAGCCACCGCCATGTCCATAACCCCCACCTCCACCACCACCATAGCCACCCCCATGCTCACTTCCAGCACCATATCCGCCACCACCTCCGGAACCACCGCCGCCTCCACCACCACCACTATGGCCACCTACAACTCCACTGCCATGGCCACCTCCTTCTCCTTCACCATAACCACCCCCATGTGCCCCTCCAGGACCATAACCACCTCCGCCACCACCACCACTGCCACTTCCACCTCCACCTCCATATCCTACCCCATGGTCTCCACCGGCACCATATCCGCCGCCAGAGCCACCTCCTTTTCCACTCCCATAACCTGTGCCATATTCACCACCTGTACCATATCCACCGCCACTTCCACCACCTCCACCACCACCATATCCAGAACCATGTGCACCACCAGCGCCATATCCCGATCCACTGCCTTCACCACCGCCACTTCCATAGCCACTCCAATGCTCACCTCCATAACCACCCACAGCACCACCATATCCACCTCCACTGCCTCCACCACCACCACCACCATAACCAGTGCCATGTTCACCACCAGCACCATATCCATGGCCACCACCTCCTCCACCACCACTTCCATATCCCGAACCATGCTCACCTCCCGCACCATAACCACCCCCACCACCACCGCCCCCGCCACTACCCCCACCACCACCATATCCACTGACAGCACCATAGCCAGCACCACCACCTTCTCCACTGCCTCCACCACCTCCATAACCTCCAACATGTCCTGCTACTGCTCCATACCCACCGCCACTACCACCACCCGAACCACCTCCTCCACCGTAACCCTCAACAGCCTCTCCATAGCCAGCACCACTTCCAGCTCCATGGCCAGAACCATAGCCAACAGCTGGAATGTGACCAGCTACCTCTTCATAATTGAGAAGGGTTCTGGCAGCAGCAACACATAAACCTAACAAAAGAAAGGAAACAATACCAAGAGCTTTATAAGAACCCATTGGAGATGCGCTTTGATACCCACAAAGCTTGAATTCAAAATTGGAAGAGAAGGGCGAGAATTTATAGGCATGGTATAAGCCAGGGGGTCCAAAGCCGCGTCCCTTGCAAAGGGAGTTGTCGAGGTACATGCAAAAAATTACTCGTGCTCTTACAGTAATAAAAAATATGTTATAAATATGTTGATTATCGTAGATATTATATTAATAAACGCATTTACATTTATGGAGTGAATCGGGATCATCCGTGCCCCCACAGTCTGGTCCAGTTGAAAACACTACACACTCTCATAAGTACACTATATCAATTGACTCTTGAGCATTATCCTGATCCACCTCACACTCCTTGAGTGTGCTGCTTTGCTGTCTTCCATATCCCACTGCAATTCTCCTCTTCTTCTTTAAATATCCACTTTGAGTGCAAAAGTCCATAGAATGTAAGCCTAAAAGGCCTACCTACTTTTGTCAAAATTACCCGTCCAGCTAATTTTTTCCTCATCTTAATTCATACAAAATGTAGGCGGCAGGCCTAAATTTTAATCTTGTAATGCAATTAATATTTTAGTTAATAGTTATGGTCTAAGCGTCTACCCTTTCTCGCGGATCATTAGAACCTCAATTTCCGAGCTCAAATTTTGCTGACTTGTTTAGCTTGCTAACGTAGCCATACTTTCTTTTTTTTTTTTTTTTGGATAGGTGGTGGTCAGAAATTATTTAACCATAAAGCAAAGTTGTTACAATTAAAATGTGTTGTGCCTGCAGCTCCTAGGATTTTTTGTTTTTTGATTGAAATGAAGTTGTTGCATTAATACTTAGTGAAATTATACATAACTCGTTGCATTAATAATGAACGCATATACAACAATCAATGGTGCATTTACTAGCTCGAAAAATGCCAAAAAAAGATTGGAAAGAAACAATCTGAAGGACGTTTAAGTCCAGTCTGTGATTTTGGTGCATCACTTACTACTCTCCGTCGAGAAAAATCTTAGTTCTTATATCTCTATTTCAGCTTTGAGTTTTGCTTCTTACTCAATTGCACTTTGTTTAAGTTGGGAGCAGTTATTGATAAACTTTTTACGTAGGGCCAAGCCATAGGTTTTTTCTTTTCAATTTATCTTTTTTTTTGGTTATAGGAGTAGGTGGTCATGTACGTGGTTGGTCCAAATTCTCGGTGTTTGCCAGCAAAAGGCGACCAGTAGTGATTCTGGAATTATGAAGATTGAAGAGGACGCATTCTAATTGCACCATGATATATAACTAAATTTTTTATTGAACAATAATATGTGACAATATTTAGATAAAAATAAATTAATAATAAAATGATATAAGTTATTGAAGGATTGAAATTTGAGAAAAATAATTAGATAAATTATTAAATATTATTAAATAAATTGTGTAACTACTTTATTATGACTTAAAATTATACTGCATACTAAAAATTTTTTACTTCAAGTTTTCGACCCCTGTTTTGTGTGATATTACGTGTTTTGCGCTTGTGTTTCCGAATTTTCATTTGCCACTCTTATATCCTCGGATTGGCCTATTTCGCAGACCAGGGTGTATGTCTTGGGGTTCAAGCTGTAAAAAGGTAATTCCTTGATAATTTTCAGTCCTAACAAGAATTCTCTGTTTTTTTTTATTAAAAGATTTATTAGATTTTAAACTTCACAATAATAGTAACTCTTTCTCCTTCCATAAACTCTGTATCATATTTTCAAAATTAGATTCCAAAACATCAAAAATAGAAATCTAAATTTTTTACTATCAAAGTGTTCTTCAAGGACACAAATGCTCCATCTTTTCTTAGATCAAATAAATGAATTTATTACAGTGTATAAAAGTTGATGTATATAATAATATTTAGACCATAACACTTACTAAAAAAAAGAAGGTGAATTTTATAGGTGTGCAAGAAATCCAGATCTTTTTACTTATTTGCATTTAAGATAGTTTGAAAATTTGTGCCACTAAATCAAATCAAGTCAAGATGCATGCCACCCAATTAATATAAATATTATATATATATACATTATTTTCCCATAATAAGTACAGTAAATTATTAATCAGATGTAAATCAATTAGCATTGAAATTATTCAATTAACTAAACAAATAAGTACATTAAATCTTAAGCAAGAAAAGTAAGAAAAATACACAAATAACTATCAAAAAGTGATAGGTACATATTTTATGATATTTGTTCGTACGTTTAACTTTACATATTTGCACATATATGTACATACATACAAACATAGTAATCGGGCTCAAAAAAAAAAAAAAAAGCTGCCAAATAAGGTTTCTTGCTAATAAAACCACGATAATAAGCCCTCTTCATGCCTTCTTAACCGTAGGGGCCCACGATTTTGTGAGATGCAATCGGAAAAGGATAAAACGAAGCAACAATCTCTATTCCTATTACTTGTTTTAAAAACCATATTATTACGGTTGTCATGTTGAAATTCATTAGTTTAGAGTCTTTTGTTCTTTCTAACACAATTCTTCTTAACGAATATTGCAGGGTATTATAATATTTTGACATAAATGCCTTGATCGAATTGAGTGTATGGTACAATCACACTTTATAATTCATCACTTGTTAAAAAAAAGAAGAAGAAGAAGAAAGAAAAAACCTTTTCATCATCATCTTATTGGCCTTCAAATCGATGATTATAGTTCTATTTTCCATATTTACATAGGAGGTAGATAAATTCAGTATCTCACAAAATTGAAATGGTTAATGCGGTGAGCCATACACGCAACACAAACTTAGCTCTTGCATGCATCTTTGCTGGGCCAAATTTATATTGCCCATTATTATCATAATTCACTAATGCAGGTAGCTTTAATTACTTGATAATAAATCATTGCATAAAACCACATTAGATAAAATGATAAAGAGAAGAATTTATATATGCTGCTTAGCTTACAATTATTGAAGCAACATTTTGTGCTTCCACATAATACATGCATTACTACATATCTCCTTAATTAAGTCGACTTTATTTTTCTTAGTACCAAAGCATAGAAGAAGATATGTGTTTGTAACTTTAAGATTATGGAATAATGAGTTTGTGCTTTCATGGAGCATAGCCGCCACCATAGCCACCACCTTCCCCATGGCCACCGCCACCGCCAGCACCATACCCAGCTCCATGTTCGGCTCCAGCACCATGGCCACCTCCACCACCGCCACCAGAACCACCACCTCCGCCGCCACCTCCACCAACACCTGCTCCGCCTCCATGTCCGGCTCCTTCACCTGACCCACCGCCATATCCACCTCCAGCACCACCACCACCACTGCCACCACCAATACCACCTCCACCACCTCCTCCATACCCAGTACCCCCTGCACCATAGCCTCCACCAGCACCAGCTCCTTCGCCTCCACCATATCCAGAGCCGCCAGCACCAGACCCTCCCCCACCTCCACCACCAGCTCCTCCTCCCCCACCACCACCATAACCCGCCCCTTTTCCTCCAGCACCATATCCTGCACCACCACCCTCACCACCACCACTTCCATATCCAGCTCCACCACCCTGTCCAGCGTAAGTGGCACCACCACCACCACCACCACCCTTGCCCCCTCCACCACCACCGCCTACGCCAGCAGCACCACCATACCCAGCGCCACCACCTTCACCACTACCAGCACCACTTCCATAAGCAGTAACACCCTCTCCAGCCTCAGCGTGTCCACCACCACCACCACCACCACGCCCCGAGCCACCTCCATAACCTCCAACTACAGCACCAACATGGCCAGAAGCTTCAAGTTCTGGCAAGTGGGTCAGGATGGATCTTCTTGCAGAACATATCGCTAAACACAACGACAAAAAGAAAACAGCTCCGACCACTTTGTGGGTAGCCATTGGAAATGTGTTTGAAATGAATCCCGTAATATTCCTGGTCCCTGGAGATGCAAGCTCGTCATGAACAGGTATTTATAGGGATGGGATTGGTATCCAAAAGCGCGTAGTAATAACAATTCTATGGTTGAGGCACATGCAAAAAGTCTTATTGCTTTTGGAAGGTCTAATTTTGATAGACACCCACCAATACACACTCACTACCACCAGTAGAGCCACTTAAGTGTCTTTGCTGTTTCCCACGTTCAATCAGGTTTTGCGCGCACAGAAATTTAGATAGAAAAAGAGACAGAATAAACTGAGAAGAAGGACTCATAAAACAAAAAATTACTATTTTCTCTTTTTGAAAAGTAGTGTTTTTTTTTTTTTACGAAAAAATTCAAATTTTTATATATATATATATATTTTTAATATGTAAGATTCATACCCGCTCATTTTTTGGCTCTCCTCTCATTACTTTTCTCTTTGACTCGCCCCTGGCTACGTTTTCATGCCCCCAAAACCGTGCTTATCAAGTTATGTGCTTCAACAAACATATAATTTTCAGACTAAATTAAGCTCCATTATATAGCATAATCTTCCTTATCCTTTACTACTTTGATTTTGAGTGATATCCTTCTCATATCCGTATATCCAATAATAAATAAATAATAATAATGAATCACGTTTTCTGAAGATTACTAGCTATAGCTCACGATCAGCAAAATTTGCTATCTTTTCCTGCACTTAATGGCATAATGCTTGAGCCATTGTTCTTATTTTGCACAATGTAGTGCTCGTCGATCGGTTTTGGTACGCAGCTTACACATCAGAATGCATTTCAAAGAAAGTTTAAAATGTTGGATGAGTTATAGGAATAAATTACACATTAGACTTTAATATATTCTTTTAAGTTCGCCGGACTAATAGCATATCCCTTCAACTATATATATATATATATATATATATATGACGTCATCTTAGTGGTTGGTGACCGAAGATTTCAGCGGCAATATATATGCCAGTTGGCCCAACTCATTGCATAGTGAATCCGGACAAAGTGATGGAGTTTTTCTTTTTCCAGCACAGATTCGGATCTACACTGTACGGCCATAAAATTCTATCAGTATTAAAATATAATCAATCGTTAATTTGGTATAATTATATTAATAAAAAAATAAAACAACTAAGTTAAAATTTACAACGAGGTGAATGAGAACCTACAATTTAAAATATAAATTCTATATGATTTACATTAAAAAGTAAAATTTTTTTAAAATAAAACAAATTTTTTCCTTAAAAGAATTTTTTTTGCACAAAATTCTAATGTGAATACAATTTGTCAGAACCGGTTACATTTTGCAGCTTCCGTATAGCAGCACAGTGCGGGCACACAGTCTAGCGCACAAACTTTTTCCTTCTTTTTAATTGGTCGACAATGCAGACAACAGAGCACTCTAAGGTAAGTGTAATTAAGATTGCGAACATATGACATAGTGATTCTGGTGTATGAAACAAGAACTTCTAATAAACTTAGGAAGTGGTAATTAATTTGTGTTTAGTCATTCTCGAATTCATTTCAATAAACTTAGGATATTTCACTTTGTAAGTTCAAAATCTTAGTTATATATGCAAGATTGTCCCTTCAAATGCTTTGAAGGACTATCCTTTTTCTAGATTTCCATCCATCCTCTAAGGCCGCTCTGTTATCTTGATCGTTGAAGAAAATTGGGAAATCGTATAACCGAAATTAAGACGATTACCACCGCCCAATGTGCCTTGGTTAATTTCAGCCATCCATGTGACAGACTCATAATGTTTTGGAAATCGGTGCTTTCCAACCAAGCTCCCAATTGGTTTTACTTTATTTGATAATTCATCTTTATGTTCGAGGAGGTCGTTCACATTTCTCTAACAGAAACATAAACTCAAAGCGCGCATTGCCTCATTGTGCGAGTGCTCCTTAGAAGATACAAATTCAACGATACTAGCTAGGTCGGCAAGCTAGTATACCTACTTTTTTTTTTTTTTGACCAAATCTAGTATACCTACTTGATGGACATCTTTATGGCTAAATGCATGCACTTTCATACGATTATTACTGCTTGATGGCCAAAGAACCTGTCAGAATATATTAGAATCCTGTTAGAATATGTCAGAATCCTTAAAAATTCTGTAAGATCTTCCTGATATTATTCTGATATTATTTTCATTAATTTTTATTATTTCTTTCCAACTTTGCGTATAGGCTTTTTGTATAAATTGATGAAATCGCTCTCAGTAATACACAAAACAAATTCATTCTCTGAGTTTCTCTTTTTCTTACATAGTTTTTCTTCAGAACCTCTTGACAAAAGAACCCTAAAGTTTAAGCTAGGAAATAACATCGGCTTTCGAAAATATAATCTAGCAAATAGCACAAGAATGGACTGTATAACCTAGCCAATAGCAAAAGCTTTGAGAAATGCACATCTGAGAAAACATATTTAAGCCAATAGCATCAGCTTCAAGAAATGCACATTTGAGACTAACCATTCTTCGGCTAGTCATCTTAAGATTAAAGAGTTTGTTGAGATACTGAGATGTTATTAATTGTGTGCAATGGCTAGGTGCATTACAGAACCCTCCCGATGGATCGCGATTGATGGGAAAAATTGTTATTATGTGCAATTATTATGAAGCCGAAGCAAAGTTGAGTCTCCATGTGCTCTGATTCTTGTATTGAAATGCAAGCTAGCTGTATTAATGTTATCATACTACTGAAATAGTAATGCGTATGTAGGCAATTTTGCACTTTTAAGGTGTGAAAACCTTTCTTCCGATTTCAAGCGGGCACTTTTTCGCGAAACAGCGTGCGAAGATTATAGTGGGAGGCCACATGCCAAGAGACAGAAGCCTGTCTTCTCAATCCTCCATTAATGGGGGACCAATCCATCTCCTTTTGCTTCATTGGTTTGTGGCTTGGTGCCTTATAGTCAACGATATTCTCTAGGTTGTCCATTACATCCCTTGTGACGAATGTGCGCAGTCGGGTGGATTTAGTGGTGGATATAGAAATTATAATCTGTGAGGGCCAATTGACGCATAGTTTAAAATAATAATAAAAATAATTTAAACTCTATTAATATTGATTTTTTTACATTATTATATGAAAATCACACATGAATGTTAATTATTAAGTTGGAACAAAATTCACTTTCCTATAAGTAATCTCTAATATGTGGGACTTCCATTTTGTCAGAATTGAAAAATGATAATCCATTTTTTCTTATGTACATTTATATTTATAAAAAGCTTCTTAGATTTTTAGTTTTACGTAAAGTTGTTTTTATTGCGCTAAACAGATCTTTACAAAATCTATATATGAATTAAGAATTTATTTCTTTTTACATACCTTTTAAAATTATAATGTACACACAGAATTTTAGTCTTTTACTAGACAATCATTCAAAGAGTTATTATTCAAATTTTGGACATGAAAATTTTCAATTTATTATTTCATTTTAAACTTAGAGATTATGTATAATCAAAATTATATTTAGTTGTAACTTATTGATTAAAATTTTACATAAATTTGTTTCATATTTGATGAATGCAGTCAGATAATTTATTGAAAATAATAATAATATAAGAACCAACAACTCCAACAATTGGCACTAATTGTAGGTTTTTATGTCAATTAATCTAATGATTTTAGATAACGAGTGGAGGCAAGAAAAAATTTTAAGTGTGCGCAACTCTTTTGACTTTGTTTTATTTTGTTTTAACTAGAAAATTCATAACAATGCTAGTCAATCTAAGTGAAAAGAGGTTAATATTCTTAAATAAGATCTTGCGTTTGAGTCTTGTAGTTAAAAAAAATAGTACTGAGCTCCCCTTCTTTAAAATATTTGATATAAATTCAAATCAAATTAATCGAAATGTAATATAGTTTTAAGTTACAAAAGTCTAATAAAAAAGAAAAAAAGCAAATTCATTTAAATTGTATGTAAAGTTTTTCTCCAGTCAAAGCAAATCTACAAAGTAGGATCCGTATCTGCACAGATTTAAAAATAGGGATAAGTTTACTATTAGGTCACTAAATCTTCGATTTGACACGAATAGATCACTAACTCGAAAAAAGTTCAATTAAGGTTAATACCGTAACTAATAGTACGCAATCGAGTCAGAAATATTAATCTATTAGAATTATACGTTATCTGCTAAGTAGGAGGCTGATGTGGCATACACCATTAATCCTAGTGAGCTTTTTTTTTTGTCCATATGTACTTGTTCCCCTCTCTCTTTCTTTTACCTTACCCTCTCTCTATCTCTCTCTCTTTTCTATGTATTCTCTCTTTCTTCGATCTCTCTTTGGCAGCAAAGGAAAAAGTAAATCTCACCTTTAAAATTTTGCATTATAAAAGAACCCTAAAAGAGAAAGATAAGCGCAGGTAGACCAACCTTCAAGTGGAGCAGAAATAGAAGAAAAAAAAATGTCTTGCTGCTACTGTAACCAACCTTCAAGTGTGAAGACATCATGGACGGACATCAACCCAGGTCGACGTTTCAGGACTTGCGCTTCATTTCCGGTAAGCTAAAAGTTACACATTTACCTTTAAAAGTATTTTCGTGTCAATCTTTGGTTAATTAATAGTGGCCCTTTTGTTGAAATCTTGAATTTTAGAAATAAGAAGCCTGTGACTTTTTTGAATGGATTGATCCCCCAATTTGCCTTAGAGCGAAGCAGATTATTCTTGGATTGCTGAGAAGAGTTACAGTAGCTGAGAATGCAACCAAACATGAAAGGAGAAGATCCAGATGTTTATGGGTTTTTCTCATCCTCACATGGGTGATATTGTTTCTGGTGGCAAATAGAAAGTGTGATGGTAGTGTTGGTGGAAGTTAATACAATGCAGGAAATATAATGGGTCATGGAAAAGATGATGGGCACTAAAAATTTGGTTCACTTAAATGTTGATGATGGGTAGACGAGTATGTTGCAAGTTTGTCCTAGTTTAGCATGTTGTCTTGATATTGTAAAATTTTAAATAGCTGATGGTGGAAGTAGGACTACATCTAATTTAAGTGTTGCACAAAGTAATGTAATTTGAGTAATGTAATTTATTGAAGATTTTCAATATATAAAATATCTATTGCATGTCCAAATTCATCTGCAATCTCAAATAATAGTGGAAAAATTATAATCAATGCTTAACAAGAAAAGAGAAAATTGGAATATGGTGAATAAAGTAAGCTGTCATATTCCATTGCATTAAAAAAAAAAATCCATTGTCATATACACATATTGTGTCCCAGTATACCGTTTTCACCAAGTATACGATTTCTTCCCAAGTATCAAAAGTAATTATAAGGTTTGTTAAGAATGAAGCAAAGTCAGTTTAGTTTGCTTCACAATCAACAAAAAAGTACTTTGTGGGCAATGTCTGCAAACAAAAACAAAAAGGGACAACGTGCTCATGCAAAAGTCCAAAAGAAAAAGTCTTCTCTTCAGTTTAGAATGGCAAACTCTTGGGTGCCATCTAGAGCTGCTGTAAAAGTGGACCCTTGAGTTGATATGTTTCCTTTTGCCAACCTTTGGTTTATCTCATTTTGCAATCTTTGAGGAGTGATGATATTAGGACCCTTTCTTTGTGTCGGCCTCTGGGGAAACATTTTTTTGCTCCTCTTTTGCTGCATAATAAAAAAAATGTTAATACTAAATAATGAAGAATTTATCAAATATAAACTTCACTCACTGGTTTTGCCATCTTAGGTGGACTTGGAGCTGGTGGATTATTGCAGGACTTCTTGTTGTGGCCTGCTTGATGACAATTGCTACAAGTCATTATGGAACCCCTCTTGCTAAGCTTGCCAGTGTGGTTGATTGGCCCTTCATCTATCTTAATTCTTTGTTTTTTGGGTCTTCCAAGCACTCTCCTTTGAGGTGGTGGCACAATTAGATCCTTATCAGTTTTTTTCCAAAAATGTTGACCTTGAATTGGATTCATTATGTTGGAATAAGTCTCCAAGTACTTTTGCGTTGAATACCATGGGTGGAGATAATCTGTAGGTTTCTTACCCCTATTCAATATGACGGCTATGGCATGGCAACATGGTATTCCAGATACATCCCAACCTCTACAGGAGCAGGTCCTCTTTTGCAACTCCACGACATACCTGATTCCCCTATGTATTATCTCATAACCATTGGCTCCATTAAACACAAGTGCACAATCAAAGCTATCCTCTCTTGCTTTGTTTAACCTCCTCCTAATCCTATCACCCACCCCATCCTTCCATTTACTGCACACATCTCTATTGATCCTTAACCTTGTCATAACCATCAATCTAATTTCTTCTAGCATTGACAATATACACTTTGTCCTAGCACCAACTATTCTACCATTGAATGTCTCACATAAATTGTTGTCGACTATGTCACATTTCAAACTAATATCAAAGAATGCTCTACACCATTTTTTAGGAGGGTCCTTAAGCATGTCTTTGTGTGCATCAGGTGAAATTAGCTTCAATTTCATCATGTTCTTCTCAAAATCAGCAATGTTGTTTGACTTTGCACATGCCCAAAATTGCTTGTGCAACTCATTTCCCCTATGCCTCTTTCTCCACTTAGCAAAGATGTGGCGTGCACAAAACCTGTATTCAGCCTTTGGAAAACATTCTTGAACTGCCTTCTTAATACCCTGTGAATGCCACAATTACATATCACAAATCCAAGTCAGTAAGTTACATAAGCTATCCAATTCAAAGTTAATATATGCCTAAAAAGTGAATTGAATTCTCACACAATGTTTGTCTGAGATAATACCCCATCCAAAGCCATCATGTATACCTAAATCTATTTTTACTAATTTCAGAAACCATGTCCAAGTGGCAATACTCTCTGTATCAACCACAGCCCATGCAAATGGGAACATTTGATTGTTCGCATCTCTACCAACTGCAGAGAGTAAAACCCCTTTAACTAGGCCTTTCAAAAATGCACCATCTACCCCAATCATCCTTCTGCACCCTGCTAAAAATCTGTTTTTCAAACAATTAAATGAAACATAACAGCACTCAAAAATAGGCAGGCCTCTTCCTATAGGAGGGGTATCAACATCTACAATTAATGTACTCCCAGGATTGGCCCTTAAAAGTTCTTGTCGATAGTCCCATAACATGGCATACTCATCATCAACATCACCAGTGTGCATCTCCATTACCAACTTTTTCACCCTCTTTAGCTTTGGAAGACTTACATCCAAACGAAGTTGGTTTTTGCATATTTGTTGCATGTCAGTGAATTTCATGGTTTCTATTCCAATGTAAGTCTTGAAGACATTCTCAGCTAACCATGGAGCAGTGGCCCTCTTATTTGAGAAGACCTTTGGGCAAGTATGACCTTCTGTTGTAATCCTTGTCATCCTAAAAACAGCTTTGCTAGAAAGGGCAGCAGTGATTTTCCAAGGGCAATTTGGTGCCATACAATAAGCCCTCATCAAATTCCAGCTGTTTCTAGAATAACCAACTTCAACCCTATTAGCAATGGAATATTTAACTATGGCATCCTTGAACTGTTCCGCGTCTAAAAACCTCATTCCAAGCACAAAATCTGGATTCTTAGAGTATGGATCATACGTAGGGCCCTGCTTTTCCTCCTCACAGCTTCATCTCTATCACTTTCTTCATTCAAATCCGATTCATAGCTTCCTTCTTCATCAGACTCAAAGTATTCTATTTCATAGCCTTCATCTTTATCATTCACCCCACCTATAGCATTTCTTGACCCACTTGCTGTAAATTTTGGCCCTTAAACCTCATCAGTAACTGTCTCACCATTACTAGACCCCTTTGATTTCACTTGGTCTTGGCTTTGTGTGGAGACTTTGTCTTTAGCCCCTGCATTGGTTTTTTTTATAGATTCATAAAAATTAACAACTTGCACTCTAGCTTCGATTAACTCTTCATCGTCATCTGACTGCCCATCTTCAGGTACTTGAGCAAATTCCAACTCATCTGCCTCAAAATATTCAATTTCATCATCATCCCCCATTTCTAAAGGCCTTTTACCCTTGGTTTTCCATATTGTTTCAATAGGAACATTAACAAAACATCCCTCTTCCTCTGGCCTAGCAAAATCCGGATTAGCATGCTCAAATGAAGTGTTCTTGTGTTCTTTGCTCTTTCCAATTTCGTCTATCACTGATTTGCCAATAGGTACATCAACAAACTCTTCATTAACCTCCTCTTTTATGTATCTGACTTTGTCTGTATTTTTGGAGTTTACTACCACAATTTCAATGTCTTCCATTTCATAATCTTCTGATAATAAACTCCTTGCTTGCAACTGGTTCATGTCTATGCTACCATGGTGTTCTATATAGCACTCTATCTTCTTATCTTCACTTACAATCAGATGGTTTACCAAGTCCAAAAAATCAATATCACTTATCAAATCTCTTAGCCCTTCACTCAAAGATTGCCTTGGAATCCTATAAAACATCTTCTTTACTACATCTAGGTTTTTTTTTTTTTCTCCCGTTAGCAACCAGTTTGCAGTATTTTTTATATCAAATATGCAAAAAAAATCCACATCATCAACAACAATTTCATGGCATATCCCCCCTTCATAAGCGACAACAGGGTCACCAACCAAAGACCACCACAATAAATGACAAATATCATATCCATGGATACCATCCTGAAAAAAAAATGAAAATGACAAAAAAGACATTTTCTACACGTATACATACCATTATATACTAAAGTATCGCTTCACAGTAAAAAAAATTACCACTTGCAAGTACAAAACCACAAAAAAAAAACCTCCACTTGTAGGTTTCCCTAAAAGGTCGAGGAACCTCAATTATTTAATGGGTTCCTTTCATTGTTTTTAAAGAAAAGGACAGATATTATAAAAAAAAGCATGCAACAAATTCAAAAAATTTTCATTTCAAAGAATTAGAAGAATGGAATGGAGAGAATGTACACTGATATTATCGACGAAGATCCCCAAATCGACAATGGTGAGCATGCCTCAAGTGTTGATCCGTGTACCCATCTTAATTTTGTGAATGCCAAGGGTTTTTTTCTAAGAGATTTTTTTTTTTTTAGAGTTATTGATTGGCTAAGTTTGTCTTCTGGGTGGATAAGGGTTTATACCTTTTTTTTTTACAGATGGGGTTTACATCTTGTGGCTATGGTTTATTGTCAACAAAATTCATGAATCTCGAGGTGTGGGAGTCTGATTGAAGATAGAGAGAGAGGGAGTGAGAGAAAGAGAAAAAGGAACAATTCCACATGTATAAAAAAGACTGATTAGGATTAATGGTGTATGCCACATCAGCCTCCATCTTAGCAGATAACGTCTAATTTTAGCGTACTAACGTTTTTGACTCGATTACATACTATTAGTAACAATACTGACTTTAATTAAATTTTTTTTCAAGTTAGTGACCTATTCGTATTAAATCAAAGAGTTAATGACCCAATGATAAACTTATCCCTTTAAAAATATATATTTCAATGGAACAAGTGCACCACTTAAAGTGACATTTTAATAGTTACTCATCGTGTTTTTTATTTATTATGATTCAAGTTTGAGTTTCAGTGTTAGATTTTATTCGTCTTAATTACTGAAGATTATGTAAAAATGTGTTTGTCAGTTCAAAATTCATTAACACTGTTTCGAACATAGGAATAGTTCGTTGGGTCCAACAGTACTCAGATAATAGATCTACCTTTTAAGGAAAGTTAAATGTACCTCAAATAAAATAGAGTTATTTCAATTTTAATCCATAAATTCAATAACTACCATACTTGTGATATTTATATATATTTTGCTATTAAAAAAAATGGGCCTAGCGCGTCCATTGGAATTCAGAAAACAAAAGGGATTACAGAGAAAATTTTGCAATTATTTCACTTAAATATATATTTTCTTTGATCTACATTAAAATAAGGGTCAATATTTAAAAATATTATCAATTTTGTGTACGGTAAAAAATTTAGTATAAATTTTAAAAAGTAATAATTTACCTTTTAAAGAATTTTTTTTTATAGCAAATTAAGTGTGTAATGATTTCTTATCAACAAAATCTTTCAGTTTTGATGATAAATTTATAAAAATTTATTTATATTGATAATATGATAATTATACACGTTAGTACCTGATAACACATATAATTATCATCTTATTGAAATAGAAAAATTTTATTTCAAGAGATATCATGACGTGTTAAATTTATTACAAAAAATTTTAAAATGGATAAACAGTTATTTTTTAAAGTTAATACTAAATTTATTATTATACATAAAATTATTTTTATATTAACCATTAAAAATTTTTTTTTTATACCACTTAATTAAGAAAATATGAATTAAAAGAATTATAATTATTTGATAAAAAAAAGTGATCTATGAAAGGCAACCAAAAATAACGATGAACAAATGCGATTTATGCATGTTTTCATCTTTTTTATTAAGCAGAAAAAGATGTGTGAGCCGAGATCATGAGTCATCCGTTATGTATGTATTCAATATCTTTCATAGAGAGAACATTCCACCTAAATGCTGATAAAATTGATTGAACTTTTCTCACACCTAACTTCAGTATTAACGAGTGTTGAATCATATATCTCGCAGTAACAACTTCACTCATTTTGTGGGAAAAGTGACAATAGTAAGACTTAAACTTAAACTAATGTAGAGAAATACACACTAATTTATTATCAAACTATTACCCTAAGTAAATTTTTTTAAAACTCTATGGGAAGGACGTGATCTTCTTAAAATTTTCTCCCTCAAACCACCAATAAATTTTGAATTTTTCCAACGTTGTCATATAAGTTTTTACATTTTCATTTCAATCCTATATTTTTAGGTTTTGTTTCTTTTGAATTCATTTTTGGAAGGAATTTGGACTTTTCTTGAAGTATATTAAATCCAATCAAATGCCTTCTTGGTTTTTTAAACAGATTGACTGATTTCATTTAAAAGTAGACTCGTATAGAACAAAAAAGAAGGTCTCATACTGAAATGAGAAAGTAAGAACTACTACGACTATATTAAGAAAATCTATAAAGATTTGGAGTTGATCATCGGCTTGTATCCCAATAATATAAGTCGATTGAAATATCGACCAAATTGACTACAATTTCTAAGCTTTTTATTTTTTTTAATGAATATCAACTAAGTATCATAAGTAAATTGCTTCCGCCTCTTTAACATCTAATAATCAAAATCATTCTTTGATAAATGATTATTATAAGTCAAACTGAATAAAATTTGATCAATCTTTCTTTTATTAATTAAAGTAGAGAATTGAACCAAGAATTCACTTTTTTTTATTATCAATTGAATCATTGTTTGTGATTAAAGATTCTCTTTCAGCATTTTCTTTTCTTACTACTGAATAAATCTCTTTATTTGTATGACTTAGATGTTTGCTATTTTTTTTTTTAAATGATCTGATTGTTTAGATTTGTATGACATGAAATTTATGAGATTGATAATCAAAAATTTCTTTTTAAAACGTATTAATTTGACCACATAAGTGGGACCACCATTCCATTGCCGCCATAAGTAAAATTCCTTCTAGAAAATTTCTTAATTGTCAACTAGAAAGAATTCAGTTTAGATGTTGACGAGGAATTAATGAACAAGAGGTATTAAACTAAACCGTCGCCCAAATCAATGAAACTATTAAAGGCAGGGTATATGACCAGTGGAAACGAAATAATAATCATTTAAATCATAAATTTTTATAATTAATTTTTAAATTTTTATAATTAAGTTTTATACCTTTTAATTTTTTATACTCGAATTCTTTTGTTTTATACTGCTAAAAACATATTTATCTTAACGAATTTAAAAAATATTTAATTTAGGTCAAATATATTTATAACGATCAAACTAACAAAATGATTCAATTGCAAAAAATTTAAAAAGTATAATATTCAAATAAAAAAATTAAAAATATAAGATACAATTATAAAAATTTAAATAAATGTTCGAGAGATTTAGAATCAATAACTAAATTCTTCCAAGCAAAAATTGCACAGATTTTAAGGTACAACGGTTTAGAGAAGTAGGAGGTTAATTGCCAGAAAATTATATATAAAAAAAAAGTACAGATAAGCAGACTACTCAGAACAACAATTTCAGTCAATCTTCCTAAAAGCAAACCAAAATAGAAGGGGCAGGGTATTGGGCTCATCCTGTCATCCAAGCTACCTGAGATTATGCTCAGATGGAATTTCTAGTCATAAAACAACCATATTGTAGAGTCATTGATTTCATCGCCGAGGTTATCAACCAAAGTTGGGGGCTTGGATGTTGACGGTTTCAATTGACATGCAGAGACAGCCAAGGTGATCAGGGAATGCAAAAGGATCCCAATTCCATTGCATACAAGGACCGCAGGGCCAGTGCAGGAAACATCTCTGTCAAATGAAGAGGCAACTCTGTGTCTATTTAGTAAATCGAACTTATGATCAATGATTTGTAACTGTTTGCAATACCTCAACCAATGTTTTATAAGTTGTCTTCCTCTGAAACAGAACATTAGCTTCCATGTGTTATTTACCCATGAAATCAGTTGATTACACCTCTCGATGTGAAAATTGAGGTTCGGGGAGCTTGAGGTAAGGTCAAGAAACAAATTAATCCAAAAGTTCAAGTTGTTAAAGGATTGAGAGATTGTATCACACATTGACTTTTAACACACCCCTTATTTATTTGATACTCGATAGCTGCTGGTAAGAGCATTTCATGCATGCTCTATCACATTGAATAATAATTTAGATTTTCTCACATCTTTGCATCATCTGAAAGGCAATCGAGATTTTCTCACAATGTTTGAAAACATCAGATGTAGAAGGAAGGAAATTTCTAACAACGTAGATGTAAAAGAAAGCATCCAATTGAGCACCCATCAACAATCACAACATAGATAATTAGATGCACAAAGAACATCCACTATAAATAGTGGTAAGCATTAACATTGACATAACATGCATTGGCCAAAATGAGATCAATTATCACCAAACCAATTATTTGAAGCAAAAAATAAAAATAAGTAAACAAATAAAAGCAAGAAAATTTGAAGCCAAGCCAATAATACCATCCAATCTTTATTAAAAAAAAAGTGTTTGTCACACATAACATGTTATTGTAATAAACATACAATAATCACAAATAAATAAATAATTAAATGTTATTAGATACGCAATGATGTCTCGCATACTAGCCAAACTCATTTTGATTTTTCAAGAATTAGACAACAATGATTCTATATCCCCAAGAAAGCTACCATCTTTAGGCCTATCCTCCCTTTTCACATACGCTTGACCATCTACTTCACTATACTCACACAACCCAACTCTCCCTCTCCTCTCCCACAGCCTCTCCCCAAAACTCCTATTGCCATAATACGCCTCCGCATCGACCAAAACGACGCCGTCCCCATCCCCTTCGCTTCCCAATTCCGACTTCATCACCTTTATTGGTAGCCGCTCGTAGTGGCCACGACTCGTGCCCTCCAAATCGTCGACTCGGACGAGTCCCCGAGCCGACACGGAGTAGAGCTCGCCCTTGACCCGTTGGCCCACTCCCGGGAGGTTGATCAGTAAGGGGATCCCGTGGGGCCCAATGACGAGAGGGTACGCTTGGTGGGTCACGTAGGTGCCCAGGAATGCGGCGTCGTTTTGGCTCATCAGGTCTTGTACGAGGTTGTAGTTCGGGAAACCTCGTTTCAGAGTGCCGTACGTGAAGATTAGGATCTGTTTGGATTCACCATCACCCATAACCACAGAGAGAGAGGGAGAAGTGGAGTTTTTTTTTTTTTTCGAGAAAAAGGAGAAATGGAGAACCTTGGAATGAGATTATTTTGCATTTTATGACTTTGAGACTGAACCAATGGGCTTTTTAAGTTCTACACAAGTGGGTTGGGTTTGGACTGGCAACGGCCACAAGCTATTTGATATCATATTTAGGACAACAATTTCAAATCCTCACACATTGGATTGAACAAGTGAACCTAAAATTTGCCTTACCGAAGGCCCATCTAGAACCCCCAAAAAAAAAAAAAAAAAAAGAAAGAAGGCAATGTCCCTCAGGGGATAGATTAGATAGATTAATGGTTGGAATTTAAGTTTTTATTGTAAATGTCTTGAATTTAAATTTTAAGAAGGGAGGAGTGAAATTTATGAGAAAAAAAAGTTATTCTTATTATGTAGTTCATAAATCAATAAGTCTTTAAGTAGGTCGAAAAAAAAAAAAAAAAAAGACAATGATGACGAGGAAAGTTGACCATATTCTAGCTATAGCAAGTGCTGTGTACGAAAAAAAGGGAGGTTCTTTTTGGAGTGGTTTTACATTTGTAATTTATATATAACCAGTTTACTATTAGAATCATTTTTAAAATTAAAAGTCTCGAGTTTAAGTTTAATTCTAACGCAATTAACCAAAAAAGTTGTGTGTGTATATATACGACTATGTATGCACGAGCGAATGTAAGAATTCAAATAAATTGAACTCTTGAAAATTTTTTCTTTCAAAATATGTGAGAATCTAAAATAATTTTTTTATGTTTTAAACCAAGGAAATTGAGGAAATAGAAATTAATTTTAGGGGAATTGAAATATGGGAAATATTTGACAGGTGTGTGTTAAGTAAGATTAATGTAAAATTAAAATGATATTAACAATTAAATAATTAAAATTCAAAAAAATTAAAAGAAAATAAATAGATTGTATCTTTTTAATTTACAGCTATACAATGGTGTTTAAGAAATATACATGAGGCTGCTGTACCGTGTACGGTTGGAATATATTCCCCCAGTCCATACATCAAATCAATATTATGTCAGATGCGTCAAGAAACGAAACGTAATAAAGCGGAGAGCATAGGAAATTTATGGCTACTTGGCTACTCTCAGTCCACTCCACTCCGCAGTGTAAAAAATCATATGCCATCCGCTTAGCCCTAGCTGGGTGAGGCAAGGAGGAATTCTGGGCGATAGGCCCACCCATTGAAAAGACTCGTCCGAAAGCTCTGTAAATTGATAACTTTCTTTCTTTTTTGATCAAAATTGATAACTTTCTTTGTTGGCATGCGAGGGCCCGAGCTTCTCTCAAATGATCGATAGAGTTCGATTCAATTCAAATTCTCCTGAAATCATATGAAAATGAAAAGGCGAAGGTTTCATGATCTTATTACTGCCGCTTTTCCATTGATCCATAGTTCCACAGTTTTCACTCACCCACACTAGATTGTTGGGTCATAAACATGAGTTTACTCGATGCCTAATAATGATATAGACTACAAATATATATCTTATATTTGTGATAATATCAAGGTTGTTAGAATCAGATCGGTCATCGAATCGAAAACATTAGTTGGTCAAAGTTCAACCAGTTCAACCGGTCGAACCGGTATTTGAATCAGTATTTAATAATATATATGTGTATAAAAGTAATTATAAAAATAATATTTATAGATAGTAATTAAATATTAATTTTTGTAATTTTAAGGATGAAATTGAAATTTTTAATAGATTTAGGACTAAATTGAACTTTTAAATTAAAGTTAATACTTAAATTATAATTTAAATAACATTTGGGGTGAAATTATAATTTATAAATTTTTTAGTTTTATTGGACCGGTCCAACCGGTCCGATTTTCACCGGTTTTGACCGGTTCTTGACCGATTTTTTCCGGTTTTGACCGGTCCGAATTACCTTTCAAAATTTACCTAAACCGGCCCGAACCACCGACCAGTCCCCGATTCAACCGATCTGACCGGCCGGTCCAGTCCGATTCTGACAACAGTAGATAATATAATGCAAGTCTACTTCAAAAACATGCGAAATTGCCTTCAATAAAACCACTTATTGTTATTATTATATGATTATTACCATCAATGATGGCTTTGTTTTAAACCTTCTTTTTCTTACTTTTTAATTGACTAGCTTTCAAAGATTATTGAACTATCATTGTAATAACTAAGCTATTGATTGAATAGCAATCAGTTGTCCGTGCTAGGTGTAAATTTAGCCCTAACAATCAGTCTTGGTGGACATTAAATTCTCAACTAAAAGACTGAAAACTCAACATCTTTATTAGTCTAATCATACAAATAGTAGTTTAAATCTAATTTTTAATATAAACCCCGGTAGGCCCGAGTCCATAAGCCAAGCAGCCTAATATTAACTGAGGCCCACAAAGTTTAAAGAGCTTTGATCCATCTAGGCCGAAAAAAAAAACAGAAAAAAAAAAAGGACGAGGATGAAAATGGCAACACCACGTAGTTCCTTATGACATGCCTTGAAATGAAATGGTAAGGGAAAAGAGGTCATCAAAGGTTCAATCATGCGATTGCACTTGTTCTCCCAATAGTCGCTAAATCAGACCAGAGTGGTCATTCGAACCTAAAAGAATTATAGAATTGGACAAATTTTTCACAAAGCAAAAAAAAATGATTTACGATTGGCGACCACGCAGCAAGTGGTTGTGCTTCTCTTAGAAAAGCAAAAAGATTGCCCAAGATGAAGCTTACCTTTCTCCGTCATTTGATAGCTCAACGGAGCGGACCCATTTGTTGTTTGAAATCACTTTTGTGGTGGAGTGGTCAATTAGTGTCCCTTTCAGATGTTTTACCATTAATTGTATAATAATTAGTACAGTATGCGGAATGGCAAATAGTGAGGCTTCTGGTGCATATCAGACCATTTTCTTTTCGTTTGATTTGAAATTGGCTGATTTGTGGCCAACATTAGTTGGTGAATTGCAATGATCAAACGAAACCCCTCACCTTATTTTGTATTGTTTTGCTTTGAAATGTTTATTTTATTAAAAAATATACTGTAATATTTTTATAAATTTTAGGCTCTCTCTTTTCTGAATTAAGACTTTCTGAAATATTAAAGATAGAGATCGACGTTTTTTTAGAGACTGTAAAATGTTGCCTGTGCTGAAAAAAATGCGTAATTTAATTTTGACTTTTTTTTATTTGAAGATGCAGCTTTTTTTATGGACGAAATGAGAAACAAGAGCCTTTATTATAAAATTATTCCTCTAAAAATAAAGAGACAAAAAGTAACGATTATATCTTTTATTCGGATCATTTTTCGCATCTCTCAAATTTTTTCATTTTTATTTACAATGAATAGACTGGTGAGTGCTCAGATGTAATCCCAGAAGAAAGTAGAAAAAGGGCACTGTTTTCGGAACGAAAGAAGCAAAAAGGAAGTGGGACCCATTCAGCGGAATATAGCGTGCCACCAATTGGAAAACGACACCTTCACGTGCATAGTGGGACCATGCACCCACATGTGCTGTTGTTTCATTTCTAACTCGTTTTTCTTCTCCTTCTCGCAACGTGGGTCCCTTTTGACCTTTGTTTCACTGGGCGATATAAATTTAGAATTTTGGTAGGAAGCCAGAAAGGCATAAGTCGGGATGGGGCGGTGCAATTGAGACCACCATTTATAATTAGATCGTCGGCCACCGCCCGTTGTGGTTTCAATAATGATACGATGAACGTGTTGATCGTAAAATCTTGAGTTTAAATATAGTTAAGATAAATAATAAAATTAAATGTGTATAATACCACTAACTTCATAAATTAAAATTAAGGTCACAAAATTTACTTTTTCAGTAAACTCAATATATAGTGATCTAATTTAATTGAAAGTAATTAAACCGCTCAATCTTCCCAAATAGTTATATAGGGCACCATACCCATTTTTGAACACCAAAACAATAATAATTAGATCGTCGTTTGGTATTTATGATAATTAATTGTAGTTGACATTTTCAAATACACTTCGTACATGTGGTGAACCGTTTTTACGTCTCTTTATTATTATTATTATTTTTAATTTACCAACTTGATTAGGACCAATTAAGCAATTATATTATATTTTATCCTATGAAAAGAATATCAAGTTTATTTTTGAACAATTCTTGTCGAAAATTAATTCGGTGATGTTGATTCATTTTTCTAGCCATCGACTCTCTGCATTATCATCATGGAAATAAATTTATGGGATTTACTAATTTTTTATGGTGACCCTACTTGCAATTGTGTACCCAAGTATCAGATAATAGGAAGAAATATCTCCATTAAAAATTAGGATTTGATTTTAGTGGCCAAAAGCTGATGTGGCATGCTTCCTAAAATTTAAATTTAAACTCAGATAATTTCAATTGTAACCAGTGAAAAATTCCTAACTCCAAGCTATTGCTCCTGCCTACTTCCAATCTTCTTGTAGTTAAAATCTATCTAGTAACTAAATGAATGAATTCAGTAGATCTGGGAACTATCTCTCCATCTTCATGTGGATATATATATATGTGTGTGTGTGTGTGTGTGTGTGTGGGAGGGGGGCAAAGTAACGCAAGTGACCTTTATTTCAAAGCAGATAAGGGTACCCAGGCACCATTACCAGTATATTTGAAGAATTTTTATTTGATCCTAATCATTTTTATTTTGTCAAGGAAGATACTGGTGACCAGTGGGGACCCATAACACCGGCCTACCCGAGACAATAGAATAACTGGAAGATGGGGTACCCAGTGTTAAGACTGGATCTGCTGCCATGTTTTTGCAGAAAGGTGTGTCCATTCAGTGCTTCTTGGTTCATGTCATTTTGTCCCGCTCTTCATGTGCAATGGTGTTCTTCTTGATCATTTCCAAATTCTTTCATGAATGATTCGTCATTTCATAATGCAATTTTTGTTAAATAACACTATGTAGTAATACATATTGAGTAACAAGAAGGAAATACAATGATTTTCTTGCAATTTAATTTTATTTATTTGTGGGATCAAGTGAGATCTGATTAATGCACATCTTCCATTACTACAAGGGTGTTCCTTAAATGTTGCTATCTAATTTTTCTCATTTTGTTATAACCTCTAAAGTTGTATGAAACAAATTGAAGATTCAAAAGTAAAACATTCAGTGCGCGGTTTACTAACGTTGCTCCGTGCGGATATGGTTGGAGTGGCTTTGCCAAGCAGGAGTCTCGTAGTTATTTAGTTGCTGATTGAGCAGCTGGTTTTTTTATTTGATTCCTTTTTAGTTGTTCCTGTTTTCTTTCTATCAATTTTTACCGCATTAACAAAAAAAAAGAGGAAAATGTACACTTACATAATAAATTATACTATACAGCAATTGAATCTGTTTTTTTATTAGTATTATTATTTCGGCCCGGTTGTAAGACAATTCAGTCATTTATAAGTGAGGTTAGTCCTTTTAAATCCTAGATATTACCATAAGTGTGTATACTTGGTAGCCACGGAGTTTGGTTATTTCTTCTTTTTTTTTTTCTTATTTGCTAGGAAACCAATTGGGCGCTACACGATAAGGAGAGTTCTCTTCTCCTATAAATCTTATATTTCTCTTCTTAGAATTTGAATCCAAAATTTCTAAAATAGAAATTTAAACTCTAACTATTAGAATTTCTTTTAAGAGACGAGTCTAGTTATTTTACTTAGTGTGTTTTATTAAAAATGTTCATGTATATTGCTCATGTGTAAAATAGATCCAATGAGATAGATATTTGTATCCGCGAAATAGCAGATACAAAGACAACAAAACATTAGCCAAAAATCTTACCAGTCAATCAATTGAATAAATGTGTCTTACTGTGAAGTGAAAAAATGTCATGAATAATGTGTTAAAGATCTTGAAATTGTCATAGCTATTGAAATTGCGACCACCTAAAAAGAAAAGCTCTTGAATATTGCTTTGGTGCTTGGCCACCAAACCAATGCAAAATCAATTGTCAATGCTGCTGCTTCCTATTTTAGCTCACAAAATATGTGGATATAGTATAATCACGCTATTTAAAATTATAGCTAGATTTGAATTAAAAAAAATGTTTGATTTGAGCAACTGTTTAAATGAAGCTTAATTTTATTAAAATTTAGAATATTTGTCATAATTTTGGTAATTTAAGTAATACGTTATTTAAAATTCCAAAATACAACAAATAGGCCAAATAAAAAAATGTTTGATTTAAGTAATTGTTTAAATTAAACCAAATCCTAGAGTGAGTTAATTTGATTCTCATAAAGAGTCAAATTTAAAATCCCTAAATTACCGCCTGTTTTGCTGAGTATCTTCCTGTTTTATTGCTCGAAACCGAAAACCAATATACAATGGTTTATGATAAAGACAACTCACGCTAAGCCCTTTTTTTATAATTATTTAAATGAAGAATGTCAACATCTTGTGTCCTTTTGAATCTCTACTTTTTTTTTTTTTTTTATTAGTAGGTTGTTGAACTGTACGTTATACAATAGAAATAATTTTAAACTTCACACTTTCTTCTTAAAATTATAATTCAAAACCTCCAAAATGAAAGTTAGAATTAAAATTCAAAATTAATCTTAACTTCCTAAAGTCGTAATAAATCTCTAGTGGGTATTGTATGTTAATTGAATTTAGGAGAAACTTTGATTCCGTTCCTTTTTTTTTTTGGTCTCCTTTTGTTTCCATTTTCTTCGGATTTTGTTTTCATAAGATTAAATTATAAGAAAGAAAAGGAAGAATATACCGTCAACTTGAACCAATTCATGATTTTGCGGAATTGATCAATTCAGAGTAGTGCCCTAGTCAAAAGATCCTAACATATTGTGTTGCAGTTGCACTTAATTTGCTCGATATAACTGCAAACACTAAAGGTCTCTTTTTCTCTCTTTTTTACTAAAACTAGTCCTTAGAAGAGGTAAATTTAAGCAATAAATAATAGCTACACTGCGTTCGGAAGGACAAAAAAAAGAGATGAGAGTAGCAACATTGAGAAAAAGTGCAAAACAATCCACTATAAAATCAAAGTTTGTAACATGTTTTGACGTCAAAATTCGAGAATTATAACTACAAGATTTTATTTCAGAATTCGAAGTTATCGACATCATAAATATGTTGTTGAAAATTTAGTGTAATAATTTTGCAATTAGCGTTTTCTCCAAACGTATCAAATTCTCAAGAGGCACCAAATCTATGGAATGGAAGTCAGTAGATTCAGAAACAGAGAATATTTATTAAACATAATTGAAGAAATTTTTATTTTGACTCTCTTTTTAAAGTGAGTGTAACTTATTCATAATTTTATACTACATAATAAATATAGTCTACTTGAATAAAAAAATTAAAAATAATATTAAATTATGAGTTAATTTTACTTATTAAAAAAGAGACCAAAATTAATAAATGCCTCAAAGAAAATAAAAAGAGAGTGAAATAGATCATCACATTGGAGCAAATTCACCGTACTTAATAACAATTGAAATTTCTTTAAACGTAGGTATGGTACAGTTGTTTTTTTTTAATTTTTGATTTAATTTTTAATCTTTTAGTCATGTCAAATAATAATATAATGAGTTTCAAATCCTTACCAAAAAGTTAAGTTGAAAATAATAGAAATTTATATTTATTATAAATTATATTATAAATTTATTTTTTATAAATACGTGACATAATGCACCTTAAAAAGTCATAAAGAAAAGAAAGAAAATTAAAGGTTGTTAAAAAAGTAAAGCTGGCGATTAATAGAACATGACCTTGACAAGAGCAAAATTGGGTGGTCCCTTGCCCAAATTTCAGCCCCTGATCCCTGTGGGGTTCGGTTCTGCTACAGTCTGCAATTAATTCCAAGTTTTTCTGAAGCCTTTTTAGCATTTGTTTCTGCTTGCTTGGCTGTTTCTTAAAAGCAGTCTCTGCTAGTCTGGAACAATAATTATGGATGTCAAAGTCCTTTATCTTTCTTTAGAAAGGCTTTTTGAGATTGAATAATATCCATTAGCACAAGTGCCCACCCCGGATCTTCGTCACACCAACCAAATCCAGCATTGAAGCCCCAAATTCCCAGCTTCCCCCATTTGGCCACCATTTTCGTCGAGAGTAACATTAAGTGGTTTCATATAAATAATAAGTAATTACATAATTTTATTTAATATCATTTGATAATTTTTTTATTTTTATTTTTTTATAAATTCAATTATCCAACTACTAATATTATTTTATAGCTACTTTCAAAACATTAAAATAAAGTCGTCAAGTGTTTTCTTAGCGTTAATTTAAAGATATTTTTTTCTTCTCCCTCAAAAAAAAAAAAAAAAAGTCCTTTAATTCTTCGCTCACTTTATTTCCATTCCTTTTTGGCTAATTGGAGCACGGTAAACACTCATGAATTTTGTTCCCTGGAGCAAGATTTACTCACGGCCATCTTTAAAAGGTTATATGATAAAAGACTGGGATATACATATTTTTTATCATAAATTTTTAAATTTTTTTACATTTGAGTTTTAAACTTTTTTTATATTTCATTTGAATTTTAAACTTTTTAATTTCTTACTGCATCAGTCCTTTAAATTATAAAAAGTGGTCAATCTATTAATAAATGAGTTTAACTTAATAAAAATCATTTTAAAAAAATTAAATACATGAATTAAATATTTTTTTCATCAACAAAATATGCACATTAAATATTTTTTTATTAATAAATATACGAATTAAATATGTAACATGCATATTTTTGATAGAAAAGACATTCAATTCATATATTTAATCTTTTTTTAAATAATTTTTTGTAAAATTAAAATCATTTTTTAATAGATTGATCATTTTTAGTAAACAGAGAGACTGATTTGGTAGAAAATTAAAAAGTTTAGAATTCAAATAAAATGTCAAAAAGATTTAAAACTCAAATATAAAAAAATCTAAAAATTTAGGACCAAAAATATACATATCTCATAAAAGGCCTCAGTTGTGTTAATTGGAAAATACTATCTTTTGGTACATATTAATGATTAGATAAATGATTTAGCTGGTGATTAATTCCACTAATGATGCAATCAGGAAAGTGGTTGTTGAATCAAATCCTATGGCCAACTAAGTTTTTACGATAGAATTTCAAGAGACGAGAAAGTATCTGTAATTCAGGGAACAAAATTTGTTGGAATGACAAAACTATATTGGCCAATGTTATAAAAAAATGTACTGGTGGTGGTCTCGCTGCTTGACCATTAATTTGGCTTGCAAAAGTCTGGCTGATGAATCATTAATGTATGATCCACACACTTGCTTGATATGCTAAAAAAATTCTGATTGTCTGTTGTATAATTTAACATAAATTGTCAATCACATATACTTTAGAAACTATTTTTCTGAAAAATTTGTGGGTTTCATCAAGGGCTTTCGTGGAAGCAATAAATATTGTAAAAGTTTATGTTGACAATCTTTTTTTTTTTTTTTTTGTATTCAATCATTTGCAAATCTTCAATTAAATTGTTCTAATCCTGTTTCCTATTACTATTATAATCGTCTGGTACATTTCTGTTACCTATTATAAGGTAAGAGGAGAGAAATAATATCTTTTTTTTCTTTTTTATACAATAATGAATATACCTTGCATTAAAATGAAAACTTTCATTTTCTTTTGCTAATTGACCTTTCCTGCATTCATAATTAGTAGAGTACTTTGTCTAAGATAAAGAATTTAAGCAAAACTTTTTATTTGAGAAAAATTTGATAGTATTTAAAAATTGGTTGGGGCAGAACAACAATGTCAATGGTTGCATAACTAAAAATTCTAAATAATCGGTATATTAAAATTTGAGTTGGGGCAGACGTCCCCATAAGAGGCTATATACATTGGTCATTGGGTTTGGGTGCACGAACGTAGTCAATTCCACATCAGTCTACATTGAAAAACAACCCGTAGATGTACATTTGTAGTTTTAATTGTTAATGACAATTATGAATCGAATGATTAAAAAAGTATAGCTTAATGTGTGCGCCCGTATGTTCAACTGACCTTATAACTTTACTGAAAAGTAATTATATGACTACTGCATCAAAAAGAGGAAAAAAAAAAGAAGGTTGCTGAAATTTTAAATATGTTGTTTACCAACTGTTCATGTGCTAAGATTCCACAGACTTGCATACAAATTAAATTCCACAGGGTTGACAACCGCAGGCTTTGAGTAATTAGATACTTCCTAGTTCCTACCTCACTTCTCGACAGAAATGATGATTGACTAAATATTCATTAGTTGGCAACATTCCTAAGTTTAGTGCTATATATAATATATATATCATTGGGCGAAATGCCCAACGTTCCACGACGCAATCGGTCCGAGATTGTAAAATTCGAGGTGCGATGATTTGCATCTGCCAAAAGGTACAAGGATTCAATCTACAAAAATTTTATTTTGCTCAAATATTACAACGGTGGGGTTACCAGTTATTGATTGGAGCTTAATGATAGGTTGTATTTTAAGTAGTATTAAAATAAAAATATGATATATTAAATAATATTTAAAAAATATATTTTATTTTACTTTTGTAAAATAAGCATCTAATAATTTTATACCATTTTCATCTTATTTTGATCGCAAATAAATGACCTCACCTAATATTTCCCTCTGAATCAACCTGTTGATTACATGTTTGATTCTTAAATGTAATAATGTAGTAGTGGTTCGTCTCCACTATACCACGAAACTAAGGTTGATGGTTAAGTGCTAAAGCCATTTATTGCCTAAAAGAATACTTAAATATCTTTAATTTTTATAATCCGATAAAATGAATGACGCCACTAAATTAGAATCGAACTTTCTTTGCTTTTTTTTTTATTCCATTAAAAATTTATTAGATATGAATTATATAATTAGTAATTCTTTTTTTCTAGTAGATCTCGGTCTCCCTTTTTAGTATTAAAGCCTGAAATATTTAAAATAAAAATTTAAATTCTAATAAGTGAAGTGTAAGTAGCATTCATTAGTTCTCGATTATAATAAATATAATATATATATATATATATATATATGTTTGTTTTTACGCGTAAATAAGAGTGGTTGATATATTTACTCAATTTTTTAAAAATGCAGCATGATTTTATTTCTCACGGAACCGGATTTAATTTAACTTTACACAGTACTAATTATTTTTTTTTTTCATATTTGATATTGAATTAATTTGAAAATCTGAAAATAAGCTGTCTTGACGACATCATATTGAACAATTATTATAGTATAGTAAATGATCAGAAGACCTAGGTAGTGTTAGCTCCTTGGGTATAATAGCCACACGACAACAAGACTGTTTGAATTATTGTGATAAATGATAATTTTCTATGCACAAGAAATTTACATGTTGTTTAAATAAGTTTATTGGGCGAATCCAACTAATAAACTCCATAAATTTAAAGAGACCCTCCGGAATACAATTACAGGATCGATCGCCAACGCCATTGCAAGCAAGATAAGTACAATACAACTCTCCGACAAAAAGCTTTAGACTTGGTACCATGTAGTCTAATAGACCTGTGTTTCAATACTCTTTTGGCACTTTTCCTTGTTATTAGCCTAATAGAAAAAAATTATACAAAACATTAAAAAGAGGATGAAACCCTTCGATTAAATATAGAGTTGGCACACGTTTGGAAGCTTTTTTGCTGCTTGTCTTTCCTAAACACGAGAAAAAAAAATGATAAGACTTTACAGTAAAATTACATATGGAAAAAAAAAAAAAGCTGAATCATAAGTAAATATCCCACAAAGACGGAGAGACCTTTTTTAAACCCTACCTATTTTCTTTCCCTAAAAACCCACAAATTCATATACATCAAATTTAATTGGAAAATAAAAGGTTTGTATGTGTGTACTGGTTTAGCTCACAACACTTCTTGTTGTTAACCCGTGATCTTTTTTTTATGTGGAGGTTCGATCACGTCTACGCTTGGAATGAAAATATATTTTTTTTTCTAAAAAATATATAGTAGAGCATTTGCTCTTTTTTTTTTTTTTGAGTATATTTTAACATTTTTATTTTATCTAAATTTGTGTACTAGTTGACTAATTCAATGGGTAATAATAGACATGTTGACATCAATTTGTTTGTATATGGTACGACATACTTCAATACAAACGCCAAGAACAAATAAAGCCCTTACTTGAGAGTTGCAATGAATCGTCCTTTAGAATCCCACAAACTCGAAAGACATTGGTCGCCCTCCGACCCTACATTGTATCGTCCAAATCAAAGAATTTTTGTAGTTTACGAAACTTTTTTTCAAGCTGCAACAAGAAGTAATTTACTAAGTACTTGACCTTACATTAATGGCGACGGAAAACCAATACTACAAGTAATAGCCCTCCAAAGTTGTATTATATGACATTTGGACATTGCTTTCTTGCAAATGTCGATACTTTCTTTTGAATAATAAACTAGACTTTACCAAATATGTCCTTTATTGTATCTGTAAACTTGTTTTGATTGTGAAAATAAAAGTTTAATATTTGCATTAGAACCACAACGACAACGAATTTATATCTTAAATTAACTTGCTGCATATAAATTCAAATTCTTACTCTAATTAAAGGCAGGAAGTCACCATTTCACCAACCATGATTTGGTGGTAAAATTGGTAAGTTCTTAATTCCTTCAATAAGGTTGAGATCAAATCCTAACACCAACAAACTAATATAATGTGACAAAAAAATTAAAAGTAAAAGTTTAAATTGAGATCTGAGAATAAATTATCTATTAAATTCTAACACATTACTCATGTGAAAATCTATTGCACTAAAAGTACAAATAAAAAAAGTTTGTCTTACCTATTGTAAGGGCAACACAATTTAAATACAAGACCTTCTAGTCATAAAGTCTTGATATTATGTTGAAAAATTATTTAACTTAAGAATTTTAATTATTAGATGTAGATCATAAATGAATCATATATTAAATTATATATATTGAAAATAATGACTTTTTTTGCCGAAAAAATTTTCTTTGATCAATCCCAACATAATCCACTAACAATTTTTCTGGAATTTTTCGTTAAGGATTGAAACAGTACATTAATTCAATATTAATGCCCTACTAAATATCATCATTTTCCTTTGAATCACTGCTCAATTTGAGTTACTATTAGGACCGACCAATTGGCTACCTTTCTTTTAGCATTATATACTTCTAACAAAATTAATTAAGACATTCTTTTGAAATTTTATATTCTTACTTTCAATGTCTGGTGATCTCTCTTTTTTTTTTTTTTTTTTACTTTGTAGTCTCCCTCAAAGAAAAAAAAAGTGTAAACCTGTTTTGCTCAAACAGTGATTTTCTTTTCTTGCATCCTTTTCTTTCGTTTTCCTTTTTTTTTTATATTCTGAAACCCACACGCCAAGTGGGTGGGTCCAAAATTAACATCATTTCATTTTCATCCGCGATCTATTTGTAGAGCTGTTTGATTAGTCCCGAAGATTCTCAACCAAATGGATCCTCTTCCCTCAAATAACGTAACTAACTTCTCCTTACTATCATTATCGTCGTCATCATCATCATCAAACCTAATTAGCAACTGACTGGTTGATATTATGCTTGAAAAGAGATCAAAATTAAAACTTAATATCTACCCAATGCCTAATTTTTCTGTTGGTTGTACTTTTAGTTATATGCACTTTTAGTTATGATATAAATTTTAATTTTATTGTAATAACAAAAAAATTAAAACTATAATTTAATTTTTGCCCCTAACAAATAACATCAATAATACCAATTAACCAATAAAGATTGCAAAAAAATATATAAAAGTTTTATTAAATAGAAAAAGAAAATGCAACAACAAATCCCAAAAAAAACAAAAAAAGCAAAATTAAAAGAAAAGGATAGATTCACTGAAAAGTATAGTCACCCAAACCATGAATTCCAAGATTTGCAGCACATGATTTGTATTCAAAATCATATCAAATTCCCTTTCTTGAATATTGACCAAGAAATTATGGTAGTAGTTATTATTATGTAAAATTGTTTTTCTATTTAGAAAACTATACAAAAGAGAAAGAAATCAGCCTCTGTACAAAGGCGACCTTTCTTGGACGATTCCTCTCGAAATCGTCTGCCGGAAAACCTTGATCGGACTCGGGAAATGCCAGCCTTTGCTTTTCGTTGATTTGACGTCAGCAATACAGGAATCTGACGACACCGCCACCGACCTCGACTTCCTCATCATCATCGTCCTCCTCGTCCTGTCCTCCTCCTCGTCGGTCTTCTTCTTCCTTGCATTCTCAATGTCCGCCACCGCGCCGTTGCTCTCAACCTCCATCCGTTTGCTCTTGTTGCCGCCGCTGTTCTTAAAAATCCACCAGAAACTCAACGACGGCGACGATTTGGTACTATCTTTACTTAAGGTGCAGTCGCTGCTGACGGCGGGCTTCGTCCGGAGAAACGGGACGGCAACGGATCTCGAGCGACGGAAGGCCGGCTCGCTTTCTATTAGAGACGAAACACGGCCAACGGCTCCGATTCCTTCGACGGCGGCCGCGGAGAAGCGAGAATAAGAGGAGAAAGACGAACCAGCGGAGGATGAAGACGAGGCGGCGGCGTAGCAATTGCAGGGACGGTCGTTAGCGCAGTCCGGGCAGAGCAGAGCGAGGCGCTCGCGGAGGCACACGTGGCAGATTCCGGTTCGACGGCGGCGCGAAGGGTGACGCGGACATTTCCAGAAGTCGTCCTCGTCGACGTACGGCGGCGCCATTTCTTTCTCCTCCCGGAAGCTCACTTTCTCTCTCTAGAAGAAGAAGAAGAAGAAGAAGTTTGTTGCTTCTTCTCTCTCTAAAAGAAACAGTTTGTTTGTTTCAGTTTCCGTTCTTGGTTTCCTCCTTCCCCCAACCCATGTGGCTAAGGAGAGGTTCCCTTCAATATTATAATCGGGTAGAAAATCTAACCATGGTTAAGCGCCGTCTCGGGTTGAACTTTAACCGTGGTTAAAATATATAGTCAGATTGGTTAATTTTGACTGCTCGCTTTCTTGCTGTTTGTTCACTTTGTCGTCGCAAAATGACGTAAGCCGACGTCATTTGTATCCAATTTCCTTCTTTTTTTTTTTTTCGAAAATTTTTGTTCTTGTCTTAAATATTTAGATGTAGAATTTACTGCTTGCAATCGTGCAACAAAACTTCTTCTGAAACAAAACTGTTCAAAAAGTTTTACAACAATTTATTACACATTTAAAGTGATCGTGTTGCACATTTGAAACGATCTTTTACATTTCCAATCGTTTTTTTTTAACTAATTGAAAAAAGGAAAAAAGTAGAGGGCCGACGGACTTTTTACTTGAGAATTACCTGAATTACAATAAAATTATAAATTTTTGTAATAATATTTAAATTTTTTATAACAAAAAAATGATACAATTTTATCTCTTTTTTTATTGCATAAACAACCATCATTGTTACATAAAATTAAAGATTTGTTGTATTTTGAAACAAATATCAAACAAAAAGAATCGAGTGATGTGCTCATGCCCTTGAAAAAAAGTGCACGAATGTCACTGTTAGGTTAAATACTAACTCTGTTTACCCGTGCTCTTGGTGTTTCAGTCTTTATGGTCGGAAAAACGGTGCGTCGTAACGGAACAATAAATGGCTGTGAATTGAATTGAATACAATATTTTATGTGAGAGGGGCAGAGGAGAAAAACACGGCTCTGTGTGAGAGTGGAATGGAGACTGGTCGTGTTCGGGGGCCCCATCATAAAGAGCTGCCATCGCGGATGTGTGTTATTGCTATTCCTTCCGGGCCGTTCCTTTGACCTCCTGGGCTTTTTTTTTTTTTTCAGTTTTTTTAGAATAAGCTATAAATGCATGCCTATGTATATCCAAACCTAGTTATTTAAAAAAAAAACAATTCTTAATAATAGCTTTTGACCATGAGTATCTTCGGAATTCTTACAAAAGGACTAAGTCAATGTTGTTAGTTATTATGTTATTGAATTATAAATTATATAATAAAAATAATTTTTATATTTTTATAAATTTTATTCTCTTTTTTAAAAATTAAAATTTATAACTTCTAAAATAAAATATTAAACTCTCATTATTGTGATGTCTTGCAAGAGACTAAGTCAATGTTATTATTATGAGAACTTAAAAAGATTAATTGATATGAGATTTTATTAATATTTTTTTGAGTTTTTATTAATATATTTACTTGAAACGATTTATGGCAATTTTATATTCACTTAAAAGAGTTCATGATAACCGATAAATCAACACAGTGTACTGACACTACATTATGACCATCATATCTATCCCGCAGTCAGGCATGTTCCATAAACAATATATATATATTCTTCACAAAATCTAATTTCTTATGTTTTTAGGATTGAAACGTTGTACCATAACTTGTATTATTAGATTAATTGGCTATAGAATATTATTTTCCTTATCTTAGCTCCAAGAAAATAACTTATTTGTAAAAAAAAAGATTGTGTATACCTACTATTTCTTAAATCTCACAAATGTAAGTGTCTCACATTTTTTTTATACATCACGTACCTTTTATTAAATCCCGCAAATATATGACTCTAAATGTTTTTTTTTTTTTAATGCGTCATACTGAGGCTATCAAACAAATTAACCTATGAGCAACTAGTTGCTATTACTACAGATTGGCTGTTGAACTCCTAACTAACTGCTTTTTACTTTCTTTTCCATAGGATCCAACAACTTAAATTAAAGTGTTTCCCAACTATCAAGATCTCAACGGGACATCTAGAAGTGTGATAAGATAAACACACTGCCTCATGAAGAGAGACATAACAAGCTGAAGCACAAAATTACTAAGCTAGAACAGCTTGTTGATAATTGACAGATACATATTTATACATGCATTTATGAAGATTGATTATCCCATCAAAGAAAACCGTAACAAAATGAGGATCTTGTTTTATTTTATTTTGTACAGTTCAGGTAGCATGCTATCTATTTATTTAAAGAAAGAAAAATACTAGTTATTAATCTTTACTGAGGCACATGATAGGTAAAAGCTGAATTGTAGATTAATCACCTCTCGTTGTTTTTTGTAACAAATAAGTAAAGTTATAGGTAAAAAAATTACTTATTTCTATTCTCTCTCATGCGTCTTGTACCTAACATATGCTCCAATAACCGTTATTGCATAGTCGTGTTTTGAAAGAAAATTTAATATGAGTTGTGTTTAGAATTGAAATTTTTTAAATTGATCAGCACTCAAACTCAATTAACCAATACAATAATTATTTAATACTAGATATATTGTTGTGGGACTAAAATATTAATAGTTTCTTTGAATTGTGAGATTTTAGTGAGAAAAAAATTATAACGAAAAGAAAGTTGTGAAAAATAATAAAATGATAAAATTTTGTTCTTGCATTATATAAGAAAATAGTGAAAAAAAATGTATAAATAAAATTTTGCAAAAGTATTTTTATAAATAATTAAATAATAAATTTAAATTATAAATTGGGGATATTTTCATTATTATGCCTCTAGGAATTTTTCTTATTATTTTTTCTAATTGATTTGACTGCACTTATTTTCTTTTTTAAATCTTTTTCCACGCTTCTAAAGCAAGGTGAAATTCCTTGATTTTCTTTTTTTGTTTTTTAGATTTTTTCGTTGTTTACTTGCTCAAGAATGACATGAGGAGGAAAATCGTAGTGTCTTTGGTCAAAAAAAGAAAAACATAGTGTGCGGCACATTGGAAATGGGAATGAAACGTTTTATTGGAAAGTGAAAGAATGACTTCTACTCATGCATTTGAATGCCTCCTCCTAACTTTTTGACCTTCTACCACTAAACAAAATTGCAATTGTTTGAAAGAGAGGGATGACAACAGAACAACATCAAACATGACTTGCCATGTTCCAAATTCCAATGAAGAAAAATGTAAACAAATCATCGAAATCAAATAATTGGTTTCCCACGTGCAAGTTGGTATAAAGAAAATACTTTGTATAATTTTTTAGATAAAATAAAAATAAAATTAAAGTAATATATATTGTTATATAATTAAAATTAAAAAAATTAAATAAATTATTAAATACTGTTAAATAAACTGTATAACTGTTTAAATACTACTTAAAATTAGAATATCTATTGAACCCGTTGGTAAATTATCATCTGACTTTCATCCAGGCAATTGATTTCAATATAACATTTTGTCATCATCAATGAAAATCTAGGAAATAATATGTTGTCCATCAACTATCAGGTAACACTTTGACCATCATGCAAATGGCCCATATCAGTTTAGTAGAAATATTAGACAATTTAAGTAGGATAGAAATTTGGTCAATAGGAGCATGTTTCTGCTTCTTCCTCAATTAAAGCATACCAATAATAATAATAATAATAGAGCAATTTGAAAAAAGGATTTAGAAGAATGCAAGTATTAACACCAAATGTTTAGTGTAATTATCCCGCGACAAAATCAATCCTTAACCTACTAGACTCGAAGACATTTAAAATGAGTTGCAGCGTGTTAAAATAGAGGGTGGACTTAATTTTTCATATTACAGGGAGAAATCCAATTCTTTTGTGTGGTATCTAAATATTCGAATAAGGCTAAGTTCCAAAACATGCATTATATTTATTCACTGTACATAATTGCTGGAAAAGAAATATAAAGTTGGCTGAAAAAATGATTTGATAAATGAAGCGACTATAATGTTTCCTTTGCATTCTGTATTGGACACCAGGCTTACGTGATAAATACATTGGGCCTCTTAGGTTTTGGATCGGACTTCATTTCTTTTTAATATACTTTGTGTTTCACAATTTCAAAGGCGTCAAATTCCTTCTCACCATGGGCCTTGACCTGTACTGCATTACGCTACTATAATCATTTGTTGGAACCCAATTTTGATGTTAGCATCACCATGCACCATTAGTAGATGTGTGCACAATCCATTCTGATAGTTGAATGCATATATACATAAATAATTGTACAATTTTGCAGTTATGTGTACGTGTATGATTTGATGGGAAAGAAAAAAATCGAACTGGTATGACTTTTGACCCTTTAGTTGTTGGAATCAAGATCTTATCCTATGTTTGGATATGAAATAGTTTTTTTGGTCTTTAGAGAGGTATTAAGTTCGTACAAGGGAGAAGAGTGAAGATTGGGTGGCAAAGAAGGTCGAATTCTCAGCACTCAATGTGAGGTTAATAGTGTGTGAAAGAAAGTTGTGATAAATAAAGTTATAGAAAGAAATAAATTTCTTACTAATGTTTTTGGATAAATTGAAAATGGGTGAGAAAAAAAATGAATGAAAAAGATAATTTTTTATTTGAATATTGTGAGCAAGATTAAATTAAGCTGCTTGCACAAAGTGCAATTGGGCCAAACTAACGAACTATTGGACATTATGCTTTTTGGATGACAATTTGGTATTGTATCATCAACTCAATTAATGGTCAATGTAAGTTAAACCGTCAAACATCAGTGTTTTTGTTTTCTTGTTTGCTTTTTTTTTTTTTTTTAAGAAAACAATTTTGTCATAAAAAATTACACCTTATTAGAGAAGCAAGTTCTTAACACATACGTCTAATTTTACTCAACCCCTTAACAAAAACTCAAACATATAACCTTTTTCATGGCAACCAACGAAGTTCCTCTACTTTAGACCACAATTTGTAGCGGATTACATTTACTGTAACTATGACATACATAGGAGCAAACTCTTTTTTTTTTGGTGCGTTTTTTTGTCTATTAGAGTTGGCATCTCATTGATAAGGAGGGAGAGTATAAGAGGTGAGAGGGGGTTCAAATCTCCATTGTTGGGATTGGAGGAAGTGTCCTCCGTCAGTGCACCTAATGCACTTTTTTTTTTTTTTTTTAGGGACATTCTAATGATTAAAACTTAAATTTTTATTTGAGAGGTTTTGAATTCAAATCTTAAGAAGGATTTAATGAAATTTATGAGAGAAAAAAATTACTATAATTGTGTAGCTAATGACCCAATGAGCTTTTTAATAGACTAAAAAAAATGCTGCTTTTTTTTCCCTTTTTTTTGTGGTTGAAAAGATTTAATTTTTTTTATTTTTATTGAAAAGATTTAAGGGTCTGTTTTGTTTACTTATTATTAATTGTTATTACTGTTGTTCATAAATAAAATGAAATTGTAGAGTTTGGTTAAAATGATATTGCTTGTTGCTGTTGTTTAAATGTTGTTTAAACGATGAAATGACTATTTGAGATTTTTTTTTTTCAATTTCATTACAATAAATATTTTTTTTTCAGTTTGAATTTCACTATTTTACCAGTAAAAGAAAAAAACTCTTCACACATAAAATTCTCCAAATATAACTACTTAAAACTCAAATACACTGCCTCGATTGAATTATGATTTGAACTTGATAGACATACCATCAAATCCACCAAGAATTATTCAACAGTTTACTAGTAGGTGCACCAACGAGTAAAAGAGCAAGTCTTAACAATGATCCATGCCACTACGGGATTCTAAAATGTATAATCAGTCTGAATAGCTTCCAACTAGCGAGATAAGCCAATAAGTTTGATTCCATGCATGTATGAGTCTTATGCCTACAAGCATTAACAGTAATGACCGAAACAAAGTGGCCTTTTGGGCCTATGTCCTGCTTTTCAACTTTTAATAACTTGGCCTATGTTCTGCATCCCTTCTCAGCATCCTCAGCACAAAAGCCCAAGTGTTTCAATAGCAACATAACTCATGTTCCTTTAGTAAAGTTGTTTGTAGAAATAGCCAACCCAAAAACAGATCCAGAATTACAAAATTGATCTAGAATCCAATCAAGTGTACGCATATAAACACGACTGTTAGCAACCCAAAAATAGTAGTCCCATGAGCACCCTTATTGCCAGAAAATAAGACAGCAACCATGTCCGGGGATTCTTTTTCCAAAAAACCAACACTAAAAAGTTGGTCATTGAGACAATATCACAAGCAACTGTTGCACAAATAAAGCCTACAGACCAATGGGTACATGGCAAAGATGAGATTGTTTAAGTGCGAGCGTCGCACTCTAAAGCCTAGTCCGCATCATAGCTTGCTTCCCTATCATGCGTTGTATGCCTTCAAATATCATCACTGTCACTGAGAACCTAGCCAAAGACTAATTTTTTTCAATTGTCATTTGGGTGAATATGTGGGCAGGCTTTGAAAGAGATCACCAATCAATTGCAACAAGGAACAACCGTTAATATATCCAACACTTACAACTATGGTTCCCATTACAAAATCCATGGCTGAATCCCTTCCAAGAAAACTGATGGAGCGGTGAAGCAGACGAGAGGTTGGTGAATAGAGAATAGATAATATTCTTAAGGGTATTTTAGGCTTTAAATTTATAACTGCAGCTGTTTAAAAGGTTCTAGCGATTAATTTAACATTTTATATCAACTAATTGATATTAGCAATAATTAAGATTGTGGAATCAGACCGGTTATCAGACTGAAAATATTAATAGATTAAAGTTTAACTGGTTGAACCGGTATTTGAACCTGTAGTTAATAATATATATATATATATATAAGTAATTAAAAAAATAATAATTATATATAGTGATTCAATATTAATTTTTCTAATTTTAAGGACTAAATTGAAAGTTTTAATCAGATTTAGGACTAAATTAAATTTTTTAATTAAATTTGGTGCTTAAATTATAATTTTAATAACATTTAGGGTCAAATTATAATTTATGAATTTTTTAATTTTATTAAACCGGTTCGATTTTGACTAGTTTTTACCGGTTCTTTATCGGTTTTGACCGGTCCGAGTCAATGCCCAAAATTTGCTTAAACCGGACCGGACTATGGGCCGGTCACCGGTTGAACTGATCCGACCGGTCGGTCCGGTCCCGTTTTTTAAACATTGGCAATAACACAAGTATTACTAGCTAATTTATAACAAATTGTTTTGTGCGAATCAATGCATGAGTACTACAACCTCAAACATGTTTAATTGATTAATTAACTGACTACCAAATGTAAACTTTGAGGGTATGATTTGGGATTAAAATTTTTTCTCAATTATTTATTTTAATTTTTTCTTCCTTAACTTAATCAGAATACAAAAAACATATATAATTAAGTCTCCTATGAACTTATTTGGGTGTTATTACCACTAAACACCAATTTGTACCCCAATTAATCGTACATTTTTAGTTCCAATTTTGAATTATGGCTTTAATGGTTGACAATGAGTAAGCCTGCACCAACATCGCACAAAAGGCATTGCTTTACATGTTTTCTTGGTTGGCAAAGTCTAAATGAAGTTAAATGGACTGGCGGTTGTTGGGCCAAGAAGAAAGTGCCCAATGCAATTTCAATGCAATGATTTTCAAAAAAGAAAAAAGAGAAAGAAAAAAAGAAAGTGCTCAAAGCAATGAACCAAAACAAAGGTGAAACAAAAGCAGAATCATTATTTTATATGTTCATAATCTGAATAACAGTGAGGATGGAGTTTGGCTCCACTGGTTTGGTAGCACCGATTTCATCCTCACTAACCTCCTCCCCTATTATTACTTTGTAGTTCTAATGGCCAAAAAAAAAAAAAAAAAAGAATCTGAATATTGGTGGAAAAGTTTCTCTTTTTCAGACATTAATGGGAAGACCATCCATTCCTTTTTAAATTCCCTTTTGAGAAATCAGGTTCCTTTAGCCCTTCACTGCATTCATAATGTGAGGCACTTCAGAATGTAAATTTTTCCCGTAGTAGTTCTTGCATATCCTCTTGGATCTCTCTCTCAACGGCATATATTCCCTTTCATGAAAAAAGAAGATTCTTTTTGCTCTACGGCTGGCTGGCCTCTTATATGATTCCAAATTCAATTTTGAAGCTAGATGAAGTAATTCATTTTTATTCCTTTTTTTACTGTGAATTTTTTCTTATTCTACCAAAATATTGACTTAAGGGTATTGAATTCAATTAGTTGATTATTCATAGCTGATTACTGATTAAAAACTAATCGATTAGACTTGTGAAATAAAGAAAAAAAAAAAAGGCAGCTAATAGATTATTTTTCATAGCAGATTAAAGAGTTAGTTGCTCTTCTATGACACTCTTTAACATCATTGTCACTGGTCTTTACCATGTATGACTCTCATTTCCAAATTTATAACTTGGCTTTGATAATATTCGTACTGACCCAGGCCCGGAGACAGATAAAGAATTTTCATAGCAACTTAGGCCACTTTAGTCCAAGAAAAAATTAATCTACATTTTATCTATCTCACCATCTACTTATAAACTATTCTCTTCTCCTTCTTCTATCCAATGCGGGAGGAGTGTTATGGTAAGAGACAAAATAATCATTCACATATTAAACTCAAATGATAGTTTTTGTATGATTTATTTATAAAGTTTGCTAGTAAGAATCCACATAATATGCACTTCAATAAATTATAAAAAGATTTCTCGAGAGATGCGCGTCTGTTGATTCAAATTAAAGGACAAAATGACCAATAAATAAAGGGTTCAATTTTGTATACATATTCTTATACACATATAAAATACATACAAATGTATTTTTAATGACGAACTTGATTATTTCTATAATAACACTTATTATTTTTGTGATAAAAAATTATGTATTAATTTCTTATATTATATTTTATCAATTTTGTTACAGAAATAAATAAGTCCGTTACAATATGTATACTAAATATAAAAGTATGAATGTTAAACTTTTTTCATAAATAAATAAATAAATCATGAAGGGATAAAATTTAGCGGGGACGAGAACGACCGAGTTTAATAAAATGGTTCGCATAGTTTGATCTGGTCATAGGTGGCTTCTTTTGTAATGTAAATAAATTATTTATGCCGTGATATGGACTTCAAAAGTGACGTTGATTTTGAGTCCGGCATGATAAATATGTTTGTTAAGCATCACATAGTTCTTAAACCTAAATTGGATCTTGATCAGTCCGGAATTTAGTTCATTGGTTAACGGTTTGACTGATAATACGATAGTGTGGGTCCAATCTTGTTTTTAAGAAATAATTAGTATTTTGTATAATATGTAAAAGAAATAAGAAGTTTTCAAAATAATATTAAAGTATATATTTATAAGTATTCTTAATAAAATAATATAATTTTATGCAATTTTTCAAAAATAAAAAAGAAAAGAAATTTTTAATATTGACTAGATTCATTCACTGGTCAAACTAGACTAGTTCAACTATCTAGGTTAACCGAGTTGAACAATTTTATATGGACCGCTTCTTTGACCAGTTAGATTAAGGAATTAAAACTATTTAAGTTTTGAGTCACCATTCATTGGTTCAATTATTAGGTTAGTTAAAATTTTAAAATTATCATCTATCTTCACCTTATTCCTTTTCTTTTTTTTTTTTTGCTCAAAAATTTGGGAGGATTAATCGCAAAAAATTAGAGAACAACTTTTTCATTCTTTTTTTTTCTTTTTCCATGATGTCGATGTAATGATGTGTTCCCTAGTTTCTAAGATTAAACTTTATTTGGAAGTACAAAATGAAGAGAAAGAAAATGGTGAAAAAGAAAATAGAAGAAGAAAAAATTATAGGAGAGAATGTTATGGGGGAAAGTTTAAATTTGTGAAATTACTAATTTAAGCTATCTTTTTAAAATTTAACATTACCATTTGTTGATCCTTAAGGGCATTTTCATAGTGTTATAAAAAGTTCTGAACTTTCTCAACATCTAGTGAGAAAAGTATTCGTAGGCCCAAGAAAAAATTTTTTCGAATTTTCTCTATCACTTTTTTTCCAACTTAGACAACAAATTATTATTATTTTTTTACCCTTGTTTTTCACTATTGTCTTTCCTATTCTTTTAACTCAAAACAAATAAAGGCCAAGAGTATGCCAGAAATTACATAGCTGATAGCATACAGCCCCACAGATTCTTACTAAAGATTTGAATTTAATCATTTAGGTTATTCATTCCATTTTTGGGCAAGTATATTCTCATGCTTCCTTGAACTTAGAGTGAGCGTGAAAGTTTAGACTTAAATCGAGGTACTCACTATTGGTTTGGTAAAGTGTTTTGGGCCATTTGGCTACAGGTAAGAATGAAGGCCTAAGAAGATATTTACTATTTGATTAACGTAAAATTAAAAATCTGAAAAGAGTATGCAATTTTATTTTTATTTTTTAAATACATTATTTACGTAATTCAAACATATAATTTTTATGTCGCAATGAATGATTTTTTTTTATTTTTTTACTTTTATTGTTATATGTATTTCAATGTACCTTAAATCTTTTTTTTTTTTTTTCCTTTTGGTTGCCAAATAGCATGGTTAGGTAAGGCACGCCTAGTCATCGACAAGAAAAGGGCTAAAAGAGGACACAAAGGTTGTTGGTGAAACAATTTAGGCTTGACCGACCCCTATGGTAATGAAAAAGTCGTTGCTTGCAATTTCTTGGCAGCTTTTGCTCAATTGGTTATGAATAATATTTGTGTACGTGTTTGCCTCCAGAATCTAGATAAATAAAATCAATTTTTAGCATATTTTTATTGTAATGGGTGGGTCTGTACTGTGATGACCACAGCACACCTTTTTACGAAGATTAAATTTACAGTCAACAAATTAAGAAGTGATTCAACATTGAAGAAATTGAAAATCGAATCTCGTTCAAACCATATAACATGGTTTATTTGCAATCATTTCTTTTAGTAGTTTTCCATTTCTTCCTTGCATCATATTGAAGTTGAGTTCCATATATCCTTTGCCGTTATCACTTGATTCTCTAACCAATTTATTGAATTGGGTCACCAGTGAGATTTATAAACATGTAGTTTAATGGAAGTCCTTTTTCCTCCAAGAACAAATTTTAATGCACGAATAAAAAATTTTAATAAAAAACAGACTTTTCTCATATTATGTCTTAAAATTTAACTTACAAACGAAAGGAGAATTGATTTTTTTTTTTTGATACATAAAAGGAGAATTGAAGAATTGAATTTAGAGTGTTCATAGAAAATGAAAAAAACTAGTTAACCAACCGAACCGAATTGAAACTGTTTTTTCACCTTAGATATGGTTTTTTTTTTTTTTAATTTTGGGAAATTGCAATCAATCAAAACGAAACAATCTGTTATGTATATAATATTTTATTCTCAATAATACTAAAAAAATACTACTTATATAAATACTTATATCAAACAAATATCACTAAATCATTATTTTTTTAAATAATTACTTATTTATCTTGAATGATGATAATAGTCTTTTTTAATAAATACATCGAAACTAATTTTCTGCATACATCAAAATTAATTTTCTACATTCAATTGATTAAATTTTCATTAGATTTACTTTTTAACCAATTAACTCATTTGGAAAAAAACTAAACAAAAGCTCGATTAAATGATCAAAATTTTAGTTCAGTTTCAAATAATTAATCAAAACTTTTAGTTGGGTTGGGTTTGGTAGGTGACCACTCTAATCAAATTTAGGGTTTTTTTTCTTTTCTTTTTTTTTTCTTTTTTCGGAGACAACTAATCGATTTTTTTTTTTTTTTTTTTGGTCTTGCGGAACTAATCGAATTTATGGTTTGAACCGTCTGTCGCCGCTAATGGCAAGTGGCAATATCTTGCTTTGTGGGTTCGGTCCCTTGGCCTGTCGTCGTTGGGGTGGCTAAGGGCTGGACCCACACGAACCACACAGACGGAGAAGCCGCGAAGCAGGGCCCCGTAAGGAGACGGGCAACAACAGAAGTGGGACCGAGAATTATGACTGAGCGGGGCCCACAATAAAGAGACAAAAACGCCTATCATACAATACAACACAGGAGAGTCAAAATGCAACCTAAAACACGCAGGAATGAATGCGAAAGATATGAAAACGCCAAAGGCTAAGGCGGCATCAAGGAAAGAGAATAAATTAATAAATAAACTATAAATAAAAAAAAAATTAATGGAAAACATTTCGCCGTAATGAAATAGTAAATAGGCAAATTATTTTTTTATTTATTAAGTTACGAGTAACATAATAAGAACTATTCTTTGTTTTTCATAAATTTTATAATTTTTTAATAAAACTCAAAATATATAGAATAAAAATCTAAATTGTAATTACTAAAATATCTCATAAAAAATAAGTAGATGCAAGTTGATTTGGCGTTATCTAGGGAATGATTTTTTGAATTAAAAAAAAATCACTATATAATTATATCTTAAATAATGTTAAAGTCATAAGTCAATTCACCTAATGATATTTTATAATTTTATAATTTTTATTTTTCAAATTCATGATCTAATTATTTTAATTTTATTTAAAAAATTTCCACTAAATTTTTTAAACTAATTTTTTAAGAAAAAAAACGTATGAGTTGTTAAAAAAAATCACAAACAACAAATCCTCTGCAAACCTTTTGACTACCTTTAAGTTATGAAGTACGAAGTTATGAAGTATGGATACGGATACAAATACAGATACGATAATATAGATACGATACAATACAGATATAATGACACAATAATCTTAAAAAAATTAAGATATAGACATAGCTTTAACACGGTATTATATATATATATATATATATATATATATATATATATTTGAACAACATTATAAATTCATATCTAGGAGAAATTGAGAGCTAAAAAAAAAAAAAGAAATTGAGGGCTGACAATGGATGGGCGCTTTGATATCTACGAGAAATTGGGAAGCAGATGGGTGTGTACTTGCAATTGAAAGCAACAGCGAGCGTAAGGTTGGGTGCTTGTGTGAGAGGTAGAGACTAATGAGTGAGAATTTTAGGATTTGTGGGCTTGGGGTGGGGAGCGGCCAACCATTGAAGACGACGAAGCAAAGTTTGAGAATTTGAGATTTTACATTTTAAGTTTTAACCTTTTTTTTTTTTAATTTTTTGTTATTGAACACTTATAATTCTTGTCTACAATGCGCATGTTCAATTTTTTCTAAATAATTTTTTATAAATATTCTTAAATATATCTAATATATATTTAAAATGTGTCAGAAATGTATCTGTAGCACACACGTCTCGGGCATACTCACTCTTTCAAAATGCCCTGTCCGTGCTACATGGCCTTTAAGTTACCACGAAGTCAAGTCCGCAAAGTAACCTTTTTTTATTTCCGTCTTCCTGGGTTCTTCTGGGTCATGCTTGGTGTGCCGTGACCGTGGGGTTCAGAGTTTGCTTTTGACTGCAAGGGCCACCACCCAGCATGCACTCCTTGGAAATTCCGGTCAAATTTAACCCCATTCCCACGTACACTGCTACGCCAACACACACGGAATCCCTCAATTTTTTTGGAACATAAATTGGTAGGTAGATAGTTTAACTAAATTGAAACAGTATAGAAAAACATGCAAGATATATCCTAAAAACACAAAAGTACATCTACATACTTATTTGGTTAAATTTTCCTCCTTTTTCCAGAAATAACAAAATCATAAATTCTCATAAGAAAAATTTAGAATTTTGGCATTTTATAAGTAGAAAAAGAAGAAAAATTTAGTGTAATACATACGTAAATAGATATCTGACTATCTGTGTTCTTAAAAAATATTTGAATGTTTATTTTATATGGTTTCAATAAGGTCAAATTACGTATATATTGATTTGACCGATTTTTATTCAAAAAAAAGACTCTTAGAATGAAAATTTAATGTTTACAACTAGTTTAAAAACTCAAAAAAATTTACAATTTAATTGTAAAAATTTTCAAAAGTTCAAGACTTTTAATTAGCCTATCCTATGTTGGGATAAGCTCTTTAGAAGTTTCTTTTATATCACTCGCAAGTTTCTTTTATGTTGTATAAAATGTTTTTCGTATAGTTTGGAATATTTTACATGTGTAATATAAGACCAATGTTCGGCTTTCTTATGAATAATCCCTTTCAAAAAACAAAAACCTTAGAAGGATGCGGGGAGAGAAACGGGGCGGATGCAGAGGAGAGGGGGTGGGACCCCGGTTAGTTTTTTTTTTTTCAATTTTTTAAAAATAATTTATATGTATAAAATGTAAGGTTAATGTACAACGGAAGTGAAAACATAGAATAATTAAAGTTCTATATAATAGGTTTAAGCTCATGTGAATAGAGCATGTGCATAAGGATTAAAATTGATGTACAATAGATTTAAAGGTGATGTGTAACAAATGGAAAAAAGAAGAAGGTAAAAATGGCTAAATGATCGCGTTACCCTCTAGAGTCATTTTATTATAACTGTGTATCAGATCTCTTCAGATAAATGTTAGGCAATTAACACAAAACCTCATAACTGTAGATCGTCACTTAAAATATGAAATATATTGTAAAGGATCTATTAGGATCATAAACCTAACCGACACAACTCAAAATTTGCCTTTACTAACGGCTAGACTAGCCATAGGTTGTGCGCAAAATTGTATTGTGCTCTTTGGGTTATTTGTACTGATTAATGATTTAACTTGAGAATTAATGGCATGATCTCTTTACCATCTATAATAGATAGCTGCAATTCAAAACAGTTTAAAGCTATGAGCCCCAAAAGACAGACAATATTTCAAAACGAATTTCTCAAAAAGAACTCAGAAACTGAAAGTAAATCAGACCTTCTCCAAATTGAGCTCAATAATAAATTGCTTCATGCTCAGGATAATGAATAAACAGTGGGTTCTCCAAAGCGAACCATGTGCAAAGAGCTAACTGCTAACAAATAACACACCATGTACGTGTCGATGTTCAAAAATAAATAACACCCCATGTCCTTGAACAACTAAAGTACTAGTTAGTGGTCTTTTTTCAGAGACAGTACAGTAACAAGCTTGTATAATCTACATTTATCTTTGTGCCTTGATTCTCACATAATCTTGGGATGAACCCACATTATAGGACCACTTTTACGAGTCAGCCTGATCTTGACACTTTTTGGACCCTCACAAATAAATTATTGTTCATCACATTAATCACAAGATAGATTTTATCATCTTCTTTTTAAGCTAGTAGGGTACTAATCATATCGGAGAACTCTCCTTTTTTCATAAATAATACTAAGAAACATTACCTGTGCAGCTAGTTTGACACCTACCTTTTTTTGAACAATAGTTTGACACCCACCCGTTAGGATCTAATGTAACATCTAAGATTGTCCAGTGTTAAGTAAGGTTGTCAAAATTGAACTGGTCATTAGACCAAAAAGCTGAGAGGTGCAAGGTTCAACCGGTTCGACTGATAAAACCGTGGTTAAACCGGTAAAACCGATATTTAATATTAAATATATAAAAATTAAATTTTTATATAGTTTATATAATTATATAAAATGTTATATTATATAAGAATGATAATAAATCTTTAAAGTAAAGTATATTTTAAGAATTATATTAATATTTATATACATTAATGATATTACAATTAGTATATTTAACAAAATATAATTTATAAAAATTAATTGAGAAAATAATATTTATAAATAGTGATTAAATATTAATTTTAAAAATTTTAAAGATTAAATTAAAAATTTTAATCAATTGAGGACTAAATTAAAATTTTTAATTAAAATTAGAGTCTTAATTATAATTTAGATAAAGTTTTGGGTCAAATTATAATTTAAAATTTTTGGTTTAAATTGAACATGTTCAACCGGTCCGGTTTTTTGCCGGTTTTCCCGGTTTTTGACTGATTTTTCCAATTTTTGACAGATTTTTTCGATTTTTGACCGATTTTTTCCGGTCCAGTCCGAATTCTATTTTTACGCTTGAACCGGACCGGACTTAGGACCGGCTCCCAATTTTTCTGGTTGAACTAACCGGTCCGGTCCGGTTCTTACTTCATTGGTGTTAGGTGTAATTATTTTTAGAGTCATTGGACCTTACATACCTTCAATTGTAGAGGCCACTACAATTAGTGCATGGCCAGCAAGAAGCTTCAGGTTCCTGTTTTGGAGTTATTTTTGTGGTCATTTCCAATTTTTTTTTAAGACTACAGCCACTACATTTAAGTAGCAACAATTAATAAGTAGTAATATAGTTTTATTTAAGGCATCACCTATGTAATTTATTTTTTTAATAAAAATTTAATTATCTAACAGTTCATATTAATTTGTTTATACCTACAAACAGCGTTAATCAAAAAAGTCCTTTCTTTTTTTTGGTTGGTAAAATTAGGGTAACTAAGAGTGTAAGTAACTCTACGAGTAAAGCCTTCTGACTTGTGGCTTGATCATTACCACTCTGCGCATAGATCTAAATATTTTCTGTTATATTACCTGATACAACATTTGAGTGTTACATTTCCCTAAAGTGGAATCGTGTATGCAAGGAATATATAATCTTTTTGTGGAAGCTGCTGCTTGTATTCTTCTCTATGCAGAAACCCTTTCATTTTTAGAGTCACAACAATTAAAAGCTAACCGTGGAGATTGTCCTTCATCTAAAAGGTCACAATGAGATATACATTTGTGTTGCTTTGTATAGACATGAATTGACAGAAGCTTTGAGATATAGTTCTTACGGAATACGGTATTGTGTAACCATCTTTTTAAATACCTTTTTTCTTTTTCCTATTTTAAATATAAGAATTTATATATCACATAAATTTTTATTTCATTCAACTATCAGTTACATCAAGATGTAAGCCTAGCCAGTACTTATACCTATATCATTGGTTTAGTGATTTTTTTTGGCTCAAGTTAAAGTTCTTCAAACTTAGCTTGACTTTTCTCGGGTGTAATTCCAGTATTGTTCATGAGTCTTTCGGTATTATTTGTGAGATTCTGGTCGTTTGTTCTTTGTATTTTGTGGATCTCTCAGTCCCATCCGTAGAGTTTCATCAATTGTACTTATTGCTTATAAAATATATATGTTTTGAACTCCATCACTCTAAATTTTGGGTTGAATTCATTCGTGTATGAAAAACAGTTCCAGTTTCCGAACCAAGGGCACAAGGACAATGGACTAACACTCACTTGCAAATCAGTTATTTTTTCACTTAGACTCCTATTTTCATTATGTTTTAACTAGAAATCTAAATGGTATATATATGCATTCCTTTCTTTCTTGTACTCCATAGTATATAATTTCCTTCGCATCACAAGTTTAGGACATTCTTTTTTTTTTTTTGGTGTTAAATTCAAGTATTCGGAAACCACATTGAATCCTGACTAATCTAGTTCGATCTTTTGTCGGACTCCTTGTGGATGAGAGCTCTCTTAATACTGTTTTTTCTATCACTAAACTCGAAGTCGAGACTTTATTTAAGGAAAATTGAACTCATTATACTCAAACCAACGACTGTTGGTGGACATTCATATTTACTTTTTTGTCATTGGATACCATGGCCACAAATTCCCAGTTGTTTTTTTTTTCTTGGACTTATTTTGTAAAATTTTCTTGATGCCAAAGAATCCCTTTCCTATACATTCCACGCTAACTAGCATGACAATCCACTCTAGTGAGTCCCTACTTAAAATACAAAATGCAATTAAAAAAATTTGAATAAAAGGTTGTGTGCCTAACTTACACAATTTTAACTTTACCCTTACCATTACACTAGCCATAGATCAATGGTCATTTTATTTGTTCCATCAAGTCATCGTTGAAACTTGGAAATATATGTGGCTAATTTATTTTGTTACCATATTTTTGTCTTTCAAAGGGAGACGAATCTAATTTATTTCTTTTTAAAAAAGAAGGTGTCATGTACACAATGTATCAATTTCCATGGTATTATCTACCTATTATCCCAAAGTTATATCACAGTAAATTAGAAATTTAAATTTTATAGTATAAATGTTATGCTCAAATCTATAGAAAATTAAAATGAGAGAGAAAAATTTACAGAACATATATGAGAGAGTTATCTTATATTGTATTGCCGTCTATAAGCATAATGCGTATAGAGGTGCAAAGACGCTAAGTCAGTGCCAGGAAGTACCTTAGAGGTAGGAAAGTAAGTGGATGGGCTTGTGCCGTTTAACTTATATATTCAAGATAAATCATTAATTCGGGGCTTAAAAATTTTCAAAACTACAACTTAATCAAAATAAGAGTAAACATTAGTTAAACATTCATTAAGAGTTGTAAATCGGATTGGCTGGTTTTACGGTTTAATCAACACGCCTTAGTAAAGAAATTAACATTTTCAATATATTCCATCGCATACATAAATTAAGCCAAATTTTATGATAAAAATTTCATCACAAGACAATGTTAATAGGATCACAAGTCACATAAAATATAATTTCAAATTACAAACTCTTAAATCATTGAAACATAATAGTCAAATTACAAAAAAAACAAAAAGGAAGTCTTTCATCAACTCGTGACTTAGTATCATAAGTGGCAGTTCAATTTGATTTTTGCGGTTTCGCCACTCCTAAAACTGCAATGAAACCGTCAACTACAGTTTACCACTTGACCTAGATTGCAAAGTATATTCAATTTGTCTAGCAATTGTTTTGATAATTTTTGTTTAGTTTTAATCTAGTTGGTTAGATTGATTGAATTCCATGTTACAGGGTTTGACTAGTGAGTTTAGACCTGAAAGCCCAAACTCAAACCTCACTGAACGACTTGTCAGATAACTGCAGATAGTCCTAAATAGGTCACCAAAGAGCTCGCCCCAGAGCTTGCCTGGTAGCTCGTAGGATGCACCCTGACCTGCTTGATCTTTGGGCTACTCTCTGATAGACCCACATTACCTGTCAGCATCCATCACACATGGGGTAAGGGTCTTTTTAAACATTAAAACTTCCGCTGTTACTCAGACTAGGTACAAAGACTAGAGAAGGACGTTTGAGGATGAAGAGCACAGATTCAGAGGATATAACCTCAGGGACCTCAACACTAGACACTGAACTCCTCCCATGAAAACTCCATGCAACCTTTCTAACTAAGCTTTTACCTCTTCCTCCATGCACACACCCGTAAGCACCTCCACACACCGATGAGATGCCCTTCCTCTTAAGCCTCACTATTATAGACGTTACACAAGGACCCTCAGGGCCTCTAAGGTTCTTTCATGGTCTTATACTGACTTGAGTATCGAAGTGTTTATGCCAGAGAATACCTTCCAATTGAAGCCTTATTGTTTTGCAAGTGCATCGGTGAGGCACAATAATAGTTGAGCTCCCAGTCAAGGACAAGCATCAAAACAGTTCTAGTTACACCTCTAGTTAGTGGCAACTTCTAGTAAGTAGCAATCAATATGAATGCCTTGTCCTATTTATATGAAAAGGAAATTTTCCAAATTCGTTGGGAACTCCGATGACCAATGAATTATTTTGGGAACGTGTTCCATCGATTCATTGTTGAAACTTGGAAAAATATGTGGCTAATGCAAGAAAAAATGGGTTATCGAATGGTCCCGTCAAAGATGCATTGGAGATTATACTGTGCTGTCCGAATTTTTGTCTTAACCAAATTTGTCGATTTCTTTTATATGCATGCATCACTGTAAATATGAAATTTTTATTCGTCTTCTGTTCGATTCATCGTGATTCATTTGTCTTTTCAGGACTTTTCGGTCTCTGTTATAATAATAATAAAAAAAAAATCTTTAGATTGTGTATCGGCCATCGGGGATATTCTTCATTAATGAATGATGTATGAAGTAATGAATGTGAAATTCAAGAAATGAAATTCCCCAGAACTTCATAAATAATATGGCCATTTTGAAATATATGAGAGCCTTGAAATATCCTGTACCAATAAAAACATTGGTAAGAAAGGTGTTTTTGCTTAAAGTTTGCAGAGATTGAAAATTCCTTTTCAATCAAGAAGAGGCTCATATTTATATGCCATCTTGATAATAATGAAGCCATATTTTAGTAATGAATATTCATTTAAGTGGAGAGAGACTCACTAGGAATACATGGAGTGTGATCAATCTATAAAATGAAATTATTAATATTTATAACCTGTTTCAAACTTGACAAAAATGAAATAAAGATTTACCAGATCAATATTTATCCTAAGTTCCGAAAGATAAGCCTCGATTTTGAGTCTTAATAAGAACCAATTATTAAAAAAAATTTCCAAGGATAACCTTTTTTCGGACAGATGATATTAATTGCCTAGAGAAAATCACATTCAATATGTAACTAGAGTCAGCCGACCAAAACCAAACACGATAAAATTAGTGTCAAAACCGTCATCCAAGCATCATCTCCTAGCTCCTAGGCTTGACCGAGTTAGGCTTTTGCCTGATATGATTTGTCTTCTTCTAAGGTTAGACCCAAGTCCAAATCCCCATACATAATTATTCCATTTTATAATATTAAACTATATTCATTCAAGTAGGTTTTTGACAAATTAAAAGGGCTTTATTATAGATTTTAAAAAAATATATAAGAAACCAATATTGGGTAGAAGGGCAAGATAAGACTAAACAGATAAAGATAAGCACTCAATTATACCCCAACATCAAAATCAAATGATACTAAAACATATGCAACTTAAAAGCACCACATGAGATGTCTATCCAATATAAAGAAAGGGTAGCCAACTAGCCATGCTCCAAATAAATACCAATAAAGGTGATGTAATGTCATCAAGGAAATTTTTTTAAAAAAAAGATTTTTTTAATTGCTTCTAATTAAAATTTGAATTTGAAATATTCAATCTTAAATACGATTTTGATATTATTAAAGTTATTAAAAAAAAACTTCAATCTCCAATAATAAAAGACAACTTAAAAAGCTTGGAATAAAATAAAAATCGCGATGAGACCAAGGTGAAATGAATTGGGAAGATGTTTTCGTGCGCTTCTCATGTGTAGAAATGAAAATGAAAGGTAAAATATTTAAAACAGTTTTTTTTTAAAAGAAGGAAAGATGGAGGTGGTTTCCTTGCCCCCAAAGCGTCTTAGCTTTGGGTTCGGGTGATTAGGTTCGGAGCATTGTGGGACTTTTTAAGGATAAGAATTGCCGCTTTCTCTTCAAGAAAACATCCTTTTGTTTATTTTTTCAGCCGCCTCCACATTTTTTCTATAAACCTCTCGAATCGCTCATTCGCTCTTTCTCTCTCTAGATATCAAAGCCCACACTTTCTCTCTAAAAGACCCATAAGCATTCTCATCCCTTCTCTATTTCCCTCGTTGACTCTCTGGTTTGGAGCTTAAACAGAGTGCTCTGCTTCATTTTTTCTGAGTTATTCAAGCTGGCGATCGAAAATCAGGAGACCACCATTAAGCCTAGGAACAGGAGAATCATGGTATTTTTCATCTTCTTGTTTTTTTTTTTTTTTTTTTGATTTGCTGGCATTTGGCTGTTCTTTCTTTGGTTTTCTTGACTTGGGTTTTGCTTGAAATACTCTATTTTTGCTTTGAAATTCAAGCAATGGCCTTTGTTTTGTTAAAGTTCATATCTTTTTCAACTGTTTTGATTCAAACATTGTCCATTCTCGAGTCTTTGGTGGTTTTAACGAAATTTCTTATCTGGGTATTGGCAAAGACGTGTTTTTTCATTGTACTAAGACACTGTTTTTTGATGTATCTTTGTAGGGTGCTGGAGGACCTGATGACGAAGACAATAGGTGGCCGCCTTGGCTGAAGCCACTGTTAAGAGAGCGATTCTTTGTTCAATGCCCATTACATGTTGACTCCCACAAGAGCGAATGCAATATGTACTGCTTGGATTGCATGAATGGCTCTCTCTGCTCTCTCTGTCTTGCCAACCATAAGGATCATCGTGCTATTCAGGTATTGACAGATGTCTATGAATTCATTCGTTCCTCAATTATTAAAACAATTGTTTTTATTGACAAAATGCTTCATTTTCATAATTTCTCGCTAGCCTACCTTCTAAAGTTTTGCCTTTTTTTTGTCCCTTTTCTGGTATTTGGTAATTCCTCCTTAACTTCATATCCAATCTTTCTTTTTTTCCTTGGTTTTTTTTTTTTTGGTTTCTTTTTTACATACGCCATTTCCAGTTGCTTGCCGAGTAAAAGGGATTTGGTGTTCGGCTAATTCCATTGGACTGTATTATTATTATTATTATTATTTTAAATGGAGCTCTGTTTCCTACGTTTTCTGGGTTTCCAAACTGAGCATTTCCTACATTTTTTTAAATGGGGCTTCCTTAATATCCCATTACTATCAAACACCTGCCAAGAATAATCAAATCAAATGCGTTTTCCCCATCTTGAGAGGGGGACAAAAAGGAAAATTGCCATATATTTACATTCTATCTTCAAGTCAACATGGTCTAACACAATCCTGTTTAACATTTGATTCGTTGTGTGATTCAGATAAGGAGGTCCTCATACCATGATGTGATAAGGGTGTCTGAGATACAGAAGGTGTTGGACATATCTGGAGTCCAAACCTATGTTATCAACAGTGCCAGAGTTGTGTTCTTGAATGAAAGGCCTCAGCCTAGGCCTGGTAAAGGGGTCACCAATACTTGTGAGGTCTGTGAGCGCAGCCTCCTTGATTCCTTCCGCTTCTGCTCTCTTGGCTGCAAGGTATTTGTTACATTCTCCTCGAATTTATTGGTTTTCTACATTTTTGTTTGTAAATTTGTTTAGAAACCAGTGGGAAGGTAATGGACATCATCGTGGTTATCTGTAATCTGTATTGGCTTGCAAGGTTGTGGAAAATTCAATTGACTCAATGTCTTTACGAATTGAGCAAAGCTTGAATTGGCAATGTGGGAATCCTGCAGTTTTCCTACTAACCAAACTGACTAAGATGTTATAATTTGTTTATTTCAATTTGGTAGTTGTTGATTGAAAGGTAATCATACGGACATTGCAAAGAAAATTGTTTTTTAATTGCACAATTGCGAGGGCCAATTTCTCATATTCATTGTAATAATCTATTGCAGATTAAAGGGACATCAAAGAACTTTCAGAAGCAGAAGAAGCAACAAAAGGTGATGGCCTCGGATTCCGAGGATTCCTATAGCAGCAGCAGCCATGGCCGGTACAAGAAGAACAACAACAGGATTGACAACAATGGCAACATCCACAACACCAACTACAAAGAGCAAACTTTCTCGCCTTCCACACCCCCTCCAACTTCAGTTAATTACCGTTCTGCCAATCGAAGAAAGGGAATTCCTCACCGATCCCCAATGGGAGACTAATCACAAAATATTAGGGCTGATATTTCTACTTAATTATGCAATCACCCCAAAAGCATATACATGATGGCAATGCCCCTCTGTTTTGTGCAACTCAATGTGGTCAATACTTGAAGCCTTTTAGACTAGAAGGCCGGGGATTGGGGGGCTACAGTTTGTCTTTTTAGTGCTGTGTATATAGAAGCAGTAGTTTGGGAAAAAATAATAATAAAGGTAAATGTAAAGTACCGAATGGAAAAAAAATAAGTGTCCATTTTGAATAGTTTTGTCTTATAAAAAAAAAATGATAGTTGTTTTTAGAGCGATAGCATACGAGGTTTTTTTTTTTTTTGAAGTTTTGGGTTCTACATGAAAATGCATTGTACAGAGAACTCTAATTAAAAATTGTAGCCGACTTAATGTGAAAATATGGTTTTATTATTGTTTGTTGACTTCTCGTAGTTATGGGGTTTGTAATAGGGTTTTTGGTGGGGTTTGTGGTATACGAAAGGGATAGAAAAGCCAATCTATTTGGGACTAAAGTGCTTGTATATGTGATGTCATTTTGTTTGAGTAATTACTTGCTAGATATACCATACATATCATTCAAAAAAAAAATGTACCATACATAAAAAAAAAAAAAACACCTGCAAAGTAAATTTTATTTGTAAAATAATATTGTATTAATTGTGTATATTCAATCTCTCAAAAAAAAAAAAAAAGTGTTTAATTAAGTATTTTACTCTTTATTTCTCTTTTTTTCGTGTCCTCAAATTCTGGTGGGCCCATCCAAGTGTTGGAGACGTCTTGAAATTTATTTGGCACCTGTCACTTTAGCATTGGCAATATTTCTGGATGCTACTGGATTCTTCTCACACCTTGTTTGGGCAGAGAGTAAAACAGGGAAGAAAGAAAATGAAAGAGAGAAAACTTAGATGTGAAAAAATTTTTAAAGAATAATGTAAAGAAAGAAAGTATAACTTTATAATTGTATGAGAATAAAAAATAAAAGAAAAGAAAATAATATATATTATAATATTAATTTTATATTACAAATAAAAACTCAAAAATAAAGATAGATATATTAAAATAATTGCAAGATTTTAGGAAAAAAAATGCTGGACAAAGGACCAGCCGCTTTTCACCCCACTTTTGGGGAGATAGTTTTATCCAAGCAATCTACTCCCCACCTTTTCACCTAAAATCCTCTCCGACGCCAGCAAATCGTTCCATTCAATTAAGGACTTAGTAATTGTCGTCAAGGATGATAATATGGATTTAAGGGGGGTGTTTGTTTATTGGTTTTGTTGGTACCATTGACAAAACATAGAAGGATTGAAAATTTGCTATTTGTTGACAGACTTTTTCAAACAAATTTTGATAGAAAAATTCATTTTGAGTTACTTTTTAGATATAAAATTATTGATAATTAATAAATTATCCAAATATTTTTAATAATAATATTTTAATTAATTATGTATATTCACCTCTCGAACATTAGTTTATAAATTTCTATAACAATTATTATAAAATTAAAATATAATCAATTATCTACATCTTTCCAAATAGGAAAGAGTAGAAACAATATGACATGCCCGTTTTTTTTTGGTTTACTAATTAGGAGTGCTCTTATTCAAAAGATTAAAAGACAAAGAAGCAATTTTTCATCCTCATAAATCTTATTTTATAAAAATTGTTTGCCGTCTTATTTGAAACTTAAAAGATGTTCTAAATAGTTATTTTAATAATTAACAACAATAAAGAATATTAATCTACCAATTATTATAATTTTTTTTATTTATCAGAAACAATAATTAATAATAACAATCAACAACTAATTATAATTATCGGTAATTGAAAAAATAACAATAATCAGGTAAATTACAAATTTCATAAAATGTTTCAACAACAACGTAATATTAAAAATATATTTATATATTTATTAATTCCGCAGCTTGGTTCTGGAGTTCGGGCGACAACAGTCCCAAACTTAAATAAATGAGGAGAGTTCAAATAAGTTGACGCAATATGAAACTAGTCAAATCCTTATTTAAATATTTGTTATAATAAATAACAAACAGTAATAATCAAGAATATGAATTTATTTATAGAAAAATATATAAATTTAGTTTTTTTAGCTGCAAAATGAAAAATAATTAAAACTATTATTTAAATGTACCCATCTAAATTAGAAATGTATCTATAAATTAACATATATTTTCAAAGTTTAGAAATAACTCAAGTGTTCTCCTTTTAATGTGTCGTCTTTTTTATTTATGTAGTGATGTTTACTTAATTTTAAAAGTATCCTAGTAGACTCTTATAGTTTTTAGTCTGTTATATTAATTTATAGATGATTTGTAGTGTTTCTTATTATTTTAATAGAATTAGAATTTTAAAAAGAAGACTTTAGTTAAGTAGAATTACCAATTAATAACACTAACAAATTTTTTATAATGAAATAAACAAAAAAATATTGATGCTGTATATTATTATTATTATTTCTAATTATTCAGTTTAGTTTAATAATATTTTACATTAATTGTGAACTTTTGTATTATAAATATTAGTATATCTGATTTTCTTCGAGGATTGTCGCATGATCTATACTAACAATTTCAATTAGAAATTCAATTTACTCAATTATAATCTATCAGTTATTTACTCGATTCATGTTAATAATTATTCACATACGTTTAAAATCTGTGCAATGTAAAGACGCGTAATTGAAAAAATAAAAGAAAAGGGAAAGAATTCTTTAAAAAAATTATATACCTTTTAGAGAAGAAAAAAAATTATTTCTAAATTTTTTTTTCCAAAAAAAAGTTTCTTTAAAAAAATAATATTCAAATTTTAAGTTTTTTTTAAAAAAAATAAAAACAAAAATATATTTTTTAACAAATATGATAAACTTGTATAGCGAATTAAAATTTTAATGTATGTAAATATATATAAACACCCAAATGCAATGTTGGTCGAATTTGTGGGTGCAAGCACTCTTCTTCATCGAGTTGGTGAGCCGCATCTTCTTTATTTATTCTTTTTATTTATAAATTGGGCAGAAGAAAAGGTGGGTTTGGTTTCCTCACTTTCCTTAGCTGAACGGGTTTCAGCTTTCAAGACATGTTCGGTGGGTCCTAGCAAACTGGGTGGTTCTTTTCACACCACAAGATTGTCAAATGGCGGTGATGAACGCCCTGATTTCTTCCTGTTCTGATGATGTGGTGTCATTTTGTGGGGTCGTCAACGTTTTGATTGTTTGGTGGGCAGGCAAATTGGGGGGTGATCCAGAGTTCAGCTTTCATTTCCGTGCAAAACTTGGAACCGAGTACTGCTTGAACAATTTGTTTTCGATTTTGGTTACGATTTAGTTCAGATTCTAGTTTTTGACCAATTGTGATTCTAGAATTGCATTTTGTAGTCCTATAAAGGATGAATGCGTTGACATACTGTAATCATTTTAAGTTTTATAATAAATTTATAAAAAAATAAACTGTATAATATTAAGTAAAAGTTATTAGTCTTTTCTAAAATTATATTTTGATAAGAATTTAAATTTACGATCGCATAATACTAACAAGATCTACTAACTATTAGATTACAATAATCCATAGTTAGTTTTAATTTTGATTCCTCAATGATTCTAATTCTAATTATAATTTTATTTTTTTATCCATTAAATTCAAAAATATGAGTAATGCTTCGCAATCTCACCCAAAAATTTTAGTTTTATTTTTAATCTAATTCTAAATCGAAAATTTATTTTATTTATTTACTAAATGCAACGAAATACTTTGTAGACTATTCCAATTGTCTGTTTTTTTTTTTGTCCAAGCAAATAGTCGTATTCCAAGTTAAAAGGTTTGAGCTTAAGCCATAATAATAGTCAACAAATTTGAAAAGAAAAATCAATTGCCGCCGCTCGGGTGATATAAATGGCGAAGGATTTGGCGTGCATTACGCACGAGCTCCAATGCTAAGTTATGTTAAAGGTTAAAATTTTAAATTAGTACTTAATCTTTGAGTTATAATTTAATTATAAATATAATATTTTTTTAGGTAAAATTAGTTTTTAATATTTTAGTTAAGGTCTATTTAAAGACATAATATTTTTTTTTAGTAAAATTAATTCTTAACATTTTTACTGTATAATAATTTAATACTTTTTTTTATTATTTGACTGTCTAATCAACAAGTACATAATCTGTTAGATCACTTTTTTGTTTCATATTTTTTAATAATATTATATTCTATAAAGAGGTGATTTAATAGATAATATATTTTTTGATAAATTAGACAATCAAATAATAAAAAAATACTGAATTATTTCACAGTGAAAATATTAGGGATGATTTTGTAAAAAAAAATATTATATCCTTAATTAGACCTTAACCAAAATATTAGGACCGATTTAACAAATAAAAACGTTGTGTTCATAGTTAAATTATAATTCAAACATTCATCATAAACTTAAAATTTTAGCTTATATTAAACGGAGAAGTTGAACGTTTATAAATTTTACTAAGTCTTGAATAGACCCATGATATTACCTGTACTTGAGGTTTACTTTTTCGGTAATTTAGTATTGTTAATTCAACTTATTTACTATTAGGTATTTCATATAATTCTTTCTAAAAGATTTATAGAGAGTAACCGCTACTTACTTAATCCTATTAAAATTCCTTTAACTCTTCAATTAATAGAAAACTGACAAAATTAAGTGCTTTTGATTATAATTCTTATGTTGCAAATTAATTTTTGATGCTTTATATTGGGCCACATTATTATTTAGCAAGCCTGACATTTTATTTTATTTAATTTTAACATAATGGAAAAACATAAATGGTATCCTACAAATTCACTAAAAACGGTTACGCTGAATGCACTATAGAGTATATTCTTCAATTTTCAATAAAAATTATCAACCACTCTCACAATTATATAGAGTTAAATATACATTTAATCTTATTATACACTTTAACGAAATTTCGAACCCAAAACTCACGATACATATAAAGTACACTACAAAGATCAGTGCTACATGATATTTTCTTCATTTGTTACATGGAGAGCATAAGGTTTATTGTTTTAATTTTTTAGAAAAAATTATCTAAGCATGTAATAATAAATATAAATTAATATATAAAATTTAAACCGTTATATTATAAAAAATATATTAAATTTTAAAAAAATAAATAAATTATTAAATTAATTATATATATTCTCCTTAATCTTGCCCTAATGTTTTTATGACAGGTGCAATTCGCGAACTCTCTGAAAAATCTGATGGTCGACACGTATATTTAATATAAGTTGATCCTATAACCTACTAATAGTATAGTTAGAGATGTGTGAAAGAAGTATAATTTATTAAATAATTAATTATTCGAGAAAATAATTTGGTAATAATTTAACGTATTTTTCTTACTCTTGACTTACGTTTGAGTCCTACAAGTAGCACTTATGAGGTTTTAACCTTCAAAATTGTCTAGTTTGATTGTAACCCTCGCGCCTTTGGTTTTCGACTCGTTAACATTATTTAGTCAGTTTGAAAGAGAACTGCTCAAACTCAACAATATTTGGATAAATAATTTCTTCTTATGAGTTGGATTGAATGAGGTATCAAACAATATTAAAATTAGTCATAATCCTTAAATTTAATGACTCATAAAAATTCTATCAAACAATTAATAGGCCCTTTTCTTAATTTAATAATTTTTTTTACGAGATCATGCCATGCGTACCCTATTCAATAATTTATGCTTCCTTTACCGGCAATTCCCGGTAAATGATTTCAATAATTGTGGTGTGAAAGTGACAAACGACGGTCAGACTTCTGCGCCTCTTCGAAATCGAACTACGACTGAGAGACTGACACGTGTGCAAGAAACTGCCCGCGACCGCTTTAAACCGTCGGACGAATTGCACATGTGGCTCTCATTCTCTCAAGAGTCAAGATGGACGCAATACAACGGACGAGGAAGTAAAGAAGTGATAGCGTGGCCCACGATTCTCGTGGAGGACCCACTCCCCTCATTGATGAGAGCCACGAGCTTATCATAAGATAGCTGATAATTTTTTTAAAAAAACATTTTAATAATTAAGATTTAGTTTCTTATTGTGAAAGCTTAAAGTTCTGATAATGAAAAATAGTATAAAATTTATAAGAATAAAAATAATTAGTTATTTTACATAATTTATGATTTAATCGATTTTTTAATAGATTAAAAAAAGTTGAAAATGAGTGAAAATAAAATTTAAATAATGGAAGCCAAATGAATTTATTATTTTCCATGTTCACTGAAATTAAATAGTTCATGAGTTCAAGCTTTTTTTTTAGAAAAAAAAAATGGTCTTATGTATGTTGAGGAAGAGTATTTTTTGAGGGCTTGTTTGGTTTGTAAGATTTAGGAAGGAAAGAAAAGCATTGAAAAGAAAAATACTATTTATTTTCTTTTTCATCATTTTTCTTTTTATGCATCTAAACAACTTTTTTTCTCTCATAACTTTTTTTATCATTTTCTTTCCAATGATATTTTTTCTCGTATAATTCTTATCTATTTAAATAATTTTTTTTTATAATTTTCTTTTCTTATAAATTTTTAATCAATTTCTTATCATCCAAATACACTATCAGGTAGATATCATCTCAGGTTAAAATCTCAAGTCCATTTTTTTATATTTGTTAATGAGATTAAGTTTTTATATGAAGCAAAGACACATTTATTTGACACTACTTATCAAAGAAAATTAATTTCTTTTCATATATATTTAAATGATTTTTCGTACAGGGAACATGGAACCACTCTTCACAGAAATAAAAAATGATAATAATAATTTTATTAGAAAATAATCAAAAGTACAATAATTTTCAGACAAATATAACTTGCAAATGTGTAACAACTTGTAGAATTGGGCACTACCATAGTTATTAAAATCGCGATCCGGATCGTACGATTCTATGATCCTACATAGATCCAACGATCTGGATCGTACTAAAAATCGCTCTGAAATAGAATCGTTGTAGGATCTCGAGTCAAGTCGTAGAATCGGTGGGATCGTACGATCCCACTGATCCTACGCTGGGACGGACAAGAAGAATAATTGGTGTGCTGATTTTGTTAATTTGCTACGTATATTTATATATATATATTGTAAGCACAAAGCTCAATACTCTCATTTGGCCTAGTGGCTGCTGTCCTCATTTGAGTATCTTTGGTCCCGTGTTCGAAGTGTGGTTTTGAAACTTTTAGTTATTTTATTTGAATTGTGGGTGCCGTTTGTTTTTCTATTTCTTTTTTCTTTTTTTTTTAAAAAATCGGATTCTTTTTTTATTTTTCTTTTTTCTTTAAATTTCCTTCTGAAATAACCGGTTTCTTTTTTTTTTTCCTTTGACAATGTAATGTATTTACTAAAATTATTTTTATTTATTTTTAAAATTATTTTAATAAATTTTTCTTATACTCATATTAACACTCTTTTCTAAAAATATTTTTATTTTTTCATAAAACAAATCATTAATAATGTTTGTTATTAAAAAGGAAAAAAAATATTTTCAATTTCACCAATTTTAATAATTATAGTAAATATATATATTTTTTAAATCAAGCATATGATGATGACCATGTAAATCAAGTAGATGATGATCAAAATTAAGTTGTTAACTGTGATGATGTATTGATTTGTGTATTGTTGGATATTAACGGTGATTAAACCAACTTGGACATAAATTTATCTTGAATACGAATTGTCTTGACTGGTTTACGTGTAATTGATACTTTGATTATTGTTTAAATATATATATGAGATTGATTATACTTGAATTTTAATATAAAAAATTTATAAAATGTTTCAAAATTTAAAATTATATTTTTACTATTATTTTTAATTTTTTTTATTGATTTTGGTAGAATCTTACGATTTTACGATCTGATCCTACGATTCGATCCTAACATCTCCAAAACGATCCTAAATAGAATCCCGATTTTAACAACCTTGGGCACTACCCTATATGCACTAATCCATCGTGGCACTAAGGAAGTAATTGGTGGCCTGTGGGTGAATATTTTTCATGCAAGGTGTAGTCGGAGCAAATGGATCTGGTACTACAATGTCGAAGGTTATCATTTTCACATGTTTTGTTCCTTGCTTTTTGTTTCATTGATCATAATGTTTCTTCCGGCAGATATATAGGGAGTGGCTATCTTGAAGGAGTTAATTTATCTTGCACAGAAGGGTATGGGTAAAGCATGATTAAAATGTCACAAGGACGTTTTTTTTTTTTTTTTTTGAGTTTTTCTAAACTTAGACTAATTAGTTGAAGGAAGGGTGAACAATGGAGGATGTCGAAGGATCGAATTCTTAATCTCTCATTTACTGACATACTGTTAATGCCGTTTAAATTACAATCTTACGACCACAATGGCATTATCTTATCGTCATTTTTTTTTTTTTAACGAGTGGCCAAAGTAGCCATCCTTTAATGCTCCAACTTTTGAGGCATGGGCTTGCTTTTCAAATGTAGCAAGCAACTCCATGATAAAATTAATAAAATAATAATTTTTTTATAAAAAACATTTCTTTTTTTTTCTTTTTTATTAACTCACTTTGACCAAACTCCATCAAGTGGTTTCCGAATATATACCCACAATTCGACTGATGCAAGCACATTTGATTTAGAGACAAATAAGTTGTCAATTATTAGTGATTCATTACTCGTAAAAATATTACCACTTTCTTAAAAAGACTCGGGAGATGTCCTCGAATAGACTCAAAAGAGATGACGGGTTGAATGTATTTAAACTTGATGTGGTTCATCTTTTTTGCATTTTATCTCTGTGTGGCCTTAATTTACACTATGAACTTCTGTGATTTTTAATTTTAGTAATTAAGATCCTTCATCAAAATTTATTAATTTTAAATTTTTTTTAATTGTAAAAAAATTTATAAAATTCAAATATGGCGAGGATTTTTTTTTTGTCTCTTATTAATGATTGTCGTTTTCTTTTGGAATTTTTAGAATTTATAATTTTTAGAATTTTTATGGGTTCAAATTTTCTAACTCCAACAAACATTTGAAAAAAAACATTCTAACAATTCCAAAAAAAACCAAAAAATAATCATGATGGCTTAAAAAAATTAAATCTATAATATGTGGATCTTGTAAAAATTTTTACGATTAGAAAAGAGCTCTAAAATTAATAAAATCATGGCGGGAGAATTCATTGCTAAAATTAGAATTACAAATCTTTTATAATGTAAATTTAAATTGTAGTGAGATAGTAAACTACTGAAAAGTTAAGATGCATACCTTACAAATAATGATGATTTGACATAACATTTTCTGGAGGCTGGCGGCTGTGTAGTATTTTTAAAAATATTATCAAATAGCTATATAAGTGATAAGCACAAACAAACAAGTCACTTCGATCGGCAAGCAAAGTAAAGAAAACGCACAATCATAGATTTACGGGCCGGATCTTGTCTATGAGAAGTTGTAATGGGCAAATGTCGATATCTTTAAAAAAACGATAAAAATTGATGGCAATTTCTAGGTAGTGGTGATGGTGGCTTCCATGTAGGAGCACATAAGCGAAGACTCCAAAAACCGGTGGACGTGGATCTCATACTCTCGACTTTCTTTTGTTTTTTTTTTTTTTTTCTTACATAAAATGGTGGCCTAATGAGTAATTATTCTGAGAATTTGTTTATAATTTTAAATTATTTTTCTCTTAATAAATATCACTTTTAAGATTTGAATCCGTTAGCCTACAACTTCTGAGCCAACACTTTGTTGGTACCATCTACTTTGCTTTGTGATGATGACTTGCTTCTTCTGTTTTTCCAGATGCAAAGGATCATCATCAACTCTTCGTTTGTTTTTCTCCTCTCCATATCAAAAGTATTGTCACTTCATTTTGCTTAGGTATATGTTCTTCATCACACGATGCTTTTCAACAGTGAGTCAGTGAATATGTACATAATAATATAGGCCTTTTTCTATAAGCCAAATGTGGACCCCTACCTCAGTTCAACTTGCCTAAGCCATGATGTCAATTGTTTACTAACCCACCCATAGCTGAGATGATGACATATATATATAGTTGATTTTATAAATGCAAAGAAGCCTCTTTCGTGCCCACCCCATACTTGCGTTTATGGTCTCCTCCCTTTATTGGGGCCCTGTGGAATCCCATGTTGTTCACATCGATTGTCCACTCTCTATTCAGGTCGCCAACATTACCTAATTTTGATAAGGATTTCATTACCTGGGCTGAGTTTTCATATTGTATTTACACACGTTTAGTTTGTGTAACTACAAATATTTTTTGTGCAATTATAATTAAAAAATATAAAAAGAAAAAATAGTAATAATTTTTATATCACTTTTTATCGTTACAGTTGCACAAAATGTGCATGTAGTTTTCATACAATGACTATTTTTGTATGTACTTGCAAACTTTCTCCTTACTGAGAAATATTTATGGATTTGTCTCTGAATAAGTGTGATATCGTACAAACTTATTTAAAAGATTGCGTTGTATCACTGCATGAGGGAGACCAGACTATCTATGCTGATCTAGTGAGAGAGCAGATCTTATGAGCCCAGTAAACATTAGCATTTGCAAACTTGTGAGACGATCATACGCATGTTTAATCCGCTATTTGGCTTGACAGGGACTCTGTTCTTAACCATTATTTTCTTGACCACTGTTCTGTGATATTAGGCATGGTTTTAATTATGTGAGATATCCTAATCAACATGTCGCTTTGTACGAATATGATACGCATTGGAATCTCACTGTTACTGAAGAAAATCGCACTCTCCCGAGACTTTTCCATCAAATGACTCGTAGTAGTTCTTTTTTTCTTTTTAGTTAAGCATAACATGATGAGTTTACTGCCGTAGGTAATCCTTTACATCCAAACGCTTTTCCAGATTTCATTTTTATTTCTCCTTTTTATTTCTCAATTCATTTCTCTACAGAGGAATATGCAAAGTAGAGCTTACTTTTTATGGACGCATTCATTTCTCTGCAGAGAAATATGTCGTGTTATAATTTAGGTTGTCAAAGTCTCTGTAGAAAATGCAGAAAATAAAAAGTATTGATCAAATATCAAACGTCACGCCATTTAATAACCACAAAACCTTCATTAATATCTCTCTTTTTTATAAAAAAAAAATTAGTTTAATATAATTAAATAGAGACAATACTTTACAATTTCGTAATGAAAGTATTGTTTTCTTATTATTTTAAGCAATTCTCAATCAGGACACATGTTCACTTAGCACAAAATATTCAATCAACAACTTTAAATCGGTAGAGACAAACGTATGAAAACACCAAACAACTGCGAACGGTTCCTCAATTAAAGAACTCTGAAAATAGTTTGAGTGACATTAATATTTTGCAATGCTCTTGTGCAATTATTTCACCAGAAAATCTGGGCAACTTGGAGCCCACCAACAACGCTGTGGGCCATATAGATGTTCGTTTGTGGGTCCTACTAGGATCAAGGAACTCAATTGGAAAATGGATAAGATTGGCTAAGTTAGCATCAATCTATAGGGACTTTAAGAAATGGCCGAAAGAAAGTGAAAATACTAATGGGCAATCCTTCTGTCCACCCAATTGTGATATGTGATGGAAAGGGGCTCACATACATGGATGTTTCAGCACAGAAGCGAGCAATTCAGTTTTGGAACACACGATGGGAATGGATGGACTTTACCACTAGTAGATTCCTTTGCAGTTGTGTGTATAACTTGTGGAACAGTCCAAAATGTGCATTATTTGGGTGTTATTATTGGTTTTGGCTTAGCTGGGGGGACAGTACCTAACAATTATTAAGGCTTTTAGCATTGCCATCAATGCAGATTGGACCATAACATTTGCCATGCTTAGTCATTCTATAAGACTCAATTTAACTATGATTTCGTGGATGATGTCAGTTGGTTTGTATAACTATAAAATTTAGATAATCATATCTTGAAACTGATTCAGTATAGTTCGGCACGATCCATTAGTTCATATATATATATATATATATATATAGACACACACATACATACATTTTGAATGTCTATTGGTCTCCAAAATGTACTAAATAAATTGTCCATTCTCAAAGTCATTTAACGACCAAAATTTTGGTCCGGTCTGCCTAAAAATTAATTCCTCTATATTTAAGACATATAAAGCATGAGAAAAAGTCTCCACTACTATTTTGACAAATTTCATAGAGCGTGGTTTTGCCTTAGAAGATCATAGTGTAGGTATATGACCATCATTCAGTTGAAAATTTCCCCCAGATTGCTTTGTTATTGTTTGAATACATTCAAGGATTGACTTATGCGTGAAGGCTGTGGTAGGAAATTTCTTATCTGGCGTTTGGTAGTGCAAAGGCTTCATTCATGACAAACGTTCTTTCTTTGCCTTTTTAAAGAAAAAAAAAAAATTAGAAGCTTCACATAAGAGTTTCAAAGTGATATATGCTACTGGATGATTGAATTTAGAAAAATAAAAAGTTAAATAAATTATTATATATCATTAGCTGAGACTATGTTTTTACTAGGTAAAATTTATATATCATTAGCTGAGACTATATTTCTACTAGATAAAATTTAGATAAAATTATATAGTGGTGCTCATTTTTTTAGTAGCATTATCATTTTTATTGAAGGCATTCCAAAACAAGCATAACCATAAAAGATATTTACAGACAACTTTCCAGGGAGAATTTCTTGTTGTTTTCCCACATATGTTTCCCTTCGAGGGTAGCTTTCACTAGACTCAAACTTATGTCCAAGAAGTTCCTAATACAGTTTCATGGCAAAATTACTGAACATTGAATCCAGGATAATCCCTTTGTTTTTATTTTATTTTCCTTTTTTTTCCATTTTTTTGTAACAAGGGAGGGAGCAGAAAGTAAAAAAGAAGAATAGAGTTAAAAAAAATTCAAATAAACTATAAAATTGTAATAAATGTGTTCCAACTAGTTGTCTTAAAAACACGGAACAATCTCCTTAAATTTGATGTTCACTCTGTGCTAACTTATGTTGTTTGATTGTATTAACTAAATGCCGTATTTGGCTTAATGCCTGCTATTTGTTGTCCGGTTCATTTGGAAGTGGGAATGTGCCATTGTTTTTTAGGCTCACGTTGTTGTTGGTCGGTCTATTAAATCTGTAGATTTTATGCCCCCTCAAGGCCGATATTCTTGGGCTCTATCAATGCCTGTAAGGTCCATGAGTGGCTAGCAACAGCATGGGCTCAGCTGCCTAAGCCCATATTCTAGGGCAACAGCGTGCCTGTTATTTGTGTGTCTTGGCATTGGCGTTTACAATATTTCATGCCCCTAAACTTGAATTAGTCTGTCAAGTGCTGGTTGCGGCTAAGGTGGAAAGGATCACTAAAAGGGTCAAAAAAAAAAAAAACTGGATAATGGGTTTTTTTGCCCAAGTGAGAAGTGGTGGGTTCAAATTCCACCTCTTATCAATTCATTTTCTCTTATATATAAAATGTAATCCAGTTAGTTATTGAGTATTCGCCTAAATAAGAAATTGAGAGTTCAAACATCATCTTCTATCAATCACTGTTTCTTTATATAGACCATTAAAAACTAAAATAAAAAAAAAAAAGAAAAGCTAAGAGGTTGGATATTCAAACCTCATGGTGTGACTCTAAAAAGAAAAAAAAAAAAACAATCTTTTGTATCTATCTTTCCAATCATCTATTTGATAAAAAATCACCATATGTTAAAAATACTTTTATTTGACTTTTTTTGTCACTTGATTCTCAATGAGGCATGGTGTAAAGATCATCCACCGTAAAGGCATCACTTATAAATGATAATTGTTTGTAGATGTGTACAGGTACCAACTTTGGTTGATAGAATTGGCGCAACATCTTGACATCTTGACCTTGTAAGGTTTTACAGAGGTTTGAAATCCTGCTTCAACGATCGAGTAAAAATAGGAAGAGTTGGTTACATGGACAGGAACTTAGACAGGCCAACGAGGCTGATATCAGCGCATGACCAAAATCACAATTTTTTTTTTTTTGAAATTTGAGTTTTTAGTCAACAATTAATTAATGCGCAAGACGACCAACAAATATACTACCAGCTAAATAAAATAACACCGAGCCCCGGAAAAAACTGCAATGAGATGACTTCTGCCTTCAGTTTCGGTTACGAATGGGACATTTTATTGGTCCACTTGCACACCAAATGGTTTTTGACCAAAAAATATCAAATTTCAAAAAATCCCTCTGTATGAGACTCAGAGTGATGCATGATTCTCACCAAATTGTCTTGCAATGTAATGGAACATAAGTAGGAATCCCTTTTCCTTAGCGGTTGAAAAAATGAGTGTGTTTCTATTATGTGTACACAATTCGTGATTTGTTTTTTGGGATTAAGATATAGATTAACATTTTGTTATTCAGTTTTCCTTTCTCTATCGCCTCAAAATTTTTGCTTTTAGCAGTCTTTTGGAGTCTGTTTGGAATGTGAGAAAAGCCTTGAACAGAAACACTTGAAAAAAAAAAAAAGTAATGTGGAAATCAAAATTTTCTTTGTTTGGATATACCGTAGAAAAGAAACAAGAGTGAAAATTGTATGAAAATACATTGTGGGGTCCACATGTTCTTTTCTCGCTAGTTAGGTGGGAAAGTGGGACAAAAAATTAATATTGATAATATAACTACAAAACTACCTTCACCACTCATTCTCTATTCTCCCTCCCTTTTTTTTTTTTTTTTTTTTTTTAAGCTGTACCCATTGTTTATGCTTTGCAGAGAAAAGCATACATAAAAATAATAAAAAAAAGAACTAAATCAACCAGCCCATGAAATCAATATGTTACGCTTCCTTTTATGCATAAAAAAAATTATACTTTCTCAGTTGAAATAAATATACAAAAGGGCCTAAATATTATTTAATAAACATTAATTTTTTTATACTTTCTCATAATATCTAAACAGAAGATTGTATTTTCTATTAATTTTCTTTCTCACTCATTGTTTCTCATTTTGAAATTTAAAAAATATATATCCATACAAAAGGTATAGAAGCGCCTAAATAAAAATAAAAATATCAAATTAAACATATTGATTACACAAAGGTAAATGCCATTTTATAAACATTAATTTTCTTTCCTTTCACTGTCTCAATATATACAAGCAATAATTTTTTTTTCATCCATTTTCTTTGTCACACATTTTTAATATATCAAACAACTCATAAAATCATTTTCTTTAATTTCATTTTTTTCTCATAACTTTTTTTTCGCACCCTACTTTAAATCCAAACACTTCATCTTGCATTTTCAATTATACATATAGAAATCCTAACATGCCATTAATTTCCCCGACATGATCACAAAATAACGTGCATATGACATGTACAGAAAAATGGGAGAAGATTGCAAAAAGAAGAAGAAGCAAAAGAAGAAAAAAAACAGAAGAGAACATCTTTGAATTTTTTTAGTTGAAGAATTTATATATGATTTTAGCAAAAAGGAAACAAAATCAAAAATAAAAAATGCATCTGCCAAAAATAAAATAAAATAAAGCAGGGGATCGAAGTCAATTGGGACATCTACTGTAATCCTACATTGTTCTTGTACATTGATTCAGACAAAGCTGCAGGCAAAGACATCAAATGTAACTGGCTGGACGTGGAATATTGCAAGTTGAAATGGTTCCATAATCCTTATCGTATATCCAATGACCATTCTTGTCATCGAATTTCAGAAACAAACCGCCACAAAGTGGATTGAGCATCACATTCCAACCCCAGATTTTGTACCTGTAATAAAGATAAAATGTCACGCCCAATTGCACTTTAAAGTCAGGTCGTTTCAGGGCGTCCGCCAAATCTTTTGGGGACTTGCCTTCCAGGAACGGATGTTGGAATTCGCAACCCTCCGGATCATATTGGATTCCCAACGTTTTCTCTTCCTGAGGTCCGATGTCTGTTCTTGCCTTGCTCTCTAGGCCGCAGGATAATGGTTGGTTCATGAGCATAAGAGCGGGTGTCATTCGCAAAATCGTTACGTGTAGGCTGGTTTTCTGGTTAATAAGTTGCAATTCCCCATTCCAGTGGATGATGAATTTTCGGGATGGAAGTTGTTGAATGTTTTGGATTGTGAAGGATGATAGATGGAATTCAACAGGGTCGGTACTGGGACCATGTCTGCGCTCGACAAAAGTTGCTATGGCGAGAAAGACAATGCAGGATATAACGATTGCAGTGCAAAGCAGAATTTGGAAGACCCGGCAACAAGGGGTGTTGCCAGACATGGAGATCGATCAAATTGAATTGCTTAAATCAAGATACGAAGTTCATGGAATTAAGGATAGAATAATGGAACAAAAGATGAAGCATGGCCTGGCCGACCAGGAGATATTTATTGATGGGGCGGTCTAAATAAATGTGATTGATTTAAATGTAAATTTGCTTTACAAGTTGTTTGTAACTTTGAAGGCTTTTGAACGATAATCAGATGGAAATATGTTTTGGCAGGGTGGTTTTGGTTAACGTAGAAGAGAGAGGCCTTAAGTAATTTCCGTTAGGGATTCTAAAGAAAGTTCAGCAATTAAGAATCTGTTGGCTTTGGTGCCCAAAAATTGATTCAATTTTAAAAGGCAAAAACCGTTAGATTTCTATTCAAAAATGGGGAAAGACCACATGTTGATGAGCTGGTTTGGTTTGCCAGAAAAGGAACATAGTAAAGCTAAGATGTAAAACATCTCTTTCGTATTTTTGGTCAAGCATCTCTTTCTAAATATATAAGTTTTAATCAATGGATGTCCTGAACGACACATTTCAGCCTGTTTCATGCTTCATAGTTCGACAACTAAACTTTGTTCATAGTTTGGGCTAGCCTGTGCGTGGTCCAGGCTGGATGTAGGTGGAAACTTTTTTTTGTGAGGCCCCAGTTTACCCAACTCAAAAAATAGGCCAATTCGTGCTATAGAATATTGCAGGCTATGCAATATACGAAAAAGCCATAATAATCCCGCAAAAGAGAATGTAAAATTTAGATGAGGGAGAGATATTTTAAATATGTAATTTCTGGTCTAATGATCTTTCTGATAGAAAAAAAAAAAAGAAAAAGCCACAATATAATAAAAGCTGGTAATCCGTAGAATATAGCTCAATGAACTATTGACTTTATTCTTCTCAAAAAAAAAAAAAAAAAGAAACTATTGACTTTACAACATGCTGGGCTTAATCAAGTTGGTCCGTAACAATGTAATAAAAGGCTTGGGTTGAGTTTTTCGGACGAATTTGGATAGACCCGTCCAGTGAAAACAAATTTGACGCCTCTGCTAAGTGATTAACCACTCTCACTCGCACTCTCAGGCATTACAAATTAGTCGCGTCATTAGCATTCAATTCTTTGAGGGCACAACCAGGTGTGAAGACGCATAAATTTAAAAAGAACTGTTTAAATCTTGAAAATACCTAAGTTGAAAGTACGAACAATTCTTCTTTTTTTTATCAACAAAATAAAAAAAAGAGAGTTGATGTCTCACAGTTTTATTAAAAAAATTTGTACACGTTGAAAAGGAAAATTTTATAAATATATATTAAATTTTACTGAACGTCTCAATAAAAGTATAGTATTTATATACATATATCACTTATTTGTTTAGTCTTTATATGCATATATCACTTATTTGTTTTGTTTTTCACTGATTCAATAATCCAACCCGATGCCTTGCAGTGGTTTACTGATTTGTAAATATCCGGCCAGTCCAAGTCAGGATTCTGGAATAATCACAGCATTACAGCATCATACATGCTATTATGCCAGAGAAATATTATGCTGTAAGCTATGACACGCACTTTAATACCTTTTTTAAAAATAAAAATATTAAAAAGCTTTGTGATTAGAGTTTGCAGTAAAATAGTGGATGCAAATAATGTTATATCAAACAAATTTAAAAACTTCACACAGATGACTTTAAAATATTTTAAAGTAATATATGAATTTTTAAATAATTAAATTTAATAAAATATAAAAAATATAGATTAGTCGATACCGTTTAATGAATTTATACTGTTATTTTAATATCAATTAAATGAAATTTCGTCCTTGTGTCATATTTATTGTCAAAATTTCAGTTGCCCTTCAGGAAGAAGTTGCAGGGACTGCCGGCGCCGGAAGTCTGAAAAATTTTCCACAAAAGTCTTCGCCTTGGTCCATGAATTTCCTGACAAAAGCAATCAACTTTCGGTGCCCCAACCGCAAATCACGCGTCACGGTTCATACCCTTATTCATTCATATTCATATATAATATACACCAAAAATTTAAAAAAATAAAAAGCAAAAAACAAGCAAAAAGGCATCCAATGCCAGATGTTACCAAAATTTCCCTCCTTTTGTTTTCCATTAAGAAAGTCTTTTGATCCATTTACAAGGAAAAAAAGAGAGAGTCATGTGCCATAATAGAGAGCATAACCTTTTTGCACAATTTTTAACAAAACTCACACACACACACTTCATAAAAGCTAAAAAGAATAAAAAACAAAATCTCAGCATAATTGTACAACGCAAGCAAACAAGAAAGCATATTTTTGGCAGCAGCAGAGCGCATAAGTGAAATGCAAACAATAAAAACTAAATAACAAGACTATATAGTCGTTTCACTTAAATAACAATAAACAGTATTGTAATCTTATCTAATAATATCTTATAATTTATTTATTTTTTTCTCATATCAACTCCCGTCACTTCATTATTACTTTAAAATTATTTTTTTCTAAAACTAAAATGAATCCGATCATGGAATTAAGATAATAAAATTGCCAAAATACACCGCACAAAAACAACCCCATGTCAACAACACAACTGTCTTACACTACAACTTCAAGTTTAACTTTAACCCCACCCCCCCTGCCCCACAAAAAAAAAAAAAAAGAAGATTACAAATCATTTTTTTTTCTCCCTAAATTTAGGTATAACCTTGCTTGTATCTGCGAAACAGGTCTTCAGTTTTAGCGTTTCTAAAAGCACAACAACCTATCAAATACACACAAATCAAGGCAACGAGAGTTATTAGCAAAATAACGTCAGCCCTTCTCCATTCTTTCTTCAAGTTGGCCAACAATCCTGCCTTGCACGAATCGCAACTGTAGCAAAGCTGATTTTGGTCGTTGTTCCATTGCAGGCAGTCCATGTCCGCTCCATTGTTAATGGGACTTATCCAATACGTGGGATTCACAAATGTGTACCCACATTGGGTTGGAGGCTTACAGCATCCTGACTGCAGTAAGGGAAAAAAAACAAAAAAGGTAGTGACAAAAGATTCATGGATATCCAAAAGATTGAGAGGCAATATTTTCAAAAGGAAATTGTACATCATATTGTTGAGGAATCTATGTGATGCCTTTATTTATTTAGTTTTCACTTGAAGTGGAGAGGAGGATTTAATTAATAATGATGTTTAGAATTCGAATCAAATTTCATCTTAAGTTATAAACTTGGTAATCATTGGATCATACTTAGCGGTTGATTCCTTTATTTTTTTCACTCTTAGAGTGATTATGACAAAAGCCGAGCATAATGGAATGCAATTTCAGGATAGAATTATTCGCTCAAGCGTCAATGCTAAGCACTTTGTTTTCAAAAAAATTCCCACAACATACGAAAATGCTTCTTTAAAAAAAAAAAGAAAACTAAAATCTTTTTGTGTTAATTGACTGGGAGTTGAGTTGCATTGGTAAGATGCTAAAATTGCCGAAGGAAAAACAAGAATGAAGATGATCGTAGACAAGGATGGAAAACCAAAAATTAAAGGGTGATTTTTTTTACTTCTTTAGTTTTCTTCTTTACTTTTTTTTTTACAAGAAGTTTTATTTAATTTTTTGTAATAAAGTTTCAAAATCTTATAAGAAAATAGAACATAGAGACCTTCCAACCTAACTCTCAATCACATAGGTGAGAATTCGATCACATGCAGATATCTTCACTCCTCACCCTCAACTATTAGATTACCCGAATAGACAAAAAAAAAAAAAGACAAAATAGACCAAGAAGCAAGAAAAAGCAAGAGGAGAGCATGAAATGAACATATGAAATATATTTTTCTTTAAAAAAATGGTAAAAAAAAAAAAAGCACTTACCTGCAAAGGTGTAAGACGAGCATTGAAGAAATCCTGAGCCATGCGATAATTCTGATTCAGCTCAGAGCACATACTAGTTGAACTAAGGCAGCCTTTAATCCGATCCCACTTGAACGGACCTTGAACCCTCCGGCGAAGCCAACCAGAAAAATCGTCAAGATGATACTCCAGGTAGGTTCTACTAGGTTCAAGGTGACCAGAGCCCCTAATGGTGACCATATAGACAAAAACCACTAAACATGCAAGCAAGATTATGAGGATGAGCATGGCAACAAGATAAAATACAAGGAGCCATGGGATCCTCCAAAATGCTCCCACAAATCCAGCTAGAGCCACAACCAAGATCAGTATTCCCAATATGATGACAGGCCATTGTAGGATCTTGACACAGGAGTTGTCAGGCTCATTTGCTAGCCAAATGCCTGCACCGATGATTGGTATGGACAGAAGCATTGCTACGAAGTTTATAGCACCGATCACATTGTTGCTTAGTGCCATTTTGGCTAGAAAAAAAGTGGATTAAGATTTTTGTGTTATGTTTTGCTCTTGGAGCTCAAGTAAATGATAATGGAAAAGAAAGAGGAAAGAGTACAATAATAGTGAGTGATAGACCATATATTGAAAAAAAAAAAAAAAAAAAAACCTATATGGCCTGCTGTTATCGTGTGACCCACCATGTTTTTGTTCCTTACCTTGAATCCATAAAAGCTACTAAAGCAAGCTAATCTCATAATAATAATAATATATTTAAAGGGTAAGTTTGATCTTTTAGTCTAATCACTTGGAATAAAACTTTTGGTAAAGGAGGGCCTTGTACAGAAAAAGAAGAAAAGGAAGAAAAGTAGCTAGTTGTACGCCACCATCAACCATTCTAATATAATGTGTCACTTAAGAGGCAAATTATAAAACGAGTTATATTTTAATTAGTATTAAAATTATTTATAAAATTAAAAATTTTGAGTTTAAGTATCATTTAGAATTATTTAACAAAAAAAACAAAAAAGCCAAGGAAAGCAAGTCTCTAGCGTGTTCCCTGATGCCTTACCTGCTGCAACGTGGCCTCGTCTAGCTTTAGGTTGCTTGACTTGCTTCTCCTTTGAAATTTCGGAACCGAAAAGGCAATCCCACCAAAAAGCCAAAACCGATAAATTAGGGATAAGGGCTTTTATTTTCGAATCCCATCTAAAAGTAATCTAAACTCTAACAGCACGAAAATTTTAGGTCCTGGTTAATTTGATCGACTGAGGGTCAAACATTTTTTTTCCCTAGAACGCAAGATGTAAAATAAAGATTCTAATATTTTAAAATAGATCTTATGTAAAACAAATAATAATAATAATCTGTATCATTTCAACTATTAGACATTAGATATTTTATTTAATTTAATGTTTCGTTTTATTTTTAGTTGTTACTTTATTTATATTTACGCATTATATACACAAACGATGCATATTGTGCATGTATATTTATTTTTTGTATATTATACAAATACACAATATACAATGCATTTATTTTTGCAAAAAAAAAATTACTGACATATTAATATTTGTGTGTATTATGCATGTATTTAATTAATATTTGATATATTTATGTACATAAATATAATATTTATAATTTTATACAAAAATATTGAATACATTTAATAATTAATATTACAAAGATATTCTATTATATTTATGTATATATTATAGACATAAAAATATATGTATGTACACATATTATACATAATATAAATGTGTAGAATGTAAACATCTAGTTACTCTTAAACATTATATACTTATATAATTCTTAAAGAAGTTAATAATGTATGAAAAGAATCAAAATAAATAAGAATTTATATTTTTTTGACATACTATAATATATAATAAAATAAAAAATTGATAAAAAATAGTTTTTTTAATGAAGAAAAAGCCTTTAAGAATGCATTTGGTACAAGGTATAAAATAAGATAGTATAAAATAGATTAATCTTATACTACATAAAATATAATAAGCTAACACTAACATATTTTATACTATTCTATTTTATACTATATACCAAACACACCTTAAAAGAATACAAGGTTTTATAAAACAGACCTATAGATTACAAAAAGAGGGTACAAAAAAAAAGGTATTACAAGAAAATTTTATAAAACACTCTAAAATAGACATTGAAAATACAAGCAAAATTTTTAGGGAGATTTTTATTTCAAGGCTCAAAAACCGTCTTCTTCTTTATTTCATGCCTTATTTATAGAACTGATGTCATGGGGATTCGATTCACAAAGAATCACTACTTGCCTTTTAGAATAGCACAATTAAAGGTACTAGAATGTGAATACGTTATTATAGCTAGCTGTAAAGCGTTCGAATGTGGATGAATTACTTAGTTGTAAAGATTAACTATTAATTATGGTTCATAGTTTCAATCTTCATTATTATAGAATAGGTCACACTGAGCGGAGTGCTGTCGCTTTTCTCGTTAAATTTTTATTTTTGAAATACTATAATATCTAATAAAATAAAATATTGTTGAAAATTTAATTTTTATAAGAACAGCAAATCAACTCGCGGATTGACGCAGGTAAGGCTTACCTTCATCGTTTGTATCACTTGCTTCATTGTGTAAACTAACTCATTTCGTTTTCCTTTTTTTTTTTTACCAAAATTGGAAAAGTGTTAGAGTCCATGTATGATTCATATTTTGGCTTCTTGTAATGACTTAAGTTTTTGGAAGGAATTGTTTTTTAATATGATATCAGAACTTTATAACTAAGTACTATTGTATTTAAATTTTGTTATCCTTATATTTATTTATGAATTTCTACATATAAGATGAGTTTGTCTTTTATTCACGTTTTCAGCCCAATGAGCTTTTGTATGAGAGAGCATGATAAAATTAATATATGATCCATATGGGTTTCTTTCAATAGTTTGAACTTTTTGAATAGTTTCTTAATAAAAAATCAGAGATAATATTCTACATACTTCTCAAAGAAGATCGCACTCAACCCATCGCATAATTGGTTGGGTTGCTACGTTAAATCCACAACGGAGCAAACTTCATGGTGTCAATTTCTCCCTTAATTGTATCCAAACGAATAGAATTCAAATTCATAACCTCGTTTTACCAAGGACATTCTATAATTACTTGTTCAGGTACCAACTCATTTTTTGGTAGTAACTCATTTTGTTGGTACAAGAACGATGCTAATTTTGTCCCGAATGAATACCCTTAGTAGTTTCAAATCCTAGATTGACGGTTTCAAGATAAAGATTTCATAAGGTATGAGAGAGTTCAATTTCGTGGTTTTTTTTGAGTTTCTAATTAAAGAACATAAAATAAAAATTAATATTTTATAACCAATTATTATCATTTTAGTGTACTGGATAGAAAAAAAGGGATATTAACAAAAGGTCTAAAAGTGGACAGAAAATTCTAGAAATCTAATAATTTTGTTGTGAGACCATGGGACTAGAAAATATAAGTAAATTACAGAGTTGTGGCTTCGTTATCCTGGGACTCATAATGATCTAAATTTTATTAAAATTCAAGTTTGGTATGGCCGATCTAGCCTTTGAAAACTTTCTTTCTTGTTCTTTTTGCCTTTTGTTTTTTTTTTTTAATTAAGAATTCAACTCATGTTATAGCTCTATTTTTTCCCCTTTTTCCGTCCCTTCACAGTTTCCTCCTTTTAGTTAATTGATTTCGATTAAAATTTAAAATTATTATTTTTAATTTTAAAGACGTCTTTATATAGAATGTATCAAAAAGAAAAAATAAAATCTTAGAGTGTTTAAAATTTGGCTGGGCTCGCCTAGCTTGATATGTTGCAGTTGGGCTAGATGGGCTTAAACATGTTAGTTTGCTATGTGATCGAATTGAGCCGAACCGCAAAATTACTTGTCCGATTTCACAAAATTTAGACGGACCATTTGACGGAAAAAAATTAGACGCTGGCAGATATGATTGTGGGGATTTTTAGTTTAAATTTTAAAAATTATAATTATGTTAAATACTTGATAAGAAATTATTTGCTGTCTTTCAAAATCTTATTCAAATCAGTTTAAATTAACCAGTCTATTAAATTAAATACTAAATTATTTTAAACAAAAAAAAATTTAGACAAACGAGATTAGGTCTCTCAACTTGCCAATTGTTATAGGTTTTATATTTTTTTTTATTTTAATTTTTTGGTTCGTTTGCAAGTTTTCTTATCTTTTTTTTAATATGTAAGAACTTAGGATTGTACCTTAATTTTAAAATTAAGAATTCAAATAATTTTACTATTAAACCTTATTTTAGGATACAATTGAGTGACTCAAAGCAAAAAAAATTAACTTATCAAATTTGTTGTATGAGTATTTCATGATCATCAGATTATATATTTATAATCATTTGATGTATAATTACCACCAACAATATAATTTAATTTCAAATATACAATCAATTAACACAATATTACCACTCTTAGGTAGAAATGGCCAGGCCAATAAAAACCTTGCAAGTGTAACCACCTATAGTTAGCTTGTTAATAAGGACGAACTGAAGATTTTTATTGCTTAGGCGCACAAGCACAATCTAAGATTCTATTTTTTTTTTCAGGCGTCTTTCACGTTTTACAAAAGGAATTACTGTGGTGAGTCTCATACTAACAATCCCAATATTTATGCCAGGGGGATTTCTCGTCATAAAAAACCCTTGCTAATATATTACTTTATTTTTCTTGTCAAAAAAAAATATATTACTTTATTTTTTGTCTAAAAAAGATATAGTACTTTATTTAAGCTTGAAAGTACTAAGAATATACACTCTTTGGTTAAGTAAAAATTTCAGTTTAATTATTGGCAAACTAAACAGTTAACTAATTTTAATTAAAAAATTCTAATTAAATATAGAAGAAATTTTTGATGCATTTGTTAAAAATAAATACATAAGTATCATAAATAAGTAATTATTTAAAATATAATAATATTTCATTAAAATTTATTTGTTACATAATGTTTTAGTAGTAACACTTTTAAATATTATATAAAGAAAAATATACATATATAAAACAATATTTTAATTCAGTTAGCTACAGTGACAAAACTAAAAATTATAGCCATAAAAAAAAATAGTCATTATCAGAAAATGGCTAATTTATGCATCAAATTATCCATTGTTCCCTTCTCTGAAAACAATGGCGACGGCATTTGAGGCAGCGGCAGCGCTTTCTCTTCTGTCAGTTCACCCTTCTTCATCATCATCATCGTCGTCGTCGTCTAAATATCTCTCATTTTCCTCCAAACAGCCGCCACTCTCAATAAAAACCAATTCTTTCATTTCCACCCCTTTGGTCTCCACCACATGCCCTCCCTTTTCAGAAAGCAGGAAGCTTTGCTTTGAACAACTATGCTCCACAGCGCAGGAAGTTGCAGCAGAGACTACAACTGAGCAAACCCACGAAGGAAACCTCAAGAGAAAGCTGTTTGTGCTCAATTTGCCGTGGTCTTTCTCTGTTGCTGATATCAAAAACCTCTTCGGCCAATGTGGAACTGTGTCAAATGTTGAGGTTGTTCTAATTCTTGCATTTTTCCCTTATTGCTTCTCTTTTTAATCTTGCTTTCTTGTTTTTGAATTGTGCGTTTTTTTTTTTTTTTTGGCATAATTTGATGTGGGTTTTGGTTTATATGTAAAAAAAAATTAGATAGTAAAGCAAAAGGATGGGAAGAATAGGGGGTATGCGTTTGTGACAATGGCTTCTGGGGAGGAAGCTCAGGCTGTGGTTGACAAATTTGATTCTCAGGTATTTTCTATTTTTTTTTTCTTAACCTTTTTCTTGCCATTGGTATTTTGTTTTCTCAGCTATGCTGTATCAAGTGGATTATTGTGCATTCTATTGGAATTTTATCAAATTCTACTTCATGTTATTTTCATAGGTTTTGAATCATGGTTGTTATAGCTTTATTAATGATTAGTTTGGTCATTGTTTCGTTGATCGATTCCTTTGGACAATTGTTCCATTAACTTCATTGCTAGTTTGCTGAACTTTGTTAATGCTATGCTCATCACTTTAAATGGTGATTATAAGAATTGGTGCAGCTAATACACCATTTTCCAGTTTTAGTCCTTATGATACTGTGGCGTAGGAAGTGTCAGAGCGAATTATTAAGGTGGAATTCGCTAAGCGTTTCAGAAAACCTTCTCCTCCACCTCCACCCGGTGTGCCCATTGGAGAAACACGTCATAAGCTTTATGTGTCAAACCTTGCTTGGAAGGTCAGAGCTGGTAACCTGAGAGAATTCTTCTCCGCCGATTTCAAACCTGTTTCAAGTAAAGTTATATTTGATGGTTCTACGGGAAAATCTGCTGGCTACGGGTTTGTCTCGTTTTCCACAAGAGAGGAAGCAGAGGCTGCAATATCTGCTTTAGATGGGAAGGTAAAGGAAAGTAGACTTATCTTGTTGGCATTAAATTTATTTTTTCTCCTTTAAATTGGTATAAGATTGAAGTTAGTAGATATATTGGCCAGAAAATCACAAAAGTTTTAGTGGATTTATGTCTCTAGAATCTTATTGCTAGCTTGTGCATTATTGTCCTTGGATTTTATGCTCACGTTATCTTCTCTTTCTGTATATTGTTTAATCATGGTAGAAAATGAGAATCAGCGATACATTTACTAATTTGTTATACTTTTCCATACTTACCATCTACTTAATGCTATTGGTTTGGATTTATGCTTTTTTAGTAGCATTACTAGTCAATCCCTTTTTTTTTTATTGGTGTGATAGTATGCATCTTCTGTTTCCCATTCTTCAAGAAAATTTTCCTATCATCTGAACCTGAAAGGATTTTGGTAGTTCATCAATCAACTTTTTCAACTAGCTGGATAAGACAAACTTTGTGGCATTTCCAGCCTCTGGTAAATTCACCTGCGGTCGCCAACAAGCTTTGGCTCAATGGTATTCTTAGAGAGAGAGGTCTCATTTTTGAATTTGGTCAAACCCAATGGTTCAAATTAAAATAAAATAAAAACCACCTCTGCTGACATTTTTCATTTGTTACAATGAGTGATAAATTATACCATTTGACATCTTTATCAAGGTGTGATAAGGTGGGAAGCTGCAGAGCTTGGGGAGACTCTGAATAAATATTTTCCATTAACGACATTGCTTGGAGGTGGAAGATTGGTGTTGGCCCTCAAGCCTTAAATAACATGAGCATTTATTTCCATCAAACATTACGTGACTGCCGTCCATCGCTGAAGATTCACATACATTTTGGCACGCATGTGTTGTTGCACTGCTCCATAGACTTTCTTTGCCGATCATACATGAGTTAAATGCAATTTTACGTTAGTATGTGAGACTATGCACAGATATGTAATCCTTCCAATTTAATATCATGTTAGGAACTAATGGGGCGTCCACTTCGGTTAAAATTTGTTGAACAAAAGGCGGATGAACCCGGAAGTACAAATCAAGATGAAGAAAATTCCGCAGACCAGCCTGGAGAATAACAGACATAGGACTATTCTGACAATCTTAATCTGGAATTGCAGACTGCTCATACAGATATGGAGCAGCAAAATACCACAATCTCAGTGCTCCAAATTATTTATTCAATGTTTTTTCTGTGGTCTGTGTATTGTTTTAGCATTTCATGAGTTATTTGTAGTAATATTTATTTTGTGCCTTATATAATTGCCTGTAACAAGTGTAACAATTTTTATCCATAGACCTTAATTTTTAAATGAAGAAAAGCAGAAAAAGAAAATTGTTTTCATATAACATCACAACCGGTGAACATTAGTGTAACCAAGTTGCCTGTCCCTCTATAGTTTTTGAGACATTTATGTTACTGTAATTGGAACAATGTACTGTCTCACTGACAAATGTTCTTTTCAATGTCCCTTTGTGTTGAATTTGGTATCCAATAACACCTATGTTAATACTGGTATAGGATTTGCTCAACCACCTTGTGTATCAACAAAATTTTATGTGAGGAGGAGTTAGGTGGGTTTACCACACGATGATGCGTTCCAGGTAATGAGTGCTATAAGGTGCCAATATTAAGTTTCTTCTTCTTTGTTATAGAAATGAAATGAGTGGTTGAAGATTATTGCCTCTCATCAAAATGGAGATAAAGTATATCTGCATCAAGGACTTGTAAATTTGATCCAGTTGTGTTAGAGAAGTGAACGCCTAGATGATGATTTACTCTTCCTGCTTGTTGCTGTGCTTTTTCAGTCTAAAATGGAACCAATACCTCATAATTGAATAGCTCTTCCTGTGAGATCAGTGCCTGTTAGTTTAACAGACAAACGGGAGAAGCCGGGCCTTTGGTGACATCTTAGAAAGTCAGCATTAAGTTTACGCACATACACAATCAATATAAGTACTCAGGGTTGAATGTATTTTTTTTTGACACAAGAAAGTAGTCATCTGTTAATGATAATCCCGAGATAACAAAAGGTGAAGGTCTTGCGGTGGGTTGCACGTCCAGTCCATAGGGCATGAACTCCTGATGGAATGACATGCAACGTTAGACCACAAAAATAGTACAATTAGAAAGCTTCAAAAACCAAAATAGGGTTGAATGAATTTGGGGTAAGAGTCTGCATGGTCTGTTCATTTGCTTGTTTCCTTTGCACTTGAATGGTTTTGCATTTTGTCTTAGATGATTCTGTTTTTCTAGAGTGCTTCCTTTGTTATTGCAATTTTCAGGCCACAGATGGCAACAAAAACTCTCACATGTCATTACAAGTTGATTAAAATTATGGAATTCTTTTATTACTAGGTGATATTTGGTACTCGTTTCTGTTATGGTTTCAGATCTATCTCGAATAATAGTATCCATCTGGATACTTGTTGAAATTGGATTTGAATTGTTGAAATTGGATTTGAATAATACAATACAAACACCGTTCCTTTCCTTTAAGATGGAAACAAATTCTCCTCAAAAGAAAGGGTGATTACAGGTGGTCAATAAGTTTCCTACGGATCTGGATCCCAGCTATAAAATGTTTTAGTGCTGTGTTCTTGATGACTGAGCTTAATAAGGTAACAAAGAGGAGAGGTTGGTCTTATATTTAAAATACTTCTGTAAGATAATTGTGCAGGAGACCTCTTGTAACTTTTATACTAGTGTGTGTTTGGAACTTCAAGAAAACTACCGGTTGGTCATTTTGTTTTATTTTATTTTCCTTGTTTGTTGGCGTAAAAGAATATTAACTTACCATTCGATGAGATAGCCTAGCTGGTATCTCCTCTTGCATTGACTCAAATTCGAGTTTTCATGTTCTTACCATGCACTCAAATGAAGAGAAATTTGTTGATGGGTGGTTAAAAAGTTCTCCAAGGAGACCAGTGAATTTTTGACTTGTTAATATCGTGATTAAACGCAGAGAGACTCACTTGAGTGATGGGTCCTTAACCCATGGCTTTAATCTGTATATGCGATAATCAAGTTATTTACGATTTTTTTTTTTGCATTCAAGAAAAAAAAAAAAGAATATTAACCCTTGTTTCCTGGGAGAGAACCTAGCAGCTTTACTACTGGAACACGCGGTTGGTGGTAGTCATTTATAATTCAAACTGCATTATTGGTATGGAAATGTGTGATAATCAGATCATTATAGCACCACTAAGGTTAGTGGCTTTGGAGAAGGGGGAAGACTGCTGAGAAAGCGAAAATTAAAGGAAAAAGGTTGTGTTTAAGCGTATATGGAGTTGGCTGGCTGGTGGGTTGGAGCGGTCAAAGACTTCTTGGTTCTCACGCAGGACTCATTAAAGCTTGTTCAATTGACTGAAATTTCCTTAACCCATGAATCTTCGCTTTAGCAGTCAATAGGTTCATATACAACTCTGCCATCTCTTTGAAAGTATCATCCTAGTTTCTTGAGCTTGTATCTACCTATGCTTATGTGCTTTTGAATCTTGTTTTTTTTTTCTTTTTTTTAATCAAGAAAAAAATATGTATCATAATAATATTAGTTATCGTATCTGTGAGACGAAATTAGAGATTATTTATTTGACGTCTTCATTCAATTTTTCTATAAGAATGACTTATTATTAGAGTACTGTTAAGACTCATATCTTTGACTATTGGAAATACAAAAAAAAAAAAGAAATGAAAGGTTAAATAAAAAAAATTCATATAGAGATTAAGACGTTAGAGCAAGTTAATCAAGAGAAGGCTTCATTTTCTTGATATGCTAGTGTTTCTTTAGTTACATTAGATCTATACATAATTGAGTAATTTGGAGAAAAGAGTGCACTAAAGACAACGGCCTTCGCTGCATGCGCATACAAAAAAAAATTTGTCCTATTATAGTCATTGTTACAATGACAGATAAATTTTATATAATTATAATATTAAAAATGAATAAAAAAAACAAAAAAATTATACTTTTTTTATATATTTTACTATTATAATTACATAAAAATCTATTTATTGTTATAATATGATACTTTTGTATACAATTAGTATGGCCATTAACATTTCCCGAGAGACAACATAGGGTTTGAGCATATGATGGGGCCCCGTTGGTTGTGTTTCTTTTTTTTGTGGGGCCCTGTTGGCTGTGTTTCTGCTTGCGAGTACCTGAAATAAATACCATGCTCCCTGGTGTTGAATGGAGTGAATGCATACATGCACAATGGCTGACAAACAAGTCCCATCATAAAGATGGAAATGAACCTAGCAAACAAGCATCACAAAATTGACTAAAATTTTGGCATTAAAAGGCTAAAAGAAATTATTAAGAGTCCGTTTGGAGACGTCGTCAGTTTTTTGTTTCTACTTTTCAATTTTTGTTTTTTGTTTTTGCTGTTTGCTGAATTTTTGTATTTATTACTGTCAATTTTTATTTTTTTTTCTATAAGAATAAAAAAATAGATAGAAAAAGGATAGTGAGAGAAATGGTAAAAAGAGTATAAATATAGAGAGAAAAATGGGGGAGAGAGAGAGAGAGAAAGAAAGAGGGTAGAGAGAGAATGAGCAGAGAGAGAAAAAGGAGAGAGAAAGAGAGAAGAAAGAGAATGAGTAGAGATAATGACATAAAGAGAAAGAGTTGAGAAAGAATGAGTAAACAGAATAGTAGAGAGAGAAAATGAGAGAGAGAGGGTAGAGAGAGAATGAGTAGAGAAAATGACAAAGAGAGAAAAGAGAAAGAGGACAGAGAAAGAACGAGTAAAGAGAATGATAGAGAGAAAAAAAAATGAGAGAGAGAGAGGGTAGAGAGAGAATGAGTAGAGAGAATGGTAAAACAAGAAAAAAGTGAAAGAGTCTGGGTAGAGAGAGAATGAATAGAGAGAGAAAAAAGAGAGAGAGACAGGGTAGAGAGAGAATGAGTAGAGAGAGAAAATAGAGAGAGAGAGGGTAGAGAGAGAATGGTAGAAATAGAAAAAAAAGGAGAGAGGAGAGAGAGAATGATAGAGATAGAAAAAGGAGAGAGAGAGTAGAGAGAGAAAATAGAGAGAAAGAGGGTAGAGAGAGAATGGTAGAGATAAAAAAAGGAGAGAGGAGAGAGAGAAAATAGAGAGAGAGAGGGTAGAGAGAGAATGGTAGAGATAGAAAAGGGAGAGAGGGGGTAGAGAGAGAATGAGTTGAGAGAGAAAATAGAGAGAGAGAGGGAAGAGAGAGAATGGTAGAGATAGAAAAAAAGGGAGAGAGGAGAGAGAGAAAATAGAGAGAGAGAGGGTAGAGAGAGAATGGTAGAGATAGAAAAGGGAGAGAGAGGGTAGAGAGAGAATGAGTAGTAAGAGAAAAAATATAGAGGGATAGAGAGAGGATGAGTAAAGAGAGATATGGTAAAGAAGGTGGATAGAGAAAGAAAATGTTGTGAGAGAAAGTATAAAAAAAAAAGTGAAAAACAAAATTGGAAAGCTATTTTTATTATTTTTCTAATTTGATTTTTTTCTTTGAAAAACACTTTTAACTTTTCAACAAAGAAAAGAAAACAAAATTAATAACAAACATGTTTCCTGTTTTTTTTTTTTGTGAAAAATAAACAAAAAATAGAAAACTTAAACCACTCCAAACGGGCTCTAAGTGAATGTGATCTATGATTTATGTGAACACAATGGCACAACGATTTAGGATTGATGGGTCCTTACACCAGACTAAATCACCAGCAGGATCAATTCAGAACATGTGGATAAGAATTCCACGATAATCAAGAAAAGGCTTCGTTTTTTAGCCACTGCTTGAATTGCTGTGTTTTTCTGGTTTTCTTCTTGGCACGCGTGCCACTTCAATCATGTCAAATCCTTGTTGCTTCAAGTTGTTTCCTACTTTCCTCTTGGCCCATGACTGCATTTGAAGGTGATTCCTTGTTAAACTTAAACTACACTGATAACTCCATTTCTGCCTTGGTTATTGGCCTTTGGACTGCATATTTTGGCATGATTTTTCCAAAGCATATCAAAACTCAATCGGGATCCAATATCAAGTGTACGCAATCCTAATGAAAAGCACATTTGTTTTGCTTCTTATGTTACTTTTCTGCTTCAGTGATTTTGCTCATTCATTTCCTATACCGGAATATGATATCCAGAATTGCATTTTTTTTTTCCTTTAACTTGATTGGAATCATGTTCTCTATCTCTCTGAGTGTCGACTGCGGACAGGTCGAAACTGATCACCTCCATCATAGCCAGTAGATAATTTTTTTTTTCTTCTTACTTGGGTTTACTAATCTTACTGACAAATATATCGATTGAGGGCATTGTTACGTGGCCAGATAATTTAGTGGCCAAATTGTGACCATATTGCAAGCAAAGATACATTTTGTGCAGCTAAATTCAAAAAATATGCATCGAAAAAAATAATTATATTTTTTATTGCACATTTTATTACTGTAGTTGCACAAAATATAATATTTATTACAATATAGACACAATTTGACCACCAATCTGGTTGGCCACCTAAGATTTCCGATTGGTGAATGCTCATAGGCATCGTGGATGGTTAAAAGGGAATGTTTGAAACTTTGTAAAGAGTTATGCTTAAGTATCTGTTGGCAGTACAAAAAGGTATATTGGGATTATAATAGGCCACTAAGGGGTTATCATTTGGGTACTGGAGAGGGTAGACCACTGAGAAAGTGAAAATTAAAAGAAGAGAAAAGGTGGCCCTCCAGTTAAGAAGGTATTGGTGGTTGGAGAGAGAGAGTTGTAGGTTCTTCCTTGTGACTCAATTGGCTAGTAATAAAATAACTTTCATATGACTCTAATTCAATTTGATATTTTCTTTAATTGAACAAGTTTTTTTAAGGATAAATCTGTATCATTTAGTTTCTTTTTCCTTTTTTTTTTTTTCATTAGACTTGAGTTAGATTGTGAACTATTCAAGTGAAGATTACTATTCCTATCTTATAAAGCACTCATCTCTTTATCCAAAAATCTTTAGCCCTGTATTTCCAAGATAATTGGTTAATTAAATTCTTTAACTAGAGTAGTGTCCATGTATCTACCAAGAAGAGAAAAGATGGTGATAGGAAGGAAATAACATTGAAAGGATTCCCTATATTATTTGGCTTTTTTTTCCCCTTGTTGGCTTATATGTGCTTTCTCTGTTAGTTGGCTGTTTTCTATTGGCAGGTTTTTTTTATGTCATGTCAAAAAAATTGTGCCTTGGCGGTAGCTAACTAAGATGAATGCGAGGAAAGATATGTAGGTTCTAGAGTTTACGAGAGAACATATTCGTGCCTCAAGTGGGATCTAGAGACCATTGCACACCTAGGCCCCATAAGTCAGCACCTTGGTAGTACATGGCCAAGGGACAATGGACCTTTATAGCGTGTATTGAATATAGTACAAGATCTCTACTTTATATAACATTAAAATAATTATATAATTTATTTAATAATATTTAATTATTTATTTATTATTTTTTTAAAATTCAGTTATCTAATAACTTATATCACTTTGATCTCACTTAAAGAATTTTACTAAGTATTTTCTCTAGTATAATAAATCTTGAATAATAATGTCTTCTGTCCCATCACATTCTTTCCTTTTTAATTGTGATGTTTTTCTGTCAACAGTAGTAACAAAGAAATTCTGCCTAAGTGAGCAATTACGCCTGTAACAGAAATACATTCATATTGCATAGTGCAAGGGGCAAGGAAAACAAGGAAAGATGGGAATAAGAAAAGATTAATGTGGACCCAAAGTCTTTCCAACTCCATTGCAAGAGACTCTTAAGTGGTTTGATCCTTTCTCTATGCAAGGAAAAAAGAAATGAAAAGAACAACCAGTTTTGCAAGCCTGGAATTGGTGTACTCAAAGGTTAAAAAAATCTTTGTTTGCTTGCTTAGGTAGGCTGCAGGCAGGTATGCAGGTGAACCAAACTGCAACAGGCTTGTAAAATATTAAAAGCATTGATTACTTTAATGAATTCCCCATCCAACATCATTTATGTCCTTAGTCAACAAATTATTATCTCCAAGAAAAGATGGTTAAGAAAGAAAAAGAAGTGAGCAACACAAGGAAAAGAATAGAGGAAAAAAGAAAAAGGGAATTATCATCATCTGCACTCTTTCCTTTCTTTCCATGTAAGCTCCTTTCCCTGCTTTTACACCACCCCTGTCTCTTGAAATTCTCATTGCAGGAAATCTGCAGTAACAGTTTGTTATATTTTTCTGATATGCCACCCATCCAAATGCAAATTTAAGGTAATCTCTTTTCAATCTTTTCTTTGGCATCAGATTTGCAAACAAAAGTTCTCAAATTTACTTTGAGTTTCTGTCTTCAACTGGTTTCAAAAGAATTTTGATTTTTCTGTCAATTCTATTCATTTCTGTCAAAAGAGTTTCTGTTGAATTGTTTTGTTAGGCAAATTTTTTCCCAGTAATAGTTGAAATTAGAATACTATGTTTGAGGTGCTAGTAGGGTAAGTCTGGCTAGCAGGGTTTTTCATGGCATCTCTAGGCACCCCTAAAACATGGATTCCATACATGAACACCACAGACTGTTCTCAAGGATTTTGCAGCTTATACTGTCCACAATGGTGCTATATCATCTTTCCGCCCCCACCTCCTTTTGAATTCCCTGATGACAATTCAGGCACCAACTTCTCCCCTCTTGTCATTGCAATTATTGGCATTTTGGCCAGTGCTTTCCTTCTGGTAAGCTACTATACCTTAATATCCAAATATTGTGGAACCAATGATTCAGCAAGAAGAGGAGAGGCTCATGATCATCAACATGTGGAATTGGGGGACAACAACAACCCATCTTTCCATGAGCCTTGGCATGTTGCAACAACAGGCTTAGATGAGGCTCTTATCAAGTCCATCACATTATTCAAGTACAAAAGAGGAGATGGGTTGATTGAAGGGACAGATTGCTCTGTTTGTCTTAGCGAATTCCGGGAAGATGAGAGCATAAGGCTCTTGCCTAAATGCAGTCATGCTTTCCATGTCCCTTGCATTGATACATGGCTTAGATCTCATTCCAATTGTCCGTTGTGCCGGGCCAACATTGTTTTTTTTAGTGTTTCACAGCCTCAATTACCTCCTCCAGTGACACAAAGTCTTCAAGGCAATGAATCTTTGCCAGACACCCTACAAGCTAGCGAAAACGTTGCTGTGACACAAGATCTAGAAAGGGTAGCAGCTGTAGAAGAAGAGATTGTCCAAAATGATGTGAATCCGAAGACCCCATTTCGAGTTTTCAGTGATCTGGGAAGCATAGATGATAGGAACACTATAATTGAGATCAGAGATGATGGACATGAGCACATCAGAAGATCGGTTTCAATGGATCATGCATGTCATAGCCGCGTTTCGGTTGCTGATATCTTAGACATGAATCAGCAGGGATGAAGTTATTCAAGTGGGAGATTGCTCTGCAGATGTTGGATCATCTTCAAAGAATTCAGCACAAGCCTGCAAATCTGACCACAGATCAAGAAGGGTCTTGAATTGTGTACTCAGTCCTATTACATTGAAAAGGCCATTCTCTAGGGGAAGACTTACTCTCAGTAGGCAGACAACAGTGCACGAAACAAGCAGCCCTGTCTAATTTTCTGTCTTCTTACCTTTTTTACTCTTTTAGTTTTCTAAAGAATTGGAAGATTTCGACCGAAAAAAAAAATGGAAGATTTCGACCGAAAAAAAAAAACAGAATTGGAAGATTTATTAGTTACTTAGTACAATGTGGAAAAAGGTTTGAAAATGTTGCTATTTTTGTTGATCAATCTCTTGATATGTTTTATGCCAGTGTGAGATAATGGATGCAATTAGTTCATATTTTTCACCTATATCTTTTCATTAATTATCTACAACTTAGTTGTGATATTTAATAAGACATAGAGATCTAGTTTGCTAGTACTCAAATCGTTTTCATGACTAAAGATTTCGACTTCAAATTACAATCTAAGTCAATTAACCGAAAAAAAAAAAAAAACAGATAGGAGAGAACATGGCCACTTGGTCAGTGGAGAGCAAATTATTGTGCGGGATCGTAGCATTCCTATGATTATATGATGGGATTGAAATAAGCAAAGCTCACATATTTAGAGACTTCCTACCAATATATAGGAGGGAAATCATATAAAAATTAGAATGACCACCTACCCCTAGGATAATTGTTGTGTGCTGTGTTTCATCTATAAATAAGCAAATGACAAAGGCAAATGACAATATCCAGCTGCAGGTGTGTATCCGTGCGCAAGATAAAGGAAGTGGCTGATATCGCCGGAAAATTTGCTCGATTACAACGAAGTCTCAATTTTTTATAATCATTGTTATATATTTTTTAAAAAAAAACAGCAATAAAATATATTTTTTTTATTGTAAAAAGCATCACGATAATTTTTAAAATTAAAAACCTTGTTGCAATCACACAAAATTTCAAATAAAAAATTTCTGCGACCCTACTTTTTAAAGTAATGTAAAATTTGCTTTCGGTCTATAGACTTCAATAATATTCTCCATTGTTATTGCCCTCTCGCCAAGCTCAAAGCTGAAGTTTTTGCAATGGCGGCCAGCAACTCTACTTCTCCTTTTCCTCGTCTTTCTGCTCTCTTACGATCATCATCCCACCACCTTCTCCTCGGAATCCTCCTTCTGAAAGCGCGTTTTTATCGGATTTCGGCGTCGAATTCTGAGTTTCCGGCGAACTTTGCGCGAAATTCTTAGAAGAAAGCCACACGAGAGCATAATTGTTGTAGAGAAATGTAGTGGTCGAAAAACGACCCCGTTTTGCACTACGCAAACTCAATTAACGGACGATGCTGACGGACGTTAACATTTTGTCCTCGAATGACACAAAAAATAAATAAATAATAATAATAATAACAATATGGCATTCAAATTGTATTTTCGGTAATAATCCTCCCGTTACCCTTCTCTCATATTGATGTTTATTTTCTTTTTCTTGTGCTATTTCCGGACAAAGCTAAGAGTAATCAATATTCAAAATATGACTGTCTTTTTTTTTTTCAATAAATAAGAAAATTGAGTGGTGCCTTACAAATTTGATAAAAAAGATTATGTTGTCTTACCTCAGATAATAGATAAGAACTGTTAATATATGTTAAACTCTATCAAATACTTTAACACAAATTTGAACCAGAACTTTATGGTACAAACGAATCTGTTAATTATTATATACCATAATCATCTATGGTAACCTAGAATGTAAAGTAGAATGGCCAATGAATACTGCATAAAGAATAAATAAAAAAGAGACTTCGTTATGGTTAAATGTGATTAAAATGTTAATTTGTCTTGTATCTTAATGAAAATCTACATCACTATTGATGAGTCTCACGCTACTACGGGCCAGACTGAAAGCAATTATAGTAGTTTCTTTGTACTTCATGTTCAAAAATTAGACATCAAAATCCATTATAGTTGTTTTCTTGTACTCCATGTACTATAAAAATGTCAGGATATGTTTTGGATGAAGCCAACCGATAACAAAGTGGTAGTTGCTGTCTACCAGCCAAGCCAAAAGTATCAGCATTTCAGTGACAGCACCCGCAACATGAAGTCATGGTCATAAGACTTTGATCCTAACAATGCCTCTTAAACATGATTAAGATCCCTGATCCAGCTTGTCAACGAGCCATTTCTACAGAATCTCGTTTCTCGGTGTTCCCAAATTACGGTTTAAGTTCGCTTGGTCCTCAAAACAATAATTGTGTTGATGATAAATTGGGACTCAAGTTGGTTAACAATAATCACCAATGAGTCAGTGATGTCTGGAATTGGAATTGTGGGAAATAGCTTTGTTTGTCATATCAAATGACAATATACGGGGTTTGTTTGTTTAAAAACATTTGGAAACACATTCCATAATCACATCAATATTGATCATTTAATGATCACAATGATTCATTATTTCTTCATGAAACAAAGTAAAGTCTCGAATAAATTTCTTGGTAGGCATGTAATTAAAATCCCTTTAGTACTTTTTCAACTCACCCAAATTTCGTCAGACCAAATGTCTCTCAGACGCTGCTATATTTCACATTTTCATATTTGCCTGCTAGCCATCAGTAGCATCAACCCAGTTAGAAGGCAACGGCAGGCAACTACTTTAGAACCAAATAAATAATTATAATAATAACAATTGGTGAATTGTCTAGAGAATAAATTGATTGTCAGGAGTTGTTATGCAATATGTTGATTGAAGATATGAGGCAAGAAAAATCACCATATTCTCAAAAAGAATAAGTCCTGCAGCACCCCCTGCTTCCTTTCAGTTGCACTACCTACCTGCCCTGGTTCACCTTGCTTTTGAGTTTGGCAATTGCAGATATAAGAAGCTCACAAGTTCAAGGGTGTTGAACCGCACCCTTTCTCCACGTATATGACCCCCATAACCTTAAAGGTAGATCACCCAACTTCCCCCTGTCCAATTATCTTGTTTCTATACGTTATATGTCGAGACCACAGTTTCTTGGCACTCATTTCAGTATCTAACAGCCTGTAAGCTGTGTTAGCATCCAACATCCTCTATAAGTATCTAGCAGCCTGAAATCCTAGAATCTGAATTCTTACGTGTAATGGGTAAATGGTCTTTCCTTTCAATGATTTTGTTGGAGGAGGATTGTCTGTAATTAATGCATTAGTTTACAAGGCCTATTAACTGTTAACTAAGTTGCAGGATTGCAAACCAGCCATATGTAGTGAACAAATTTTCTATGTATCTTTTGACATTAAAATCTCTTCAGTATTCTCAACAGAATATATGCATCAATAAGGGGGCGGGGGGGGGTGGCAGGCAGAAGAAGAGACAAGTAAGAAAACAAAATTTATACTTTGTTGATATCCCCTGCTGAACTCCCTGATACCTCTACGGAGCCACTGTTTTGGGAGCCTGAAAACTCCCCAAAAGTAATACAACTTCGCGCTGTACCATGTCCCCTTACAATTTTTACCTTCACATGTTTTGGCAATCTCAAAGTAGACTTATCTTCCTCACCTCCAGACACAACTATCGAGTGTCCCGTTGAATGTGACCTCGAAAATCTTCCCATATTCTCATCCCTGCCATTTTCTCTGCTTGCGGCACGCGCCACTCCTTCATCATTTCCTACATCGTCTTCCTGTCCATAGTCTTCCGGAATAGCAATGCTAATAGCACGGTCTAAACTTCCATTACTTTCATGAGCATCACTGTTGTTGTGGGCATCAAGTGTTAGAGTCTTTTCCAATGTCTCCTTAGGCAAGTCAAGATCTCTACGACAAACCGGGCACGTCTTGTGAGATCCAAGCCAAAGATCAATGCATTCTTGGTGGAAAACATGGTAGCAAACTGTTAAGAGCCGAAGAAAATCATCGTCCGAGAACTCTGCCAAGCAAATAGCACATTCAAGGCCATACTTTTCGCGTCGAAAGTCTTTGACATTCGAATACGTAAATGCTGGAAAAAGCTGTATTAGAGAGGGATCAAGCCCCAGGTATGCAGGTAAACTAGCAGGATTTACAAGGCCTCCTGAAGGGGTACGCCGTAGATGCCAATTGCTAACAATGCTATCCATGAAACACCTACAAAAGTATATGGAGAAAAAGCCTATAAAGAAGCAAATAATGAGAATTGTAGTCAGGATGATAGTTACTGGAGGAGAGGCAAAATTTGCTGATTGCTGGCCGGATGTAGAATCCGTAGGCGACATTGAACAAAAAGCCGCTGCCTGATGCGGTGGCCGGAGATTACCCTTTTTCCGGCCCCCAGTTTTTTGCATGGAATTGGAAAATTTACGGTAAATTAATGAGAGGTACGGAGGATAGGAAGGAAAAAGAAATGTGGGTGTTGGGATGCTTAAGATTTTATGTTGGTTAGGTAACTGAAATGTCAACAGGAAGAGAGAAAGAAGGAGGCAGTTCTTTGTGAAAAGTGCATGGCTCAAAATTGGAAGTGAGGGGGTGATGTGGAGAGATTGGTTTTGTGTCCTTGGTAGAAATAATGGCTATTGAGCGAGTCATTTGTGAGAAGGTTGAGGGGCTTTGTCTGAACAGTAGCAACTTGCCCTCAACAAAATCCTCTCTTTCACTATTTTTTGCCCAAAAAACCGAGAGAGAGAGAGAGAGAAATTGACATGTTTGGTTTTTGAAGTACTTGGTTCCTAGTTTTCATGTCTTATGATCAAGATTTTATTGGAACCATATTAATGAGATTTTTTTTTTGTTGAAAAAATGAAAAATCGAAAGTGGTGCTTAATCATTCTATCAAAGAATAATGTCTATGCTTAGAGAGGATGAGTCTAACTTAAATAATTACGACATGAATAGTACTAGACCAAGTATAATTTTAGTTCTATCAAATTCCTTTGTAACATTTAATATATTAATGAGATTTTTTGTTAAGGATGAAACATATTTGAGCAGTCTTTATTTAGCTATAGTACCATAGTTGGCATGTAAGACGGCATGCCAATCATTTTTTTCTCCTCGTCCTTAACAAACGAGAAATTTTCCTTCCTTAAGCCTTTGTTGGACCTGCTTGGGGGGCCGTTGGGCTAGCTCCTAGCTCCCGCAGTTAAGCAAATCAATCTTAATACAACTTTGTGATAGCTTTGATCGAAAAAGCTTGTTAAGCTTGATAGTTTGGTTGGGTAAATTGTTTTACAGCCCAACGTTTTGCTTACTTCCAAGGACGTGGTTCGACGCATTTGGTGAATGGGACTGAATCTGAATTGGACAACCTAATCCTACCCTTTTTTTTTTTTTATAATGAAAACAACATTGAATTTGAGTTTTTATATATAATTATATTTTAAATAATATTAAAATAATTATACAATTTATTTAATAAAATTTAATAATTTTTTTAAAATTTTGTCATTTAATAATTTTTATTCCTTTAATCTGATTTTAATCTTATATAAATAATTTTACCAAATATTTTTCAACAACATATTCACTGACAAATCAGATTTGCTGAAGTGTCCATGTCGGATATATGTCTGATATAAAAGGTACCAGACACATATCCGACACATCAAAATTATTTTCACCAAAAAATTAAAAATTGAGATATAATCAAATATGTCAAGAATACGTTCAAACACACAAAAGACACGGCTTAAAAAAGCCTTAAAAAAAACCAAAAAGAAAGGGAGTGATGGCTGGGGGCCATCTCTGACATGGTGGACAGGCCCTCTTTTTTTTTCGAAAAAAAAATGTAAAACCCGATAGGAAGAGAGAGAGGATTTGATTTTTTTTTTCTTAATTTGTATGTTTTCTTCTTGTGTTAGTACTCAATACATATTAGTATATATTATTTTTAAACACACCAAAATAATATTATGAAATTTATTTTAATTAACAAATTTAATTTAATTTAAAATTTATATTATAATTTATATTATATTTTAAATAATAATATTTACTTAAATTTATATATATATATATATAAACGTAAGTATATAAGCATGTAACATCATATCCATGTTTTAATTTTTTAAAATTGATGTGTCGTCATATCTATGTCCACCGTATCTATATCCATCGTGTCCATAAACATGGCAAAATGCGAACTAACATTTTAGATTTTTGATATACAAATGCGTTAAAATGATTGCATCCTGAAATGGAATGTAATGAAAGGCTATTTGACAAAATGCAACAAAAAAATATTTCTCCAATATGTCCTTTCCTGAAACCATTGTTTCTTGAATATTGTTATTAATGGAATAAGAATACCGACCCGAGAGAGGAACTAAATTTTAGTCACTCTTCTCCCGTCTTAAAATTTGCATTGGAAATTGTTGGCGTTCGCTTCCGCGTTTCCGCTGCCCAACATGGCTAATAACATTTCACCTTTTCATCAATTATTGTAGGCAGATGTCTATTGATCCACCTGTGCTTCTCTACTCTGAAAATCAACCATCAACTTGTTCAGCTTCTTGTCGCTTATCCTCTGTTGTATCATTTTCGTGTCCTGATCACAACTGCCAATAACATACACACAAATGTAATTAGCATGAATGGTAGTGTCGCGCAATATTTTATGAACTCCATTACCTGACTGACACTTTTTTTTTATCTACTTAGAGGCCCATTGGACATGACTGGCACTATTAGGTAGTACCAGAGTAACAATACAATCTATTTGACTGTATTTAACAATTTTTTTTAAATTTAATTATTTAATAATTTATATTACTTTAATTTTACTTTGATATCACATTAAAAATCCTACTAAGTATTTTCTATATTTTAAATAACTCTTATCAATTAAAAACAAAATCTATTTAATATACTAACCTTTGGGGTAGTGAAGATGAAGACGGAGCCAAAACACTAGCAAGCTTAACAGCATCTTCAGAGCGATTGATGATGTGGTTGAAGCACAAATAGCGACCGTAGGCTGAGATGTCTTCAAAAATGCAAATATGGGCATCCACTAAGAAATCCACATCAACAGCCACAAAAACCCCATCTTCATACATCTCTGCTGCTCCTTTCAGGTAAGGGCTTTTGATGGAAAGGTCCGGACCCATCAGCAATCCTGGGTTGACAGACACCATGAACATGTCTCTATCCATTGCCAGTGCCCACGCTGCTTTCTCTGCTAGCGTCTTTGATAATGCATGCCACAGCTGCCCACATCATTAAAAAATGTTGGTACTTTTTTCTTTTTTTTTTTTTGTTAATTAGCTCTAATGGAACTCAAGGCCTTGAGTTTTAAAGACAATTTTAGTATCAATTCAGTAATAGTTCATTGGTAAAAATATTGGCACTTTGGCATCATTCGACAGCTGACCTTGAATTTACGACAGAAGTTAATGTCGGTCCAATGCCTCTCATCAAAATCTTCTAAGAAAGACTGGCGATCGTCTCTCCACAGAATGGCAGTGGCTGAGGATGTGAACACAACCTTGTCAATTGAGTCGGTTTGTGCACATGCTTCCAGCACATTGTGTGCTGCTCTTACCTCTATCTCTGCCATGAATTCCTGCACCACAAAAAAATTTGAGATATTTGTAACCTGGTTGTACCCTTTTTCCATGACATGTTCGGAGATACGTAATTGGACACAGAAAAATGTAATTCTTCTTAATTCTTGGTATAAGATATTTGTAATATCAACAAAACTGTTATAGAAACACTTTTTTGGTCCCAATATATTACGGATTTGAAGGAAACTTTTAGTGTAAAAAAAAGGTTACTCAATTATTACTTATAATCATGAGTTCAAATTTTAAAAACAAACCCTTTGTAAAAATAAAGGAAAAACTGTTCTTTATATATTTTGAAATTACTTAAGGAATTTCTTCATGCCTTACACATTTGAGAAGGTAACAATGCCTTGATATTCTGATCATACAAACAAAAAAGGTATTTTTTTTTAAGTTTTTCTGAAGCAAACAAAAAAAAATGTAAAAGTATCAAGGCTGTGTCAATGTAACTAAGGAGTCCCCATGTTTTTTATGCGAGGAAAATCCTAGATTATTTCTAGTCGCCTTCGGAGAATGCAGACAAGGTTATCAGGAAGGCATACTTTATGGAACCAGACAGTTCACTGAGGCCGTGTTTGGGTAATTTTTTTAAAAAAAGAAAAGAAAACGAAAGAAAAAGTATTGTTTATTTATTTATTTATTTATTTTTTATTAATTTAAATAATTAATTTTTATTTTTTCTTACAAATTATTATTTATTTTTTTATAACTTTTTAATTATTATTTTTATTAATTATAATATTATTATTATTGTATTTTTTTTTTCTCTTCAATTTTTTCTCTATCCAATGGCATCCTGAATCACGACAACAATTTCTCGTCCCTTGGTTTCAGGGTATACAAACTTGAAAGCTAGACCAATTATGTAAATTGTCTTGGGGCTCGCACTGATTAAGCTTTATCACCTCAGTATATGCGTGGCAGCAAAAGGGGATCCCATCACTGTCAGATGCTATTTTTAGAGCAAACAACAAACAATATGTCACAGCAGTGTTCATCAATTTTTGTTTTTTTTTCTTTTGGTTACGAGGGAGGGGTGTACAAACCAAAAGAGATGCAACGGATAAAACACAGCACTGTTCATCAATTTTTAGTGGCTATTGTTTGTCACATGATGTAAGCAAATCAATTAATGACAAACTTAGGGTGGCAGCAATTGAGTAAGACTATTTATATGTATTTAATGAGTTATAAAAAAAAATATAATTAATTTAATAATACTCATTACATAATTACGGTTGTATTGTCTTTTATATTTTTCCTTATTATTTCCCCAATGATGTTAATGGTTTTTCCTACTAGGGAGGCCTCCAACCAATTGATTGGGACTGGGATTGGGTTATGATTCAAACGGACAAAAACCATAAAGAAAAAGGAAAATCGTACAGCGTGTTTAATGGATGCAAGACCAACCACACAAATAGTAAGACAAATCTACACATATGGATCCATGTTTATGCACGTCATAAAATCATTTGCCTGCGTATATAGGACCTTTTTTCCCCCTAAAAAACCCAAACTACAGAATTTTGTTGGCGCAATTATTGGCAAGTTCCAGGACCACAAAAGTCCCAACTTGCAAGTTGCAGTGAGAATCAACAATTTAGCAATGCAGTATTACTGAATACACAAAATAAGTAAGAATATTTGTATTTACTTAGCAAGTAAAAAAGTTTATTTCTTTGATTTTTTAAAAGTGAAAGTACATGTAATTTGTACATCTATTTTTTTAATCATCATCAAGGTCGAAATTGGAAAGCAAAATAATGCATTTTAGCGTTTTGACCATGTGGTAATAATGCAATAGCAGAAAAAGAAAAAAAAAACATTTTGTTTAGGACCTCAAGCTAGCTATTCCATTCACCATAAAGTGAAATCACAAACGACAGGACTGTGAGTTGCAACCCGCATGCTGAAGTATGTAGCAGTCGAATATCAATATCAGAGGAGCTTTTGTAGAGGACTCGTGAACTAGAGGAAAGATTTATATCCCAATCTAAGAGATTATAGAGGGTAAAGAATAGTTTTCATGTAGAATTACATTACTAGTTGCTTTCCGTACGATAAGGGTCTCATTATCAATTGAAAATGCATGAACCAGATAGCTGGGATCTCTAAAAATATGAGATATTGTGGCGAACTTAATTTGATTGTAGCTGTAGAAGAATTTTGGAAACCAAGTTAAGTAGCTCTCAATTGACTAATTAAACAAAAGAACTTGTAATTGATATCAATTTTCCGGGTATAATATTATTGGAATTGGTCCTCTTAGGGAACCGGCTAAGCTATGACTAATGTTTTCATTGTAATTTATGCAAAGAACTTCAACTAGCATCAAATTTTGCATGCATGGCATATAATATAAAATAATGTTTTTTATTATAAAATAACACTTATTTAAATTTAAATTTAAATTTAAATTTAAATTTTATTTTAAAAAATATTATTTTAATCTCTTGAAGTGCTGCTCGGTGTATCGAGAGATGGTATACCGAGCAGCATCCTAAATGAAACAAAATTATTAAATGGCGTCTGCCAGCTAATCACCATTGTAGATAGTAGATAGTAGATAGCACCAATGTATATGCTACGATGAGTCAATTAATTGCAATTAAATCTATTCCAAAGAGAAAAATTCTTGCAGAAGAAATTTAAAAAATAAAAAAACAAAAGTATGCCAGCCAAAAAGAAGAATAAAAATGAAGAAAAAGAGAAATTAACTTACATCATATGTGGGATGGTCTTGGGGAGGCTCAAAGGTGTAAAACAAGCCACAACAACCGCTTAATGCATCAATTATGCTTTGATAGTCAAAAGGGTCTGCATAGAAAATCTTCAGATTCTTGTTGTCATCAGCAGATAGCCCACCGAGTTCCAAATCCCCTAAAACACACATCCAAATAAATAAATAAATAAATAACATCAGAATCTAGTTCATCCCCACAATGAAAAAAAATTAATAAATAAAAGGAATAAGTAAACTAATTAAAAGAGAAAATTATAGACACTTAACCATGATTTTGAACTGTAGCATGGACGGTATAGCCTCTTTGGAGAAGCCCCTTAACCAAGTTAATCCCAAGAGTGCCTGAAGCATCCATGACACATACTGTATTTGTGTTGTGATAGAAAGCAGCCGGCGCCATTATTTCAGACCAGAGATAATGGTTCTAATTCTAGGTTTCAAGAGGAGTTGTTTAGAGTATGGCTTGCTTTATGTTTAGTGAAATAGAGAAAGGGAGAGAGTTAATTTATACAGTTCCATGAGTTGTTTTTTCGTTGTGTGTGAGTGTGTCTATATATATATATATCGGAGACCCATGGCAACAAATTGGAGTTTAGGAAAAGAGTGAAAATTGTTGTGATTTTGAAAGTTGTGTCTCTATGGGATGGGGAGGGTAGAGGGAGTTAGATTTGGGGATGGGTTAAGTAAAGAAAGAAGGGTGGCTAGCATTCAAAAAGCATGGCTCTAGACTAGATAGTTGGGAAGTTGTTGTCATTTTACATATTTCTAGGGAAGCAAAATTTGGGCACCCCAATGATAAAATGGGAGTTTGATGAAAACGTGTGGGAAAATGGTTAGATGAGAGCTTGAGGATGAGGACATGTAGGGATATGTGTTTCCAAAAAAAAAATTATTAGGCACACCCATCAATATCTTATGTCATAAATAGCATATATCAAATAAATTTAAAGAATTCGTTCAAAAGAGGTAACAAAAAAAAATTTAAAGAGTTTTATTATACAGATAAAAGTTTTTTGCCCGAAATAATTTAATATAATTGAGGTAATATGATTATTTATAGGATGGTTATAAATGTGCAATCAAATGGCATAATATTTAGGGATAGAGTATTTTTGTAAGACAAATCTCAAAATATAATTAAATGTTGTGACATTCATGGAATAAATGAACTTAAGATTAGAATAGCAGGAGATTCAGTCAAAATATATTAAATGTTACCGGCTAATATACACACGTCATAGTCAGGAACACAACAGCCACCTACCACTCCATGTTTTGCAACTGAAAGAAATAAATGAGAAGTAAATGGATGCAAGCGTAAGACCCAGCTAGCTAAGGACAGTTAGGCTTAGGAGGACCGAGTCGGAAAAAAAAAAAAAAAAAAGACGGTTAGGAGGACTACACATTAATGATCAATGCAGTCCACCAATTTCTCATACCTACCGGCTTGAACCAAACTGTCACTTTTTTTTTTTTTTTCGTTTTAAGGAGGATGAAATTCATAATATAATTGAGAGGAGAATTTAAAAAAATTATAAATTAAATTTCGACCTCATTCTTAACATATAATACTGATAAATTAACTATTTTAAATAGGCAGTTCTCATTCACTTTTTTTTTTCGTTTGAGCTGCAAGTACTATAACAATAATAACAAAATTTTTTTCAAATTTAATTAGAATTAATTTTTTTAATCTATTTTCGATAACTCGTTCTGTCATGCATTAAATTAGTTGAAAGATATAATTATTCTAAATCTTTTTTAACATAAGATTCTCAAATCAACTAAAGTATCGCTTTCCCTTGTCTTCACTCCATCAAATCAATTTTTGGTTAGCGTTTTAAGTTTGAACACAAATTAATTGTTAAAATTGTCAGAGTATACTGTTCAATATATGCATAATTTTTTTTTGACTCGATCATCGAATGGGATTTGTAAAGGGACTGTTAGCGTTTTGAAAAACTAAAAACCCCTTTTGACTTCAGGACTTAATTGCGCTGCCGCGTGACATAAATTTGTTTGACTTAGAAGAATGGTTGACATGAATTTCTTTTTTTTTTATTTTGAGAGAGAGTTAAATTCATTTAAAGAAAAAGAGAAAAAGAATATAATGAGAATTAAATTTCTAGTTATATTTTTGCTTGACAAATTCGATGATTAATTGAATTAATAATCAAGTTCAAATGTTTTTCCTTTTGAGAGTATGGTTGACGTACATTAATTTGCTTTCTTTTTTTTCCACCTTTTGGGTTATTTAATTATTTTCTCTAAATATATTTAAGTTCTGTAAAATTAGCTATTTTTTTAACCGTAGTAACTTTAAGCTAAAGCCGACACCGTTTTATTTACCCACCTCCATCCCCATCTCTCATCCATAACCCCAAAAATATACAGAGGAATAATGTTGGGGAAGGCAACAATTTCACGTGAATTAGAGCAGACCGATCGAATTCGCATTTTAGGATTCTTCAATATTTTCGATTCGTTCTTTATTAGCTTGTTGTGTTTCATAAGTTGTAAGGTTCAATTTTAATGATTTCATGTCATGACGGAAAATGGATTCAAAGATTAGGCCATGTTTCAACATTTGGTAAATTTGATTTTTATGATTTTGGATCTTAGTACAAGAAGTTTGCGATAGAGCACAAAGAAGTGCTATGACGGAAAGTTGGAGAGAAGAAAAGTATTAAGGCTTTGGAGTGCAAAAGGACGAAGAAAGAAAGTGAAGAAAAAGAAAATAGTAAGAAAGACAGTGAAGAGAAAGAATTTAATTTTTTCTTATATTGTTTGAAATGACAAAAGAAATATAAGGAAAAAAAATAATTTATTTAGATATGAAAAAAAAGTGAAAAAAATTTTGTAATTAAAAAGTACGTTATACCTCCAATTTATTTTGATTATTATAACTCACGTTGGAAATCAATTCCAAGCAAAAGCCCAGTAATCCAATTTTTTTGTTTTTAATTTTTATTCCAACGTGGCTTTCAAGAAATAAATATGAGGCGATCATTACGAAAAAAAAAAAAAAAAAAGCAGAACAAGTATTGTCAAAAAGAATTGAGAAATAGAAAGAGAGAGAGGGGCTGAGGGAGAAACACAGAGAGAAGTGGTGATGGGATCGACAGACAAGATCTGAAAAAGAGAAGGAGAAGAATCGTGCTTGCTGAACTTGCCCAAGACCACTAGATTCAAGTTCTTGGTTCTTCGGATCCATGACCCGCAAGTCACCGTCCCTTTCTCTGATCACGAATCGCTCTTCCTGCAGTTGCCCAAGATCACTACATTCACAAAGAAAAACCCAAATGCGAATCTGGATCAGATTTCTGCGATTCTCTCCTCCTTTATACTTGATTAAGAACCTTTTGATGAGGGTAGTTTAGTAATTTTACTGCAGGCATAGTTTTGTGACTTCTACTTTCTCCTCAATTTAGAGAGAAAATACGTACAGTACGACTGCTGTACTTTTTCTTATCATTTTGTCGGTGTTTCTTTCGCCCCAAACAATCAATGCACTCTAAACAGGCAGAATTTCTTATTCTAGAGTACTTTTCTTTCTTCTCCATTTCTTTCTCTCCTATTCCTTCTACTCCAAACAAACTGTAAACGATGTGAAAAAAAAAAAAAAGGGATGACGTCATTACTTGACTTGAGCTGCTGTTTGTGTTGGTTAGTTTTAAATTTTAAATTTTCTTTTTTAGTTTTTGTGATTTCTTTTGTCGTGAAATATTATATATGTAAAAAAAAAAAAACGCAAACTCAAATAACTTTTTTCTAAGATGAGTTTAATTTTGTCCCTTTATTCTCTTTAGTGAATTAATTTATTATTTTTATATTCTAACAAAAAATAAATATGAAACAAATATAGGCATTTGGGAATATATATTTTTCATATTTTAATTTTATGTTATCATTTCTTACATTATTATAAAAATATTTATTTATTATTTTATTAATTGGTCTAATTATGTTCATTATTTTTGTGTCCAGTTATTTTCCTATATACTAGTTTACAATCTCAGAAATTTGAATATTAAAACATACAAAAAAAAACTGAAATTCGAACTCAATCCCTAAACGAGACACAAATACACACATGTTTTCCACAACTCTGCTAAGCCGATCCTCAATTCATATATATATATATATATTTTGTCATAAAATAGGTTGATACACCATTAAAAGAAATTAATACAATTAAAATGCTAAGAGGCTATAGTATGAGAGCATAACACCCCTATCTTATCTTATTCCAGAATATAGCGGAGAGCTCCTGGGGGTTGTGGGAGTTCATGAAGTCCAAAGAAAAGCTGTTAGCCATATTTTGCTAACAAATCTGCAGTCTAGTTGCCTTCTCTATATACGTGAGAGATTGGTACTAACCATTCTTTGGAAATCAAAGCCTTGCATCGAGTAACCAAGTTGAAGTAAGGGTGGTTATCCAGAACACCTTGTTCAAGTGCATGCATCACCAATTGAAAATCTACTTCTAACCAAATTCGTGAGACACCAAATTGCCAAGCCATCTGAAGGCCACGAAAAATTCAAATATTTCCTTGTATCAAGTCTCCTGATTTGTACTAAATTTTACCTCTAAAAGGGCTGCTTTGAAGCCCATGTACTTGGAAATATGCCACCAGGTCCTTTAAGTTTTTTAGTTCTTTTGGTCATGGTCCTTCAAGTTTAAAAACTTGTTCGTCGCCAGTTATGGGCAAGGGACTTGGTCTCCCCGCACGTCTGCTGCTCTACTCTATAACGAAGAGACATATAAAAAGAGTGCAGCTCTTAGGCCCAAAATCATTCAAGGTAGTATACTTGAACCATACCAATTGATTGACCCAAAACACTGGGCTAGTCGAGGCTACTCAGTCAACTTGACTAACACTAACCTGGTTGGCCTTTTGCTAATCTTTTTTTTCCCCCTAAAAAATTACTTTCTTTTGAGAAAAAACTTACTTGATCTAATATTATTTGAACTTATATTTACACGATTAAAACTATTTTAACTATTTTTAGTTGGTTCTCATGTAACAAAATAGTATACATTATTACAAAATAAACTATTTTAAGTTTTGAAACTACGATTGAAACAAAGAACAACTGTACTCGAGAACAAATCTAAGGGGAGGATGCTGATTCATCTGACTTCAGCTACAAAACACTACCAACGACAAAACCCACAAAGAATCTGATTAAATTATTGTTTGATTATACATGAATTTTACCTTCTTTAGTTATGTTGATGAGGGCTGTTATTGGGACGGAGAAATGAGACGCAGCTCTAATTTAAGGCCCACGCAATGTCACCTGCATTAAATTTTTTTTAAAACAAAAATAATTTTTTTTTTATAAAAAGATCGGTGATGTGCGTGAGCACTAATAATGTTAGTAGGCCGAATAAAATATGCACAAAGTTTTGGAAAAAAATGCAATAAGCTTGGTAAGTATTGCACTTTTCACTAGTTGTGATACACATTTTGTTTGTTCCATTTGCATATTTTGTTAGTCTTCACACCAAAAAATATATCTCAAATGAACGTATTATTTTATTACGGATGACGTTCTGCATCAAACATTTTCCTGCGTCCAGCTAGCTACCATTGTTTTTATGTCATGATTCAAGGTTCTTTAGCAGTTAGATACTTCAAAAATAATTTACTTACTCATAATCCTTAATCCTACCTCATGAACGAGATGAAATCCAGTGAACTCGGACTCTATACAAGAACATATTGAAATGTATCTCACTTCTTGGCTCTTTCTTGCTCTAGATTGCATCCTCTCTCTCTCTCTCTCTCTCTCTTTCCTCCCTGTTTTCGGTAAAAAAATGAAAAAGTAAGATAATTACTCGCCGTCTCGGTAGAAAAATGCTTCATACTTTCTTCTATCTATCCAAACAATTCTAGAAAGCTCATATTCCGAAACCTTGGCCTAGATAATTGAGAAAAAACCCAATCTTCAATATACCACAGAACTTGTTTTACTATACGGGTAAATGGGGGCAAACACGGCCCTTGTTGTACGCACTAATTGTGCCTTAGCAAGTAGTAGGGCACCACTCATTAATCTTTTCAAAATGATAATAGTTTTGTGCATAGTTTTCAAATTTGGATCAGACTTTGATCCTTTTTAGGATTTTGGTTATTGGATTAACGGTCGAACGTTCAACTTGGCAATTGCACGACAAGTTAAATATTAATTTTTAATAAATAATTAGTATTTTTTATAATATAAAAATAAATAAAATATTATTAAAATAATATTTAAGTATATATCTATAATTATTCTTAATAAAATAATGTAATTATTTACAAATTTTTGGAAAACAAAAAAAGAAATTTTTAATATTAACCTAACCGGTTCACTGTCAGATCGGGTAGGTCCAATTGCCTTGGTTGATTGGGCTAAGCAATTTTTTTTGAACCACTTTTTTGTCCAGTCAAATTAAAAAACCAGATCAATTTAGGCTTCGGCCACTAGCTAAGTGGTCTGACCACATCCAATTTTTAAAACTATGGCCTTGTGTTCGGTGCACATATTTAGATAATGAGTCAAACACACTCCATAAATCGATATCCTACGGTTCCTGTTGTGCTGGGACCAATCATCTTAATTGTGCTTAGTATGTATCATGTTAGGCCAAACTGTTTAAAAAAATCAAAACCTAAAAGCTTTTCAAAATAAAAAGTGTATAGTGATAAAAGTTAAATAAATATAACCGTTTTTTGGCTTAAGCATTAAAAAAAAAATTCATAATGAAACCTATTTTCAAACCTCAAACTTTATTGTCAAATTTTAGAATTTTAAAAGGTTATGTGAAAATTTTTGAATTTACCAAACAAATAACGATAAAACCTTGTTATATAAAATTTATTTGATAAAACTCAAATTTGAATTAAAATTATTAGGCATGTATTTGCTCAATTTTACATGCATTTGAAATAAATATTAACTATTAATCATGTAGTCCATTGGTGGAACCATTAGGCTTCTAATTTAAGGTCAAGTGTTAAGGGTTATTCCCTGGACCCATTACGGATTGTGATGAATATGAGTGCATCCCGTGACATGCCAAGCCCGGCCGATGGCTCGGGAGCACCCACAGCAAGACATGCACATATTGCGGGCGGTGCTGGGCTCGGCCCATAGCTTGGCCTATATTATAACTATCTAATAATTGTCACAGGCCATGTAGAACTGAAGGCTTTGAGTTCGAGTAGGACCCAAAATATATTAACCCAAAAAAAAAAAAAGCACCTCAAAACTTCACAAAATGCCACTTGATTATCAACTCACGCAAATATGAAGAATTTGGTCTCTAAAAATTTGGTAGATTTAATCTTTGTCTCTCTAATGAGTAAAAGAAAACAAAATAGAAAATAGAGTCATACATTTTTGTTTGGGCCATTATATATGGGAATGGACGGCATATAAAAAGTGTTACATTATAGTGTCATAAAATTTGAAGGGACTGCAGTTCGTGTGTTTGGGTTGATAAAAGATTTGAACTTATGAAATTGTGGTGGGGTGTTTGAATTCTATTAAGATTTAATAGTGAATTTAACCGTAATCATATGGCCTTGTTCTCCCTAAATATAGAGTCGCAAGATTTTCTGACGAAATTATAGGATATCACTTATATTTTTTCATTTATTAGATAAAATAATTTTAAGAGTACACAATTATAAATTACAATAAAGTCCATAAATATGTAATAGTATCATCTCATCTATATTTATTCTGCATCAAGAAAGTTTATAGTGGAAGGAAATTTTTGGTGAAATTTCTTAAGTAGATCAAATTAAAATCAATGTGATATATGTTATTAGATGATTAAATTAAAAAAATAAACATAATATATAATATTGTCAAATAAATTGTATAATTAATTTAATATTATTAAAAATTAAATTTTGCAGCGAAAACTACAATAAAATCTCATTCAATTTATGGTCATCTCGTCATGTACCATTTGTCTGCCGACAGTGATAATGACATGCACGGAAAGAAAAACTGTCCATTGCCAAAGGCTATTATAGGAGAAGGAACATGAGCAAGTTTCCTTAGGGCCATCATTTATGCCTTATCAATCCTATACAGGGACAAAAGCGACATATCATGGTCAGATAAGTTCATGCTCAAGTTGATAGAATGAAACCATACGACGTTGACAATCAGATGGTTATTGGCGTATTTTGGGAAATCACTTATTTATTGATATTTACAATCGAATTATTTTGTTCCTTCTATCCAGATGAAGCTAAGTATTAATTTATTTATCTTATCCCATGAAAATGAGATAAGATTTTATATCCCCTAATCATCCTCATAATAGAAGATTTGCTTTGTTTTTTTTTTAATTCTGAAAAAAACAGAAACAGGACAAGGGAAAAATAATAATAATAAACGAGCCACCACGAGGCAGACTCATTTCCACAGAGTAAGCTTGCGGCAGGGCGAGCAAATCAGGTGGGGGACAATTTCAAATCACTATAATGGCATGGTCTGAAGCCCTTAGATTAGCCGTAAAACCTCTACAAGAGTTCCTTTCCTTGAGCGTATTTTGCAACTTACAGTGCCAAAATAGGTTCAAGAAACTGTAAGGATAAATCGGTGAGAGTTCGACTCCCTATTAGACATAACTATCTTATGTAGTGTAAGTAGCGACTCTGTCTCTATAACAACGTTGCTAAGCCCTCGAGCCCATGCTGTCTATAAACCAACACCTATGGTCCTCAATACAGAAACCTTGTTGTATGTAACAAATTCCAATACAAGATCTACCAAAAGCAAATCTCAAGATATGGAAATTAACTTCATTGGCAATGCTAGAATTCTACCCTGATAATTAATCACATGACTTTGACCTGCACGTGGACCTTTCACGTGTGATCACATGGGACAATGCCGGTGGTTCCTTCCCCAAGCCATGTAGTGTTTTTGTCCAAATACACTTGCTTCAACAAGTCCAATCTTTGAATTCAAGAATCGGAAGAAATTGACCACGATTTGAGTGGTATTCTTGAAGGTGCTTTGTGTTATGTTGATTCATTTTTATAGTGTAACAGATATCGATTTTATGCTCATAGATTTTTTTTGACTGAAAAGGTCGTGGAATATATTAAGAGGTAATATCCAAAATTAACAACTGAGATAAAGTCGTAGATGAGTTGTTAATCAAATTTAAAGAACAAGTGTCCTCCTTAGACTGTCAAGTCACCCAAAAAAAATCTCATAAATGATAGAACTGAAATCATACTTATTAATTTTTTCCATTTGATATTTAGTTAGCTAGCTTAACTTCCCTTTAGAGAATTTAAATTAAAAAATCTCATCTCTTGAAATTGTGTGGCTCACTTATTAATATTATGTGCATCAACTCGACGAAAAATGAGACTTAAGTTCGTTATCGTTCGGGTTTTTGAGTGCGAAAATGGTAACTTAAAATTGCTAATGCACGGATAGTGCGTTGTTTCTGTAAGTGGTTGAATCGGGATCTCTAGCTCCCACTCACTCCTACATGAATAATGACTTTATACCAATGACGGTCCCCCTTTTTTTTTTTTTTTTGGAGCACTATAATATTTGTTTTTTTTTTCTTTTTTTTTTGACAGATCGAAAAGGAAATGGGCGAAATTGGTAGATGGGAGATGCAGCATAAATGTAAGGCGGAGACTTCATTAATGTTTAGTGAAAGAAAATGACCTTTGTGCCTTCATTTACAAGGCTGTCCCAAGGACAAGACGAATTTTCAATCTCCTCATCTTGGTTGGAACACACATGGTAAACACATATAGAAATAGGTAAAAAACCTGATGTGCACTTGAGCGCTATTATATACTCATATTTTAAGTGACACTAAAGTATCTATACAATTTATATACAATTTATTTGATGGTATTTTATAATTTATTTTTTAAAAATATTTAATTATTTAATAATATATATTATTTGAATTTTATATATAAAATCTCACCGATATCTCTTTTGCACTTTGCATACAGTCCAGCACTCTGGTTTTGGGCAACTTTTTTTTTTGACATATGGTTTTGGGCAACTTGTTTTCCGCCGAAGGATAGGTCCACTTGATAAACCTTTAATTAATAATAATGCACAAACATTTTGTTTCTTCTTGCGTTGTCCTTTTGACATGACATGAAACATCAGCCCACAACAGGTGTGGGGTTTGAAGCTATAAGATGAGTATGGCTTGAAATTGATGGCTTTGTCCTCTACTTTAATTTGTTCAGTTTTTAGGTATGGACCTATCCATAAGCTATGACGCATTAGAGTCTGAACCCTATTGATTGCAGCTCTATTTTATAAGTTCTGTGCAGACCACCCACACAATTCTATATTTCCAATGGCCTCATATCTGTTTATTGGGAGGTTTTTTATTGTTTTAAAAGCAAGAAAATAAAATCTCTTTCAATTGTTCAAGTGACCTAAAATTTGGTAGAATTTGAGTACAAAAACAATCTTTCAAAGATCATGGACATGGGTAAAAACTCTTTTTCTTACTAACAATTAATATTAAATAATGGACTAATAACTGACTATTATTAAGTTCAAAGAAAAATAAATAAATTCTGATGAATATAAGCAGATACAATTAATAAAATAATACAAATATTATTATAACAACAACAAATTCAGTTAATGAAAAGAGATAAAAGTAAAGAAGTACGATGTTTGTTGAACAAATCTATGTCTGAGTAATTGCTTCTGTAAAGAAATTTCCATTCCAAATGCGTTGCCATTTTTGTTGCAATACTCGAATTTGGAAGGCCATCAATTGATTCATTTCTGATGTGTCAATAGTGCAAAATGAACTTGCCTAATGCGTGGGCGTGTAAGAAATTAGTTCAAGATGCCATCGATGTCAAAAAGAATTCATTGGTTCAAGCTCTTCTAATTCCATAATGACATATTTCTCTGATTGCTCAGGAAAAAATAAAAAAAATTAATATATAAAAATATTACTAATTTTATTTAAAGTAACAAGTTTAATATTAACTTTAAAAAATAATAATTTACTTCTTTTTAAATTTTTTAATAATAAATTTAACACGTTGTAAATTTTTTTGAATATAATTTATTTATTTTGAGAATGTGACAATCATATATGTCACCATACATTAATGTATCAAATATATTTTTATAAATATGTTATCAAAACTGACAGATTTTGTTCATATGAAATTATTGCGTGTTAGATTTGTTATAAAAAAATTCAAAGAAGAGTAAATTATTATTTTTTAAAATTAGTGGTAGATTTATTATTTTTCACAAAATTAGTAATATTTTTGTATATTAACTCAAAAAAAGTAGATGTTTTTTTTAAAAGATACGTTGAATCATAAGTTATATAATAAGATAATTTTATATTCTTTATAAATTTAATATTCTTATTTCTAAATTAAAACTTAAGACTTTTAAAATATAAATTTAAAAATTAACTAGGAGAGTGTCTTTTGAAGAATAGATAATAATGTGATGCACTCGAATGAAATTTTATTATCTCTTTAAAATTATTTGTTGTAATATCTGTGCTTTATTATAATCCAAATCTTTTTCAAGTTACAAATGTCAAAAATGACGCAGTAATGATGTGAGTCAAATATAAGTTTTTTGATTAATCACTGTAATCTAATGTTGTATTTGATCAAGTAGCATATATATATATACCCTGCATATTTACAGGCCAAATCTTGATTTAAGAACTTATTAAATAAAGGGAGAAAAAAACCCATCCGCCCGGTAAACAGTCTTGCGGAATCCGTGGTGCTGGTCCGACGTGGCCAGCCCACGTCATCAACCCTGCATGCGCTTCCCGTGACTCATGGACTACACTTCCAAATAAAATTTCCAATCGCCGACGCCCACGTTCGTCCCCACCCCTCGGCCTATCCCTCACGTGCTCTTCTACACGTGTCACCTTCTTGTTGGCGATCAAGTCAACTCAGTCACCATATCTAACGGCCAACCAACGCCTATTAATACACAACCGTACCTCTGAATATTCTTATAGTGTAGAAGAAGTAAGAAGAAGCAGAACAAAAAGAACCGATCAGCCACATGGAAGCCCTGCTTCTGCGAACCGGCTCGGTCCCGGTCCACAACTCGCCGGCGTTTCGTCCCGGATCACCCAGGCTCTCCCTCTCCCGCAACGATTCGTTCTCCGGAAACTTCTCCGGCGATAAGAATGACGTCAGCTCTCCTAGATTCTCGCTGCATTTGGAGATCAGTCGCAAGAGAGGCTCTAAGTCTACTCCGATCCGGCGCGCCTTTTCTGAGACTGACGTCACGAGATCGGAGACGGCGCTTCGCTCTCGGTCGTTTGTTTCAGCGAGAATACCGGAGGAGGAGGAGGAGGAGGAGACTTGTTATGGATCTTTCGGTCGGCTCGATTACGCCGGAGCTCGGCCGGAGAGGGGGATTCCGGTTGAGGAGCTGGAGTTCTCCGGCGGTGGATTCGGGAGGGGAAAGAAATCGGGAGGTGGAAACAACAGCGGTCGTCACGGCGGAAACGATGCGTTCAGCGACTGTCACGGCAGCGATATCGGAAAAATCGGCGATTACTATAAACAAATGCTGAAGTCAAACCCCGGTGATTCTCTGCTACTAAGAAACTACGGCAAGTTCTTGCACGAGGTAAGCAAAAAAGGTTTTTAACTGACTACGGGATTGATTAATTAAGAATTATCGTTAATTAATTACAGGTGTTATTATATTCATTAATTTGTTAATGTATGTAATTTAGGTGGAGGGTGATATGGAGAAAGCAGAAGAGTACTATGGGAGAGCGATACTGGCGAGTCCTGGAGATGGAGAATTGTTGTCACTGTATGGGAAGTTGATATGGGACACCCAGAAAAATGAGGAGAGAGCCAAATCTTATTTTGATCAAGCTGTTTTTGCCTCTCCTAATGATTGGTATATTTTCCTCACTTGTCCCTTATTAGATTGACTCAACTTAAGTGTTGTATTATTGTGCTTTTTGTGAGGTTCCAGCTTAATTGAAATGATTGAAGTAGCGTGCTCAATCACTTTCGCCGGGATGGATTCCCCACTATGTCCTCACCCATGTGGCTGAATATGGCTATACAATTAAGAACTTCCGTGTTAATTAAAAGTAACTCGTTTTGGTATTAAAGTTTCATCACGCAGTTCAATTTTAGATGGTAACAATGTGATTGTGCCGATCACTTAACGATATTTAATAATTTATTTGTATATTTTTATTTTAAATTTGAATCATTTAACAGTTTATATCACTTTTTTACTACTTAAATGTTCCTACTCAGTATTTCTCCTAATATTAATAGTTCGTGCTTTAGAGAGATGGTGAGTATGTTTGTTGTGTGTTTTTATTTTGTCTTGGTAAAACGAGGCTACATAATGAAGGGAGTTATTTTGTGTTGTGATATGTTTTTTCCTTGTAAAAATTTTCTTGGATATACTGGAGAGGAAGTGGGTTGATATGGTTTTCTTCTCAAATTCATGTGCAGCATGGTGTTGGGATCGTATGCTCACTTTATGTGGGAAGCGGAGGAAGATGAGGAAGATGAATTTGAGGGCAAAGCTGCAGTGTCCACACCAGCCATGGTTGCTGCCTTTTAGGAGGACTCCCTTTGCTTCCATTTTTAACCCATGTTGGCGGCATAAGTAACAGTTAAAATTACAAATGAGCAATTTCGCTTACTTCAACAACGAGAAAATAAGTATTTTTTTTTTTTTTTTTGTGGGTTTACAAGGAGGGCAAAATGTACATCTCATGTACCTTACTGTAAGGACTAAGGAGAGAGCTAGAGAGTTAACTTAATTATTGTTAGTCGTTTTACCTTGTGATGTGTAGCAGTAGTAGTAGTTTGTCCATGTTTAATGTACTTCCTCTAAATAGCGTTGACAAAATGTAAACAAGAGTACAAATAATGTCCTTCTCACGTACAGTCCTTCAAACGTATATTCGTTGAAGTAGCGAAGAGTTTTCAAGAAATAATAATAATAATAACATTATTACATGATTATAGTGTTAGGAAATTTTTGTAATTATTATATATGATATAATAAAAAAATTATATAATATTATATATTAAATAAAAAAATTATACGATATATTATAAATAATTATATGACGTATAATTATTATTAAAAATAAAAAAAATTTAATTGTTTGCTACGGCGTGTAAAAAAAAAGCATACAAAGTATAATTAATCATTAAAAGTCAAAAAAAAATTTATACATTGTATAATTTTTTTAATATATCGTATAATTTTTTTGTTATTGTATATATACAGTTACAAAAACTCTCTAAGAGTATAATTATTTAGGATTTTCTTAATAATAATAATAATAAGGCATTACGGAATAGGAGCTGCAATTTAACGGAGTGGTTTTTTCTCGAGGCCCTGAACTTGCTAGAAAAGAGCTTTATGAAAATGAGAAGGCTTGAGCGAGTGAATGTGCACGTGTGTGGGTTAATTTAACCGTTTTGTCCCAGCAATGCCCCTTTGTTGTTTTTCCTAGAATCTTTTTTTTCCTGGCGGGCATATTTCATGGCTGCAACAAATCATTAAGCAAGAATGCATAGACTTTTTTTGTTAACAAAAAATATTGAAAGGCCATTAACAAAAAACAGTTGCTATGAATCGAATAGTTTGAACATAATATCTTACTTAATTGTGCTAAAAATACACACTGACACGATCTTCTAATTTTGCTGCAAGATGCACATGAAAGTGCTTTCTCCATTAACAACGTCAACAAACATGTAATCAGACAATCCTTAACGTTGTGCCAATTGGCTTATATTTTTGAACAGTTTTTTTTTTTTTTTTACTGACGCAGTTTAACAAAGATAAAATGGTTAAACTTGTTTTACGTCAAACTTAATATTTGAGCTAAATTATTTGGTGGTTCACATTTTAAAAAAAAAAAATCTAAATTATTTGAAGTGTCCAGCACCGGCAGTCAAAAACTAGTCATTCAACAGCAAAATAAAGGACAGAGCTAGTTTTAGGACCAATGTAATAGCAAAATAAAAACTATCTTTTGAACTTTCCAGTTTTACTCAGCAAACTCTTGTGTTTTTATTTATTTATTTATTAGAATTGCAATATAATAGTTCATGTTCTCGCAAGTTGCAAGTATTTGCATTGACTTTTCTCGTTTTCCTTTCTTTTTTTTTTTTTTTCCAATTTATATGCACTGACCTTCATCTCGAGTGTACCAAGAAACAAATTAATTTTTGAGATTTAGGTGAGTCAAGTTAAGTGTGAGCAAAATTTAAAAAATTGAAATAAAATTCTATTATAATAATAAAATATATTTATATCATCTAGAATTATGCGTTTATTATTTAATAAAAAAAAAGTATATACAGCAAGAGAAACAAAATAATAATAAAGAGTGGTTACCAAAGCATTTATTTTCAGTTGGTCATGTTTACATGTCCCATTCGTTTCAGCGAATTATTATCAATAATAATTTAGATTGTTACAACCTAATAGATTTTTGTGCTGTTGGGTTTCCTTAATAAATCTTATGGATAATCTTTTTTTTTTTATTTAAGACCACTAAGTATACAATTTAATAGACTGACTCGAATAAAATTTTAAAAAATAATAAAATTTTTTTAATAAATATTTAATAAAACTGTATTTTCAGAACACAATCTTATGGTTAATCCATAATCTATGAAAGGTTCTCAAGAATGCAAAAATTCCGTAAGAAAATTCGGGTTTAGTTTGAACCGACCCCATCTAACCCGACCAAATTGTCCCGTTCTTTTCTCCTCCTAAAAGGTTCCAATTAGGGTTTGGAAAATCAAATCACGCCTCAAATCAAATCTCCTTCAGCCACCGTCAGCTTTCGCCCTCCGGCGAAAACAATGGGGAAAAAGAAACACAAGGGGCCGGAAACAACCACCGTTTCCGAGAACGACGCCGTATCAGCTCCATCCAATGTTTTCAAATCCCTGTTCGGCGACGTTGAGCTCGACGCCGTCCCCTCCATATTCTCCGACAGCAACCCTTTCAAAAGAAAAACCCAAGAGTCAAAATTAGGGTTCGCTTCTGTAGAATCGAATGAAAGCCCCGAAAATGGGGACATTGAAAGTTCTGCTCTTGATGAGATGAAGAAGAGAAAGCGAAACAAAGGGAAAGCCTCATTTCCTGATCAAGAAGAACCTGCCGAAGCCGCCGCAATGGTTTCCAAGAAAGTGAAAACCCTAATTGATGAAAATGGAGGAGAAAGGTCTGATTTGGTAAATGAGAATGGCAGCAACAAGAAGGGAAAGAAGAGGAAAAGAGATGAACTTGAGAGAGAGTACGAGGCCAAAAGATATGGCTCTGTGCCCGAGAATTCGGAGAATCCGGTGGTTGCTGTTGGGGAGAAGAGGAAAAAGCCGGATAACGCGGCAGTGGATGCGTTGATTTCGAAGGAGGGCGAGGAGGAGGGATTTGATGATGAGAGTAAGCTCCTGAGGACTGTGTTTGTTGGAAACTTACCTTTAAAGGTTAAGAAGAAGGCACTTGTACGGGAGTTTGGCCAGTTTGGGGAGATTGAGTCCGTGAGGATCCGGTCCGTCCCGATTGTGGATGTGGGTGCTCGTTTAAGTTTGTTTATGATAGTTTCAGATTTCAAAAGGATTTGAAATTGCATTTTTTTTTCCTCTATTTTATTGGTTCCTTTTGGCTCTTTTTTGGTGTTTGGATTGTGTTTTGATGGTTTTTGGTTTTGTGTTTGGGCAGACTAAGATACCGAGAAAGGGAGCCATAATGCTGAAGAAAATTAATGAAGCTATTGACAGGTTTGATGTTAATTTGAATTTTTGCAATATCTGCAAATACTTATAATGTAAGCTTTTCTGAGGATACGTCGGTGAATTATCTACAGTGACCTTACTTGTTTAGCTGTTATTAACTATAGACTTGCTGCTGTTACTGTGCGTATGCATCTTTGGAAAATTTGAGTTTTACCATCTGTAGTTCAATTTGTATCTCTCTTGAGTCTTCTTTTGGGGGTAATAAACGTGCAAACTCTTGCTTTCCCGATCTGTGGTCAACCTGTATGCATGTTTCATTTTGAGAAAAGCTGTAGGAAATGTTACATGTAGATTAAGGTGTTGCATTTAGCACTACTGACAAAATTAATGTTTCTAAAGCTGATCAAATTTTTCCGGGGGCTTTAGACATAAATTAATTAGCGATGAAATATTAGTATGATCATTGATGTGCCATTTTGCTTTATGTACTGTGCTACTGATTGAAAATTATATCCCCGAATAATAGCCTAAATGGTAGGAATTTTAGGTTGTTCGTGAGGACTTCCTTCCAGCTGATTGTGGATTTTCATTCTTGCTAATGCTTCATGGGGATTTCTAATTACTTTCTGTTTTGCTAGTTTCAGAACCTGTTAATGAATACATTTATTTTACTGCAGTGTCCATGCCTATATTGTTTTTAAAACAGAGCAATCTGCTGAGGCTTCTCTAGCCCATAATATGGCCGTGGTATGCCATTCTGGACTTAAAAATTTTAATTTCTTGTTCTCATGTTCGCCCCCACACTCTCTCTCACACAAACACACACACATGCCTGTCTCTCTCTCTCTCACTCACTCACGCCTGCACATAAATATACACATAGAGTTGAATCGGCTTTCTTTGTTGTGGGGGAAGCAGTACTTGGAAATTCTTTTCTTCTTGTGAATATAGGTTGCAGGAAATCATATTCGTGTTGACCGGGCCTGCCCACCTCGTAAGAAGTTGAAGGGGGAAAATACTGCAGTTTATGATAACAAAAGGACCATTTTTGTGGGTAACCTCCCATTTGATGTAAAGGTAATTCGTTTTGAATGTTTTTCTGCATAAATGTTTTTCTTCGGATTTGTTGTTACATGCTGTTATCACCAATTCATAGTATGGGCTTTGTTTTCTTTTCAATCTTCTTTGCAAGGATGTTAGCATATTTCTTTGCAGGATGAAGAACTTTATCAGCTTTTCTCTGGCATCAAAGATCTTGAATCCAGCATTGAAGCTGTTCGGGTTGTTAGGCATCCCCATGTGGGTATGGGAAAGGGTATCGCCTATGTATTGTTTCGATCAAGGGTATGAAAGTGTTCATTTGTTAATGAAACTGAGCTTGGAACTTTTCTACTGCAACAGACAATAAGATTGCATGTTTTTAACTTAAAATAGCTCTCATTATTATGGTGTTTTCTTTCCATGATATTTTAAATGTCACTGGAGCTTGAAAGTTTGTAGGGATGCACTTTGAAGTCCCCTTCTCCCACTAAACTTCAAGGCCAGTTTTTTGTGTTGAAAATATAATTAGGACATGAGCAACTTGCCATGGTTGAAGCATGTGAGCTACTTTGATGTAGGGTTTCTGGGCCTATCATTCTTAAGTGCCTTTGGATATTGAACTGAAAGGGACTCGGTCACGGATCATGTATCCACCGGCATCTCACAATTTTTATTTTTTGTTTCCTTATGCATGTATCTAAGCTGGAAATGACTTCATTTGTCCGTTTATGGGCCTGTGCGGCAAATATTTGATTCTTCTTAATTTTTAGTTTACGTACACGGAAAGAATTGGGTGCTAAGAGATTTTCTCTCAATATGCTGAGTTGTAAAATGATGGAGATACCATCTGTGCTACTATCTGGATTAATATCTGTCTATGGCATGCAGGAGGCAGCAAATTTGGCTGTTAAGAAACGGAACTTGAAATTGCGAGATCGTGAGCTGAGGCTTTCTCATGCTAGAAAGGATTCTACCCCATCCAGGAGAAAGAATCCATTGCCTGCAGAGATAGCTGCTTCTCCTAGCAAGAGGTTGGCAGTGGGTTCGAGGACTCCCGAGAACAAAAGTTTGTCGAATTCTAGGGGTCCTTTGACTTACCAAGGCTTGCGTGCTAGCAAATCTGGTGTGCAAAAGAAAGTCCATGTCAAACGAGCTGGGGCAGCCACTAAGGCGAACTCTAAGACTCGGAAGGGAGAGAAGCAACGGGTGGGAAAAAGACCAGCTGTTGCCGCAAGAAAGGAAAAGGCAAAAGCACTCAAGGAAGGGGGTGCTTCGGCTCAAGCAGGAAAAAAACGCAAGCTCGATGGCCGCACACCAGGCAGTTCCAATAGGAAGAAGAAAGCCAAGAAACTGTAAGTAGGAGTACCTGGAACACAAACCAAAAGATACCTGTCCTGTGTGGCCAATACAACCAGCGCATGCAAAATTCACCATACATGTAACCTTAGTTTGTCAATTAAACACTGTCCAACGATACTGATAAAAGGAGTAAACTGATTAGATAAGCTGTACCAACTAAATTCAATGTTTATGTTATTGAGTTTTCTAAGTTCTTTTCCTTTTCCTGAGTTCTTTTCTTCTTTTTTCCATTTACATGATGCAATTCGAGAATATGTTGCTGGTTTTTCAGTTTTTAGATAAAGATATGATGTGTAATATAATTATCTCCCACACCCCCAACCCCAAAGAAACAAAAACTAGAAGGTCGATGTACTGTTGTTCCAAGTGATCATTTTATGAAGGAGAACAACCCCAAAGAAACAAAAGCTAGAAGGTCGATGTACTGTTGTTCTAAGTGATCATTTTATAAAGGAGAGAATAATATTCGTAAGTATGTTCTGAAATATATTTAGGTGCATTTGTGTATGCAATACTATTCGAAGTTGTAGCTTAACCAGTGATTTAGTGTGTCTTTCTGAATTAGACTTGAGTTAGTGTACTGACACTCTTCCAAGTGTTTTGCGTTGGATTACAAATTTATTAATACCGAAGTAAGACGTAAAAATGATTTATTTAAGTTTAATAATAGTTGAGTAGTAAATTAGTCTTCAAGAAATGATTAAATAAACATATCAACGGTAAAATACAATTGTGTTCGGTTTAAAGGTATTATAATTAATATATCTGCAAGTATTTTTTATGTTAAAAAGAAATGTATATGTATATATATTGTGATGGATTCCTTCTTTTTTAAAAAAAAAATTTGCAAACAACGTGGTGACAGGGCAGATTTGGCCAAGAACATTTTCCATCATCATTTGTTTTTCTTTTTTTGATCTGTTTGCAATTTCCTCTTTTTTTTTTTCTTTTTTTTTTTCTCTCTTTGGTTGAATTCTTCCCACGTCCGGAACGACACCATTTAAGTGTCTATAAAAGTGTCCAACTCCACGCCTTGAAACGCAGTAAGTTTTCATTTGAATTAGTTTGTTTATTGAAAAATAATTTATTTAAGTAAAATATTAATAAAAGATAATTTTTATAATAAAAATAATAATTTTATTTGTCGTTCGCTTAAAATATATGTTGTATTTTTTATATAAAATAACTTACGTTAATGAATATAAGTTATTTTACTTGAAATTCTTAAAATTTTATTAATTTTTTTTTAAATTTTTTGTTGAGTATTTATTTTATATAAAATAAACACTAAAAAGAGAAGAAAAAGTTTTTTTTTATAAAATTTTGTACAATAAAACAAACACACTTTCAGACAAACTCTGTTCTCCCAGGTGAGAAGGGCTCCAACGACGTTAATTTCACGCTAAAATTAACATTTTTTTCTTCTATATAAAGGGCCACAACGTTGGCTTCTTGTCCCTCAACCAACTACAGAATCTCTATACAACACCGAAAAATTTCTCCCAGGTTGCTTAAATTTGTCGCTGTTTTTTTTCCAAACAAGAAGATGGCTGCAGTAGTATCGGCCAAGACAAAGAACAACCCCAATCCATTAGTTTGTTCCTATTGGCTTGGCGGAACTTGCAGGCGCAGTCCTTGCATGTTCTTGCATCCACAACAACCCCCTGCTCCAAAACCGTCCTCTGTTTCGAAGCCTCGAGTTGTTGTCGGTGCAAAAAGGCAACCCCTCCAATCTGTTTGCCGCAGATGGGTGTCTGGAAATTGTACCCGTGGTGAAACCTGTCCCTTCTTGCATGCTTGGTCTCGGAGTGAAGACAAGAAGTTCTCTTTATTGGCCAGGCTTGAAGCCCACCAGAAGGGGGTCACGGGTATAGCCCTTCCTGTTGGGTCTGATAAGCTTTATTCGAGTGCTGGAGATGGGACCTTGAGGGTTTGGGACTGCCACAGTGGCAGGTGCATTCGTGTGATCAACTTGGGTACTGAAATTGGGTGCTTGATTAGTGAGGGTTCGTGGGTATTTGTTGGATTGCCCGGTCTTGTCAAGGGATGGCGCAATATTGGTGATGGTGGAGATGTTTGCCGTGGGGGAGGCAACGAAGTTAGTCTCAGTACTGGACCTGTGGGCCAAGTCTATGCAATGGCTACCCACAACGATATATTATTCGCCGGGGCGCAGGATGGTCATATCTTAGCTTGGAGATGCAATTTCCAGGATGGAACCGTAGGGTTTACCTTTGATCCTATGGGGTCTCTTGAAGGTCACACCAAAGCGGTAATAAGTATGACAGTCGGGGCAGGAAGATTGTATTCAGGTTCCAAGGATTGCGAAATTAGAGTTTGGGATCCTGAGAAATTTCAGTGCTTGTACACACTGAAAGGACATGATGATACGGTTACATCCCTTCTCTGCTGGGAACAATATTTGTTGAGCTCCTCATTGGATCACAAAGTTCAGATTTGGGCTGCCACGGAAAGAGGCACTTTGGAAGTAGTTTACACCCACAAGGAAGATGAAGGAATTCTTGGACTGTTTGGAATGGGGGATGGAGAAGACAAACCAGTTCTCTACTGCTCTTGTACTGACAACTCGGTTCGCCTTTACGAGTTACCATCACTTACTAGAAAGGGAATGATTTTTGCAAGGAGAGAAGTCAGAGCAATTCAGCAAGGTCCCCACGGCTTGTTCTTCACTGGAGATTGGAATGGTGTCGTGAGTGTGTGGAAGTGGTCGGGGCAAGAACTTTAATTTTTTTTGGTTTTTAAGAGATGGCAAATGGTGATCAGAAATCCAAATTGGTTTTGAGAAAAGGTATAACATTCTTAACTATGTATAATTGATATTGTTATATTAGCGTAACTTCACTGATGGTTCTAAACAAATTTAGTGCACGACCAATTTTTATTTTCTATATGCTTTTATAGAATAAATTATTCTGATTAGTGAGTTTAATTGAGTCTATTTAAATTTTAAATCAGTCTGCATATTTCTTAAAATTAGTCCTAAACAGAGTTTAAGTTTGGGGGCAAAACTTTAAAATGTGTAAAAACAAAAAATCTACTCCGATGTTTTAAGTCCCCGAAGAAAGTAGAGGTAGGCATGAAAATCACGAATAAATATCACTATTAGTGCCTACCTTGATATTATGAGGGTGACTTGAAATATGAGTATGCAAAGCACTCTGAAACCGTAATTATCCAGGGAAGAATAAACAAATGCACAAGGAGCGAACACCCTTCAAACTACTTTTGTTTGCAGTAATGGATAGAGTATATGCAGATTGAATTTAGAGTTTAAACAGATTTCAATTTTATTCATTAAACTTGAATAGTTTATTTTATACGTGTATATATCGAACTGAAGTTTGGTTTCACACACACACTTTAGGAACCAAGAGTGAGGTGACGTTAATGTTTCGATAGAGATTGTGCATGGTTGTTATTTTTTTCCCTTTCTCATATACAAATTTGAATTGATGATTTCCAATGCCTGTTTAAATCTTTTTGCTTATTTTTGTATGACAAATTCAAATTGCCTCGCAGGGAATGAACATCTTGTAGTTTTTCTTTCAGCCAAGTTCTGGAAATCATAAAAATTGTAGATTCCAGAAAACAGTTTTTGTACTTTGCCAAACAAAGAAATGTAAATATCTTATTCTTCAGAATATATCACATTTATGAATTTGTAAATGTCAGCCACTCAATTCTGCTGAATATAACAAGCAATCAACATTAATGAACCTCTTAGCCTGAATTGTTTTCTAGAGTATCTGATTGGCTAGGCTATTGCAAGTGAAATCCTCTTGGTCAGTACTGATTTTCAGATATATAGCGAAAAAACTCATTATCTGAAATAAATTAGCCACCAATCAAACCACTCAGAATGACGCTATGCAATACAATGTGCACAATTGTATATCTTCAATGAGTGGCCTTGCACTGAAACAGAAATTATACAAGAAATCACCCACCCCGCAACTTCCATCCAAATAACATCCAACAGCCAACATAACACATGGTGAAGCACCTTGCCCAGATCATCATATCATATTCACTGTCTGTAGCATCAGCAGTTAAAACCCACAAAGAGCAACGACCAACAGCCACAAGTAGTATTTCCCTAAAGCTAATCTGTACAGCTATGGACCATAAATGGCAGCCAAGAGCTTAATGGCTCAAACAATAAGCAAGTTCTTCTAGTATTCCACTATGATTGGGTCTTGTTAATCAATGTTGGTGTAATAGACACAATTCCAATAAAAAACAGTGTAACAATCGAATTAAAGTCATAAAGGTCCTTTAGTGATTGCAATTCTCCAAGAGCTATTCCAGCCTGCACAATGACCATGAAATACAAGTTATAGCAGAGCAACAGACTCGAAACCTGCATTGATGGCATTCACATTATTATTTTTTTTGTGGACATTTTCCCCAACAACCTGTTGGATGATTCACAACTGTTCTTGTCTCTACGACAGTGTAAATTAAATTTTACTTCAAAAGAAAAAAAAAATTGGATTGCAATTTAACACACAAAAAACCATACACAATAGCATTGAAAAAATAGCTCATCAATCTACAAACATTCTAGGCATGTTAATAATTTGAAAATGTTCTGGAACCTCTAGTAGCACGGACTATTCCTCCACTCTCACTCTCCCCACTTTATGCTAAATATTTACCCCACTTTCTGCTGATATTAAGAAGATACACATACTCTTGTTAGGCAGATTAAATCAAATATCAGAATTGCAAAACCTGAGAGTCAATGTACAGTACCTTAACAGTGACATAGGCAGCCGGAATAAGTCCGATAAAGGTTGCCAGGAAGAAAATATGATAGGGCACGTCAACTATTGGTGAAGCAAAATTTATAAATGTGTTTGGCAAAGTAGGGGTTACTCTCAAGAAAAGCATGTAGTTCAACAACCGTTCTTTTCTTCTAGCCACCTGAGAGCAAAAAGCAAAGTATTTACCCCACAATGGCATGAGGTACAACCACAGACCATTATAAGTACAACTCCTGGTTCACCTGTGATTGGAAGAATTTCAACTTGTCTGGCCAAAGAGAGAAGACAAGTGGCCGCCCAATCAGTTTTGACAGAAAGTAGCAAGAAGAAGCACCAGCAGTGGCAGCGAACACCACCAGTGCTACACCTTTAAATACTCCAAAGAGGGCTCCAGCAAGCAATGACATAAAAACAGTCCCAGGAATCATAAAAGTCTGCATGAAAATGTAGACCACACAATATCCCACTAAAACTTGAGCAGTATAGTTGTTGGTGTAGCTCTCAAGGTGATCTCTACAAGAACAAGCAACCGACAGTACGTTTTAAACTAGGCTGGGGATGCAGGAAATTGCAGCAAGTTAAAGAAATACAATGATAAAAAACCAAAGAAACATTGAGAGAGTATCCTGCAAGACTGAAAACATTACTGCATCAGTCAACAGCTATAAGTCAGTTGCCACTCAAAGTCGATTGTCGACCAACTGCAGATATCTTTGCCCAAAAAACTAATTCTTCATGCAGCAAAATGGAAGTTTCTGATTTTTAAAAAGCACTGTGCTTGCCCTTGGCCTTCAGATCCTCCAAGTCAGGTATCAACATTCGTCAACAACACCAACATATCATCAAAGCTCCCCAGTAAATTTCCAATTCCAGTCTTGAGCCTACCCTCATGACCTAAATAGAAATCCAGTTGCCACAATTGTCCGCCAAAACTATGATCCTCTCCAGCAGTGAAGATGAGTCACACTCAACCATCCACATGCAGGAGAAGGCCTCGTCATGAGCATCCAAGGTTCCAACCATGATTCTCTACCCAAGCTTTCTAGTATGTCATCAAACATTATATATCAGACCAAAGATCCTACGTTTTTTAAACACCCACATGACTATCAATTTTTCACAATTCTTCCCTTCTTGCGAAATTTAGGCCACAGTTCATCTCCTTACATCACACACATTGTCTCCATAATCCACAACAAAGGTGAGTTCTTTCTTTCCAAGTGAAAAATCATGGCGTATAGTTAAAGAAGCTGTTCAAAAACACTTCTCACTATGTCGAGTTTCTCCATCAAGGAAGCTGAAACAGATTGTTGGTATAAGATTTCCCAGAACGAATCATTAGATCCCCGATAATTTTTGCCACAGTGCAATAAGAGTTCCAAGAAGGTTGCATGCAGAGCATTTAACATTGCATCCTACCCAGAAAACAAACATAAACTAAACCCATTTATCTATTAAAAAAAAAAAGCAATATTCTGATTTACTTGGGTCAAATAATCAGAAAAAGAAGTATAAACAAGCTGCCTTTTACTTCAAAAGAAATATATCTCTGCAAAAAAAAAAAAAAAAAAAAACGAAAAAATGGTTTGACACAGGTACTACAATAAACGATTTTCCTCAAAAAGACACAATTTTATATTTAAAACACCCCTAACAAGATTTCAAAAAGACCAATTCAAATCAACTCTAAAAACCCACCAAAACAAAGCCCATCCTCAGTTCCTCAGATTATTCAACCACAAAATCAACACAACTTTTTTCCATAAAAAAAACACACAGACCCCTCAATTCTAAACTCTAGAAAAAGGAAAAAAAAAAAACAGAGAGAGAGAGAAATAGATAAGACCTGAGGATTTGAAGATCTCCAAGGTCACGAGGAAGCTTGAGGAAGCTGTAATCAGATGGGGGCATGGTCAGGTAAACACCCAAAAGGCCCACCACGAATCCCAACACAACAGTTTTCTCTCCCCTTTCTTTTTTTTTAGGTTCTTTTGAAGAGGAGGGTGAAGCGGGAAAGAGAGAAAGGGAAAGGCCAAAAGCTTGAGCCACTATGCTTTCGGAACACCTCTCCTTTCTCTCTGTTACTTTCTTCTTAATTTGTTGTTGTTGTCTGTACTGTATTCTCTCGACTCTTCTCTACCTTCTCCTTGGAGGAGGATTGAGGCAGATGCAGATGCTGGTGAAAAATTAAATTGAAAATAGAATACAACAAAAACAATAATAGTACGTTTAATATATTCAATTTGAGTTATCTAAATGGCAATTTAGTGACAATTCAGGTAGTTTCTTCGCTTGTAGTTTTTTTTTTTTTTTGATCTGACTCTTCGCTTGTAGTTTAGATTCGCATTTTAACAGCAGAGCTTTGGAAGTTTTAACTTTTAACTTTTTCAGTTTAACCGTAAGTTACGTAACAGTAATTTTAAATTTAATAATTATTATAAATAGGTTGAATAGAGATTGTTTGTGAGGGATGAAAACGCAAACTCAATTCGACTATGAACGGCCAACGCAAACTTAAGTAGGAAATGCAAAACTTGTGGAATGAATAGAGATTGTTTGTGAGGGATGAAAACCAGCAAAAGAAAAAAATTTCTGTTGGGTTGCGAACAATGGTTTCAAGATAGCATGGAGCATAATTCTAGTGCTATACTTTTTTAACCATGGATGTCTCTAACGGTGGCAGAGCAAAAACCAGCAGCAAACTGAAACAATTTCAGTTTGGTTTGTTGAGAATGCAATCATGGTTTAAAAAGATCATGGAGGAAAATTGAACTATCTATATCTTGAGACATCACAGGATATTACTATCATCTCAAATTGAGGGAAAAATGCCAAATCAGGCTATTTTTATAATCGCTGATACTTAAAGCACTCTCATACTAATTTATTTAAAGTAACGTTATATGAAAACCGCGTCATTGTACCTTTTTCTTTTCCTTAATGAATCAAAATGTTGGCCCAATTGAGGAAACATGTTTGCATAGTGTTTGTACAAGAGAAACGCTTTGGTACTTAGTTGTTCAGTAAGATCATCAATATCAAGCAAGAGGATCGCACAAAAATCTCTTGTGTGTCTTCCATCTCATGGAAAGTGGCAGGGGCTTCGGCTCTAGGAAACCCGTGGATTCTTATGCGTTAATCTGAAACAGAACATGATGCTGAAAATTTTCAGCTTCTAAAATTTTCATATTATCATCAATTTGTTGCCCCTCATACCTGTAAAGCAATAATAACTCCAACCAAATCAAAAGCTGCACATGGTAATTAAACCATTTGATCAGTAACAAATAGGGTTTGAAACCACAATACACATACAAAGAGTATAAAACAGGGGAAGAATTTTTTTAGCTTTTTTTTTTTCTTTTTGATTTAGAAGTTTAAAGTTTAGGATTTAACAGATAAAATTTGGAAATAAAGTTTAAGATAATACATATCTAAATGTAAGTTTTAGTCTTGATTTCTTAACAAAAAAAAAGAAAGGTTTTAGTCTTGAAAAAAAAAATTGTTATTATTATATTATATATGCCTCCATAACTTAACGTACGAGTGTACGTATACCAAATTACACCCTACATATGAAATTATTATAAGTTGAAACTTTGCAAGTGAGTGTCATGATAATTTAAGGCGGTACTTTTAATGAGTCGGTAAGGGAATCAAATAATAGATAGATTGGCCTAAGAAGTTTTCTCTCAAAAAAAAAAAAAAAAAAAGATTGGCCTAGGAAGACCGACAGAATTGTTTTTTTTTTTTTTTGTCTGCTTCAGCCAAAATGGTTGAAGGGGAGCTTTTAAAAGGATGGGAATAGTAAGATTCGAATTCCGTACTAAGAAATTAAATATACATATTTTCAATCAATCAAACTAACAGCCTGGTTCGAGCTGACAGAATTGTGTCTTTTGTAATTGTGCATGTGATCCTCATGAGTAACATTGACAGCCAGAAAGGCTTTGACCCTTAGTGCGGAACTCGACCTCACTACAAGGCGGCAAAGCTTTGTGATTATGGGGGATCCTGTCTGCTGCCTTAAAAGGACCAATGAGACCCCCATATCCACCCAATTTGGATGATGCGACTTGCGAGCTTTGTCATTATGGATATCTGGGGACCATATATTACATAACGAGATTAGATAATCTGCCTATATTGAGATTGATAACAACAGCTGAATATTTCCACGTCGACTGAACATATCTCTCCCGCTTACATCTCGCAAAGCCCAGACACATTTGACCATTTGAGCCTGGACGTGCACCCCTTTCACATATCAAAATGCTTTATTGCAACATATATTGGACTACACGACGGATATACAGTAATATCGATGCGTTAAATAAAAAAAATTAAATTAATCATTAAATGCTATTAGATAAATTGTGAGCTTCCAGTGCTTTTATACGCATTTATGTGAGCGCTTTTATACGCATTTATGTGACCAAGCTCTTCGCACATTCCGTGCTACGATCCATTGATCCTTCCACTGGACTAAACGTGCGCAGGCGATTTGGTCATTTTAGCCATTAATCAATGTAAGTTTTTGAAGTAAAAGGCTAAAAGCTCTCCATCTTAATCAATCTATCTATAAGTAATGTCGGCTTTCAGTTCAATTTTTTCCGTCCAGGATAAAATACAACGATGCTTTTTAGTGTTGGTTTGCCACAGTGAAAAGGTGTTTTTGTCATCAACATTTATGGGACCAAAAGAACCAACACGTATCCATCAATAGAAGGACAATGAGTTAAGAAGATTGTGTATGATATGGAAAAAGTTGAGAAAAGGCTCGGTAGCCCGTACCAAGTAATTATTAAATTGTTATTTATTATTATTATTATTATTTTTTTTTTTGACATTTGCATTTTGATTTGCAGAGGCGTAAGGGAGTTGACGACTTTTATTGAATGTCATGGAATTCAATATGGGATCAGCTCACTCTTTTTTTTTTATAAAACTATGTAATGTTATTCTTATTTTTTCTTCTTTTTTTTTTTCTTTTGGCTAAAAGCAAAATTTTCTCAGTAAATTCAGTACACGATACCAAGCTCTTGGCACGTTTTGTTGAATCCATAAACAATAGTGATTTTTTCTTAAATGAAAAAAAATCTATTACAAACATATCGGTCATCGAATCTGTAAATTAGGGTCAAGGTAATCCCTTATTATAACTATTTCATTCAATTCAATCTATAGAAAAGGACCTCCTATCCCAATATTACTAGACTTAAGTGAGTCTTTTTTAGATTCGACTACAGTATTAATAAATATTAAACTTATAATACTGCGCTCTGCTTGAATCTCCAATTTAAAGGGGACGGGCATCAACATAAGAAATCGAACCTGAATCAATAAAAAAAAAATATTAAATTACCACTAATTTACTACCTCAGATAATTATAAAGATAAGTGGTTTGATTGACTGGTGGTGCGGCATTTGAATTGTAAGAGTAAGAATATGTGTGTACACCAGACACATGCCAATAAAGTTTAACTCAATTATGTACAAAAATTGAGAGTATTGTGTTCGACTTGAAACTGGAATTAATTAACAAAACTATATAAAATAATTTTTTTTAATTTAATATATTTTTTATAATTTACTATTTCAGGTCGCTCACGTGTGATAAGTTTGTGATCACTTATATAAATATGTTACATAATTTCTCTCCTTATAGAAAAAAAAAAATCTTGAATTTGATTGCATATAGAAAAGTGATGTAATATGTGTGACTTGTACGCTCAGAGGAAGCATATCCTCTGGGTCAGCTCTTTTTTAAAATTCATTCCGGGGAAGTTGTCATCATGTCAAGCATCCGCAATTTGTACTGCTGTTAAGCCACTTCGTAAACCCAAAGAGATAATAGATGCTTCTAAGCATGTGGGCGTTTTCTTCTGCCTAATTGGCCAAAATCTAATAGTAAAGTCAAAAGTTTGTGCGGAACAATTGCTTTACTGCTGTCGATTGTCAACAAAGTCAAAAGTTTGTGGGTGTATTCTGCTCTTACTTTACTGCTGTCGTCGGTTGTCAATAAGGTGGCAAATATTCTGTTCTTACTTTTGTAAATATCACACTATCACGTGTTATTCTCCAACGTAAAATAAAAAAATTTTATTATATAATTTAACTTTAAATAATAATAAAATAATTATATTATTTATTTAATAATATTTAATAATTTATCTTTTTTTATTTAAATTTCAATCCATTTATATCAATTTATTATTATTTTATTATTACTTAAATATTATTATATAATATTTCTGTAAACTAAATTAATAGAAATAATAAATGGATGCATATGACACTAATACGGAGAGACAAAGGTACTATGTTTTTTTGTATATATTATTAATAAATATGTTGTACATAAAGTTTAGTTATATTATATATCATAAATTCTTTGAAAAAAAAGTATATACACCTATAAAAATTTATGTTGTGTAATAAATATGAAGTTGATGTGATGTTTCAATTTAGACAGAGTAGTAAAATACATGTGTCTTTAACTGAAAGAATTAAAATTCGAATCTCAGTTTCCTCTCTCATCTTCATCCCCTCTAATAATATATTATTATCTTCACTACAGACAAAAAAAAAAAAAAGGTTAACCAATTGACAATATGTAAAAAAAAAAACGTAATTGTGTTTCTCTCCGTATCAGCTCTCTCTGTGTCCATATATGGAAACCTATAAAATAAATAATATCTATTAGAACTTCATTTTTCAATTTTTTTGACTATCTTATTTTAAAAAATTAAAAATTTTGTATAATTATTCAATTTCTTAACTACAAAGTCTCTTGTTGCTAAATTATTTTTACCTAAGATAATAAAAAACTTTGAAAATAGAATTGCCATAAATATAATCCGTAAAGAAAGAAAAATAGCATGTCCTGTATCCATCAGTCCTGCAATGTGTAAATCTATCGATTTCTTACTTTTGTCTGGCTATATTGCTTTATCTTCTTTTTCTTTTCGTTCCTTAAAAGATTCATTATATATTGTTAGGCTATAAAACATTTTTGTAATTTTATAAATTCTTCACTTCTGGCCGAGCGACGTGAACTTACGATTTTTTTAGTTGAACCATTGGACTTTATAATTGCTCAGTAAATGATTAGAAAATATTTCTTCAAGTTGGGAAAGGGAAGGACATTGAGAATTTAAAAAGTTTGTGCTTATTTTCCATTTTTCTCTCAAAACAATTAGAAGTTGGCAATTATCATGGAATTATAATAACTTATAAAATTTTTATTATTAGACATGGTCTATAGGAATTTTCTTTTTCTTTTTTAACACTTTCCGATTTTTTTCTCAGTTGTTGTTCGGCTTCTTCCAGCCCTCCCTTTTTTTTTTCCCTCCATCTTCTTTCAGTCAGTGTTGTTAAATCTGGACCGGACTGGCCAGTTCAGCCAATGAACCGGTGACCGGTCAGAGGTCCAGTCCGAATTTAGCTTTAAAATACCATCAGACCGGACCGGTCAAAACCCGATCAACAGACCGGTTCAACCGGTTGGACCGGTGAACCGGTCCCGGGTTGACCGATTCAATAATTTAAAAAAATACTCACCTTACTTTGTTAAAACTGGGTTTTAAACCTTTGACCTCTGATATGAAAGGCAAGTTTCACACCACTAGACCAACTTACAACTTGTTATAAACTCTATTTTTTTTACTTATTATTTTCTCATACTTCTCACATAATACATATATCATCCTATATAATTAATACATTAACACTTACTATTTTCTATTTTTAAGACAATTATTAATTTTCTTAATTTGTTAATTTTATTTTCTAATAAATTGTTAATCATTTATTTTAAATTTATAAATATAAATATTTTAATTCATACATATATATTATAATATTATATTGTACATATAAATTTTTAAGTGTAATGTATATAAATATGTATTTTTTATATATTTAATATTAAATACTGGTTAAACCGGTTGAACCTTAAATCACTAAATTTTCTAGTTCAATAACTGATCCAATTTTTACAACATCGTTTTCAATTCGATTTTTTGTCTAAATTTTACCAGATCTGCAAGGTCTGATAAAACACTTGATGATTCGGATTTAATGAGATTGTTGTTAGTCGCATATGGTCAAACCAACCGGTCTTTGCTTAATACTTTAGAGAGATTTGTAGAACAAAAATCCTACTTTCATTCATAGAACAAATTTAATTTGCCGCTTAAAAATTTTTCAACTTAATTTTGTTAATAAATAATGAGAACTCAAGTGAATACTTAATACATGTCAAAATCTTACGCGAAAATGCTGGCCCATACCCAAGAATAGCTCATATAATGATGAGATTTTCTCTGTCGGTTTGACCAAAAACAAAAAAAAGATTTTGTCTGTCGGTGACTTTTTCAGCTTAATAAACCTAGTTCCACTTGAATCGTGTGTGTTCATTTTTTTTTTTAACAGAATAAAAATATTCGTAAATATGTTAATTATTATGTATATAAGTCAATATCAATTTTTATATTATTGGTATCTTTATTCAATTTTTTTATAGGAAGGACTCATTATAAGAGTACTGTTGGGACTAAGTGAATCTTTTTTAAGTTTGACAGTAGTATTAATGAGTATAAAACTTAATATTGTGTAAATACTTAAATCTTTTTTTTATTTGAGAGAACATTAGTATAGAGACTTAAATTTAAATCAATACTAAATGAAATATGACAAATTATCATGAAAATATTATCTCGATCTCAATAGAAAGTGTGCTTTTAATGAGATGTAAGATATGTAGATTAATTAAGAGGCACCGTAAATTAATCTCCATACTTTAAGTTCAAAATAGAAATCCCTTCTTTTTTTTTTTTTTTTTATATAATATAATAATAGGACAACATCTAATCTGGTTCACAGCCAAAAGCCCCGATGAACCTTAAGCTTTCGCAGGGAAAAAGGTCCACCACCTTTTTTTTTATATATATAATTTCAACAGCTAAGTTTTAAATAACAATAAATTAATTATAAATTTATTTAATAATATTTAATAGTTTATTTATTTGTTTATTTTTTAAATTTTAATATTCAGCAATTTATATCAATTTTTACTGTTTATTATTAGTTGAATATTGCTATTCAATATTTCTTTTTTTAATTTAAAATTTTATTAAATTATAAATTACATGAAAATTAATTATTTTCATTCTGGTTAACCTCGCGCGCGACACTCCTTATCGAAATCAAAACTTGAGACCTCAAACGTGTCCCCGAAATATAGGTCTACTCATGTCCCGCCAAAAAGCTACTAATTTGGCAGCATTTACAGTGTCAATCAATTTAGTCGAAAAGAAAATCTACGCATATTTTGAAGTACCGACGAATCCATTGAAGACGATAGTGCTAAATTAGTGTACGAAATAGGTTATCAGCATTAAATTAAAAAAAAAACAAAACTTTATGAATTTAATAAATATTATTAAATTATTTATAATCTTATAATGTGAGTATACGGTTGAATCTCATTATTTAATTTAAAATAAATTAGAACTTAAATTCATTATCTATTACACAAAAGTAAGATGTCGTTACTATCTTAACCACACAAGCACTACGCGGATGTTTTTAACTAATAATTACTGTCAAAAGATAAAAAAAAGGATCCAATTATGTGAACAGGGGATATAAGCGCAGAAGAAGTCGACGTGTTTGTTTGTTTGTACAATTAACTGATGTATTTGTATAATAAAATATTTAATTATTATATTAAAATTAAAAATAATTTTTTATTTATTTTTATTATAAAAATTAAATATTTTATTATATAAATAAATTAATTAGTTGTCTAAACATACAAACGCGTCGACTCTCACTTCAATTTTCTCACATCCACGTACAATTTTTTGAAAAAAAAAAATCTGCGAACGCCTCGTATGTTTTTCTGTTTAAATTATTTATAAAATGCACCGGTTGAATTCCGTCGTCACTCGGGACCTCCCAAAAAGTGCGAGACCCGAGTCAAAACAAACCGGGTCCCAACATCCCCCAACCAAAAAGCACAAAAAACAACGAACTTTTGGTTGACTAGCGTTACCCGCCCGTCATATTCTTTATGCCCAATAATAACAAACCATACGTTTCCCGCACCAAGTACTCTTCAATCCCCCCACGCGTCTGAGCCTCGAATCCGCATTTTAATATCAATAGCAAGAGAATATGCCACGTGTCCCATCCAAATCTTTTCTTTCCCTTAACTCCGGTTACGTTATCAAAACTTCCCCTCTCTCTCCCAAGATCACTCTCTTAACCCTAGTGAGTACAATTTTTTCCACTCTCTGTTCCATTGCACACCTATATATATATATATATAAAATATATATCTATATACACACACACACACACATTTGCACACACTTTTGTGTATCAAACCAAAAGCTCTTGTCAGTTTCTTGATTTTGATTACTTGAAGGGGAAAAAAAAAAAAAGAAAAGAAAAAAGAAAAAGGATAATTTGGATGTGAAGATTGTGGAAATTTTGTGGATCGTTTGATTTGATTTTTGATTAAAGAAAGTAATCGTAATCAATGGCGGAGAAGAAGGGGCGATATGGTGTGGGGTACGCGCTTTTGCCGAAGAAGCAACACAGCTTTATCCAGGAATCACTGATTAGTGTTTGCAAGGAACGAGGGATTGATCTTGTCAAGATCGATCCTGACCGTCCGTTGGCCGATCAGGGACCGTTTGATTGCGTCATTCACAAGCTGTACGGCGAGGATTGGAAGCGGCAGCTGGAGGAGTACCAGGTTCGGAACCCTAATGCCGTCGTGGTCGACGCGCCGTCGGCCATCGAGCGGCTCCACAACAGAATCTCCATGCTACAGGTCGTGGCGGAGCTGAAGGTGGAGGCCGGCGCCGACACGTTCGGGATCCCGAAGCAGATTGTGATCTACGACAAGGAGACGCTTTTCGATCCGCAGTCGTGGGAGTTTCTCAAGTACCCGGTGATTTCCAAGCCTTTAATCGCCGACGGCAGCGCCAAGTCGCACAAAATGTCGCTGGTCTTCAACCACGACGGCCTCAACAAGCTGAAGCCGCCGATTGTTCTGCAGGAATTCGTCAATCACGGCGGGGTTATCTTTAAAGTGTACGTCGTCGGCGAGTTCGTCAAGTGCGTGAAGCGGAAGTCGCTGCCGGATGTTCCCGAGGAGAAATTGAAGAGCCTGGAAGGTTCTTTGTCCTTCTCTCAGGTATCCAATTTGACTAATGAGGACAGAAATGATGATAAGTACTATGAATTGATGGATTTGGAGGATGCACAAATGCCTCCCCAGAGTTTTATTGATTGTATTGCCAAGGGTTTGAGAAAGGCTATGAATTTGAACTTGTTTAACTTTGATGTGATTAGGGATTCCAGGATTGGGAATAGGTACCTGGTGATTGATATTAACTACTTTCCTGGTTATGCGAAAATGCCTGGGTATGAGACTGTTTTGAGTGACTTCTTTTGGGTCTTGGTAAGCAGGAAGGAGAGAGATTTGGTGGAGAAGAATTTGGGTGGAGGAAATAGTGAGGAGAAACACGAGTTGGACATGCGGCAGAAGACGTTGGGTAGTTGTGATGGGGCGGTTAGGAAAATGGTGAGCAGTAGTTCTTGCAGTGATGGGGAAGAGAAAGAGAAATCTCCAATTGTTCAAGTTTGAGAAGAAGAAGGAGAACAACAATAAATGGAAAAAGACAAAAAAAAAAGGGAAAGGTCGAATGGTTGCCCGAGGAACTGATCGTGGCTTGCTTGGTTGGTGATGGGTGGATTTTGGTTGAGGATGTGGGAATCACTGTGCTAAGTGGTGTGCCAAATGGAGTCATTCTTTTGTATGTTGTTGCAGGTGGTGCAGTGGTGGAATAAGTAGGTCCATTTCTTGGCATTAGCTTTAGCCTTTTGACAAAATTTGGTTGGTGTTTCAATTGCTAAGATGTACATTCCATCAACAGATGCTCTGGAGATAGGTACTTCTATGAGGTTTTAGGAAAGTTAAAGCTGTACTTTGAGCCTTTTCAGTGTTTCTTTTGTTTAGAAGTTGTTTATTTTTGTCAATTTAGACATCATTGGAAAATTGAATTACCTTTTTCCACAGTTGAAATTCCCTTAGATTGTTCGATTTCTTGCTTACCCCCCCTCTGGGTTGATTAAAATGGTGCTCCTTTTTTCGCCTCTTTATGTTCGAATCTATTAGATTCACTGAGAATTAGTTGACAGAAGAGCTAATGCGGTTGGATCTTGGATATTGCTAAATTTTTAGCATTCCAATGAAAGTGGTGATGGGATGAAAATAAAATGTTTGGGCATCTTTTTGTCATTTTGGTTTTCTGGCTATAAGATGAGGAACAAAAGTGCACACAAATATGTATTGATAATTTCTCATAAAGATTATGTGAGTCTAGTTCTCGTACTGTTTAATGATAGTGTAAGATTTCATTGCTGGTGAGCATTGCTTTGCCATGCAGTTGATGTTTTATGTTCTTGAAGCTGATAAGTTGACGTGTTCCATGGTGTTGAAAATTACAATTTGTGCAGTATTGTAGTCTTTGCTTTTTGTTAATTGTTATTGGTTGCTGAAAAATTTATTGCCGTGAAATTTCCATACCATGAAATCTTATTATTTAGTTTAGCATCTTTTCTCAAGAGAACATCAAATGCCCTCGCAGGAGTTAAATCATTTTCTTGCTTGAAATGATTTAGCATCTTTTCTCAAGAGCACCTGCAACTCTGCTTTCTGAATGGCTTGGAGATTCGACAAGTATTTCAATTGCTCATGTGAAGTTGTGATGCTGGTCCTTTTATAACGTCTAGAAATTTCACTTGTCACTGTCTAGGAATATTGAAAAAAGGAGTTGAATTTTAAACAGTACTACAAATCAGGTAGGAATGTTCGAAGAAACTATTGATCTTACTTCATAATTCTAGATTAGTGTAGGCTATTGCATGAACACCATATGATTGATCTTAAATGCTATCTGTATTGGGTGGGCATTTAGCTACCAGATCTTTATTGACAGAGACAAGAGGCTGCTATATAATTTATGGGCTATAGTAAAAAGTTGTATTCCCCATCTCTGTCTTCACTTTATTACTAGAATCTCTGAGGCGGCTGCCTGAGTTTGAGAATGAATGCCTGAGTTTAAGAATGAATTTGAAGTCCCAAATTAGCTGAACATATTTGCCAAAAGTGCAATGCATTATGCTTGTTCTGATCTGGCACTATGTATTTGGTTGGCCTTTTTCTCATAAGCTGTGTGTTTTCGTGCTACTTGTGTCACTATTTATTTCTAACAAGATCCAGTGCACAGATATTTTAGCTAGTAGCATCTCAATCTTGAAAAGTATCTTTTGCAATGCGGTGTACTTGTTTACTAGTTAGAGTGTCCTGTGAATGCAAGAAAATTAGGAACCTTTCCAGGCTTATCCATGGGAGAAAGGTGCACGCTCTATGACTTCTAGGAGTTCAAATGAATTTTTGGTTAATGAAACGGCATTTTTATTGTCAATGGCGATTGGAAGTAATAGGTTTTAGAAAGTAAATTATTCTGGAAACTATATACCAATGAATCGAGGTTTGTTCGTTTAGGAGAGACACTGGCGGCATCCTTCTTGTGTGTAGCCTGAAATTCTGTCTTGGGCCTAAACCTAGCGATTGAGTAATGTTGTGGCTAGATTTTTGCAATATGTGGCACGCTTGGTGACTGCTTGTGGTATATTAAATTGCGGTACTGAAAGATCAAGATTTTTCACTTAAGATGGCTTCTATATATGACCAAAAATCTGTTGGAATGATGAAGAGTTGACTCAGGATGTTTAAATGTTGATCTGAAGTAAGCCTTTGATGAACTGAGATTTTTTTTTGGTCAGCTTTAGTACGAGTATTATATTGCTCTTATTTTCTTATTGTAGGGTCACTATTTGATTATGATAGAGTTTCAATTTCATTTGTTTATGTTTTGGGGTATGAACAGTATCATTCTGGCGCAGATATATGTTAATTTTTTGGATGGCTTGTGAACTTGGAATTATCAGGCTGCAAAGTTAGCTTATCCATCTAGATCATAAATTCGATTTGAGGAGTTAGGTGTTCTTTGAAGAATATGTCCTTTATTTTCCTAGTCTTTTCGTCGTCAAGATAAAATTATTCTGGTTTTATGGGTAACTTCTGGTTATAAGGAGGCTGCCTGTAGGGGTTGCTTGTAAATCAATCTTAATGCCTCCAACTTCAAGGTCTGGAGTTCGCCTGACTAAAAGATCTGTGAGCCCCAAATCTCTCCCGTACTCTCCCCTATCTCCTAATTACTGTGCTATCAGCTTCAAATGACCAAAAAAGAAAAAAATCTAAATGCGTTCAGGATGTAGTGCCATAACCATATATCAACTACTTGAAGAGAAGAAAGTGACAAGTGAAGATCTCAACTTGGGCGGTTTGCTTGGTAAAGGTTGATAACCGTTTGGCTACAAATTAATCACAGTCAATTTCTTGAATTGGACGTAAAAAAATTTCACCTAAATGTTATGACTCTGTAGTACCTAAATTAAGATTCATTTAATTTCTAAACCCTAAATCAAATCATTGATGTCATGAAGGCTGAACTGATGTTACGATTGAAGACCGACCAAAAAACAAAGGTCTTCGAACAAAGTCAAACCCGTATCGAAGTTGAAGCCATCTCAGGTTTAAAAAAAAAAAAAAATGTATGTAGAATGCCTTTGTTGGATGCACGTAACAGATTGAGTTGTTGGAGCTTCGGCTAATCTCACCAACTCAAATCTTTTGATGATGCAATTAGTTGGATTTATATATATATATTCGTAAAGTCATACTATGAACTGACCAGTTTTTCTGCAAAAATGACAAACTTGCAATCGTGAGACAGATTTAAGTGACAAAATAAATAATGTCTTCCATACAGTGAACATTTCAAAGATTGAATGAATCTGGATTCAACCTTACATATTGGTATTATTTAATCTTAGAAAGAAGCTAGTCGCATAGAAGGTCGTCTCTGTGCAGACTCCTACACTACAATGGAGTATTATGCTTACAATTATACTATTACATACTCTTCGCCTCTCAATAAGAACAAATAGAAACAAGCATAACAATTGCAACGAGTCTCGACTGAACAATTTACGCAGCATAAAGCGATCCTTCTAGTTGGGAGCTTGGCGATCATCACGATGATGCTATTAAACTGTAACACCAGATAGAAAACAAACGTTTAACAATGTTTTTGCTATAACATGAAGAGGGTAAAAAGCCAATTTAGGTAGATGCATACTCTAGAATGTCTTTCCAACAAGAGCCACTGGCTTCATCTTCCAATATTTTGTCCCAAGCTTCAAAGATAGTGGAAGCAGGTGAACTGGTGGAGTAGTTTGATGGGTTGGCATTGCTTTCTGTTTCATTAACAATAGAAGCCTCAGGTGACGCTGAGGCTGATACCAATTTGGGAGGATTGCTTTCTGCTTGAATATTACATTCATACGAACTGCTCAAGCTGCTGTTCTTCGTATTGAGGCTCCCTGTGTCAAGGCCACCCGCATAGCACGTCCATGAATTTTCGGCAACTTGGAGATCACTGCACAATTGAGGTGCTTCGGAACGATTTAGAAAGCCAACGACTTCTGGGGTTGGTTCCTCAGAGTAGAGGTTGCCTGCAATTGTTCCATTGAGTAGTCCTTCAGCTGGGTCAATGTTTAGTGATCCTAAGAGACTTGAGTTCTCTAAGTTTTGAAGTGTGCTAGTGTTCATAATCTGCAGTAGATTTTGCAACAGCTGGAGTTTTGCTAGTTTTGTGGCATCTGCCTGTAACATAAGTAGATTGTTCCAGGGACTTGATCTTGTCGCAGCTAGCAACTGAGATAGATTCAGGAGATAATTGAAATCAGTTCTCGGCTTGTGAGTGTTTGGATCAATTCCCATTTGCAGTAGTTTCCTCCTTATGTGAGTGTTCCAGAAGTTCTTGATTTCATTGTCTGTCCTCCCCGGAAGATGCGCAGCAATCCTTGACCATCTGGAAGTTCATGTCATAGTGAAAAAGGATAGACCTTTTCAGGACTATATGAACAATAACATTTGTTACAAACTGCTAATTAAATAGAAGCATCAGATTTTGGATTCTCAGGCATAGAAGCTTGAGAGGCAAACCAAAACAAGGGTATAAGAAAAAATGCATACTTGTTTCCAATGACAGAATGGAGGTTGATGATAACTCGCTCTTCTTCCTCTGTGAATCTTCCTCTCTTGATATCAGGCCTCAGATAATTCGTCCACCGCAACCGGCAACTCTTCCCACACCTGTTCAGCCCTGCAAGCTTTGGGACTTGTTTCCAATTGGAGTGGCCGTTCCTGTTAACACTCTCAATTAGCTTCTCATCTTCTTCTGGTGTCCATGGCCCCTTCTTCAAGTTAACGTCAGAACAACATGGAGATCTAACCATTATGTGGGGTTCTCAGAAATTTATCAGAAGAGTATCGTACATATGGGAGTAATTCCAAGAGGGTAGGTCCAGATTTGATGTGCACTTAAAGGGCCGTTTTTATTTAACACGGAAGCTATTGCTTTTAATGACTTTCTGAGGCATAGCCGCTTATATAGATTCAGGGAAGACGTAATCTGCAAGATAGTGATCATTTTTTTTTCTTTTTTCTTCAGTGTCATTTTATATAAATCAATGCATATGCATGACTTCCAAATCAAGGTAATGCAGGGGAAGTCATGTGGTAATTATCATTTAGGCATTATTCAACACAAAAGGCCAGAACCGATAATCGAAATTAGGTAGTGCAGATGTCATGTTTTGCTGAGGTGTTAAAATATGGAAGAATTTGTAAGAAAGTGAATTTGACCTTTATATTTGATCAATTAGTATGAACTCCTTTAAAATTATTGTTGCTAATTACTATAATCATAATTTCTTTAAATGGCTAACTAGGGTGGTGTCTTACAGATCCTTTATTAGGGGGAATTGCGCTAGATGAGCGCATGTAAACTCGTGAAAAGGCAAGTCTCACGAACCTAACAAGCAACACGACAATTCATCACCCGACGGACCAGTATACGTTTAATCCCACCACTTAACTTGGTAGGGTTTGGAACCCGTGATCTCTCATCCAAATGCCAACCCTTTTACCATCTTAATCACACAAAAGGTGATACTAATTAATATGATATAGTATCTTTGTGCTCTTCGAGCGTGTTTGATGACAATATATAATCTTTTGGTACTGATATATCTGACGGACTTTGTTTTAGAAATCCGGAGTATAAAATCCGAGAGGCCGGGAATGGAAAAAGAAAAACAGAAACAACAACAATGACCACCAGAGATGCTTCATAATAAATGATATTGGTTATCAACGTTTGGCAGCAACTGCCATATAAATTAGTATCATCTATGCAGAGCATTGTCTTAATTATGTTGCTAGTGATTCGTCTTAATGTTGTTTGTTTGAAGGATGCCTGTTTTTTGAGGTTTAGACTCCTTGGAAATTTACCCATCAAACTTTAAATTTGAAATTAAAGCACCGTGAAGATAAAATTTAAAAATTGTTATTTATACGTATGTTTCGACTATATACAAGTCAAAATTTTGCTTTCTATTTATATTCATTTATATTCACACACATGCGCGCACACAAATACGTAAAGTTTGCTTTCTGTCTCTTTAGTTGGCTATCTTCTCTGATCTATGCTACCTTTTATATATTGGTATCGCATTTTAAAGTTGTGCATCGTGCATGCAAGATATATTTAGCCAACAAACACCCATATAGTTTAAGCTATACTTGGGCCCCATCAATTCTGCCTATTGATTCAAATATTTATATATAACCTTAATTAATCCCTTCATCCCCACCCCTGGTCATGAATTAATTTTGCCATTTTCTGTTTGCAAGTCGCAACTATCAATTCAGAAATCCTAGTCTTCTACGTTAATGTCTCAAAATGTCAAACATGATGAATTATCAACAATATATATAGTTATACACACTGTAGATATGCTCTAACTGCTCTCTCAATGTTGTCTCTGAATGGTTGATCACCAATTCACCAAATTAAAGCACCTTCTACGGGTAACGTAGTTTCTTGAACACCAAGGAAGCAAAACCGTTACGTTAATTCCTTAAGTTATATCACAAATTTTTGAATTATTTTTCAAATTCGAAATGTACCGGTTAAGTGATCATCTTATGGGTATGTTGGTTCAACCATGGCAGATGCAAGAAATGGTGGTATTGGAATCTGGAATTAAAAACTGGAATTTGAAAACTGTAGTATTGTTTTAATTTGTGTGTTGAACGCCACTATTCTTAAGATGATATTTATGTTTCAATTTCTGCGATAAAATCTACGCGAATTTTCTTTTAAGATAAAATGAAACTTTTGATTACACTTGTGCATATTATGAAATCAAGACACGAGAAGAAAGTTTGCAGTATTGTTATTACTAATTGTGTTTTTTTTTTACAGTAAAACCCAAACATTATAGATCCTTCAATAGTATTTTGTAGGGGTAGTTAAGTTTGGAACACCTTCATTTAAACAATCAAAACAATTGGGCTTGTAATTGTTCGACATAACCATCAAGGGCAGTCATTTGGATAGGACAGTTAATTGGACAACAGAAACCGAAGGGACTTAATTATCATATAATCACACGGACGTGCCCAAGTACCAAATGCGTCTACAAAAATATCTAAAATACACCTATGCATCGCGCATTGCACTTCACTATAAACTTCCCTTTAAGGCTAATTAAACATATGTCAAGTGTTTCTATTTATAAGATTTTTACAATTTCTTTCTCTTTTCTACGTGTGATCTTTCTTTTTCACTTTAAAAATACACTAACAACAAACATTCTCAAGAGATTAGAAATCAACTCCGCGTTGGAACTTATGTGCCCATCACTCTTTTTGACACAAAAAGCAAATTTTATGGAAATCCTCAACTTCGAAAAAATTTTAAGAAATCTACATGTGTTCGCATGGTTCTTGGCCTCGGACCCATACAGAATCACCTTGTATATCTGCAACTTTCTATACAAGTTCCCAAAATATTACTTCAACATTCGCACGATTTGTTTACCGTGAAGTCAATTTATCTTGTGGTTAAAATTGCATGGGAATGCTAATTTATCTCCCGCATTTGGCTGTGTTACGTGAAAGGTGCGTTTTGATGTAACAATTAATGTTATTCTATTATAATCAAAAAGTCACGATCTTGAATTACAGAAACAACCTTTTTAGGATGTATTGTTGATATTCACAACATTATTGCATGGCATACGAATTCTTACCCCATCATCCACACTAGGTTAATTTTGTTCTCTCTCTGTCTCTTTCTCTTTTTTTTTTTTTTTCTTTCTTCCCCTTATTCTCATCCCAATGGCAACGCCAAGTGTTTGCTGCTCTGTTGTTAATGGTAATGTTTTCTATGTCATACCAAAGTTCAACTTAATTTGGACTCTAATTTTGGTAAAAAAAAAAAAAAAAACACCACTTAGCGTCTGCAATTATTTTAAACCGTGCATTCGTAATTGACCTTTTCTCCTTGCATCACTGCTGAGGATTTGTGATTTTACAGAGCACCTAACTAATGACCAATAATATGTACCAAAAGAAGTAATGACCAATAAATAATAAATAACTATTGCTATAATAAGCGCTTGAAAATTTTACTATGTGGAGGCTGCGATCATTGTCCTTGGAATTCTTTTCCACGTGTATTTTTCGAAGTAAATATCACAGTTAAAAAAACTGTCCAAATATGTGTAATTATTTTTTTTTTCACGCATTAATGTAACCTTATCTTTAATTTGAAATAAAAAAAGGTAAATTGTTTCCACTATTTAACCAGTGACCTTCAAGTTGGTCTAGGTTTAGAAAAACTTATTGTAGGGAGAAATTTATATGTATAAATATAACAATAAAAACAATAAATATGCAAGTAAATGAAACAATAATATTAATTATTTCAAAGAAACTCACAAATATTTGTTACAGTGAATAAACACATCACACTACCGTTTTTTTTTTTTGTCTATCAAAATTGATAGCTTAACACGAAGAGGAGAAGATGATGAGTGGTAGGTCTGAGATTCGAAATTTAAACTTAAGTGTTAGAGACAATGCCTCTCAACCATCTGAACAGAATTCGGTGCTCCTATCGTACTACTAATTATAAGGCCATTTTTTTTTCTCTAACGTCAGGTTTGGGCTTGGGAACTAGCCCGAGTTGGAGCCCATCCAACCCTTCCATTGATACAGTAACACTGCCACTTTAGCCATCGATCGCTGTGTTCGACAGTGTCACATGCTTTCTCCATTTTTAAAATGAAATCTCGACAAACTTTTTTTCTATTAATTTCGTCTAATGTAACACATCAAAGTTCAAATCCATTCCTTTTCTTGTGTTGATAGTTGATACATAACTTCAATGGCTACTTTTGTGGAGGATATTAGTCAATCGTGACTTCCTGAAATGGAAACAAATTAAAGGGATTCCCTTTTTTTTACCCTTTTTTTTTTCCTTTAGCATAGATCACATTTTATATCTTTCACCAAATTATTTCACTGTCGTCACATTAACGCACGTCTACCGCATTATTTTTACTGCATTGCTACTAAATTTTCTGATTGAAAAAAATAAAAAAGGTTGGCAAATAGTCCATGGGCTGATGCAAAGTTGACAAAGCTTCCAAATTGTTTGAATAAATAAATATAACGAGTGGAGGGAGGGGATCCAATTGTGTATAAAATGGGCAACGATATTGAAAGATATATATAAAAAGACATTTGGAGGGTGGGAGGGGAAATTTGAATCTATTGGCTCCCTTTCTCTTTCTTCGGAACACAATAAAATAACTTTTATCATTATATTAAGACTCAGCCAAAGTCTACATGTAATGAAGATTAAAAAATGTCGCTTGAAAATAAAACATTTTGAACTTATGTAAGAAGAAATTTAAAGTGGATGTAAAAGATTTTTCAAAGTCAAATGGCAATCTTCAGGACGATTGAACCGCCAGCGGTGATGCATTTATTAAGAATGGCTGTATGCCAGGTTCTCAGCATCTTCCAAGGCTGCCAATTTTTCTCAGGTTGGCTAATCATCATAAGTACTTAATTTAAACAAGTTTATGCATTAATTCACGAGCCAAAGAAGTAACGCCTTAAAACATCAAGAAAACCATATCACTAATTCACTAATTGTGTGAAAGATCATAAATTTGAATTCTATTAGAATTAAACGATAGAATTTTATTAGAGTAAAGTAATAAAACTAAATTTATAACTCACTACTTAACACAAAAAATACTGTAATTATCTAATCTTTTTACTTTCTAAACATAAAGTGACGATACTTTCTAACAGAATAGTAGATCATTATCCTAGTTTTTCATTTTAAAGAATGTAAAAAGCAAAAACAAAGAAAAAGAGAGAGAAAACTACCGATGATAGACTCACGGACGGGCGCACACACACATACACTCTTTCCCTTTTAGATTAATAAAGGGCTCAAAATAAACTGCATATTTTGGACTAAGTTGATCCCTGAGGACAAGAATCTGAATCTTTTGTACAGCTATGCTCTAATCGACTTCCGCTTCTGGATTGATAAAACAGAAACATGAAAACACGAACTCATCAACCCCCACAAAACCAGAAATATATGGAATCATAAAAACCAAAAAAAAAAAAAAAGAAGAAGAAGCAAAACCTCATTATTATACCATACAAATTACCTTAGCATTTGTGATTGATTATTATCTTCTTATAAACCCCACATAGAAAAAACTATTCAATACATCAAATCCAAACATATATGGTGAAAAGGAGAAACAGGTTGAAAGGATGAAGAAAGCACCAAGCCTAAATAATTATGGCACTTTGTCATTCATGTCATCATTGATGCTGTTGTTGTTGTTGAAGATTGATTAACTTAAAATATGCTCCATTTTTGTTCTCCACCAGACTAGAATGAGTCCCTTGCTCTATAACTTTCCCATCTTGTATAACTGATATCTGATCTGCATTTTTTATGGTGGACAACCTATGAGCCACCATGACTGTTGTCCGGTTCCTCATCAGCCTGTCTAGAGCTTGTTGCACGATTCGCTCCGACTCCACGTCTAGAGCACTAGTGGCTTCATCTAATAGCAAGATTTCCGGGTTCTTTAGGACTGCTCGGGCAATGGCTACTCTTTGCTTTTGGCCACCAGAAAGTTGCACCCCTCGTTCACCAACCTTAGTTGAGTAGCCTTCAGGAAGGGCACTGATGAAACTATGAGCATTAGCAAGCTTAGCTGCTTCAATCACTTCTCCTTCGGAGGCTCCTTCCTTTCCATACAGAATGTTTTCATATATTGATGTTGCAAAAAGGGCCGGCTCTTGCTGGACTAGGCCAATATGTTTCCGGAGAGACTTCAGTTTCAACTTCTTGATGTCCTTCCCTGTGCAAATCCCATAAGATGCTATTCAGGCCAATAATTTAAATCCAACGATTATACGCATGAGTCAAACCGAAAAAATTCAATTTTGCAGTTTGAAGAAATACACAACTGAAAATGCAGCCAATGAAGGTCTTTTTTCTGATTGTAGAGGCATTTCTACGAAAAAAGGTTCTGGTTCATCTACTTGGACATCGAAACATGCATAAGTTCCTTTTGATGACATCAAAGCTAGAACATGATATTGTTGGTAGAACTTCAAAAGACATGAATAAGCAAAACGTAACTGGCAATTTTCTCAAATGGGACAAAAAGAATTGTGCATGTAATCATAAGCGATAACAAGCTCAGCTCAAATAGACTCACCGTCAATCATCACTTTACCGGCTGTTGGATCATAGAACCGGAGTATAAGTGCAAGAACAGAGCTTTTACCGGAACCACTCTGCCCCACTAAAGCCATACTCTTTCCTGAGCGTACTCTCAGGTTGAAGTCCTTGAAAATCATTACATCTGGCCTTGAAGGATAGCTAAACTGGATATCTCTTAGCTCAATTGTGCCCTCCACATTTGTCAACTCTTCACCAACATCCCCAAGTACAAGTGTTTTTCGGTCAAGCACCTCAAAGAGAGATGCCACCATTTGATTCCCTTTTAGAAGATCGGGGATTAATGCCAGGGTTTCACCCATGGCCAATGCAGTTACAATCAAAACCATAAATGACTTCATGACTGATTTGAAGCTAGCAAGTCCCTTTCCCATCAGAACAGAACCATACCTGACCATATTAAACGAGAGTAAGAGCCGCAATTCGTTCCAATGTTATTCCTTTCTGAAAGGAGCAATCCATTGGTTTTGCAGAGTCTCAAATTAAAGTTAGCAGTTGTACGTCCAAATAAGATGAGGCCAGAATTAGACTACATACCATAAGGCAAGCCCGTACGATGAGAAGATGAAGAACTGGGAAATGCCATAGAATATGCCTGCAATTTGACCACGATTTAATGAGCGCTTGGAAGGTTCCACGAGCTCTTGAGCATAAAGATTAAGGACCTTCTCTTCAGCACAGAATGCTGCAACAGTGCGGATGTTACTCACAGCTTCACCAGCCAGCATGTTAGCCTTTAGGTATGCTTTACTCAAGTTGCCGCCATAACCTTGCATGAAGAATCTCTGATATTTATAGGAAGAACTATTAGTAGATTACAAATGAAAAAAAAAAATTCTTGCATACATCCTAATTTGGGGATACCTCACTGATATGGCCGCTGATGATCAGTGGATACATAGCTATGACAACAAGTGCGATTCTCCAGTTTAAGATGAAGGCAATGATAAACGAGGCAACAACAAGGCCGACATTCTGTAGGAGAATTGTTGATCGATCAACAACTATTGCTCTTAGCAAAGTCGCATCACTCTCCAGACGTGACGAGAGCATGGAACTTGTGTTGTTGAAGTCATCAAACCATCCAATTTCATTTTTCAAAATGGCTGCACTCAAAGATGGCAAAGTGATTCACAGAAAAAAAAAAAAGTCTCATAGATGAACATGTCAGTGTTGATGAAAACTTTAGAGGTTCAAAGGAAAACAGTTCACTTTATTTTGGGGGAATAAATGTCAGACCATTGCTGCATTGCGCATGGTAAAGCTGTTATGACACAAGCTGAGAGAAGGGATTGCAATAGATACTTGAACCAAAACCATCTAAAAATTTTCATATGCATTCTTGAGGAACCAGCATTACTGAATATTAGTAGAAGAGAACAAAATGTTCAACTGAGTAGTCAAAGGAAAAGCATGAGATAAAACCATATCCACCTGAAGATCTAAATGCTTAAAATGAGATGAAGGCATACAGTAAAAATACTAGATAGTGTGATTCCAAAAATTACCGTTGAATGTCATTTCTCTTACACGAAGTGTGAGTCGCGACCCCATGATTCCAAAACAAAGATGCTCGATGGAATGGACAATGACAGTAATTACTGCAGCACAGCAAAAGAGGATTGAAATTTTCTTGATCTCTCGCTGAGTTGTGTCCCAGTCCATGTAGAGGGCTACAAGAGCTTGAGAAACTCCAAGCGCAAAAAGTGGCATCTGGGCTCCGGCAATAAAAGCTCCAATGGTGCCAATGACCCCATAAGACCAATCAGGAGCGACCATTGAATAGATTCTTTTGGCTGAAACATGTCTTGCCTTGACGGGCTCGATTCCATCAGCACCAGCACAACTTATTGAATCTTTTTCAGAACGAAAGCTTGCACCAAAGCTTGTTCTATTGTGGGACAACTCTCGAGAATACTTTATGCTAAAATGGAGACAAAGAGTAACATCAAATGCTGAATATTTCTGTCAATATTAGTGCATTTCATGTATATCTTTTATATCATATTGTTACCCTTTCAGAATTCCTTCTGTCCGACAGCAAGAAACTTTTATTTTAATGTTTTATTAAACATAGGGGTCTTGACAATCTCCAGAGAATTTATTAGAAATCAGAGTGTTCTACACAAAAAGCTCAACCTAACCAATGAGAGTTGCATCATGGTTAACACCAACAAGTCTATCTCAGCAATGATGTCAGAAACATTCCAAATGACTATCAGAGATGATAAATAACAGACCTTATTTTAAATCATGGAGAGGATCGCTTTTTCCTTAAAATCAACTTCTACCAAATGAAATTTCTTAATTTTGCTGGATAAGCTGCTATATTGGCAATATAATGAACTCTAAACAATTATGGCCACTATAATTAGCTGTGGCAACTGGTTTATCTAATGGTATGACTTCTCAATATTTCTTTGTATTCTGTAAAAGAATTCATGGATTTTGTAATAATTCAGCCAGAATTTGCTCAAAAACTTTGGTATTAAAGTTTTGCAGCTCCAGTTCATGGTCCCATATCATTGTACCATTTTCTTGTAAGAGATGGCATGAAGCTACAAACAACCACAGAGAAGTCCTTCAAAATATGCTGTTTATGTGATCTAAAGCCCAATATTCATAAATATTTCCCAATCTCTATTAAATTCTTCCAAATATCTCAACTGCTAACCCGAAGAGAAGTTTATGAATACTGATAAAATTACCTGAGTGGTCGTCCCATTGTAGGACCCAGCGAAGGGTGGCGCTGCAAGTTTACTGCCTCCTGGAGATGGATAAGTGATGAGTAGGCACTGGTTGTGTTTGAGATGAGCTCATCATGGCTCCCAATTTCTACTATCTTCCCAGCTTGAACGACAGCAATCACATCTGCATTCCTAATTGTGGAGAGCCGATGGGCCACAACCACAGTAGTTCTTCCTACCACGGCACGATCAAGTGCCTCTTGGACACTTTTCTCAGACTCAGCATCAAGAGCACTTGTAGCTTCATCTAGCAAAAGTATAGAAGGATTTTTCACTACCGCCCGTGATATTGCTATTCTTTGCTTTTGCCCTCCTGATAGCTGTATTCCTCTCTCACCAACCTTCACATCAAATGATAAAGTGATTCCTTGATGTGAAATTATTCCTCAATTTCCATCTTCTAAGTGCTAACGATTCATGCTAAAGTTCTTTCAGGCAACACTGTTCTTTGTAAAGCAATTTGCTCTTAAATCTCTATCAAAGTGAATTCTTAAGTAAAAAGTTGTATCTTTGCTTCTGTGGAACCTAATTACTCCCGTTGGTATTGCAACCAAATGCACTTTCAACTCTCTCTCTCTCTCTGTGTTTTTTTTATGGTCTCCGTTCAATACCAAGAACATGAAAGCAAACTAAGGGGCAAATCATGCAAGGACACCTTATGCATTTTGAAAAATTATAGAATTGGAAACAAATGAAATAGGCCAATTGTAGAAGCTGAAACAGAAAGGTACTGTAGGTATCTCAGAAATTAAGATTTCAAAGCAAAGGTAATAAGCAGGTATTAAAAGATTAATTAGTCAATTTAAAGCTATTTCATGCATTTATATAGACCTTATATAAGCACATACAAACTTAACAGTCGCCAAAGTGAGGAATTTTGTACCTGAGTTTCAAATCTGTCAGGTAGGTTGTTGATAAAAGACAAAGCTTCTGAAAGTTTAGCAGCACGCATGATTTCATCGAGCGTGGCATCATCTTTTCCATATAGGATGTTCTCCCTTATACTCGTTGCAAATAGAGCAGGCTCTTGATTAACTAGCCCAATTTGCTGTCTAAGCCATTTAAGGTCAAGGTCCCTAATATCATTCCCATCTAACTGTAACCGTCCAGATAAAGGCTCATAGAATCGTTCTATCAATGAGATGACTGTACTCTTTCCAGATCCGCTTCCCCCAACAAGAGCTACAATCTTTCCAGGAGGGATGTCAAGGCAGAGTTTATCGAAGATCAGTACATCAGGACGAGATGGGTAGCTAAAAGACACATCTTTGAACTCAATGTGGCCCTCCAATGTATTTAGTTTTCTGCCAGTTCTTGAGCTGGTATTGCTCACTGTGTTCCTTTCTATCATCTGAAATATGGGGTAGGCTGCTGCCTGTGCTCGGGCAAATGCAGAAATATCTGGTGCTGCCTGTCCCAATGACCTGAAAAGCAATACCATCAATAATGTTTCATTTGACAGTGCAGCTATGGAAATATCAAACCCAATTGTTCAAATGATTAGTATGCTAAAAATATGCACAGAAGAATTACTCAAGCACTATGTTGTACTTATTATTGACTAGGTTCAGTTGCAATCAAACCTTCTATAATGTTGAAATCCTTTTCTTCAAAAGAACAATCAGAATTATTGCCATTCTACAATGTTTATGGCAAAAATTACGCGATTCAGAGTCATGAGAAAGACAGTGTAATGTTTAAAGAGGGCAGAGTTACATAATGAAATGAAATGTTAAAGCTGCCAGCGACGAACAAAATCAAAAAGCGAAAGGACTTACAGGCCAGCAATGACAACATTGAGCATGGTGGTGAAAGACTCGCCCCCATTGGCAATTCCCTTATGGACAACTTTGCTAGTGAACCACACAAGCAATGCCCATGAAAGGAAAAGGACACAGTGCATTGTCCCCAGACCCAGACCCTTTGCAAGGCCTGTCCTTTTCCCATACTGGTATGTGTTCCTCAGTGCCTCACTGTATGATTTCACTGCCCTTTCTTCTCCTGCAAATGCTTGCACTGTTCTAACATTTCCAATCACCTGAAAGTTGAATACAAGGTTGACTACAGTGAAAACCCATATTCCCTTGATTCTAGAAATTAAATCAAGTCAAGGCACGACGTAGGTAAAAGAACTTCATTACGTACACAAATCAGAAGTTGCACGTGAAAGTCATTTAATCTTTTTAACAGTAGCTAATAATTTATATATAATTTATTTAACAGTATTTAATAATTTATAAATAATTTATTTAATAATATTTAATGACCTATCTATTTTATTTTTTTTTAATTTAATTCGCCTTTCACAATCTTAGTACTCTATATCATTGGGTACCCACTTCATGCCACATGCCCATTTGGTGGTGTTGTCATACAAAATTTCTAATTAAAATTAAACTAAAGTGAAAATGGAACTAGTGTGACCTGTGGAACCGCAAAAACAATGAACTGAATGAAGACCTCCCGGTTTAGTTCAATCTTACAAGTCGAAACCAGTCGAAGTTCAATGGTAAGTGGAAATTGGGTAGATCGGAGGGTCCGGGGTTAGACTGGTTTTGAATCTAGAATGCCTCAAAACTGAAATTTCACCTCTAAACTTTGTCTACTTTCTAATTGAGTTCCAAATTTTATTTAAACTTGTTATCTGACTCCATAAAGTTTATCTAAATTTGGCTATCAAAATTTAGATTTAATCTATAATGAAGTCTTTTTTTTTATGTTTCTTTTTGTCAAAAATTTTTAAATTTAAACATTTAGAATGACTAATTAATTAAAACATATCATGTATAATTGTAAGGTTTTTGGTTGAACCAGTTCTATTTTAATCCTGACTTTTTTTTTTCCAATTTTTTTGAACAAAACATTATATTTTGATGATTATTTCGGTTTTTCCAATTGGGAAAAATCAATATCTTCAATAAATAATTTCATGAATATTAACGAAGCAGTTCATATAGTCCAAAAAGATGTTACACGCACCACACCGCACTGGCCCCAAAAAGGGGCACAGAGAAATGTATAGACATCTATAACTTTAATAAAAAGAAAGAAAATTGTGCGGAAAGCAGCTCTAACTGTAGTGGTCGAAGTTCCAACCACAAAGTCGGAGACCATCACCCCACTGTTCAATCAATTTGTCTCCAACTCTTAAAAGATTAAAAAAAAAAAAAAAAAAAGAAAATTGTGTATTTTTGACTTGGAAGGTTTTAAGATTTTGAGAAATTAACCAAGTGGGCTTAGTCAAGTTGGTCACGGAAGCATTGGGCTACTGGACCATTTGGATGGTAAGGGTTTACATCTCAGCTACTTAAAGTGCTTCTAATATACATAATTTTTTATTTAGGTGGCTTAGAATATTTATATTTTGTGCGGTGTTCTTTGACCTATTTTTTATTTTTTTTTTAATAGTTGATTGATTAATTGCTATTCACTTTTTGTGGCCAAAAAAAAGGGATTGGAAAACTTTATTTGACTCTCTTTTTTTTGTTTGTGGGGCAAATAATTCAATAAAAAATAAAAAATAAAAAATAATAATAATTGATATTTTTTAAGGTGAGTTATTTTGATTCACTAAAAAATTGTGAGTCAAAACAATAAGCATCAAATTATTATACCTAGTTCAAAATAATGACATGCACAACCTGCCATTATAAATGGGGAAAAAAAAAAGGCTTCATTATGCGAATTGGGTAGATTTGGCCCATCGATATTAATTAAGAGCTTGACAAATTTTTTGTGTTATACGAAATTTGTACTCATGATGACTTTTTTAAAACATACGCAATTTCTTAAGAATATCTTGGCCAACCGAAAGTAGCCAAAACTCTAAACACAAAACAGAAAATTGTCTGCAATGTCCTTTCGCTAATGCTTATAAAAAATTATCAATAAATTTTAATTGATGTGGTACTCTAGTTAATTTCACAAAGTGAAGGTCTTGAATTTAGACATTGCAAAAAAGAACAACCAAAAGGGAAAAAAGTTTATAAAAAAATGAACGGGTTACTTGTGATTGTAGAAAGTCTCACCTCTTCAGCAATTTCGCCAGCTTTGACATAAGATTTACGAACTCTTGCAATGAGGCCAATTGTCACATAGGCATATAAGCCACCGGCAAGCGCAATTAATGGGACTATAGACAGTGTCACGAGGCTGATTTGCCACACCCTCACAAACCCAATAGTAAAACCAGCCAGAAATCTGCTTATATAGTGCATGAAGTTCCCCACCTGCATCCAATCACCAATCTTCAAGTTAAGAAGAGGGGGGAGAAAAACCCAAAATAAAAGATAAAAAAAGAAACGAAAAGCAAGAAAATACCCAAAAATAAGGAAAAGTAATAACCAATAGGAAGTATGCTAATTCCATTTGTCCACAAATTGGATTCTAAATTTCTATGTGGCAATTGGAGAGACACAAATAACTCCCAACAACCCAACCAGCCTATAAATGCTATTGACATCCATTACTTTCTCTTTCTGTTGGGAAAGGACCAAAATTAATGCTACAATTGGACAGCTCATTAAAATTTTTGGTGTAGAGGCAGACGAAGTCAATAAAAGCAGTTGTAAGTGCAACTCCAAGTGCAACAATTTTCTCCAAATGGGAATACTCGTGAAAAACTAAATAACAATGTTTAAAAAGTAATATAGTAGAAATAAAAAAAATGTAAATTAATTATATTTCACTTTCTTCACAAATAAATGAATTTGAATGTGCACGTGTTACTAAGTAGAGGTGCCCTATTAGAATTCATGGGCCTACTTACAAAATCAACGGCTCACTGTTGTGACTCCGACCCCACTCACATTTTTCTTTTGGTGATTTAAATTTTTAGTTATAAGAGGAATATTGTGAAATTTTCGTAGTTAAATCAAATAAAATGACCATTCAAACGATCAATATTATTGGAAAACATTTTTGAGAATTCCAAATCTCAAAACTTTTAGAATTGAACGATAGAAAGTGGCCATTCTTTCCAACTGAAATTTCAAAAGAAAAAAAGGGAAAAAAAAAACCGTCCCTTTTGGGGAAAGAAAATTGAAAAAATAAAATGAAACTTGAAAAAATGTTATAAAATGGGAAATTACCTTCTCAGAGATGGCATCTTGCACAACAATGATATCACTTGTAATTGCAGCTATGACTTCCCCAGTCGATGCTTCAGTGTCAAATAAACTTATGTCTTGATTCAACATGGATCTTAGATAGGCCATTCTCATCTTTGCTGCTTGCCTTTCTCCGGTATGCATCCAACATGCCACCTCTAAATAAAATTTTTATTTTCTCCATTAACATCTTAGCCATTTAAATAAATAAAGATTGAGTAGCTTAATGCATAACTATGTAAATAAATCGCTGGCAGAAATAAATAATTAATGGGGTTGAAGGAATTATCAAAGGAATTTTTTTCCTTACCTATCCATGATGAAAATAATATTGCCACACTGAGATAAACAAAATCCAGTGAGTACTGAAAACAGAACATGAAACCAAAATCAGTTAAATGATATCCATAAGAGAATTTGTTGATGTACTAAATTTTAGTATTATGATTGGTGTCCTGAATGAAATAAGAAATAAGACTAAAAATATTTATAATGAAAAATTAGGGGAGGCACAAACTATCAGTTTTGTTATATTTATGATACTAATTAAAACGTTAAAATTTTGCACATGAGCTGGTGCTCTACAATCCATCCCCACTTAATTGAGGATGAAAACCCAAAAGAGACTCTTATAAAAAAGAGGGGCAAAACCACTGGGGCAATGACCAATAATGTAAAATTGGGGGAGGAATGGGGGCAGAAGCCATGAGGGGGGCCACAAACTGATGCATGCTTACAAAATTGGCATGCATTAACAGATGGGAAATTTAAGATATTCTTCTAAAAATACCTTGGCAACTCTGTGAGAAGCTTGTTTGGGGAAGAGATAAGCCATTCCAATGATGTTTATTAACTTGCCAAAGAAAATGAAGAACACAGGCACTGAAGCTCCATGAACAATGGCACCAATGGATCCCAAACCCATCAAGACATAATCATAAAAATCAGCAAAAGCAAACAGCTTTATAAAAGGGACTTTCTGCTGCTTCTGCTTTCCTTCTTTGTTCTTCTTGCTCATGGCATCAGCGGTCTCTTCTTTGGATGAAAATGAACTCATCTCTGCTGCCTGCCTGAAATTTGGTCCAGGAATGCAAAAGGGTGTACCTCAAAGAAATATGCAGGACAAGCAAAAAAAAAAAAAAAGAATGTTAAGGAATTTATGGTAGTTTTAGGAGGTAAATAAATAGATAGATGTGGATGAGTTGGAGCAAAAGGAGAAGAGTTGTGTACAATGAGGAAGCTCGGGCGAGAGGAAGTGAAGTGGTGGTAGATAGGGTCATTTAGTGCAAACTAAACAACTTGGTTGACCATATGTATTAAGGGATACTAGTAGAGGTAGTAAGTTAGTGGTATTTTAGTGTATCTTTATTAACATTAATTTAGATTTGAGTTCTCACACCTGCATTTTCTCTCCTGATTGTAATTGAGTGGCTGCTTAGGTAACGAAAAATTAAGTACAGTATATGAGTTTTAAACTCGTCAACACAATAATTAGGTTTAGGAAGACCCGTTTCACGCCCAATAATATTTCAACAATGAATCCTCCCTATAAGAGAGTTTGAATGAGGAGATCAACGAATGATCGCTGACTTCAACTCAAAGATTTAATGACTGCTTTATTCATAAGGTAATTTTTTTTCGTTCAAAAAAAATTATATGTATATATATAGGGATGATCCTGTGAGTGACCGTTAGGGATATAATGATTCAATGTACTGTCTATGCATGTCCACAATGACTATGGTGTTTTTCTTTTAAAGGTACATGACAAAGATGTCAATTATTATTATATTTATTGATTAAAGTTGGAGATCATTTTTGAATATCTTTATTCAAACTCTTTGTGAAGAGAGCTCTTCATCCGAACACAATGGCTATGGTAAGGAGAGAGAGAATGTAATCAATTCACTTTTGAGATTAGGCTATGCTTTCTTATTTGATTTTCCTTATTTCATACACATTCAAGTACATAAAATGTTTGTTTGTACAGGCCAATTTGCTCTCGCTTTCACACACACAAACTCATATCTATATATACATCACATATGTGCATGTCATGCATGTGGATAGTCAACGCAATTAGTGTGTATGCATCCACACTGATAAGGTTTGAGCATATTGAATGATACCTTTAAGATTAAAAATTTAGAATTTGAACCCCAATAATTGACAATTAATTTATGTTAAGTGACCGGGCTGTACCGGTATATATATTAAAAGTATTTTAGCTATTTAATTGGTTATTTTACTATTTTAATGGTAAAATTGATGCCATAAAACTTTTTTAAAGTTTTTATTCATTATTTTAATTGATTATTTTACACTTAAGACTACTTTTCGATCAACTGCTGTTTGAACTAAAAAATAACCCAAAAAATAAAACAAAAAATATAACCAAACACCCTTCTCCTCCTTTTTAAAAGTGAAATACAAATATACTTCTAAAAAAAAAAATAGAAACTAAACCAAACGCCCCCTCAATCACTGGACTTCCCAATTCACAATTATTGCTGTCATATTTCACAAATGTTCAACTATTTTGGTTGCCTATGTGAAATTTCAAATTATATCGGTCCATCAAGGTAAATTTTAAGGGGGCGCCAAAGAAAACGGTAAATGTTAAGGAATACTCTTAGATGTTACTTTGAAAGACATTTTATAAACAAATTTTGACTATGCTTTCCCAAATACCCTGTGAAATATCTCAAATCTTGCAAAGACAATGAAATTTCCATTAAGAATTGGGAAAATTTAAACTAAAATAAAAATTACAATTACAACATTAATAATTTGATGATTTTGAAGAATGCGAATATCCTAAAGCATTTTTCATTTATATACTGGCAGAGAGAGAAGCATTTAATGTTTAATAAATTCATACAGTAAAAAAGAAAATAAGCATTTAATACAGTAGAGGAAGCACTTAATGGTCTTCTAGAAAGTATAACGCGCCGACCATTAATTAGGACTTAGGAGTGCCGATGCATCAATTAAAGAAGCTTGGCTTGGTGGTTTTTCTCGAGTTGAATTCAGTAATCAGCAAAATAGCACCCTCGACGATTTTAGTTAGATTTTAGTTTGTTACTGAATGAAATCATCTTTCATCTATACCTTTCCTGTAAATGCTCTCAGGCTTGATTTGGAATTCATTAATTGAGTATGCTGTGAATTTTAAATTCGACAATTGTTATGATTTTTAGTAGTAAAATAGCACTCGGTCCCATTAATACTCGGATGATGGGTCCTTTCCTATGGGGATGATTAAATAGAGACGCAATAATTAGATAAGACTGGTTCCGACTCGCAGATATGATAATTGACATATTTGCATTACACATTTTTTTGTTGTTAAAAAAAGAAGATTTGGAAATCATTACATGGACTTTAGATATAATCATCATCAAGGGTCATATGTAAAGTTCGTATAATGATTTCCAAATCAAGCCTCCGAACTTTAACAGGAAAGTTATAGATGAAAGATAAGGTTTCATTCAGTAACCTACTAAAATCTAACAGTTCTTTGTAACTCTAGCTCAATAGTGTTGGTGCGGTAGGCTTAAATTTAGAAGTTGGAACTATTGAGCCAAAAATTTGTGATAAAGATATAAGTTTACGGCTAGGTCACTAATTTTGTGGATTTTGTAAGTATGATTAATTACTAAATTGACAATTTGAGTAATTTAGGTCCCCAATTTTTAGAAAGAGATCAACATTTGGACTTTTAAGTTTTGTTCAAGAGGTGTTCATTATGATGGTCCTTTTTATAGGGTACATTTCATTGATGGTCCTTGGAGAATTGATGAAGGCAAACTCGAAAATACCCAATTTTTTGAGTTTGAAATGTCAATAATCAAACACTAGGGCCAAAATTCGTAATTATTATAGTTATAATAAACTCTTTTTTTAGTCCGTTCGTCGAAGGATTTGAATTCGTCTGCTACAATTAAGAGTCCACACCTACCTTAATACCAAACCACGCCAGACCAAGCGGACAGGGGCAAAGTTATAATAAATTCTAATGGCAAGTCATTAGAGTATGTTTCAAGGAACCAAAAAGCTTCAGAGTTAAACCTATGATATCATATGCATGAAAACGTCAATCGTACTAGACAATATTGGCCGATATGTCATTTCATTCTCCAGCTATAGTCTTTTTCATGGTTAGTTGCCGCATTTCCTTTTCATTTATGAAGGAACATGGCTTGTATATTACATTTATTTGGACTTGGCGCCACAAAGTCATCTGGAAGAATTTTGTTAAGAAAATTTTTGATGAGATTATTTAAATAGAATTAAAATATAATTAAAGTGATGTGAGTCGTTTAATAATTAAATTTAAAAAAAATAAATTATAAAATATAATTGAATGAATTATATAATCATTTACTGCTTAAAACACAACTATAAAGTATAACTCATTTTGTTAAACCTAAAAAGATGAATTCATTCATGACATAAGTGTTTTTTATTTTTGCTTTAGCTTGTTTTCTTAGGCGGGACACATGAGCCATGAAACAAGAAAAGATTGGAGGGGTGATTGCATCTGCTGTTAGACTTAATTGACACGTGCCAACCAACGACCAAAAAACAGATACCTCATAACTGATAGCCTCTAACTGTTTGTTTATAACTTTTTTCAGCGTTTCCTTAAAAGGCATAAATTTTGCCCATTGTCTTTAACCATTTTAAAAATTTTACTCATAATATTTATTTTTTTTAATTATATTTTTTATATTTTTACTGTCAATCATTTTTACTTTTTTTCGTTAATCATTGATATGTAATAGTATAGTCAGTACTATATCATTTAAGTCAAGTGCTACATCAATAGAAAATAATGACATGATATATAACACTTTTCTAAAAGTAATTTTTCAAAAATTTTAATTTTTAAATCTTATTTCCAAAGAATGTTTATGAAAAATTCCATTATTTATTACTGAACTTTGCTTTCTAGCCTTTTGTTTTTTTTTTTTGGTCCTAGAATTTTATTCCATTCTTTAAAAGTGATTGTACAAACAAGAATCAACGTCAATGAATTTAGCCGAAGTGATCAGAAATTTAAATTGCATTTTTTTGTCCAACACAAGAATAAACATAAGCAGTCATCAGAACGCAAATCCCAGAATAACAAAGAGGAGAAAGTTTTGGTAATTGATCTTCAAAGCAAACAAAAAGTAGAATCTTTGAACGCAGAACGAGAGAGAAGAGAAAGAAGGTTTTGGGTGTGAGATTGTGGGTTGGGAAGGGAAGGGTCAGATGTGCCCTTTTTCAGACAAGATAAGAAACAATCTCTTAAGGATAATGACTGTGAAACCGAGCTCTGTGTGAAGCACTCAATTCTATTAAATCAGAAAGACAAAAACACGCGATTGTCCTTGAAGAGTTCCAAGATGAAACCCAGAAGAGTTCCTTTCCAAGATTCTACTTCCAAACTCTGTCATCACAACCTCCTCATCGAAAAAGAAGAAGACAGCAATGCTGATTTTGAAGATGGATATTGTAGAGAGATGGATCTGAGCTTGGATTAAATCCACATTCAAACAGAAACGCATAGATTCGTATGTACCAAAAGAAAAAGAAGAAAAGAGCAACGATATTTGTGAAGATGGATATTGTAGAGAATGGATCTGAGCTTGGATTATATCCACGTTCAAACAGAAATGCATAGATTCGTGTATACCAAAAGAAAAACAAAGTGCAGAAACAAATAATGGAATTTTTCAGAAATATTTTTTGGGAAAAAAAGAAATTTAAAAAGTTAAAATTTCTGAAAAATTATGCGAAAAAAATTGTTATGTATTACGTCATTATCTTCTACTGACGTGAAATTTGACTTAGATGACGTGGCACTCACTAGACCGCTATACGTTAAATTTAATGGTTGACTAATGAAAAAAGTGAAAAAAGTTGACGGCAAAAACCTAAATAGTGTATTTAAAAAAAAATAAATGTTATAAGTAAAAATTTTGAAATAGTTAAAAATGGCGGGCAAAATTTATATTTATGCCTAGATTGAATAATAGATGTTACTGACAAAATATAAATTGATAATTAAAGGTATACCTTTTTTTTTTTTTCTTGAATAGAAGGAAAAGGCTATTCATTAAACATAGGCTAAGTATACAATGGGTCAGTCTAAGAGTCTATATACAGATTACATAAAACCAAAAACAGGCCAGCCCGAATATACAAGACAGCCCCCTACAGCAGCTCAACTCGAGCAGCAAACATGCAAGTTATGAAAACTCAGCCCAAGCCCACAGCCTAAGAAAAGAAAGACCTACATGGGGACAGGTCCAAGGCCCGTAGAAAAAGATCTGGGAACAAAAGCTCGTGAACCCCACCGCCTATCGATGGCGAGACCTCGGCAAACTGGGAGAGGCGAAAGGCCATGATAGGCCAACAACAATAAAGTCGCCTGAACGCTAACCAAAGCGCTGTCCATAGAGCGTATGAAAACCCACTGCCGCAAGTCGAAACTAGCCCAAACGGAGGAGGACCATAGCAAAAACAGTGACCAAAAGCACAGCCACGAGAATCAAAAGTGTACGTCGATCTATACACAGAAGCCTGAAACGGCCAAAAGACGCCCATCCCCCACCTCCTTCTCAACGGAAACAAGATGCGAGGCGGGGGAGGCAACCAGCAAAACCAACGACAGGGCCCCAATTGAAACACACGAATAGCACCAAACAGCAAACACAGGGACTCGAAAGGCATTAGGAGATCGAAACCACCAATAGAGGAGAAGCTCACGAGGAGCACGAAACTCACTGTGGGCCACAAACGCGACGAGTGTGACGGATCAGAACTTCAGCCTCTCGGCGAACAGTAACAAGTACTGACGCATGATAGAGGCAAAAGTCAGAACTTAGGAACTATTAAAGGTATGCCTTTTAACCATGTGTACAGTGCACTAGTTAATTATGGCTTAAAAAAATGAGATTAATGACAATAATATAAAAAGAATAACGAAATGAATAATTGTTGATTTAGGGCAAAAAGTCTTGTACTAATTAAAAATCAACTATCAATTTCTAACTGTCATTAAACTAACAAATTTGAACACATAATTAAGTTATTCTTGCATCAAAATTCATGTTGTTCAAAGAAATATATGAAACTTGAAGAAGGATAACGCATATCAAGTCTTAAAGTTATTTTAAAACGGATAATTTAGATAGATGTGAGAAAATGAAAATGCGTAGCAGATGCATAATAATCAATCGATTGTTTTGTGCAACCAATTGACGTAATGTTTGCAATAAAAATGAACGTATTTTTTATCGATTTTTTGTTACAAATATTAATTTTTTGATTGCATAAATCAATTGGTTAATTTTTATATATTTGTTCCGCATCTAATTTTTTTGCGTTTAAAAGTCATTTTATAATTAAATATTTTTTGTGATTAATGAATGAATTTTTTTGTTGTAAATAAAATGAAGGAAATTATAAATGTGAGGCTCCAGGAAAAGAGAAGGTCCATTGATACTATATGCAAGTAATTTATCAACAAATTTTGAGAACGGCATTTTAAGTCAACAAAAAAATGGCATTAGAGTTCTAAGAACACAAAATCTAACATAATTTCATTCCAACCCTTTTGTCCTTAGCCATACGAGAACAACTAAACCAAACAAATATCTAAACCCTAACGAAAGATTGCCTCTTGGCAAAGTTACAAGTAAACCAAGCCAAAAGCTTCTCCTAAATGGTTAGGAGCATTACTTAGTAGTGTTGTTAAAATAGTACTAAAAAAAGTAATACAATCTCACTTAATAATATTTAATAATTTATTTTTATTATATTTTATCTTTTAATTTTATCAATTAATAGTTGATATCACTTTAAAATTCCCTAAAAATTTAACGTGAAACTACCAAATTTTGTTTTAATCGTTTTATTGTTGAAAGCATGTCTGATAGTTACAAGTGACACGCTTGGGAAAATGTGTGAAAGTTGCGAAATTTCCTGACGTGGTAATGAAGGGCTCATTAGTCTGTACAAACAAAAGTCCAATTTTCTCACGTAACTACATCAGGGTTCGTACAATAACATTAAAATAAAAAAAAAAATTATAGACATATAAATTTTACTAAATAATTTAGTTATATTGTAATAAAATTTATATTTTTTTTTATAATAATTATTATATTTTTATAATAAAAATTTATATTTTATTTTTTAGTATAAAAAATATATATATTATTACAAAAAATATATATATTATTATAAGAATGTACTTACATGTTCTAAGTGGTTTTGTCATGAGATTTGTCTAGGATGAAACTGTGATTTTTATTTTTAAAATTGTGATTGATATTTTTAAAATGTAAAAATAACAAGTGTTTTAAAAATATTAATTTTAATTTTAAAAATAATAATTTTAATTTTAATAAATATAAAATTTGACACACAAACTACTATAACACCAACTTTTATTTTTATTATAATATGATTAAATTATTTAACAAATTTGTAGGCTCACATGGGTCTCTTTAATAACTTTCAGTGCAGCTTGAAAATCACTGGACTTATGCGTGGCCCCGGGATCCAGAAGGCTTTACCCTTCTTTTTTTTTCTTCTTCGGCAAGTGCAAGTTGCAACACCCACCCAAATTATTAAGTACAACTGTTGTAATTAAATTTAAGAAAATATTTAGTAACATTCTTTAAATAAAATTAAAATAATATGTATTGTTAAATAATTTAAATTTTTTAAAAATAAATTATTAAATACTGTTAGATAAACTGATTAACTATTTTAATACTATTTAAAATTAATCTATACAGTTGAATTCTTAAATTTATGCAAATAAATTTGTAATTTTGGCAATTGGACATCGTTACAAGCCGCGCGCTGCCAGGGCAAATGTGCAACCCCTTTTTCTTTTTCCTTTTTTTTTTCACTTTTTTTATTTTTTCACAAAATTTAAACCCTAAACATATTTAATATACCCTAAATCTTAATTTTTTTTCAAAAAAAAAATCCGTTGACAATAAAACCCCTTCTGCCAAATGTCTAATTTTTGTACTGACTGCATGCCGCAGTACAATTCAACCTTTGCTCATTACCCATAATGTAAATTCCTTTTTTGCGACGCGCGTTAGAACCGGACCGGGCGCGCCAAACAGGGGCTCTAAACTATAGGCTGGGGCTGCCACTTACAAAAGTCTTTTTTTTTAAAACAAAAACAATAAAATGATTATTTATTAGTAAAACATAATTAAAGTAATAAAATATAAAATAATTATATTAAAATTTAAAATTAAATAAATAGTACTTTAAAATTTAAATATAAATCTCATACAGCATGTATTAAATAAATAATTTTTTCATCATTTACTAATACAATACAACAAATTAATAAAAAAATAAATTAATAAATTAAGTCTAAAATTAAAATTTAAAATTAGATAAATATTTCTATAAAATTTAAAGTGTATATCTTATATAGTATGTACTTCAAAAAAATATTTTTAAAAAATTTACACAAAATATTAATGTAATTATATTTTATTTTTTTATTATTTTTTTCATTAATTATTCAAAAAAGTATAAGTGGACCTCACACTTATACCGACCCCTAACCACTAGCCCCTCCATGTCTGATCGGCCGCTCCTCTTTGGCTGCTCCATGCAAGTACCAACCATTTCTCTGTTTTTTTTTTCTTTTTTTTTGGGTCGAGCCATAAAATGAATTGTAAATTATCAATTAGTTAACATGTTCTTTATTGTGACCCACGACCACGATCTATGATTGAATCGGAGAAACAATCCTTGTGGTAAGCACTAAAATAGACCGTTAAAAACGACCCCTCTCCGGCCATCACAATGAAAACGATTGGTCTTAATTCTTTTTTTTTTTTTTAACACACGATTGGTGTGATTCAAAATTGTCCCTTTTGTTCGATACATTATCCAGTCTGGCTCTGTTGGCCATCCTTATATATATATATAAGCTAGATTATTTAACTCGCTGTATGAAGAAGCTTAGTGATCATATAAAGGTTCCTACCGTATCTCATGGTTTACATGCATTAAACAAATAATTAAGCTGCAAAGCAAAAAATGTTCCAAATGTCCGCTCGAATGAATATATCAAATATTAATCGCCATAAATATTAATTTATATGAAATGAATTATTGTATGCGCATTTTCTTTAACTCCGGGGTTTATTGATACTCTTGCAATTCATCTAGCCGTGCAGAAGGCAAGGGAGATGTCGTTAACTTCTATCAAGCTGAAATTGAATATGTTAAAAGGTTTAATGCCCCATATTAACAAAATATAATGTTTTGACATGACTTATAATATTTACGAGCTTTCCCTCTTAAACTTTTAGGAGGATTTGAGGTTTAAAGATTTTATTTGACAGAAAATTTTGATTGCTAGCTGCAATATAATGTCCAACAAAATTGATCTGTCCACGGTAGGCCAAGTTGCAGGGGGCATCAAGCTGATCTCTTCGTCACTTGATCATTTTTCCGTCACAAATATCAGTAGGAATGCCAACGGGGTCCCGCCGTTGCGGATGCTTTGGCTAGAGGTTGCATTGTCACATCTCGGTGAAGTTTGTTGGGAGAGGAGTGTACTTTACCTTCAGTATATTCCCTTGTGGATGCTAATGTACACCTTCCTTCTTGATCAATAAAAGTTTGTTATTTCCCAAAAAAAAAAAATGTAGATAATCATCTTTTTTATGTAAACAATCTACCATGTAAAAAATTGGATTTTTTCTTTAGAAATTTAATGTTGCAAGTTTCTGATCATAATTTTTGAAAGTATATCAAGAAATCGAATTTTTAGATATTGTACTTAATCTTTTTTATTTGTCAATGTTGAGCAATTGCTTGCTTGTAGGAGTCCCAAATTCTGATGGCTAGACAATTAATGAATTTTAACTCTTGATTTACTGATTTACTGTATGCACATTTCTTTAACGCATGATAGAATGAGAATGATATTCAAACAAAATACACATAATCATCTACTTGATATATATAAAAAAATTGTATCATTTTTAAGTTATGCAATATTCAGTTCTGTGATAAATGAGGATTGTGGTCAAATAAGATGTATGTGGTAATGCATTTGAAGCATTCAAGCATATAATATATTGTTTAGGACATTTTATTTTTAGTTCCATGTAGTACATTTTTTTTTTAGTTCAATGTATTATATGTTAATATTGAGCTACCTAAGCGAAAGCTGTCATACCCTTCATTTCGTTCTCTATGGTGCTTCCCTTTCTTTTTCTTCTTTTTCGAAAAGGAAAATTAAGACAATTGGTTGTCTCATGATTTTGCATTTTTGTTCGTTAGTATGAGTTTGATCCCTCATTCTCTAGGACTAAAATGCAAAAATTCAACAATTTTGCCTTCCTCAGGTTTGTTGCCTAGTGGTAAATGAGATCCCTATATTCAATGGTTCTTTCGCTTGTTTATTCATTTGTTTTCCACATTACCAGAAAATCGGTCAAAAAAATTGGATATCTTTTTCGGAATTTTAATGATGTAAGTTTCTGCTTATAGTTTTGGAAAGTACATCAATAAGACGAAGTTTTAGAAACGTGTTTCATCTTTTTTATTTGTTGATTTTGAGCATTTTCTTGCTTGTAGGAGTCCCAAATTCTGATGGTTAGACAATATCATTTAATTGCCCTTTCTTAGCATAACTAACCACATAAATATTTGATTATGGGATCTTTTTTTTTTTGTTGCGCTGTTTTTTATTTGAAAAGGCAAGTAGTGTAGGTAGATGTCAAAATTTCTCAGAAAATGACACAAACTGAAAATAGCACCAAATTAATTAGACCTCAACCGCTTGCCATTACACCCCCGCTCCAACCCCCTGACTTAAAACTTCCAACCCCAATCTACTTGAAAACAATGTCAATGCCATTATGCGGCATTCCATGGGAATAACCAAACCTAAGAGTTCAAATCTTCTCGCAATTAGTTGAAGGTTAGCCATTGATGGACAGCCAAAGAGCAGATGGTCATGAATTGTCTAAATCATAATGATCAGACTCGGCCTGGTTATCAATCCGACGAAGAAGTAGGATCATCAAATTTCTACTCACTAATCCAATTTTGATTGGATTGAATGTAAAACAGTCTGATTGTGTGACTCGGCTTGGTTTAATGCCCAAGTCATCGAGTTTTTGGTTGGACCATCTATATAAAGTCGGGTCTGATAACCATAGTCTAAATTGAATAAAACGTGTAAAGAATGACAAGCCAAAAATAGCATGTGATTGACTAAGAAAGCTCAAAGAAACAAAAAAAAAAAAAAAAAAAAGGGTGGTAGGTCGTGTACTAAATCTCTCGCTCGAATTCCTGAATCGGTCAGAAATTATTGTTACCCTCAAGATTGTTGCGCAACGAATGAAGCACCGCAAGTGTCTTGCAGATGGAAGTTTTCGGACCCCAACTATTATTGTGCAACATTAACTCCTATCCCATTTTGAATTTCCAGCTCATTTGATCATTAGTCATTACCGTATCCCATTCTTGATTATTTATATTTTTCTTGCTTCAAGTGAGAATAGAAAGAATTTTGTGTAATATGACCCCACGAGCTAACCTCAATGCCACAATTCCCAAAATTTATTAGATACATACATCAATTAAAATGTGAAGCATCAAACTTGGAACTAAATGATGATATAAATATATGGACAAAAAATGGTTACGTTTAATATGAATGGGTTCTGCTTTTTTCACGTTTTAAGGCTTGGAGTTGACGATTCGACGTTTTCTCTCATGTTAGCACATACTATTATTTTATCAGCTAGGAGAATTTGTCAAAAAGTCGGAAACCAAATGCGGAAGGGGACTAGTCATATTTTTACACTTCTGCTTGAAGCCTGTTCCTAATAAGTAATTTTTTCTAAAATGAGATGCTTCAGCTTCAAAGATGTCGAGGGCTTTTTCTTAATGAGTAATAACCTAACATTGACGTGTGGTGGGATGAGTTCCTGACAAAATCATCGCTATCAATCCTATCATGCAAGAGAGCTTAAGTGAAAAAATAATAATAGACCTCTAAAAGCAACTTTTCTGTTATCACATTAAGAAATAATAAGAAAACCAAAGAATAGTCGCAGGGCGCCATGTTTTTTCCGTATAGTAGACTGTATCGCTTGCAAAGCTCAACATGGTAATGTTAAGCCCAAATCGTGCAAGAAATCGTGGCTGGTCAAAAAGGGGCTTTTTCATAGAGAGAGGTGACAGAAGGAAGCATGATCTCAAACCTGTTAGGCCTGTCAGGACCCAATTTATATTTATTAAAAAAGGTCAAATAACCTGAATTCTAAAAACTTAAAATCTTAATATCCTTACTCAAATTAAGAGTGTCTAAAACTTAATATATTTAAAGTCTGATGACCTTACAATTTGATAAATTTGAGACTTAGATGAATTTAAAACTCAATATCTCCTCACGATGAAATTGAGACAATATGACTACGATTCAATCTTTGATCCGGTTTTGATTAGCAAGGTTTGTAGTCTTGTAACACAGTCTCAGACTTTTTGGAAAATGATTGTTTTGATAGGCTATACGGCTAATCACGCTGTCAAAGGGTACCATAATGGCACAGGTAGGCATAAATAAAAATTGCCTTCAAGGCAACTCTTTTAATATGAGGTGCTTGCTTGATAAGTACAGTGGCTAGTTGGGCATTGGGGATGCTTGCAGAAGATGTCGGCAGCCTCTCTTCGGATCTGGACAGCAGCGCTGTTCAACATGTCCGTAGGCAGGTGGCAAACGCCATTAGCCAAAGCTTCTCTCAATCATGAAGGTTTTTGGTTTTGCGACAAGGCCAACTCTGGTCATGTCTTTGATCTCATTCCAAATGATGTAAGGATGGCCAATTAATAAAATATTTGCTTCCTTCTTCTCAAAAACAAATAAAAAAAAAAAAGTGCTCGCTTGATAACTCACACTAAATGTGAAATGCTTCATCATTCGATGGGGCTTTTGACTTTTTTTTTATATATATATATATAATAAGCTTTGAATTTGTTACTTTTTGTAGTATAACAATTTTATTAAAAGGAATGTCACATAATATCTACGCTATGACAACACCTTTTTAATAATATGTATACGTTCTATCATTCATCTTACACATATAGCCTAAACTATTTGCACATACTATTTTCTTTCTTGAAAAAAAAAAAAAGGAGAAAAGAGGCATGGAACCCACAAAAGACTCATGATAAAAAGAAGCGTGAGAACCATACAAAGCCTCGACCTGGTCCCTACCAAGTCCCCATCCCGTCCCCTATCTTTTTCCTTCATCAAAAGGAGATATTATAGCGGAAAGGGGATTAGTCAATTGTCACCTTTCTGCTTGAACTTGAAGCCTTTTCCTGTGAAGTTATCCATATTGGGATGCTTCAGCTTCAAACATGTGCAAGGGGTTTTTCTAATATCTTAGTGTTGGTGTTTGGCGGGATGAGGTCCGGCCAAAATTATCCCTATCAATCAATCTGTCATCAATGGGGCAGAGGGGAAAAACAATAGTACAGCATCGTAGTACTTTTATCAGAGAAGAATTTTTGTTTTCACATTTGAAAAGAAAATATGTTCCACAGAGATAAATAAAGCCCATTTGCGAAGAAGCAAGTAAGGTGCCGTCTTTTCAATATTCCACCAATTCAAAAAACAGGTGTTAAAATGATTTAGCTCCTTCGTAATTCAATTTCGACTGTTTTTATCAATTCTCAAATCGAGCATGTCACTGTATGTTCATAGGTAATAGAACTTAATTAGTCCCAGAATAATCAATAAAATGATCTTAGCCATGGTCGGATCTCGAATCTTATCCGACATGTAGACTGCCTGCTGAATTAATAAAATGCTCTTGCCAGTTACTCCGGTAAAAAAAAAAAAAAGTCAGAAACTATGGTCACTGACCATACGGACTAGGTTCTTTCGCCCTGATGGCAGTCCATCTGGTTTGTATTTATCCGGGTTGAAGGATCGAGGATAGGTAACACGAATTAACCATACGGACTAGGTAGGTGTCTACAACCCCAAAAATTGTAACGGAAAATATATATGAACACGAGAGTGCAAGTGCATGCATTATAATTAACGGTTTTATTTTTATAACAATATACTTAATTGTTGCACAAAAAAAATTTCTTATTTATTTTTTGTGTAAAAATTAAATATTTTGTTGGAAAAATAAAATTATCAATTACAATGTATCGATTTCACGTAACGGTAACGTGGGAGTCAAATTGTAAATCATCCATCAATTGAACACAAAAGAAGATCAAGAGAGAGGCATGGGCCAGGAGCAATAAGGAGACTGTTAAATGGGTTATTCAATATAAAAAGGAGAAGATGTTAGACGCCTACAAGCCTATGCCTCTCGGATCTACCAACGAGCCCATGGGCATATTAAAATATGTTGAGAGCTAAACGACCTTGTGGGCTGGTAGTATAGTATTAGTTGTAAAGGCGTTTAGCTCTAACATATTCAATTCAATAGTTATGTAGCCCTACAAGCCCATGGGTCGCTTAATGGGCGAGCTCACCCGACCCAATTATCCCGGAAAAAACAAAAGTGTCGGTTTGGTTTGGATTCTGTAAGTGCTGAGAATGAGTGGGTAACTCGCAGAACAACCCGTTTTGGGCATGTTTACCAACGGAAGCATTTAAAGTTGCAACTTTGTTGCTAATGAGTTATAATTTAATTAATATTAAAATTATCCTGTCGAATTTTAGTTAAAATTAATTAATTAATTTAGAAAAAAAAAAAAAAAGTAGTAGTCTCTCCATGTTCAACTCCACAAAAACTTTCAAAGTCTCTCATTGACTTGAACTTAGTAATACAATGTCATTAGAGTTGGTCTACCAGGTTGCCCAGCGTTTTGGATGTTTATTGAGAAGTGCCTCTCATGTTTGATCCATATTTTTTAGAAAATTAATTAAAATGCTAAATGCTCTCTCTGTTTTTTTTTTTTTTAAATTGTGCGTTAAGGAGGGTCTAGCCCAGCCTATAAGACTATCAAACGGGTAGCAAGACCCCACTGATATCCTCAAACAGCAATTGCAGCACCCTCCGGAGGATTAGAAAGAGCACAAAAGTCATCTTGTTGATTGAGAGCAGCTGTAGCAAGAAAGTCCGCAACACAGTTAGCTTCTTGATATGAATGTTGCACATGTACTTCCCAATTCCTTCCAAGTAAAGCGTGGCACTCACTAATTAGATTATAATGAGGGTGATTCTTTAAAGCTTCCCTGTTAAGACAGTTCAGGGCTAGTTGAGAGTCCGTTTTCGATATGATCTTCCTCTACTCTATGTCCCAAGCACAAAAGAGTGCCTTGTAGATTCTCCAAAGTTCAAGAAAGGCAGAACAACAGCCCACTTGTTTCATAAATCCCTCCACCCAAGGTTATTAAAGTCGAGATCCAACTTAGAATATGTTACTGATGAAATCATATAATCGTAAAATTCTATTAAAAATAATAAAAAAAATAGTTAACGGTAATATTTATAAGTTATGATTAAGCATTTTATACATATTAATTCAAACAATAATGGAGAAATAACGATAATTCTCTCCTTATACAAAATAAAATAACTTATATCTTCGTGAAATAATAATTTTTATAAGTTAGAGATCTTTTTTTTTTTTTATCAAATAAGTGGCTTGTCTATATTTAGTATTCAAATTTCAACAAATACATATCTCTATATGTTTTTTTTTTTATTGTATTAGTAAAGATGTGTTTCAACTTAAAGACCTATTATAAAAGAAGAGAGAATCGTAAAATCAGACTAAAATTCTACTAATTTTATGATTTTGGATCGAGATTCTATTAAAATCCTATTTTAAAAAATTTTATCTAATTCAAATCATTGAGTCGTAAAATCTTATAATTTAAATCGAAATTTTAACAAGCTGACTCCCACCCAACTGCCTTGAAGGGTCCCTCGAAACCCCGTGCAGCTGCATTCCCTGGGTTGCCTTTAAAGGCCCACCAATATTTAATTTGATCCAACCTACCACTCACTGCAGTCCATGTGCAGGAATATTCTTCGGCCAATCTACGAAGCACAACAGTACAGTAAGGACCCTTAAGAGAGCCCTCTGTAGTGCGTTCATTGCGCCACTTCTATAACCACCAACACGAACTACTTGCGAAGGTCAGAGGCCAAGAAAGGTTACCTCCTCGACAAAAGTTTTCCTCGAGATTAGCTTCCAACCATTCTTTGTCGGGCATAGTAAAGAACGATCGTGAACAAGTTTGCAACTATTAGACTAATAATATTTTTTAGAGCTCCAAATACTTAGACGGCGTATTAGAACAGGACTATACATATTATTTTATTATTATTATTATTTTAATTTATATTTACTGCACGTTAAATTTAAGTTTGTTGTATATAAATTTTATTATATCACATCTTGCACAATTGTTATATGCATAATACTTTAAGAATCTCTATTAATAAGTTTATTGTACGTCAAACTTAACAATTATACATATAACATATTTTTCTTTCAAAAAGAGAGTGAGATGCACCTCTTTCTCTCTCCCCCAACCCTTTCCACGCTCTTGTCCGGCTAACATTTCTATAATTTTTAATATATTTATGTAACTAAATTGCTACATAAGGAAGATTATAGCAGCATACTAAAAGTAGATAACGGTGAAGCTCTCATATTCACAACAGGGTATGCACATTAATCAATGACAATATACAATGCAAGCACTAGATATATAATTTTTTAATCTGCACAAGCAGATCACCGTCTCATTTCATTTGGATGCTAAAATATCAAACGAATAGTCCTGTGAGAGTATGGTTTCAATTTTAAGTGGTGCGAGTCCCAAACTGAAAGCAATGTTTATTTGTCAATAACCATGACATGGACACAAAAGATGACTCTATAGACCTCTTTCAATTTTCATTTGTTTTTAAGCGTTGAGACACCAGCAAGGTAGAGATACGAACGCACAATTAAAATTTGCCTATGAATAGATGAAATTTGGTCAAGTCAAAGTGATGAAAAGAAGAGCTAGTAAAAGTATAAAACCTCATCCTTACTGAACCTTTAACAAGTGTATATTCGCTCAACGAGCTCTCATCCAGCAGCTTACTCCCATCACATTGGCTAGCTGAATTGGATTCAAAATCGCCTGCAATTATCAAACTAAAGGCAGGCTCAATATCCTACTATGAGTTCATAAAGATTAGTGAATTCATGCCTATGCAGCACTTATGGAATTGTCGCCTTCAACATACGTTTCAAGAAGGGAATTCTTATGCAGACTATATGGCCAATTTTGGTGTTGACTCAGGGGTGCCCTTCCATTGCTGGGAATCACCACCTCGAGGAATTAATTTCCTTATTTTTGCTGACAAGATTGAAGTAGTTATCTTAAGAGGTGGGACAGTGATCTGATACTTCTAACTGTATCTCTTCCTTTGTTTCTGTTTTGTTCTTTTTTAATCATTTGTTATCAAAAAAAAAAGAAAAAAAAAGAAAAAAATTTCTGTCAGTTCATAAGCATTACTATCTAAAAATATAGATAATAACATTAAACCCATAAAACAGAATTAAGTAACTCGAGTGGTAAGTCTTAATTTAACCAACCTCATTGAAGTGAATTATGTTAAGGTGGCATCCCTGGCCACATATTCTCATTATTCTGAGCACGAATAGAACTGAAAAGGATTTTTTTTTTTACGATGAAAAAAGATTCTGAGCAATCAATGGCCAATTAGAAGGACCAAACAATTATCACACACGTACTTGATCTTTTGCATGAACATAACTGGGAAGTGGGAAGAAGAGTTTGGGGCGGGCTTGAGTAATTGGAAAAACAAAACTCATTCTCGACAATTTTGCCAAGAAAGCAAATGCAACATAGAATTGATAGGCGCCACAAAACTCTGAAAATTAATAAGAGCTGCAGAGAAAAGAATCGGAGGAAGAGATAGATGTGACAAATTTATCAGAATTAATAATAATAATTTTATAAGGAATTGTTTTATAAGTGATTTATTGCGTTAGAAGTAAAATCAATCATAATGTTGACATGGAGATAGGTATGATTATATTTGATCAATTAGACAGCCAATTAAGGTAACTCAATGGGATCATAAGTCCTGTTGTAATAGGACAGCCTGCAATACAAGAACTTGCACGTTGAGCTGTCAAAACGAGTCCTCAGGTGAGGTTCGAGTTCAGATCATTTCAAAATCGAGTTGCTTTCAGACAACTTCAAAAAAAAAAAAAATGTAAGCCCCGATTTATCATGACCGAGAAATCACAGATTCAAGGCTGTTAGAGGGGTGCGTAGGAGCTGCTGCACTAAAAACGCCCTTTTTAGAGTAAGAAGAATCTACAAATTTTTTTTTTTAATGGAAAGCTAACATTAGGAATTTCTTTTAAGCTTCCTTGATGGAGGAGCTTGACATAGTAAGAGATGCTTCTAATTTTGAACATCTTCCACCAATGCAACCAAAGAAGAAGCCCCCCACCACATTAGGAAAAGGAAAAGGAACAAAGAAACTTCCACCCCTTGTGCAACATAGGACAGATTAAAATATCTAAGGAACCATTCATCCACAATATACATATATCTAAAATGGGCAAGCAAGAAAGGGCTAAATATGCAAACACAAATTCCCCCTGCCAAGGCCAGAAAAGGCAAAAAGTAGAATCATCGGACACATATGAACAAACCAAGCTAAAGAGCCAATCAAAGAGGGTGCAGTCACTCTTTGTCAATAATGACTGATCGGGAGTTTTCAGAAGCACTTCTAGCAGAATGTTCGGATGCGTTGACTAGGCCTTGCAGCATTCTTAAGATCTCAGTCGTATCATCCAAATAGTACTTGGCCTTGCTCGGCTTCTGGCCTACAGTGCAAGCAAACACTTCGGCGACTGGCGAGAGAGAGGGGCCTTCCCTCGCCCTCAATATGACCTCAAACATGTCCTCGTCAGACCGGTCATCTCCAATGCATAGAACGAAATCGGCAGGTATTCCTCGTTGTTGCATTGTTTCTAGGAGACGTTCCGCCACAAGACCCTTGTTGACACCCTATCACGAGGCCAAGAAACATAAAGGTAGTCAAAAACTGATAAATAACTACTGCATTGTAGACGATAGGTTTCCAAAGGGAGTACAATAATAAGAATTTCTCACAAAACTTTGTACTGGCCAAAAGTGTCTACAGGATTGCAAGCCAATAATGCTTGAACAGCATCATATAACAACCGATTAGGGAAAATGTTCTGTCCTTAAAATGGCCGCTGTATAGAATAGATAACCTTAAGGCATCATCCAATGACCATTAAACCCAAGAGCTAAAGCCACTATGTGGACATCAAGATGAGCATTAAAAATAGGTTGTTTTTGCACCTCGAACTTTTGACCTGTAGGTCATAATGGAGTACCTTTACCATCATACTAAGACTTGCACTTCATATCATTCCCTTGACAATCATGAAGATAAAATTGGCCAAATCTAGGTAGCAACTGCTACCCATCTCACAAGCCTGTCCAAGCTAATTATTGTCTGACCACTTCTTCCTACTATCCTCATTCACATTGTATTAAACTAAACACTAAATCTTATATGCCACTGCTAACTCTAATTTAATGTGCATTTCAAATCATAGATTAATTTGACAATAGATAATTGGGTATAAAAGAACATTATAGTTAAAGCGGAAAAATAATTACAAAAAAATTGATTTCTCATTGTTCATGCCTGTATAGTTTGAATCCACCAGCATAGAAAACCAAATGCACATAAAAATGTCTTTCATCAACTTGCACACAGTTTTGGTTCATTTATGGTTAAACACAATCATAATCAGATCATCTTATGGTTCAAGTTCCTCATGGCTTCATGACATAGATGTTGCCTTTTCAAGCACTAAGTGGTATCAGAAGCAACTTAACAGATTCAATATAAAAGTAACGCATCATGCTCAACATTGTGTTTCTAGCCCTTTTCATCAGTGATTTTACGTACAGTAAATTCTAATACAAACAATGGAAACCGTTAATCAAACAAAGACCTTTACTTTGTGATGGAGGGATAAAATTTTTTGGTTGACACCACCATGGTGCCATGTGTATTAGATATCTTGTTTTTTGCTCAAATATTATGGATGGGATGGACCGTCTTCCACAAGTACACCTTCCATGCAAGGAACAGAGTCAAAAGACAGCATGTTTGGTTGGAGAAAGTTTGTGTCATCATTCCTTCAAATTACTTCTCCATTACTGCAATGCATATTTTATGGAAAGGTAACAACTATGTAAAGATATTATGTTTCATGCAAAACTGAAATCCTTCCTTTTTTTTTTAGGTCCCCATCTAGACTTTAGTATTATTTCTAAACACTCCTTTTGGACCAAAAGACCATTGGAATGTAAACTTTAACAAAATAGAATCCCATCATTATGATGTACATAATTATCAAAGGACACTTTAACCCAAAACTTTATTATTTGGATTAGCTCTAGGTAAGGTTTAATATAAATCTTCAACATGCAATCACCTCGTAATATGGTTTGATGAACATCCAAATGAGCCTATCCATAGATTCTCAATCGATCATCAGATTCAAAACCCTAAATCATGTGATGTATACTTACGTATTTTTATTAAGGTTTGTTGTACAACTCTCATACGCATTTACGAATCATTATATGCATGTTAAAGTGGGACGTTTGCACATCGTGCAGGCAAAATAGCTAGTTATTTAAAAGGTAAAAACTGCATAGTTTTTATTTACTACAGACGCTATAAGTGTGTAAATACAAACAGGAGTCCCTTTTCGTTTCACCTTTTAATCATTTGACCACAAAAATTAAGCATTAATAGAATCATACCATAATCATATTTACCATAGGGATGAAGTAAAACTGTCACTGACCTGAGGTTTAACTTCGACAATGTGTTGTCCACTCTTGACAGAAACAGGCTCATTCGCAAGAACACTTTCCAGGTGATCAAGAAGCTCTTTAGCCTGGCATGAGCCAAAATCTGGATCTGCATACTGGTAATTCCAAACAAGAGCACTCTCTTTGGTTTCAATCGCAGAACCGTCAGTTGTTTCAGTGTAGAGTTTCATCACTGGCTCAGCAATCTGTTTCCAGTCAAAATCTGTCACCGACACGCACGTTTCCCACTCTGCTTTGTTATTTGTCCTGTAAGAAAATGTCAAGCTATAAGTATATAATGCTAATCAGGGCTTTGTCTTAAATCTGGCAATGTCTAATGATCGCATTGATCTTAAAATTGAGTAATCATGGTTGATTCCCAAAAGGAGAGGTGGCAATGGCTGCAAGAAAAATATGAATGCAGGGCCTCCAAAAACATCACATGATTTTGATGAATTCAGTATCACTTGCTTTGCTTTGTCAACAATGGAACAAGTATAGTATTTTAATCTATGTTGTAGACCTTTTCAGTTTTTCTCCTATTTATTAATAAGCATCTAGAATCAAGATCACCTACTCAAGAGGTAAGGGCCAAAAACAAAATGTCAAAGCTGTAAAAAAATTGTGCACCTCAGAAAATAACCATGCTCTGCCGCAATACCAAGCTTTTCATTACATGAAAACCACTCTGTTAGGGTCCTCTTGTCTTTCCCACTAACAAGGAAGACAACATTCTGTTGGTCTCTACATAAGTTGTTTATGATTCCGATAGCCTCTGAATTAGGAGTCGCACTAATTGAGCCTTGCTGAATCATAGCACCATCATAATCCAAAAGAATTGCTCTGCTCTTGGTCCTCTTGTAAGCTGAAACTATATGATCAAGTGAAAGTTTCCTAAAGTTTGGGTCCAATGCAATCACCCGAAAACGTAAACCAAAACCTATTCCCCAGCACCAGGACCTCAAATGGTCCCTACAGGCCCTTTGAAGATCCTGCAAAAAGCTGCGCGCCCAATATGCAACATCATGCGTACTCACATACCTATAATGCTTCTCATGTCGCATCTGTTTTTCTTGCTCAGAAAGCACAAGGGCAGAATCCATAGCTTCAGCAACAGAATCAATATTCCATGGATTTACACGGATTGCTCCACTCAATGAAGGAGAGCATCCAATAAACTCAGAAACAACTAGCATACTCTTTTTTGGAACTGATAGATTGAGCCCCAATGTCTCATCCAGCTTCTCATTTCCCTGGCGGCATATTATATATTCATAAGGTATTAAATTCATTCCATCTCTCACAGCAGTGACAAGACAGCACTCTGCAATTACATAATAGGCAATGCGCTCATTAAACTGAAGAGAAGTGTCAATAAGAACAACTGGCTCATATCCTGGTCTTCCAAATGTATCATTAATCCTCCTTACAGTAGCCATAGTTTCACATTGAACCTCTTGCACGTCCCTTCCTCGGCCTCTTGCAGGATTTGCAATTTGAACCAAAACAACTTCGCCTCTCTTATCAGGATGCTGTATGAGCAATTGTTCCATAGCCAGAAGTTTCAAGCTTATTCCCTTAAAGATGTCCATGTCATCAACCCCGAGCAAAACAGTTTGACCCCGAAACCGATCACGCAGCTCTGAGACCTTAGATTCCATCTCAGGGAGATTCAACACAGACTGAAGCTGACCTATATGGATCCCAACTGGAAGAATCTTAATACTCACAGTGCGACCATAATACTCGATGCCAATGTAGCCTCGCTTAGATTGATAAGAAAGACCAAGCATTCGACTACAACAGGACAGGAAGTGCCTTGCATAGTCAAAAGTATGAAAGCCGATAAGGTCGGAGTTGAGGAGTGCTCGAAGAAGTTCATCCCTTACAGGAAGTGTACGGTAAATTTCAGATGATGGGAATGGACTATGGAGGAAGAACCCGAGCTTCACCCTATGAAACCTCTTCCTCAAAAATGTTGGCAGCACCATCAAATGGTAATCATGGACCCAAACATAATCATCATCAGGGCTAATCACTTCCATCACTTTGTCTGCAAAGATCTTGTTCACTGAAACATAAGCTTGCCAAAGGGATCTATTGAACCTTCCACCAAGATCAGGCGACAAAGGAAGCATGTAGTGAAATAAAGGCCACAAATGCTGCTTACAGAATCCATGATAGAATTTACTGAAAAGATCAGGAGGGATAAAAGCTGGTACACATTTAAATGTCTCGAGTAATGTTTGTGCTACATCGTCTTGCTCGCTAGGGTCAACTTCTTCCTTAATACATCCAACATAGATAACTTCTACATCTTCTCCGAGGCCATCTTTAAGTTGTAAGAGAAGTGAGTCATCATCCCAACTAAAGCACCACTTGCCACTGCCATCTGGATTTCGATGAGCCCGGATAGGAAGCTGGTTTCCCACAATGATCATGCGTTCTTGGGAAACGGATGAAGGGCCATCAGAAGCCACACTGTGGTTGTAGTCATCATCTAGCTCAGTCAAAGCTCCAGTTACAGTTGCCACACGAGGAAACCTCTTCTTTTCGCGTCCAAAAGACGGAGAATTGCCAGAAGCAAGATCTAAGAGGTTAGAGTATGACCTCGAACCCATTTTCAGGATAAGTCAGGAAATTCGAAACTCAGAATTTTCCGTTGTGGTTGTCTTTCATCCAAACTGCAAAATCAACCTCTGTCAAAAGGAACCAACAGAACAAAGCCAAATCATGAAAAAATTTCCGAACTACCGAGCATCATAGTCCATAGAACATGCAACGTTTAGCCTTTGTTACCATAAACCAGAATTTGCAACATATGTTTCACTAAGCATATATAAACGATCCATAAATGAGAAATCTCGACTGGATTATCTCCAAAAGTGTATAAATACAAGAAATCCTAGTGAAAATGGTAGCACCCAGAAGCTAAATCTGATAAAATAACATCAAGATTGATATAATTACCTCCAATCTATGATCTTCAAAACCCAGGATATGTAGATACTGATTTATCCTATCTACAAGTTAAGATTAATTTAGTATATAGCTCAACAAGTCCAAATGCATGCACCAACCCATCCCCTATCTACAGGACAATAAGAAAAGTGGACTACAGAGCACACCAAGTTTAAAAGTGTGCCTAAATCCAAAGGCATCTAAGTGGTTTGTGAGAGCAAAAGTATCAGAAAGTGGAATGCAACATGGAATAACAGAAACATTAGAAAAGATGAAATCTTTTGGCCCTGAAGAAGAAGAAGAAGAATAAGAAGCTGATGATAAAGCAATTAACTTTCAAGTTCAGATGGACAAGTAAAGAGAAAGAGAGGTAGAAGACCAAAGATTCCTTATCTTTTTTCCTCTTACCCAAATGTACAGAATGAGCAAGAGGGTTGTCAATGGAAGAACTTTAGCTTTGCTTTTTCACTTCTTGCAAAGGTTTTTACTTGGTGGGATTTTTTTCTTGTTTTCTTTCTTTAGGCATCAAATCACAAAATGAGTCGGCTTTATAGAAAGCATTGATTCTCCCTATACTCACTCACTTCCCTTTCCCTTCTCTCTCTATCTCTCACACACACACAGTGGCAGTGAGTGGATGAATGATGACATTGAGGAACAGACAACAGTGGACTCACTCCAACTTCCCTTCTTGGTAACTACAGTTAGTTTTTAGTTAAATCATTAAAATTGTAATTTATTTAATAATATTTATTATATTTTTAATTTTTTTAATCTTAATATATTTTAAATAATTTAAAAATTTATATCATTACATATTTATTACATACCTCTTCTTACCTAATCAACAAAAAAAAATTTATTACATACAGTTACTTTTTATCTTTTCTTTTACAGACACCAATAACAAATTAATATATCAATACTTTTTAATGATATTTTTTAAATATTTTTAATATTTAATTTTTTAACAACTAATTAATATCTATCACATAAATAATAATTATAAAAAAAATAAAAAATAACAGTTACTGACCTTTCTCGAACGACAAACCCTATTCTGTTCATTAAGGAGTCAATTATTACTTACTTAAACACCTGACTTTGTCAACCAAACTCTACTTTTTTATTGCATTTTTCATTATTTTCAAGTGGCAGTACACGCGCGTGTAATGGCCCAACCAATCATTTCAGACCTCTGTCCTTTATTTTCAGTGAGTGCTTGTGGGTCCGTTTGTATATGCAATTGACGGTCCTCCAATTCTGCCATGTCTTTTTCCCAACAAGAAGGCATAGACAGTACGGTCGGGCTACTCTCCTGTCCCTGCAACTAAAGTACTTCGGTGTTTACCAAAGAGTATCGTTACAACACTATAAAAAAAATTAATATGTTAAAATTTATTTAAATATAATTATTTTTTAATTTTTTACAGCTATTATTTTTTATAATAAAAAAATAATAATTTGCATCTTTTTTTTTACAAAAAAAAATATTACGATAATTACAAAATTTGAAATGTTATTATATTTAAACAAAATTTTAAAAATATTATCCTGTTGCTATAATTTTTTCGTTTACGAAATATTATTTCTGCTTGTGTTTTAAGTTTAAAAAATCTTTTACTGATATAATCTCATTTATCGTAATTAGATATACTTTTATTTTCAATCTATGTAAAATATTTTATTCTATATGAATAATATTCTATATTATATATACAATAAAATAGTGTAAAATCATAAAATTTTTCTTATGTGATACGGAAAAAAATTTGAATAATATAAAATATTTTATATATTATATAAAATTATTTTATATTCATAAAAGTTGTACGTTCTAACATACGGGATCATTATTTAAACTTTTGTACATGCATTAGCTCTCTTATTTAAGAGAAAAAAAAAAAAAAAGTTGGCTTAATGACAGGTGGTGCTCACGTTCCACAGTATCGCTTGTACCTCAGGCACAGTGAAGACGGTAGATAATACTCAAATATTTGAAAAAAGTTAAATTAAGACAAGTAAATCTCAACTTCGGTTCTTAAAATAGATAATTTAAAAAAAAAATTAGAAAAGTACTATATGCAATAAAAAATTAAGCTCCCAAATTGTTGATCAAATTTAGTTTATTATATATTGGTAGATTAAAAACATGACATTCGAAATTGAATTTTTGAAGTTAAATTTGAGATAATTTGTATATTTTTCATTGAATTAGTTCAAAATTGTATAATTGGCTTAATCTATTAAATAATTACTTCAAATAACTCTATGACATTTCAACTTCTTTTGCATGGTTAGTACACAGCTATGCCTTGGAGAAAAGGAAAATAAAATATGATTTGGTGCATGCGTTCAAATGAATATTGAAACACTTTTGTACATGTACACATTTTTACAATTTCGTGTCTAAATAAATTTTTTTTAACGTTCAAATGCTCGCACCAACTCTCTAAAGCCTAAACCAAAGAAAACTGACAAGGCCATGACCTGGACAAGAATCTGGTTTATTGGGTCCCGGTATGGCCATGACGTTGATGGTGAAATAGGTAAATTCTTTTCTTTAAAAAAAAAAATGTAATATTTTATACAAATCAATTAAATATAAAATATTAGTTATTTTTAAAGTTAATATATAAAAATATCATTAACTTTACTTAAAATAACAAATATAGAATTAATTTTATCTAAAGTAACAAATTTAGTATACTTTAAAATTTTTTAAACAGAATTTATATGATGTGATACTAATTTATATGATTATCATATTATCGAAACAGACATATTTTTATAATCTATTATTAAAATTGATAGATTTTATTCGAATAAAAGTATTGTGTGTTACATTTATTACTTTAAATAAAGTTTATATTAAATTTATTATTTTTTAAAATTGATATTAAATTTATTATTTTAGATAAAATTAATGATATTTTTACATATTAATCCTTATTTTTATTAAAAATAAGGGGTAATATGTAATCAATTGTACTAAAAATTGCTTATCATTTTACGACACCACGATGGTCTGCCTGCGATTTGAAAAGCATGGTAGGCCAACTTCCGCCCAGCTTGTGACACAGAAAGTACTTTTGAATGGAAGATGGAGATGGACTTCCAATCATGGAAATCCGGATAGGAAGAGTAGGACTAACAACGGAGGATTTGTTAACGAGAAAATGATTTTGTGCAAACGAGAGCACTTCCGTTGATGTTAGTTTTTTCTTTTTTTTTTTCGTCTTTTTAGTAATCAGGGAACATGAAAATGTGTACCAGAAACATCGATATTTATCTCTACCTATAATGAACTAACTCGGACAAATCAGTAATTTTATTCGCATTAGATTAGACACTCTCTCAGTTAGTTTAACCCAAAAATATTTTTTTTTTAACCACAGACCAAAAATATTTGTACCACGTTTTATTTTTCATTTGTTTTTTTTAACAAACATTTATACATAATTAATGTAAATTAAGAAGAATTATATTTCTCACAAAGAATATGAAAGGAAGAATTAAATATGGGCAAACATAATTAATAAAATAATACAAATTTTAACTTTTTTTTTCCTTAACTCAAATTTTGTATTATTGTTATTGTTGCTAGTTGCTACCGAAACTATTAAATAAGTGTGAATTGGGTAGACAAAAATTTGTGTCAAACGTGAAACTTGAATAAATAAAAATAACTAAATATAATACGACCAAACAAAAGTTGTTGCATGTGTTTTAAAATAATAATAAACCGAGTTTAAAAGATAGAGAAATTAACACAAGAAAATTATAATAATTCAACTTATTTTCAAGCCTACACTGCTTTTTACAATCATTCTTAAAAATTTCACAATCTACTATCTCAATCTTCTTCTCATATGAAGATTAAACTCTTACAATTTAGGTCACCTAACCAAAACTACATAAAAGCACACCGACTCTCTTTCTCAACAACACAAAGATCACTAACTTTTTTCACAATCATTTAATAGTCACTTGATCCCATACAAAAAAAAAAAAAACGTCTACAATTTTTCTTACAATAATTTCACACTCGTTTCACAGGTTCACAAAACTTATTCTAAACTAAAATTGCTCATACTCTTCTTTTCTTAGAGCTGTACAAACTCTTCACAAATATATTTTTCTAAAACTCTTTTCTTCCATCTTTTTCTCACTCCAACTTTGCTCAATGTAGTACAAGAAATTGATGACTAAATGCCGCTGAGGCGGTATTATTATAGCTAAGGAGCTAATTTGTGCCGACATAAAAAGTCAATCCCGGCAGATTTTCCGACAGAGAATATTGACATTGTAAGCTGGAAAACTTGGACGGCCCGGTCTCCTTATAGAGCTTTATGTATTTTTAATTAAAAAAAATTATCACAAGTATATTAATTATCGAATCTTTAAATCAGATTAAAATAATTTTTGTTTGAACAACCTATTTAGCAACTCTCATAAAACTCAAATCCACCATTCAAATATCATTAGAGCTGAACAGACCTCATCCACTGATGTCTCAGCGAACGAGTCTAATTTCAAACGTAAGTCACAAAATTTCACTAACCAAATGTCTCCTAGCCATTTACTTAGAGAGAGTGCATGCGCTGAGAGTCGAATTCAGAACATCAAATGTAAAGACACGCTAACTTATTATTATATTACTATTTTAGATAATTTCTTGTAAAGTATTAAATATAATATTTTTTTGACAAATCTATAAATATGATCTAAGGTACTCTCTTTATGTCAAAAATACAAATAAACAAAAAAAAATAAAACATCAATTCCAACTAGTTATCGGAGCTCCATCGCTCACTTCATATGATCAAATATTTAACCTTTGGCTCAGATCATAGCGTAAGAAAGCATCAACAAAATTGGACCACCTACAATTGTGGATGTGGATCTCCGTAATCCTTTCCACTTCTACAATCTTTAGAATATGCCTTTTTTATTTTTTTTGCATTAGAATTAAAGTCCACATTTTGTGAGAATTTGTGGGAGATGAAGTTTGAATCTCAATCTATCCTTAAGATTTTCGCTCTTTTTGGCAACAAGACCAATCTGGTTAGTTTGAACATGCTCGCCTTAGGTAAACCACAATGATTGTCTTTTGGAAACACTGACAAATTGCTCACATGCTGTTGTTTTCACTATGATGTTTGCCTTAGTTATGACGCCCTGAACGTATGAAACTAGAGATGGATTTGATATATTTATCCCCGGCCCATTTTTTCTACTTGCGTAATTTTTATTAGGATAAATGATTATGGTCTGAGACCAATAAGTGCTAAGGTGCGGATGGTAAGGGGTCTGTTACTATTTAATCAGAGGTCTCGAGTTTGAGTTCCTGAAAATGCAATTACGTTAAATACTTGCTGAGAGACCTTTGCCACCCTTTGAGATTCTGCCCGAATCGATTCAAATTAGTCAGCTCATTGAGATGGATACTGAACGGTCTCAAACAAAAAAAAAATGATTATAGCCTAAAATTTTTGTCTTGACTCTTGTCAATAATGTAAAAATTGTAATATTTTGGGCAACAACAGCGATAAAATGTATAACAAAAAATTGATAATTTTTTCTTATTGTTTTTGTTGCGCATTTTATGAATATTGTTATAAAAAATTTCTTATTTATTATATTACAGATAAATTCTCGAACAAATCTCTCCTAACATGTAATGAGATTCTTTTTATTATTGGATGACCTGACTTTATATGAAAGAAAATGAAAGTAAATTTTATCTTTTCTGTATAAAGAAATCGTTGACTAATTATTTTATTTCTTGTTCACGAGGATACTACGGTAGTGATAACTTAAAATCCTATTTTAGTAGTTTTAAGTTTTAATCATAAAAATAAATATTTGAAATTTATAAAATTATGAGAGTTATTTTTATTATATAACTGACAATAGGCTTAAGATAAAAAAAATAAATTATTTGATTTCTTCCAACAATAAATTGATTGAAACAATTTATATAAAAAAAAAAAAAGAAAGAAATTTTATTGCATCCAAGCCCTCTGCGTGCAATCTCTTTGCGATATAAAATGGAAAGGGAGATGTGACATTCTACAAATCCACCGAAAAGAATTACACCACGTTTACAGTACACAGTAAACAAAAATCACTATACTGAAACAACCTCTATTATAAAAATGATTACACGTTTCCTTCTTGGAATCAAGACATGTAGGTCCATCTTTGCATCTTATCACACTTTGATTTACAACTTCGAAAGAAATGCGAGAGAGTGACAGCTCAGCAAACTTGGGCAATTGATGTAGCAAGTAAGCATGAAGTGCATTAATTAGTACGCATCTCACTCATTGCACGGCTATTATTTTCCTTTATGCAAGTGAGATTAGATAGAGACACTAACGATTAAAATTAATTTTTTTAAAAATTTAATAATTATTATGTTTATAAAATAATTTTTCATTGTTAAAAGAAAAAAAATCATCCTCCATATAAGCGTAGCCTTTGGGTCAACAAATTTACAGAGGAAGGATAACCCCTAAGCAGCATTAATCATGTAAGTCTCTTTAGGGCAGCAAAGACTTCTAGGTAGCATTAATCGTGTCATCTATTAATATCTTGCAAGCGTAGAATGACAACGAGTACAATTATTAATTTAAGTGATCATTAATTTTATTAATTAAATAAATAGTCAGAAAATTAATTCTTACTTTTTCTCTTTCTCATTTTTATTTTTGTGTGGGCTTAACTCTTCCGAAAAAAAAAAAAAAAAAAAGAAGAATAACAATGCGGGAGGACTAAAGTGGGGATTATCATTGAGGGCAAAAAAAAAAAAGTGGGGATTATCATCCCTATTTTAGTCTCCCACGGGACACATTCTTGTCTATATTTCGGATACTCGACGTAGTTGAGATTTGAAAGAGCTGCTTTATCTCGGTTGGATTAAAAATATACACCCATCTCTGAATTCAAACTAAAAAATAACAAAAATGAAAATTGGTTCATCATTTCAATTATTCAATGGACAAAATAAACTGATAGGCAAAGACAGAATGCAGTAGTCCATCGCTAAATATCTTGATAAACTTCTCAATCTAGACATTTTCTAAGTGGCACATATACACTTTTGTTTCCTACAGTTTATCATTCGGTTGGTGGTTCAGTAGGTCTGTTTATTTGCTGAAAAATAACTTACTTTTTTAAAGTATTTGTAAGAAAAAATATTTTTAATAAAAATAATAATTTTCTCTTATCACTCATTTAAAGCACACTTTGTGTTTTTTCTGAAAAATAACTTCAACTCAGAATAAGCGTAAATTATTTTATCTGAAAAATTTAAAATTTTTCTCAAATTATTCTAAAAATTTCCATTAACTACTCATTTTATACAAAATAAATGCTAAAAAATGAGAAAAAAAAATTTCTGTAAAATATTTTACTATAAACGAACGGACTCTAAGCCTACTTATGTTTCCCCAACACTAGCTTAATTTAGTCCTATCAAATAAAACTCTGTAGACTTTAAATTCACTTAAAAATTTATAACATCAAGGTAAATAAATCTCTATTATCATGTTAAATAAAATTTTTTAAATCTCAATCTAAAAACTTAAATTAATAACAGAAAAAAATTAAAAAATATTATTAATCATGTTAAATATTTATATTTAATCAACATGAAACTTCGGTACACTTTGACAATGTCAGGCGAACTTCTGTCACAGCTGGTGACGTAGAGAGGCCTTTTGAATGGAAGATTGAAGTGGACTTCTAATCATGGTACCAAGGGATGGGCGGGTAGGACAAACCACGAATGTGTTGATTGGAAAATGATTTTTGAATTACTTAACAAAAAATAAAAAGAATGAATTAGAAGAGCAAACCATTTTTCTTTTCCTTTTTGTCCATTACCCATTTCCTGTTTCTTACGGAAGCAAACCTTAATCTTGTGCGAAGGAGAAGGAAAATGAGCACGAGAAAGAAAAATATAATTATTATTATATATTTTTTTATATATTTTTTTCTTCTCATTTTTTATACCACTCTAAACAATTTTATTTTCTCTCCATTTTTTCTTTCACAAATTACTATTCATTTTTTCTTTCACCATACTTTCTTTCTTTCAATTTTTCTACCACTCTAAACAACTTTATTTTCTCTTCACTTTTTCTCTCACAAATTACTATTTACTTTTCTTTTACCACACTTTCTTTCTCTCCACTTTCTTTATTACTCCAAATAATTTTATTTTCTCTCTATTTTCTTTTCTTTTTTCTTCCTTTCCCCACCCTTCCCTCCACTCCAAAGACACCAATAAGAGTGATATCGACAATGTGTGGCAAGAATATATTGAGCCTAGTAGTTCAGCGTTTGCATCTTCCCCAACAAGGTGCTTGGAAACTTATGGTTTTATGTTTTATTTCATTTTCTGACGGGAGTTCTTTTCACCTTTTGTTTTTTTATAGTACAACTTCGCTATCAATAATCGAGAAGTGTTTAGTCTTGCATGACATTTCTCACTTTTTTTTTAGTATTATTTAAAATGATATTACATGGTTTCTTGTCGGGATACAAAATGTAAAGCAATTATTTTATAGCTTATGCATATAGTGTTCATAAAGCAGCAAAGTCAACCAGTTATAGGAGCTACATCACTCTCCTCATGTAATTAAATGTTTAACCTTTGGCTCAGATCATACAGCGTAAGAAAGCATCAACAAAAATGGACTCATTTTGATTATGACTTTCAAACACTTATATATATATATATATATATATAAAATAACAATACCACCTAACGTTATAATTTAGTGGTAAAATAGTTTTTTCATTCCTATGCTGAAAACTCTTCTTGATAGTGCTGTAAGTATCATTCATGCTTTTCCATTTCTTTCACCAAAATATAATATATTTATTTATTTATTTGCAATTGTGCACTATTATGTATACTTACTTTTTTTTCTGATATAATTAAAGTCTACAATTTTGTAAAAATTTGAGAAAGTTGGGATGTGAATACTCAATCTCTCCCCAAGAGTTTTGGAGGATATACAATTTTAAAGTCCTAAAACTTTAGAATTTTTTTACATATGAGTAATAAATCTTTTTGAAATTTTATTTGAATTCTAAATATTTTGATTTTTTACCAAATTAGTCTATCTGTTAACAAAAAGTGATCAATTAATTAAAAAAAATGATTTTGACATGACGAAAATTATTTGAAAAAAGATTAAATGCACTAATTGAAAAATTTTTTCATCGAAAAGTATACACTGTACATATTTAATTCGTATATTTATTAATTAAAAAAATATTTTATGTGCATATTTTTCGATAAAAAAATATTTAATTCATTCATTTGACTTTTTTTAATAATTTTTATTAATTCAAACTCATTTATTAATGAATTGATTACTTTTCGTAAATAAAAGGACTCATTCGGTAAGAAATCGAAAAATTCAGGATTCAATTAAAATGTTAAAACAGTTTAAAACTTATATAAAAAAATACGTAAATTTAGGATTAAAAAATTATATACCCCGATCTTTGCTCCTATAGCCAAATGGCTATGCTTATTTTAGGTAAACCAAAATGATTATCTTTGTGATAGGCTGATGGAAAAATTGATCACATGTTGTTTTTGTTCTACAATGTTTGGCATAATCACACCCTCGACTGAAAATAACTTGGGATCTGAAAATTTTGACCTGTGGTTTAACTTGAACCTCGAGATGGATTTTATATGTTATTACCCTTTTTTTTTTTTTTTCCTACTTGCCTAATCGTTTTTCGTTTTTGTTTCTTAATGGAAGCCAAATTAATGCTCTGCAATTAATTATTTAAGAGAATTCATCGTAAATATTGTATGACCTGACTCTATAATTTATATAGGAATGAAAATTACCTTTTCTATACAAAAAAAAAAAAATCAGTGAACCAATTATTTGATTTCTTCCAAAACTATGTAAAATTGATTGGAAAATTTTATTTAAAAAAATGGTTGCATCTGAGTCCTCCGTGTGAATTCCCCAACATCACAATTGATCACATATTTCCTTGTTTTAATAAAAAAAAATGTATGTCCATGTATCTCATCGAACGTTGATTTGCACATTTTTAAAAGAAATAAGTGAGAGTAACGGCCCAGCAAACTTTGGCAGTTGATGGCAAATGCATGATTAATCATACATATTTCGCTCATTGCCCATGCAATTATCATCCTCCATGTGTGGGAGACTGCCCCTATCCTAATTGATGTTCTTTGGCATATGAATTTAATGTATAACTGTGCTTGTATTGTGGTCCAACGTTCGGTAAATCAGATAATGGACTGGGCTGCCTGCCACGTGAAGATGGATCATGCCCATGGACTGGGTGAACAAGCTATTGCAGGACCTGCAACTTTTATCATATCAAGATTATCATTAATGATTCTCCCGACTTGAACTGAATAGTCAAAGTCTAATGAATTTTTAGATGCTAGGATTTCAGACCTAAAAAAAGTGCAGGTTTTATAAAATCCATGTTCATGTCTCTTTTTTTTTTTTGGTTAAATTCCATATCCTTCCTTAAATTCATACAATTTTCCTTAGATTTTGTTAAAATTTGGTCATCAAATCTTAATTGGGCATGTTTGCTGCAGTTGAAGCCTGTTTGTTTTCTCTGAAATACTGAAGAAAGTGCCAAAAAGTTCAAAACTTGGTGGACTATATCGTGTACAATCAGCTGCATTAGACTATGGCTTGAGCTTTGTTTTGATCCTTTGATTTTTCCTTTTTTTTTTTTGTAAGGACAACTCAATTAAGTAATTTCTTAATTTAATTTGGAGTAAACTTATCTGTAACTTATTAGCAAATTCGAGTTACTTGGGCAGCCTGGATCATTATGATGTAATCCTCAATTCAGAATCTTGATTTTGAGTGAAAATTTAACCGTAATTCGTGGAATGGAAAAGTTACATTAACGGCAAAGTATAAATCCCAAGGATCGTATCTGATCCTTTCTCAGATTCCACCATGTGGAAGCATCCTACGCGTGTTTATGAATAAAAGTTATTGTTTTTTAATATAATTGGTACAAGCTGCAATGACCTAATTGAGTTTCCAAACAAATCATAGGTTGTAAAATTCAAAGATTTTCTTCGGGGAACGAAGCTAAAGTTCAATTCTATTAGCTTCTCCATTTGAGGGCTGCTTGAAGCTGGCAGTCCATTTGTCTGACAAAGCTATGAGAAATACGAGAAGAGCAGGCAGCAGGCAAGGCCAATATATTGCCGAGGATTGGAACCTCAAAGGCCCTCAGCAGCAAACCACTGATGAACAACAGGAAGCACTTTCTGGTCCTGAAAGTTCTTCTTCCACAACAACTACTTCCAAGCAACAAAATTTGCACCAAAATTCCCCTAAACCTCGCCGAAATCCCAAGTGGGTATTGCATAATCAGCGCAAGCATGTGTTCAAGCAACAATTTGTCAAGAAATCTGAGATCAGTACGCCAAATTCTGAATTAGGTTCTTTGAATTCTGATTTGTGTCCTTCAAACCACGAGGCAGCTCCTTCAAATGTTGAGGAAAGTTCTTTGAGTGCTCAATTGGGCTCTTCGAGTTTTGGTGAACAAGTGAATGCGGAACTAGGAAAAGTCAAAGACAGCGATTTTAAAATGAAGAAAGGCGAGAGTGATGATGCCAATAATGAATCTGAAGATGAGAATGGCGTAGATGATGCTGTGACTAGATTGGAAGGGTTGCGATTGGGTGTGGTGGAGCCAGAGTTGTCTGAGGAGCTATTAAAAATCAATGATCAACTGCAGGAGGATGAGGTAATCTGATTATCTTGGAGGAAAATAGTTGATTTTCTTGTTCAGTTTGATTCTCTTTGTTATAGCATGTTTGATAGAGTATTTTTATTTGCATTTACTGACTTTATTATGTTTGGTGGGGCGCACAGTCTTTGGATAGGATTGCTGTAAGATTTGAATCTAGAGTGCATAAAGATGATTGCTGGTCTAATTTTCTGATGACTTGTAAAGTTATTTTTCTGGCTAAAGTATCTGTGAACACTGTATGATTACTCGTTTTTTAATCTTTTTTCTCTTTTTAAGAATCAGGGATATGTTTTACATTTTTTACATGCTGAATTCATAGGTATTGTTCTATCATTTGTTGTTTCACATGCATCATTGTAACCCTTGGTTTTCATTTGTAGACATATCAAGTTGGATTTAAAGTAAGATGACATATTTGATCATTTCCTTGAATTCTTTTTTTTTTTTTTTGGTCATCTTTTGCTTAAGTGGGGAGTTTGAAAAAATTGGCTGAGCCTCCAACATTAGATTCTAAAGTATAAGATTTAAAAAGAAGGAATGCTATAGTGTTCAAAGTAAGCATTGAAGTTTTCTGGTTTTATCTTTCTCCTCATTTAGTTATTGTTGAGAAATCCTATTGTATAGTGCGTGGTTTTTATACCTTCTTTCATCCTTAAACTTTTGTGCAGTTGCTTGCACTGGAGTCCATTTATGGAGACGATGCATTTGTTCTTGACAGGCAGAGAGACTTGAGAGTTATTCAGGTTGTTTTTTAGGCTGTTATTTGAAGTTGCAGTTTCCTGGTGAAAGATGTTGCAGTAACTGTTTGCTGTGTTGCAGATTCATATACACATTGAGGCTCTGGGCTCATTTACCATAACAACAAACCTTAATTCAACTGGTGGTTCAAAGGTGAAAAGTGATAGCTCAGATGACTTCTTGTACTCGTTTAAACTGGAGTATCTTCCACCAATTGTACTGACCTGCTTGTTACCTAGATCATACCCGAGTCACCTACCTCCTTTTTTTAGCATCTCGGTTCAGTGGTTGGATTCCATTAGGATTTCTAGTCTTTGTTCCATGTTGGATTCCATGTGGATGGAACAACCAGGGCAGGAAGTTATATATCGATGGGCAGAATGGCTACATGACTTTTCTCTTTCTTATCTTGGGGTTGTTAATGAGATCACGCTTGGCCCTTATGGCATAAAGTACACTGGAGATGGGCGTGCAATTTCAAGAAGTATCAGCCCTGATGTTGATATTCCTTCACTGAGGAGTTACAATGACCAGCAATGCCATGAGAACTTCCAAAATAACTTGCATGAGTGCTGCATCTGTTACAACGAGTATGCTGGTAATTTTCAGACTTTGCTAAAATAAAGTTTGATTCCCTTCTACCCTTAACTGTTTAGTCAATTTTTTTTCCCTTTGCATTTAGATGTGATATGCCTGAGAAAACTGTGAAAGTGAGAAACAAGGTGATATGTGTGAACTGTGAAGGGAGCAATGATGGAAAGACTAATCCAATATCTCTGCAATGCAAAGAATTGTACAAAAAATCAGTAGATTGTGCACCAGTGATGGGGGGATCTAACATATTTTTCTCTTATGAATTTCACTACTACTGTCTTGTGAGAAGAATGTAGAACATATCCATATTGCTTATCTCATAAATTTATACTTTCCTATGTTCCCTGTGTTTGCATTATCCTTGATTTATTAGTTGTGTTAATTTATGCTCTAAACTGGGAAAATTTTCTTGGTTTGTTAAACATTTCCTGATAGTTTTGTTCCGGAAATATTGCCTCTCTATCCCGTTGGAAAGAACCTTTGATCTACTAGCACAGTTTTCTTTTGTCACCTCCTTGCTTATTTATCTTACCAGGTAGTGATTTCGTCAGGCTGCCATGCGAGCATTTCTTTTGCTGGAAATGCATGAAGACTTATTCCGACATACACATTTCAGAAGGCACTGTGAACAAACTTCAGTGTCCAGATGCAAAATGTGGGGGCATGCTCCCGCCCAGTTTACTGAAACGGTTGCTTGGTGATAAAGAATATGAACGTTGGGAGTCCTTAATGTTGCAGAAGACACTGGATTCCATGTCTGATGTTGTTTATTGCCCAAGATGTGAAATGCCATGTATAGAAGATGAAGAGCAACATGCTCAATGCGCCAAGTGCTTCTTTAGCTTTTGTACACTTTGCCAGGAGCGACGCCATATCGGCACAGCATGTCTTACACCGGAGTTAAAACTGCAGATCTTGCAGGTATATATATAATCCCTGTATTTTGGTTGGTTTACTAGGTTCTGAAAAATCCAAATTGTTCGATGAGGCAGGAATTTTAACCTGTCAACTACTTTCCTTTTGAAAAGACTGCAGGTAAATAATAGATGATCGTCACAAAGTAGGGATCCTTGCACATTGGAAAAACCCTGTTGTCTACTTTCCCAGAATGGGAAACAGCCTGAGGCATGTGCGGAACGTAGATTATTACATAAATTGAAAGTGTTGAACTGTGCTTCAGCCTTATAAACAAACCTTCTTTTTACCATTGATTGTTTTTGTTGTTTTGAGATGTAATTCCCTTGACTTAGTAGCGGAATATTATCATGAGATAACGTCTTTTTGGGTATGCATTCTGTATCTCCTGAGAATATGTTGCTTTTTGAGATTATGTTACAAAGGCAAAAGAAATTAGTATTTCTCAATAATTTCGACCCCTTCTGCATGTAATTTTTTATACGCTTTTAGCCATCCTAGGTAGTTTTCCTGTAACTTCTCTATGAAGTTCACATTGTGCACGAACTCATAGTATCACTTAAGCTGGGTTATCAGCCATTTGTTTTGATCATGTCCTTCAAAAGGGAAAGACAACCTAACTTGTTCCGTAGTGCCATGTGCATGACATTATTGTTTCCTTCCACTGTTCTAGGTTATTTTATAAATCTGCCAATGAAATTCTTGTCTATCATTCGCATTTAGTTTGACTTCCAGTGTCAGATATTTGCTATTAAGGCTTTGTTGTTGTTGTTGTTGTTGTTGTTTGCAGCATAACGCCTATGTAGTCAAACTTTTTCCATATTGCTTGGTGAAGTGAAGTTTAATGACATTGCTTAATCTTGGCCTACAGGACCGTCAAAACTCATCTCGTCTAAGGGCTGATCAAAAGCGTAGGGAGCGTGATCAAATCAATGAACTTCTTAGTCTCAAGGAAATATCCCGTGATTCTAAGCAATGCCCTTCTTGTAAGATGGCGATCTCAAGAATTGAAGGCTGCAACAAGATGACATGTGGTAATTGTGGGAAGTACTTTTGCTATTGTTGCAGTCAAGAAATTCACGGATATGAACACTTTAGGTAATGATTGATCTGAACAAACTGAAGAGCAATATGTGGCTTATATTTCCACTCGTGTCATGTGAATCTTTTTATAATAATAATAATACTATTGCTTTCATTGAAGGGAAGGAGCCTGCCAACTATTCCCACAAGAAACAGTTGATGCTTGGGAAATAATGAATGCTCGCCAAGTTGTTGGTCGGATTCAAGCAGAGCTTCACCCTGAGAATGCTCATTCATGCCCTAATTGTGGTCAACTTAATGCAAAGGTGAGTGAAGATCTCTGGATGGAATATTGGCTGCATTTGGGCATGTCAGATTGCTAAATTTGATTTCTAGTTATCTCAATTGAGGCTTTTGGTTATGGAATTTCCTATGCATACCTGTGCTTGCCAAATGCCCGTGCCACAACTCAAAATCATGAAATTACTGGGAAAGAATATTCATAATTTGTGCCACGTCTATGATCAAGCTACACTTATTTCAATTAATTATTGTTTGGTGCGCCTATGTAATGTTAAAAGCCTGCTGGCATTTTGGGGTAAAGATGGAGTATGGGGTTTGACAAATTTTTGAGATGATAAACAATATCTCATCTTTATAAGCCTGCAATAGAGCCTCTAATTATGTTTTGCTGTCAAATTTGTAGTTTCGTAAAACTGCATCCTCTGACTAGTTCTCTGCCACCCGTGGCTTGCAGGTTGGAAATAAAAACCATATATTCTGTTGGGCATGCCAAATGCACTATTGTTACTTGTGCAGGAAGATTGTGAGGCGCAGCTCTCAGCATTATGGACCCAAGGGTTGCAAGCAGCACACTGTGGGATAACCGCTAGTACACTGCGATCAACGTATATAAAGGACGAGAAGTTACATAATAAGAACATCATTAAGTTCAATCCTGGGCAACTGCAATCATGTGGTTTAACATTTTTCATCTCCCTGAAGTTTTGCAGATTGAAAAATGCAGAAATTTGTTAAAAAGTGCCAAAGTCTACTTCGCACTTAAGGTGGTGGGATATTGCTCGAATCCCTTAGCTCCGAGGCAGATTGGTTCCATTTTTATGCATTGCTTTGAAAATAGATGTTAATGGTCAAGAAGTGACGATTGAAGAGAAATCTATGTAGTGGAGAGAAATTGTGTCGCAATTGACCAACAAAACTATATTGTCAATGAATTTTTTCAGTTAATTGATCTGCATACCTCCAATTTGGAGATGATTTCAGTACCAATTGAGTTGTAGTTTATTTGTTTTTTTAAGATTTTTTTTTTTTTAGTCATATGTTTTTTAAGAATTTTTAATCACATATAGAACATTAGTTTGCGTTGTCTGTATGTTAAGTTGCAAACCCAATTACCTAAATATGTTTTTAAGTATAAGAAATATGACAAATTACGCGACTAAAAGTGAAATTAATCTAAAATAACGTAGTTTTTATTATTGTTTACTTACAATTTTTCATCCGAACTTATCAATGAAGTTAAATTTGAGGATAGAATATATCAATAAACCGCACATTGTAATTAGATTAAGAATTAATCAATTAAGCACAAATTGTTTTAATAATACTTATAAATGGTAATCTGTTTTCAGTAATCACATGTTTTATATAAGACTATTTCAGATGTTTGAAGTATTTATGAAAACGAGAAAAAAAAAAAGAAGAAATTTTGGAATCATTTTAATTTTTCTGCCATGCATAATTGATGTAATTAAGCTTCAATAAACTTAATGATCACTTCAACTAATGAGACCTAGTAATGCTGGCTACGATTCATTAATCCCCCTCTCAAATGTGTGGCTAAATTCTTGTACAAATATCAAATTAGGTTATGTGGCTTCTCAACGTTGACCCATTTCAATTTATAATAGTGAGAAAGTTTACTATTAATCAAAAAAATATATTTTTCTGCACAGTAGTTTCTATCAATTAAATATTGGTAAGCTCTTCTGGTAGAAAATAAACCATATTATATACCAAAAAAAAAAAAAAATCGTACCCAAACCTATATCCATGGCCTATTATGTGCTAGCAAAGTAGATTAATTGATATTCGAAGTTTTTATATATTATGAACGTCAGCTGATTTAGTTAGTAAAATCTCCCAATTTTGTGTTCGAGAGTTAAGGATAATTTTATATAGGAAAGAACTTATATTTTTGATTTATTTTGCTAATTATAATATGAAATTATGAACCATATTAAACAGCAAATTTAAGGAAAAATTTTAATTTTTGTTGCAAATTCTCCATTTTTCAAAATTTTTCTAAATTAAACCAAATTGTAAAATTTTTATATACATATATTTCTTTCTTAAAAATAAATAAAAGTTTTTTCGTGTTTTCGTTTTTAAATATTTTATTTTTTCCTGCTTTCTTTCCCATTTACTTCAGTTTCCCTATTTTTGGTCGAATATTGCAATTTGCAATTGCCATTTTGATATTTCTCCCCTTTGTTGTAAAGCTCCCAGAAGCCGCCTTCTTCTCCTCCTTAGCGTCCCGCACACGCCCTCTTGCCGGCACGCCGCCGGCCGCCGCGGACCGCCGCTTAGCGTCTGCAACACAAAAACACTGTTTGAGGTACTTATGCTTTTGTTTCTATGGCAACCTGATATCAAAGTACCTTCCTTTACTCCTTCAGACGCAGGCTGCTGTGGATTAATCCTCTCTTTTCTTGCAAGAGTTGCTGTTTAGCTTACTGGGTATTTGAGATTTTGAGTATCAGTGTTAAAGTAATGGTCTTTGAGAAACACTAATGGTTGCACAGCCTTTTGGAATTTTGCATCTTCTAGTTGTTAATTTTCAAAGGTTCAATCTTGGAATTAATGGGTATTTACTCTTATTTAAGAGCATGCTTGTTGAAACCATGCCTGTTTCAAAGCCTGGTTATCTTGAGCAAAAGGTGCTTCTTTAGAGTGCACTATTCGGCTTTGTCTGCATTGCAGATAGAAGAAGACCATGTCTTTGATTATAGTCCTGTGGCTGTGGATGAAATTGATGTATCAGATGGAGATCTTGTTGTTTCGAGAAGCATGTCTCGTGGATTGTTTCCATTGGTTGTAAGAGTATTAAAGACTTTAGATTGGAGGATTGCAAGCCAAATGATTTTCTCCAAGACTGTTAGAAACCACAGCTTTTGTCACTTGCTTGATTCGTTTAGAGTCATTGTTCATGTGTTTGCCACAGCAGACATGCAGATGGAAGTATATGCTTTGCTTAAAGATGTTGTCTGTTACTACAACGAAGTTAATTTGGATGTTTCTGGGTTGTTCTTAACTTTGTTAGATTCATCAGAGCATGTGGGAAGGTCAGCAGTTGTATTTGATGTCCTATTAAAAGTGTTTGCAGCAGACAAGATGCTTGATCATGCGGCAACTTTGCTTCTTCAGGGTAAGAAAATTGGCCTCAGACCAAGTATCCAGTCTTGCAATTTCTTGCTCAAGTGTTCTATTGAAGCCCGTCAAGTGGAATTTGTTAAAATGTTTTTTGAAGATTTGAGGACCTCGGGTCCGTCACCCAATGTTTACACTTACTCTATTATGATGAACTTTTATTGCAAAGGACGTTTTGGTCAGAATGTAGATATCATGAAAGCAATTGAAATTATGAAAGAAATGCAGAGGAACATGGTAACTCCAACAGTTGTAACCTATGGTACATACATTGATGGTCTTTGCAGAGCTGGTTGTGTTGATTCTGCTCTGCATTTTGTTCGGAAATTGAGAAGCATGGGTCAGTCTATCAACAGTTATTGTTATAATGCTGTCATTTATGGATTTTGCCAAAAAGGTGAATTGTACAAAGCTCGGAAGGTTTTAGAAGAAATGCAAAGCAATGGAATGTCACCAGATGTTTACAGCTACAGCATTTTGATTGATGGTTTTTGCAAGAACGGCGATATTGAAAAAGGTCTTGATGTCATAGAAGAAATGTTGCTTTGTAATATAAAACCATCCGTAGTCAGTTATAGCCCAATCTTTAGTGGCCTTTGTAAAAGAGGGCTGGTGGATGTTTCTCTAGATATGTTCTATAATCTTGGTAAGAGTGACCTGACTTCGTATAACATCTTAATTGATGGGTTCTGTATGCAACGTGATATTGAATCTGCCAGTGAACTTGTGGAGAAGATGACAATAGAAGGTTTGGCTCCTAATTCCTTCAGCTATCAGAACCTGATTCATGGGTTCTGTAAAATAGGCCTCCTAGATAAAGCATTGGAAATTTTCAACAGAATGATACAAGCTGGTGTCCTGCCAAGTATTTTTGCTTGCAATGTAATCGCCAATGAATACTTTAAATTAGGACACTTGCAGGAAGCTTTAGAATTCATAAATGAAATGGAAAGGGTCGGCATCATTCCTAACTCACACACTTATTGTTTGATCATTAAGTGGCTGTGCAAAGAACAAAAATCAGAAAGAGCATGGGAAGTTCTTCCTATGATGTTTAAGAAGAATGTTTTACCCGGTGTTGTTCATTACAGTATTCTTATAGATGCATTTGCTAAACAGTCAAGCCCAAAGAATGCCTTAGCATTGTGCACGAAAATGCTAAAAGTCGGGTTGACACCAAGTGTTGTTACATATACAATCCTCATAAACATGTTTGCTGAAAGAAACATGATGTATGAAGCATTTAATTTGTTTAAGAAGATGACTGAAAACGGTCTGATCCCAGACACAGTAACTTACACATCAATTATAGCTGGGTTTTGTAGAGTTGGAGATATGAAAAGAGCTTGGTCATTACATAAGGAAATGTTCCGGAGGGGCCAACTACCAAACATTGTTACTTATACCTGTCTAGTTGATGGGTTTTGCAAGTTAAGGCGCATGGATATGGCCAATTTGGTGATTAATGAGATGAGGCGAAACAATATTATCCCTGATGTTGTGACATATACTGCCATAATTGCTGGTTATAAAAGGCTTGGAGATTTTGATAAAGCATACAAAGTGTTTCAGGAAATGAAGGAGCATGGCATTTTACCAGATTATACTGCACGCATTACACTTGGACTAGGTGCTAGTGGAGGCTGGGATGGTTAGAGGAAATATTACAGGATCAGTGGTAAATCATTCACCCTGCCGGAGGCTCCCTCGTATTTGTTGTTGCATTTTTTGCCTTTGCATATTTAGTTATTTCTTTCCAGCATGCTGAAATTTTACACGTTTAGAAATGCAGGTGAACCATTCTGTTCCAAGGGATGGTATAAGCACTCCATGAGATGAAAATCCCCCAATTGCAGGTAAATATAAATATAAATAAATAAATAAATAAATATATATATATATATATATATATATATAATCAAAACCATTTCTTCTCACTTTCATGTGTGCCGCAGGATTATAGATTTGGATAAGGGTTTTAAGATTGTGTTTTATGCTATTTAGGAAGGTTTTGCAAATAAAACCTGTTTCAGATGGCTTGAAATAGAAGTGAAGCAAAGCGAAATGATAGCAACTTGGTAAGTGACTCGATATTTCTCATTGTGATGACTGTTCATCAATTCTTATCTGCAACTGCAAGTGTGTAACTATTGCTTGACACCCAACAGGATTTCTACTTGGAAATTCTCTCTTATGCGCTCTGCCTCATTGCTCATTCTCTGCTGCTATAACTCTCGATTCTCTTCCTCACCCACAATTTTTAAAATGTAATATTAAGTAAGTACTCATTTTCCCTCCAAAGTTGTTTTTTGATGGTTTTCTGTGTTTTTGGAACAGTATAATCGATTCTAGGGTTTTGTTCATTCACTATATTTTCGTAAAATTCTGATGTGGACTTGACTTGGGGTTTCGATTGAATTTTTAAAAGGAAGCAAAGGCTGAAGGCAGATGTGGAGAAGGTAGCCATGGAGGGGTTGTGGCAGCGGATGCAAAGTAGATTTAACAGAGATTTAAATGACAATAAGCGTACTTTGGGAGCAGTAATGTTCACTAACCATCTGAAGAGGGAGACTCTGGCAAGCCATCTGAGAGGCGCAACTATGGTGCTCTCTGAGATGGTTTCCATGGTGGTTATGTAGAAGCTGGAGAAGGTGAATGCCCTGTTTCCTCTTCCTTATTATGTTCTCGTTTTGGTACTCTTTTCAAACTATTTGCGCAAGTTGCTTGATTCCTATCACTTTGCTCACAAATGCAATTTTGTCTTTGCACAGAAATCTAATCTCAATGAAAATTGCTTTCAATGATATGTCAAAAAATCCCAATATCCAGCCAGGTGAAGACTACATCTCCGAAACAATATTGGGGGCGGCCCAACGTTGGTGTGGTCAAGCCAAAGGCAGCATGTTATTTCACAAGTATGTTCCCATCTTAGCAGCTATATGCTTATAATCAATTGAAACCTGTATAAATTCTCTGTTTGCAGCATTACGCTTCTTTGGAAGCCAACTTTGTCGAGTAAAAGGAACTGGTGCAGTCATTAGCTTTAACCTACATTATTTGCAGTTGCTAGATGATTTTTTTTCCTTTTAACCTTGGAAATTGCAGTAACCATGCAAGCTCAGAAGGTAGCTCCACCTGATTTGCAGTGCAGAAACAAGTTCCTCGTACAAAGCACATTCATCCCCCTTGGTCCAGAGAAAGCTGAAGCTGAAGCTCAGAAGCCTATTGCTTGTGTGGATTACTAATAGAGGACAGACAATTGGACAGTGCTGCTTTGTGGCAAATTGCCAAGACAACCAAGAGAAGAAGACGATTAGATTCTTTTAGTGATAATGTTGTCTTGCAGATTAGATTGTGATTTTATTTGACACGCTACTTAATTTACCATTACGAATCACAAACTTTAATAAATGACTAGTTCCCTGCCTATTTATTCAATGAATGTTCAATTAATCTTTAACATGCATGTGTTGATGTGAGAGTTGCGTCATTGGTTATCTAGCAGCTCTCAAAATGCCAAGGTGCAAATGTCAATCAATCTCGTTCATCATATCAAAAAGAATTTCTTGTGTCCATTGCTACAACCCAAACTCAGATTATATCCTAACGACTGTTTTAAATGCGAAGAGCAATACTTTATAGTTATATTTTATTTAGTACTAAAATAATTATATAATTCATCCAACGATATTTAATAACTTATCTGTTTTTTTCTATTTTCAAAATTCAATCATCCATTCTACTTATATTATTTTCATCTCATTTTAATCTCACTAAAAAAATCTCGTCAAATATTTTCTTTTACAAATTAACACCAATTCTGTATATGCTGTTTGTCGACCTTGACAATCAGCATTGATGCCTGTGATGGTATTGAGTGCCCTTAGAAGGAGTTTGTTAAGATAAATGCAGTATTATGTCCCTGGAAATGTGCCCTTTTTTTAATCGAATTGAAATTTGTTGTTGATACCAAAGTTTTTAAAAACGTACGAAACATGCGCAGGTGCGGCGAAAGATTTTACGGTTAAAAAAAAACAAAGTATATAGTTTAAATTATATAAGCTAGACAGCTGTTTCATCAACGGGATCCGTGGCGCAATGGTAGCGCGTCTGACTCCAGATCAGAAGGTTGCGTGTTCGATTCACGTCGGGTTCAATCGCCGTGTTCGGCTTCCCCCCATTACTTTTTGATTTTCTTCCGCCAGGAATGTAGATGATATGGCAATTTTCTAATTTTGGATAATGCACCCAAAAAAAAAAAAAAAAATCAACATGCACAAAAAAAAGAGTCTAAATTTGGTTAACAAATACCAGCTGTCAATAAAATATGAGTTTTCTTTAATTCAATGTCAATTTTTATCTAGTTCTCTTAATAATTTCCTTAGTCTCAATTTTATTCATCTCTTCCAAATATTTATTTTTTACCATCGTTAGTCTTTTTTTTTTTTTCTATTAATAGGAAAGCATGAGTAGTATTTAATAGTTTTAATAGAGAAAATTATACTATCTGTATTGTTTAGTGAGCTAACCTCTCTACTAGATTTATAAAAAAGTAAATTCTATAATATTTTTTAAAAAATTATTAGCAATTTTGAAAATTATGTTAAATCAAATATACAATTAAACTCACTGCAATACTTTTTTTTTTTTAATGCAATACCTTATTTTTTCTACACCAAATACCTTATTAGAGCTCATGACCGTGATACAAATAAATCATCTAAGCACTCAACCGTAACAAGCCGTGGCATACAGGTTTTTTCAATAATCGTTAACCTTTCTTTTTTTTCCCCCTTATGAATGGTCCATCCATTGGATAACAAAAAAATCTGTCGTTGGTACATGAACCTTCGGATGTATAAATTGAAATTAAAAATTATTTATTACGTTCTTATTTAATTTTTTTTTTTTAAAAATCTATTAAAATATTGATAAGGTGAATGAGTATTTTTTATATTCAATTTCAGTACTAATAAATTTTAAATTAAATATTATGTTATCATAATAACTTCGCCTACCTTATTAAAAAACAACAATAATAAGAATCAAATTATATGACCATTAGTGTGAGATCTATGTATGATTTGTTCACGTCCCCTCGCACAGTTTACAGTTTCTTTGAACCGATTAGATTGCCTGTTCCACCGGTTACCGATCTAGCAGAGTCGGCGACTCGCACTGCTTACGTACAGTTTCGTTGCTAACCCTGAAGTCTAATGGTAGTTGAGAACAAATAAAATAAATCAGCAAGAGTTAGTGTAAATAGTAACGATATCTCGCAGTTTAATTAAAAATTTTAAATTTAAGTTTTTAAAATGTAATCGTGTCAAATATTTACTAAAGACTTTTATCACCTTTTAAGATTCTACCCGACTTAGTTCAGATTATTCATCTCATTAAACTGAATACTGGGAACTCTCGAGACAAAAAATAAATAAATAAATAAATAAGTGAAAAAAAACAAAAGAAAGCAATTCGGTATCTCCTTCTCTCCGATCCGATCGTCGATGTCGGTTACGGAGGATCAGAAATTTCAGGAAGATGATAATCTAGGCCAAATCGATTGAGAAAATCTATGGTTTTCGGAGTCTCCTCTGCTCGCCGATTCTTCGTCGACGCCGCAGCCGCCACCGCCGGCGGTGTTCGACTGTTCCTCGAACTCATCTCCTAATTTGGTGTTTCCATGGATCGAGGAGACGGAGCGAGTGTTGATGAAGGATGATGCTGATTTTGTGGCTGGTTTAATTGTTGATGATTCTCCGGCGGAATATTCCGCCGGCGACGTGGATGGAAACGACGAGGAGAGTGAGAAAGTGGCGGAGAAAGAGGAAAAGAAGGTGCTTGACGACGGAGCAGTTGTCGGTAATGCTGAAGATGTTCAAGATCCCGATGAGAACATTTCCAAGAAACGGATGAGGTACCCTCTGATGCCCCTTTGTGTGATGGATTTTAGGGTTTTTGATTTAATGACAAAACCATAAAAAGCTCTGCTCATTGCACTGCATTTTCTTGCTTCTTGATTTAAATGCTTATGGCAATAGAACAGAATGACGAGAAAAGATTCGTGTAGCCGAATCCTAGCAAATTTGGGATTAGGGCTTTGTTGTTGGTGACTTGGTGTTGTTCTTGTTTGGCTTAAATATGTTAAAACTTATTGGTAACTGCCAAATTCACGTAAAAGAAACGGAATCTAATAACAAGTGATTGTAGAGGATTAGTATCTGAAAAGACATTGTGAGAGTGATATGCAATCATTGATGTGATTTTACAGGCAGCTGAGGAATAGGGATGCGGCAGTGCGTTCAAGGGAGAGGAAGAAGATATATGTGAGTGATTTGGAAATGAAGAGCAAGTATTTGGAAGCTGAATGCAGGAGACTAGGGCAGCTGCTTCAGTTTTATGTTGCAGAAAACCAAGCTTTACAGCTACGCTTGCAGAAGGGCGGTGCTTTTGGTGTTACCTTGGCCAAGCAGGAGTCTGCTGTGCTCTTGTTGGGTATGTAGTACAAACCACCTTGCCGATGCTTCATTTAACTGTTCATTAGCAATTGTTGCATGAGAAGGCATATAGGTTATTTGTTGTTTGTGTTTGCGAAATTATTACCCTGGTGAGATTTCTTGTTAGAAGTTTCTAGCACGGACTCGTGGCCAAAGTGGCGTCTTTCTTCAGTTTTGGTCAAATTGCTGAAGTCTGAAGCTTATGAATGCCATTAAGCTTTGAATATGACGGATAGTTAATGGTTTCTACTTAGCGTTGCCATTGTTAAATTGTGGTGATGTTTTGATTGCCTCAATTTTTGCCTTCTTGATTACCCTTGCTATTTGGTCATTTCACAGAATCCCTGCTGTTGGGTTCCCTGCTTTGGTTCATGGGCATCATTTGTCTGTTTACCCTGCCAATAATCTCCCCATCAGTTCTGGTGGCAGTTCAACCGCAAAGCGAGGAGGAGAAAGTGCCAAAAATTGTGGATCGAAGAGGGGCAGGAAGAAGTAGCAACAGTTTAATATCCTTGGAAGTAAATTCGTATCTGAACAGCAGGGGATGCAAAGCTTCAAGGACGAGGATGAAACCATGAAATCTTGTTCTTTCAAGTCTTGGTGTAAAACTTTCCTCTTTAGTCTTTTAAGCCTTTTGTGCTTTGTTTTGTAGTTTTGTTTGTAATGGGAATGAAGTCTTTATAAATTAGCAAAATAAGAAACGTTGCTTCATCTTTGTATTTGCTTCTTTTCATTTCCTTTCCCCTTCCCTCTTATTCTCATCCTTTCTTTCTCGCTTAACCGACAAACTGGCAAATTTGATCTGCCTTGCTGCATCATACTTTTTTTCTGTTTCCCCTCTGCCCTTAAATTGCGAAATCTGCTTTTGATACTAAGGGGTTAATTTCAAGGCTCAAGAGGCAACATGAAATATTAGATGATTGCCTATCATAAATTTGTTGCAGGAAAAAATTTGCTTACCTGCTTGGATTGGAGTTTTAGCATGAAGAGGCCATGCATTTAAACTTGAAATTGAACAGAGGCCAAGGTACCAAATTGATTCATATACTCGTCAAAAAAATGCAATCAAACTCTTGAAGTTACAGCCATAATCTAATGCTTAAAGCATCTGAACATAATCGTGTTGTGCATGACCTTTGACTTCACAGAGATGGACCAACCACAGGTTGGCAGCCATGACCTTCGTTAACAAATGTGAATTTAAGTTTCCTTCAAATTCTTCCAACCATGTCACGATTTCAATCGATCCAGGACCCCCTTCGATGGTTTTAAATGTAGCAACAGACAATCAACAGCATGGACGGTAGCCACGCCTTCCTCGCTAGATACAAGACTCTATAAAAAAAATATGAAAAAAAATGCTAGCAAGTAACCAGAGGGACATAGTATGCAATGTAACACTCTGGCACATTTTTAAACATAGCCGACTTTACACTGCCTAATAAAGCATCAGCAACAAGACTTCATGTAGATATCTGCATGAACCCTCCCGAAAGGAAAACTCCAATACTGAGAGAAATGTATTCACAAGGCCTTTTGCACACATAGCTGGCACAGGGCAAATGCAAAGATTATGGACAAGGCATATTAATCGTTTGAGGTGTCATCCTCTTCAGGCTTCACAAAAAACTCGATATAAGCAATTCGGCTGGGAAGCTGATAGCCAGCCGAATCAATGTGTGGAAGCGAAGTAGATGACCTTGCAACTGAAACTAGGTGCTGAACTTTCAGCATTCCACCCCTCCCAATGCTTAGCTTGCTTCCTCTGTTGTCTTTAATAACACTGCTTGGCATAGTAGAAGTCGTTGCTTTGAGAAACTTATACTTGTACCTGCCCACAGATGTGAAAGGGCAGTTGTGATAGAGGAATGGTGCCTTGTGCATAGATGCAATACAAAAAACAAAGAAGACCTGTGAGAGACTTGGCGATCACAGTGGAAAGCAGTAAGCAGATCAGTGTTCGCATAGTACATGAAATCTATCTGTGATAAAACAGAGATTTTAGAGCGAAAGTAATTCAGCAATTTGCAAAAAGTATTACTTCATTGCTCATATATCAGATACCTGCAAGTCTCCATGGCCTTCTCCCCTGAAAGTAACAGAAGGTGGTGCTGGTTTTAGAATGATCTCAATGCTGGATCCTGGCCATTCAAGATCATCAATTGCTTCCTTTAGTGCTGCAGACTAGGTTGCCAATATCTTAATTTCAGACAAGCAGTTATAATGCACAGTAAAAGAAGCAAGCTATATAAAAGAGGCATGTTGAGGCAAATTTGATCCAATTTGTGTAAAATGGTGCATTTCCTCAGAGAAATCAGTGTTAAAAAACCATGTAACATGGTTGATAATCCAAGGACATTAAGTGATTCTATTCCCGGAACACTGGATTCCAGTCTTAATACATGGATATATGAAAGCATGAAACTCACACATAAGTGCTGAATCCGATTACATTACTCAATTATAAAATCATCATAAAAAAGAGAAAATTATCCATGGTGATCCGGTAATTAACAAAAGCGGTCATCATGATGCACTGATTCAAAAGTAGAAGAAAGAAACTTGCAAAAGAAAGAATAGCAATGTGTATAGTTACATATGTTTTATCTAATTATTCTGAAAAGCCTTATGTAATATGTACCCATGTACCAACTGCTTATAAATGCTGCAGAACCTGATCACTTGAACGCTCATATTCATTGGCACATTTTCTATTCAATACCAACATTTGGTCATGCATACTAATTAGCTCGAACAAGTAAGTTTTTTTGAGACGATTACCCATCAAGTGCAGCAATTAAACAATTCATTAGCATTGAACAATGTGTAATTTCTGTGCAACTCATATTTGAAAAACTTCAACTAATCTGTAGAAGCTGAGAATCTGAGAAAAAAAAAAACAAAGACACCAAAATCTGCTGCCCGTTAAGAATTTGTTAGATATACCTTAACAGTAAAACTGATTGGTGCGCTCCCTGCAGGTTCAAAGTTGTAGTCCCATGAAATAGTATCTGGGATTCTTGTCCTGATTTCCGCATAAATGCAGGCATCAAGTGAATCAACAGATCTGAAAGATCACAGCCATATCAGTTATTGCAGGACATACTAATGCATTCATATCCCACTATAATAACCAAAATTTCGAAGCTCTATACAGTGGTTATCTTATTTTTAACCATTCTACAAATGGAAACTGCTTTTCATATAAGCTATTCTAAATTCACAAGGAAAAACCTTTTTTCTTGACCCTGTATTGATCTCTCCGAAAGAAAGTTATCTAAGTAGGGATACTAAATACACAAAGAATGATCTTATGTTTCCTAAAAGCTCAAATTTTTCTGTCCTCTGAATTTGAATGTGATACAATGTAGAAGCTTTATAAGCTAATGGCATTTGATCTAAAGATAGGACCCAAGAGCAGACAATCAATTTCAACATTATTGATTTTCAGAAAGATACTCAACACCCCAATATTGATCTGTTCTTCTTTATCCTGACTGAAGTGTCATTAACCAACCCAAGGGAAGAAATCCGATAAATAGGCTGATCAAACAATCTAGTCAAAACCTGCCTCATCTGACATTTTGAAACAACTGACAGTGCAAATGATCCAGTGGCTTGAGTTCTGGTGTTCAAGACCCACCCCCATGCTGTGGCAGATCAAAAGTGTCGAGAAGCAAAAATGAAAATAAACTAAATAGAAATACATCATACTTTATAAGAAGCTGCATATCAGGTCCAGGATACTGGATTTCAATCATGGACGAGTGACCAGGAACTGAAAACGTGTTCAAGCAATCAACGAAAAGCCCCAAGCTCACCCCAAATCGATTTCGCCCTTCAGCATTGTATTCATACTTGATGAAAAGCTGCAAAATCATACATCAATTTTTTTTTTTTAATCAAAATTCTCAAAATGACCATTAATATATTAGAAAAAAAAAAAAAGAAAACCCTAATTTACCCAGCTAAGAACTCCGGAGAAAATGAGAGTGAAAAGACTAACAAAATACAACAGAATTACAAAGTTAAATCTGTAAAAATACTTAGTCAGTCAGCTTAATCAGTTACTCCTTGAGTAAAAATTCCATTTTCTTATATTTTCCCGCGTTTTTTTTTTTAAAACTTTTCTCGGAAACCAAACAAAGGTTAAGAAAACAGCACCTCCTTTTGAAGATAAACTTTGGCTTGAAGGCAGCCGGTTTCCTCTACGATCAAAACGACGCCGTGTTCAGACAATTCCACTACCGCGTCCTGAAATTGCAACAACGTCAATTATCTTCATTAAACACAATTCACGGGAAACGAATGGTCGTGACAAAGAAGGAGGGATAAGAAAAAGGGGAAGACAGAAAAAAAAAAAAATGACGGCCGGGTCGGCGGCGACCTGGTGGCGCTTCCATCGGACGGCGGAGAGTGCGTCGACAATCCCCTGGACATTGTCCATCTGGCACACCAGATCCGGCGCCTCCGGCTCCACCGCCGATGAGCTCATTTTTCTTTTTTATTTTACTCCAATCGATTTGCTGCTCTTTCCCGCCAACAAGGAAAGCCTGGCATTTTGTACATGCTTTTTTTTTTTTCTTTTAATTAATTCACTACAATTGGGAATTTCAGACATAGCTTTAATAATTTTTAAAGGTATATTTATATTTTATTTTTTAACAGTAAGTAAAAGAGTGTTGATTAATATTTTTTTAATAGTTAAATTTATTAAAAAGTAACTTAATCAGTTATCTAAAAAATAGTTTGGACCTAATTTTAGATCAACTAGCTATTGATAGATATTTCCCTCATATTGTCACTAGTATAATGAATGCAAAAACACATAATTAGAATTTATTTTACAATGATTAAATTAAACATTATTAATTTGTAAGACTTACTTTATATATATATTATAATTGTTAATAAATTAAGGTATGGATTAAGCAAGTCAGACCATTTGATTTCAAATTTTTTTGTAACATGTGAAATTGTAAAAATAAATTGATAAAAAACAAATATTTATCATAATAAAAATGAAAACATAATTTACCAAATGATAATTTTTTTAATTTAAATAGCACAAGAAAACATCGATATCAACAATAACCAACAGTTAGCAACAATAATAACAATAAGTAACAAATAAACTAAACGTATTCTTATCTCCTATGTTTTCAATTTAAACATTAAATCCCTTATAAGTTTTAATATTAGAAATTTGTCTCCGACAAGATTTTATTAAATTTATTAATAAAAATTAACTAAAAATACATTATTTTGTGATCACAAAAACATATTATATTCTCATGTTAAAGTTGATTATATATAATGCCTTAAACACATTTTAACAATAAGTACAAAGCATTGAAAAAAATTATAACTGTGAAGAATATAGTATGAAATATAACTTAAGAATACATCAAAATTTAACTTGAAAAATATATGACATTTTTATAATTTTAGTTAGGAAAAGTTAACGATTATAAAAAGATATAATTTTGGTCAATTTTTGTTAGTAGATATTAAAGAATCTTGACTTAATAAAATTAAGAACCAGTAAGGGAGATTTAATATTTAAATTGAAATTGTGGGAAGATAAAATGCAAAATAAGCAAACCATTTGAGGATTTAATGCATTTAACCATTTAACCCATTGAAATATATGGCTCTGATTTTTCCATGTCATCAACATAATAATTTACAAAAATAGTAAATTAAGTTCATAATCCAATTATCAACTCAACGAAAAAAAAATTCATAATCCAATTATATTCTTACGATTAATCCCCAAAATGTACGAACTTTTTTTTTTAACGATTAATCCCCAAAGAAAAGTACGAACTTTTGGTTTTTGTTTTTTTTGTTTTTTCAAATCTACCACAAATAATTTGATTAATTCTAAATCTATTATGCGGTAATACCATATTAACGTAGTCCCTCGACACTTTTACATGATTCTCCTACGTAGCACACGAGGTGTAAATCTGGTATGGATTTGAGAAAAAAAAAAAAAAGGAAATACTTGGTAGACTTATTTTTTTGTAAGATTAAAATATAATTAAAATAATATGTGTCGTTAAATAATTAAAATTAAAAAAATATAAATTATTTAATATTATTAAATAAATTGTATAATTATTTTAATATTATTTTAAGTTAAACTGTATACTAGAATTAAAAAAAAATTATATAAGCAGAAAAAAAAAACGAAAGAATCTCAAGTGATACGACATTTTAGGTTCTCGCGATCTCATCAAACTAACAGACCCCTCACTACTTCCACATTCTTCTTCAATTCATCCTATCACATATTCTTCGTCGCTGGCCTTACCCATGCTTAAAAAATCAATGAGTCTGATCTCACATGCAAAGTAGACATTGTTTTAGACTACTGAGCCAGGTTTACAAACACTTTCTAATTTCTTAGATGATTGGCATCAACACCAATGACTTTAAGTATTTTTGAAATCATACAGCTGATTACAGATACTACGTATACTCCATCAACAACTTAAAATAAATCTACACGCCAAGAATTCAGTAATTTGAAATCTTAAAACTGACCGAGTGACACCCCTCAGCTATTATGATTGCTATATTTAAAATCCTTCTATAGTTTTACCCCATCAACATAACGATTAATAGTTCATATCCAACTTTTATTTCTATCCATTGTTGAGGAACTTTGTATCCATATAAAACTATAAATACCAAAACTTAAACTACATTTTTAGTACTATATTCTCCCTTTTTTCACTAATTTTACTAATAAATTTAACCAAATGTCTCATCTACCAATGAATGTCACAGTATTCTTCCTCCTTAGAGACTTCGATACTAATTTCTCAACAATTTCTTCCTAAACCTCTCAGAATGCACAGTTACCCATATTGTAAATCCATGTGATATTTACTAAATCAATTACATAATTTTTCTTCCAAACATGCAAAATAGAGTAGAAGAAATCAAACTACTTTCAAATCACAAAGATTAACAATTATCAACCCCCGCTTTTGAAAAATAACATACCTCTCTACTGGTATATATGTCTCACCAGGCCAGAAGGAGTAGATAACACCCACGAACTAATATCTCGGAACCAAATTCGGCTCCCCCAGTAATGGACCACACACAAATTGCAACTTCAAAACTAATGTTATCTAGTGCTAACAGCCACACTTTCACTGATAAAACTGCTTGTTAGGGCGAAGAAGCCCCCGTAGCCAAAGTATTTTACCCTAATGAACCCAGTGAACTTCCTTTTATGCATAGATTAAAGGACATGGAACGACTTTGTTTTCCTTTTAACCACTGCTGCGCATCACAACAAAAAGAACATAGAGGATAATTAGGAGCGAAGGAGATCGAATGACCCCTTTTTTTTTTCTTTTGAACAATAAAAATAATTTATCACGAGTATGTTAGTTATTAGATCTATGAGTCAAAATTAGAGTAACTCCCGCTCTATCCAATTCAACTTATAAGAAGAGACTTACTATCTGAACACTATTAGTTTCGAGCGGATCTCTTTTAAACTGATCAAATGGTGTTAACGAATTTGAAATTTAAAGCACGTGGGTTATGGTCACACTGGACAAATTTAGAAGTTTTTACGGCAAAAACTCGAGTTAGGAAAAATACGTCAAAATACTACCAAGCTTCCAATTCGGATGGCAATGACTTTTCCTATACTTTTTTTTTTAGTTTGAATTTCAAATTTTAAATTTCACACCAAACCCTAACAAAAACTCTAACCCTAGATTTTCTCAATTTAATTTTTTATTTGCAAGTTCCATGCGTCACGTGTGATCGGGTGTTTCTCTAAAACAAAAACAAAAAAAAAAAGAAAAAAAGTCTCCAAGCATGTAAACATGTAATGGCCCCTTTAAATTACGAATCACATCCTTTTTTCAGAAAAAGTTGGTGGCCAAACCCCATGGCCAAAAAGGATCCATACTATAATAAGATAAAAAAAATTTTTGAAAAAAATTTTATTTTAAAAATTAAAATTTAGAGATAATATTAAATATATTTTAAAAATATTAAATATATTTAAAATTTAATTAAAAAGAATGTATGACTAAATATATGACATATGCCATTCAACAAAATCTTTAACGAGAATTACTTTAAGGGAAATGCTAAGTAGCTGATACAATGGGAGCAACATGGTTGCCACACACGCATGTAATCAATGAGAAGATTTCTCTTTTAGTTTTTGATTATTTAATTATGAAGGGTATAAATGGTAAAGGAAGAGTGGCAAAATAGTAAAACAACTTGAGATAAAATTTGATTTTTTTTGCACTAAAGAGATGTCGTTTCTTTTTGTTTGAGGCGCGGAAAATTCAATTGTTAATGAAATTTAGATTTTTTGGACTCAACAAGAGGAATTAACTGTAGATAGTACGACAATATCATAGAAATTCATCTAATGATCTATAATAGCATAGTTGAGTTTATTAAGTGCAATGTACTGCTGAAACATATAACTATCATCTTATATTGATCTCATTTAAAAGATATGAGCAAGTAAATGTCCCTTAAATAAAACAGTTACATATTAGACATTTATAAAATACTAAAATAATTTGATATTTGTAGTAAAATTTGTGTCACATATTCAGAGAACACTCTATTATAATTCAATTGTATAGCATCCAGTAGTATTATAACTCAAAATAAAGCACAGCAAGAGGCATAACATAACTTGACGAGTTAATATTTAATCCCTCACAACAAAACCAAATAGTAAGAATAGAAAAGCGAATGAAGAGAAAATTGAGAAGGAATAAATATGTAAGTGTTTTTTTTATTAGGAGGCCTGTTGCACTATAAAATACACAATGGGGGTAACTTTTCCCTTCTACAAACCCCTCCCCTCTCTTCCCAGCATTTGAACTCAAGACTTTTAAAATAAAAGTTTTAAATTTTAACCATTAGAGTTTCCCCTAATGGACAATAAATATGTAAGTTTGTGTTGAAGTCGTCGTTATATAATGGTCACGCATGCAAAAGATTAATGTAATTAATTTTTCCTGTGAAAGAAAGGAAAATTTTTTTTTATTGTTCTTTAAATGTCTGTTTCGTGGTTGTTATGTACGGGCAAAATATAAGATACTAAAAGGAAATTATATGACATAAATGAAAATGTGTGATATAATGGAGGAATTATAGGACATCTAAAGTAAAATATACAATAAGATTGATGAAGAATAATAAAAATTTTTTGTTAATGGTCTGTTACAAGTGTCATATAATTTTCCTTATTTGTCATATAATTTCTCATCTTGTCCTATATTTTCACTTTTTGTCATATGTGTTATACACGAAACAACCATTTAAAGGACAGTCATAGTGGGCCTGGAGAAAGAAAATAATTAATGTGAAATAAATGTTGTGACAATTAATAAGATACCAAAATAATAAACATTGTAATCGTATAAATGCGTACATAGTGTGATAAGTAGTAGTTGAAAACATAATGTAAGTAAATATAGAAGGAAGCAAACTTTTTGGCTGTGCTTGAAGTGTCCATTTGGCAAATGTCATATACGAAATAATTGGAAAATAGACGAAATAATGGACGTAAAATATATGATAAGATTGACCAGGAAGTATAAAATGTTTTGTTAATGGCTTGTAAAAAGTGTCATATAATTTTCTGTATGTGTTATATAATTTCTTAATCTTGTTCTATATTTTGACTTGTTGTCATATGTGGCAGGCACGAAACAGTCATTTAAAGGACAACCATGTAGTGGTACTAGAGAAAGAAAAGAAATAATATGAAGTAAATGTTGTGACCATTGGTAAGATACCAAAATAATAAATATTGTTGTCGCATAAATGCGTACATACTGTGATAAGTAGTAGCTGAAAGTATGATGTGAGTAAATATATAATGAGATAAACTTTTTTACTGCACTTGAAGTGCCTATTTGGCGAATGTCATATACGATATAAATAAAATATATACGGAGAAATTATATAACATCTAAAGTCAAATATACGACAAGATTGACCAGGAATTATTAAAAAAAATTTGTTAATAGCTTGTTAAAAGTGTCATATAATTTACATATATGTCATATAATTTCCCAATTATGTCTTATATCTTGACTTTTTGTCATATGTGGTAGGCACAAAACAGCCATTTAAAGGACCATTATGTAGTGGTACTGGGGAAAAAAAAAAGAATTTAACCTGAACTAAATGTTGTGACCATTGATAAGATATCGAAATAATAAATATTGTAATTACATAAATGCATCTATATTGTGATACGTAGAAGCTGAAAGTATGATGCAAGTAAATATGTAATGAGATAAACTTTTTGGCTGCACATGAAGTGGTCATTTGGCGAACGTAATGTATGGCATAAATAAAAAAAATAGATGATATAATGGACAAATTATATGACATCTCATGTAAAATATATGACAAGATTTACCGGGAATTATAAAAATTTTGTTAATGGCTTGTGAAAAGTGTCATATAATTTTCTGTATGTGTCATATAATATCACAATCTTGTCATATAATTTGACTATTTGTCGTATGTGACAGGTAAGAAATAGTCATTTAAAATACAACCATGTAGTGGTACTAGAGAAAGAAAAAAAGTAATTTGACGTAAATATTGTGACCGTTAATAAGATACCAAAATAATAAATATTGTAAACGCATAACTGTATACATATTGTGATATGTTGAAGCTGAAAGTATGATGCAAGTAAATATGTAATGAGATATACTTTTTGGCTGCGCTTAAAATGACCATTTGACGAACGTAATGTATGACATAAATAAAAAAAATTGTGATATGACGGACAAATTATATGACATCTCATGTAAAATATATGACAAGATTTACCGAAAATTATAAAATTTTGTTAATGGCTTGTGAAAGTGTCATATAATTTACTGTATGTGTCATATAATATCACAATCTTGTCCTATAAAGAACAGTCATGTAGTGGTGGTGCAGAAAGAAAAGAAATAAATTAAAGTAAATTTTGTGACAATTAATAAGATACAAAAATAATAAATATTGTAATAGTATAAATATTTAGATGTTGTAATAAGTAGTAGTTGAAAGCATTATGGAAGTAAATATTTAATGAAAAAAAATTTTTGGCTGCCCTTAAAGTGGCCGTTTGGTGTTTGTCATGTATAGCACAAAAGATAAAATATACGACATGAAGGAAGAAACTATATGATATATTAAAGTAAAATATCTGACACGTTTAACCAGTCATTATAAAATTTTTTTATTAATGGCTAGTTACATGTGTCATATAATTGTTTTTATATGTCATACAATTTTCTTTACTGTGTCATATATTTTGTTTGTTGTGTCATATGTGACAAGCACAAAACAACCATTTAAAGGATAGCTATGTACTAGTGCTGTAGAAAGAAAAGAATTAGTCTGAAGTAAAATTTCTGACAATTACTAGGATACCAAAATAATAAATATTGTAATCGTATAAATATTTAGATATTTTGATATGTAGCACATAAAAGCATGATGAAAGTGAATATTTAATGAGATAAAATTTTTGGCTGCCCTTGAAGAGGCAATTTGGTGCTTGTCATATTGACACAACAAGAGAAATATATGATATGAGGGAATAAATGTACGACACATTAGTTGAAATATACAACAACTTTGACCTGTCATTATAAATTTTGTGTTAATGGCTTGTTAGTAGTGTTCTATATTTTTTCTTTATATGTCATATAATTTCTAACCTCGTCATATATTTTGTTTGTTGTGTCATATGTAATATTCATGAAACAACCATGTAAAGGACAGCCATATAGTAGTACTGGAGAAAGAAAAGAAATAATTTGAAGTAAATGTTGTGACAATTAATAAAATATCAATATAGTAAATATTGTGACAAAATAAATATTTAAATATTTTGATAAGTGATAACTGAGGGTAAGCAATTGAGGGTAGGAAAATGCCTATCTTCAAATTTTAAGTAATATAATATTTTAAAGTTATTTTATGAAAAAAAAAAATTTAGCCTAGTAGAAAAGTTGCATTACCCACCCTCAACTCTAAAGCTTGGCCCCAATAAGTCCAAGGTTCAGACTTTCTCTTCTTATCTTGCAATACATTTTGTTTTATTTTGTTGTTTGTTTTATCATTTTAGAAAGAAACCGGTTGGTTATATGTTATTAAATTTATTTTCTTTAGTTTTTTTTTTCATTTAATTTTCCTACTAATTTATTTGTAATGTATATACTATAATTATTTTAATTTAGTTAAAAAATATTTTAAAATTTTATTTTTATATTGAAATGAAGACTCTTTTTGCACATGTACATGTTGGAATGTCTCCAAATATTAGTAACAAGTGAAGCGTCATATGAAAGAAGTAATATTGTCGTAGCAAGTAAACCAAGTATCGTACAAATAAGCAAAGGCATCATTGGGAATCGTCCAAGTGTTGTATGACATGGACATTTTGAGTAGTCAATTCCTTACTGTCTGGAAAATAGCCCAGTGATACAAAAGGCATAACTGGTTTGGGACGGCGCCATTTGATTTCTATTTGACAGGACCATGATTCAGCATCTCTCCAATTGGAACAGATACCAAACCAAAAGACTGCTGAATTTTCTTGATTTTATTGGAGCTTACTTGAGATTCACATTCTTCTTCTTCCAATGCAGTAACACCGAGAAGCTCAACATGATGGCTGTCCATTGAGAGAGGTTCTGCTTCCCGTGGTCTGAAAAGCCCACCTCCTCTTACGTCCACCAGATTGATTTTCAACTCACCGGAGAAGATTGTGTTACCTTTGGAGACCACTGTGACATGAATCATAAAGCACTTTCCAACTAGTGCAGGCCCACTAGCACCCAAAACAAGATCCACTTGTGGGTATGGTTCTTCAACCTGGGCAGCTTTTTGACTAGAGAATGCAAGCGTAGGATCCTTCGTTGGAAAGGTCTCAACAAGATCTTCAAACTTCCAAAGAGGCAATTCATCCATCGAAGCAGGACTTTCAGCTCTGCAACAGATAGTGAGGTGAGGTCCCATTTTCGCAGCAATGCATATGCATTCCAGCTTCCCACTTTCCTCTAAATAGAACAAATGATTGATCAATGGTGATGTCTTCAATTACATTACATACATCAACAGGTATCTATTAGGCACCAGATTGGGGAATATTTAGGATGAAGAAAGACCAAATAATTACAAAAAAAAAAGAAGACAAATTTGACCTAGTAATACATTGTCATAATAACATAGAAATCAACCATGAAAAGGATGGACAATTGACTTAGATGTAAGATCTAAATAAGGGGGGCTGAGGTCAGCTCCATAAATTTCATTTTCGCAATACATTAACCAGCACCACGTTTGGGAAGAGAGATCTAAATGCTAGTTGGGTGGGGAAAGTGCCTGGTAGAAAGAGTACTTAAGATGGCACAGGAGTGCCCACCTGATAGAAAAAGCTCATTGTCATGAACTATTCCCTTGCCATTTGGAATCCACAAAGAGAGGCCATCCTTTGGGCTTTGAGAGTGCCATATAATTCATTGGACTTTTTAAGAAGAGCAATGCTTTCAAAGGAATCCTGAAATCTTTTCCCTTCTCCAATGGAATAACAGATATATTCTTCATCAGTTAGACTGAAAAACCAGAAAAAAAATGGCAAGCATTACAAAAAGTAAATTATACAAAGAAAACATTCTAAGCAGTAACGGTCAACACTTATAGTTGCATTGCAAGTGTGTCCCCTTGCTCAAGTAGTTGGGCAAACTGACCCACATATATTGATGGTACCACAGATTGAGCACTGTCAATCTCATCGGAAGCTTCTGACATTGACAATGACAGTTCCAACGAAGTTCTCTTCTCCTTTAGGTAATGAGCAGCTAACTGCTTAGAGATCAGATGTTGTAAATCACTTGATAAAAAGTAAAACACGATTAAAAAGAATAAGATTCTACGTTTACACATATATTGGCTCCTATGATTTATTGTAGCTTGTACATCATGTAGTAGTTTACACATCTTGGTCAATCTGAAACGACATGAGCTCTATAACCATAAATGTTGTCACTCCTATCTCTTTTGATAAGTTTAATATATCCTCGGAATTTCTGCCAAGTGGTCATAATTGATGGCAATTTGTATGGGTAAATCAGCAAAGATCCAATTATTCAGAGATCATAAAGATTCAATTGTGTGTGGTGCAAAATATTTCTTTACATAGCAATGATATACCCTGACAAATAAAAAAGAGATTGAAGATATGTGCATGTAGAAGGCACATAACTATTGTTGGCAGGCTTAAGGTTGGGATTCCTATGCTTTTTCAAAATAATATACTTTCTGCAGGACTGGTACAATAGTTAATTCACTGATCAATGACTTCAAGAGCTACAACGTTGAATCCCACCTGGCTAAAGAATCAATTACAACATAGATAAGACTTCAGCTATGGCATTCACTGAAGATTAATTTAATCCTACAACTATGATGTGCGTAAAATTGTGGCTTACTCAAAACAACATAGGCAAAGAGACAACAAAAGCAAAATGAAAGTCAAAATTGAAATTTCAAGATTGTATCTCCTCTATGACTTTTTATGGAGCTAAAAATGAGCTTGTATCCAACACGTCTTAGATACCAAGTCTGCCATAGAATAATTTGGCGTTGTTCGCTTGAATCTGTGATTAATTTCATTCATGATTAATTCAAAAAATTCATCCAGAATTAGTTCTTTTTATGTCCATCTACTTTATGCTAGATTATAAGTTGATTTATAATGATTAGGTTTGATTAACTAGCAATCTTTAACCCACTTAAAGTACCAAGTACTAAAGTAGCAAGAGAGCACAAAAAAGAGAGTCCCAACGGAAGTTGGGGATTGAGATTGAAACCACGTGAATTGAGGACCAGCGCAGTATGCAATATGAAGAGAAGAAATAATTTGGGTTTTAGGAAATTTGATGTATATGTCTAAAATTTTTTGTTTGTTTGTTTGGTTTTTTTTTCTAAGACAAAAAAAAATATTGAGACCAAGACCAACTCCAAGACCAAATAAAGCATGTTATTTCTTCTCCATTTTTGTTCTAAGAAAAAATGGACGTCTCTTTATCCATAGAAAACAGAAAACAAATTGCAAATCCAAAAAAAGAATAAATTTCCACATTACAACAAATCAATAATTCAAAAAAAATAATAAAAAATTAGAAAATCATAAAAAATAGAGCGTAGTAGGACCTGTTCAGGCGTGATTGGCCCCGACACCACCATTTTTCCTGATCTGAAAACTGCCAGAATCCGAAACCAAAAAAAAAAAAAAAGAAAAAAAATTGAATCAATTCATTTCGGTAAAAAAAAAAACGGCTCAGATAATCTCAAGAATCAACAAGTAAAACAAAGAAAAATTAAAATTTTCTCAAAAATTTAAAAAAAAAGAACCTTAATTCTCTGCAATATAGCGCCATTTGTTGTTGTCGATCCAAACACCCTAATTCTCGTCTTCTTGTTGTACCGGGCTACATTTCCAACCAATTCCAGAACCTTAGCACATCAACATTCAGCAAAAATCATCCAAAACAGAACACAAATTTTTACAAAACGAAATCAATATTCTATTCAAAAACCAAGTTTTAGATCTAACAGATAAAATTACATACAGAGTGCAGCCTTGTATATTCGTGCAAATCAACTTAGGTAGAAACGGGTGATAAGGTGGTTCTTCGGAGTAATCGAACGGTCCTCTCAATCATTCCTCTTCTCTTTATTTTGCTTGTTTCTCATCAATTTTAGCCATCAAAGAAGAACAGATTGTAAGTGAGAAAGAGAGGGAGAGATAGAGCTTCCAATGGAAAGCGTCGGATTTGGAGGGAGGCTTCTCCGGAAGAGGAGGAGAGCTTAGATCGGTGAAGAGGTTGAAAAAGAGAAGAGAGAGAGCTGCAGAGAGGCTGTATTTTATTTTTTAAAATAAATAATTAAATGATTTTGTAAAACCCATTTCTACCCTCTACGCATAATTATCATTATACCCTTCATCACTCAAAAGGACTAAAATGCCCTTGCATGCCTGACCTCCCATTGGCTGCCACCTGTCCGTGTGGCGTTGTGAGGCGCTAATTTTGTGGCTGTGTAGTCGTCCTCTTACTTTAATTGAACTTTTAACAATGGAAAAGTCAAAAGCTAGCTACTAACCCAAATTTGGTAAAAATATGAATTACAAATTGCAAGACAGCCTATGCCAAAAACAAACTTGCAAGACAGTCAATAGAAGACAAACAAAAAGGTTAAAATGGGGCTAATTTAATAATAAAAAAAAGAGTGATATTGATATACTGATATTCAAAATTAATATTTATATTGTGACGAGATTATTTATTTTTATAACAAAATTTATTATTTTTATAATAAAAAATATCACATTATTTTTTATTATAAAAATAATAAATTTTGTTATAAAAATAAATAAATTTATTACATTATAAATATCAAATATGAATACCAACGTGTAAATACAAATTTAAACCTTTTAATAATTTCGAAAAGCCCACTCCCCAAGCAATGCCTCCCAAAAAGGGCAACCGCTTCGTGCCTGTCTTGTCCCGTCGCGTCGGCCCGGTCTGACTCTTTAAAACCCGATCTTTCAGTCGGCTCCTTCTTTCCCGTGACCGTACGAAGCCATGTTTTCTCTCACTAAAGATCTCCTGTTCTTTCTCTCTCTTATTGTCTAGGGTTTTGTTTTTCCCTGTCTAAAACCCTAATTTTCTCCTCCTATATTGAAATTTTTAAATAATTTCGTACTGTATACTAATAGAAATGGATGGAAAAATCAGCAAGGGAGGCGGCGCCGATGGCGGAGGAGGCCACGGCGATGCCTCCACCGGTGGTGTGGCGGCGGTGGCAGCAGCGCCCGTGTCGATTGCGACGCTGGCCAATGCCCCGCCTCCGTTCCTGAGCAAGACTTACGACATGGTGGACGACCCGGCCACCGACGCAATCGTCTCATGGAGTCCGACCAATAATAGCTTCGTGGTGTGGAACCCGCCGGAGTTCGCGCGTGACCTCCTCCCCAAGTACTTCAAGCACAACAACTTCTCCAGCTTCGTTAGGCAACTCAATACCTATGTATGAGCATTGTTAAAGATTTTGCCTTTTTTTTTTGTGTGTGTTAATCAGTTTTTTGTTCTTTGCTATTTTGTTCGGGGTGGTTTATTTTTTTGTTCATTGAACGGATTTTTCTATCTTTTCCTTTTCTTTTGGTTCTTGGTGATTGGTTTGCTTTTTTATGGCTGGTTTGGTAGGTTGGATGTGTTTGTAATTGTGATTTGTTGTTTGGAGTATTTTCATAGAAAATTTATCCGGATTGTGGATTGGAGTTTGGATTTTGATGAGGATTGGTGTGCTCCAAATGTTTCTTGTGGAAATGTGCTGTGGTCGAATGTGATGGAGCCTTCTAATTTAACTTTATGGCATATGTTTCGGTTATGCAAATGTGGCTGGCCTCAAACCCAGGACTGGCTCTGCTGCTGTTTGCGTACATGTATAGTTTTAATTTTTTGTTTTGAAGAAGACTTTGATCTATGGATTATGTTACCTTGGCTAATAGTATTTGGTGGTACTTGTGAGCTTATGATGATCAAATTTTGCGACAATGGTGGGTTTAGTCACTTTGTTGAAGAAATCTTTCTGTTGTTGCTGCAACCTATACAGAGAAGGAGAATGTGCCTTCTTTGTTGCTTTCTATACTGGTCAATCTCTCTTTTGAACATGGATTGCCTTATTTAGATCGCCTTCAAGGCAGTACAAATTAATTTATCTTTAATGGTTGCACAAATGTGACAATGGATTTCATTGCAGTAAACATGTGGCCAAAAATGAAAGTGATATCAAGTCCTGCCATTTGATTGCTTGAAAATCCAGGAGCAAAACAAAGATAATTTTTGGTATTAGGAACATGATTACTTAAGTCAAGATGGACCTGACGAGATTTAATTTTTGGTCACACAGTGGCTATATTATAAGTATAGATTTTTGGTATGCTCTCTTGCTCTTTTTTTTTTTTTTGGTGGCAAATGAAACAGAAATGAGAAAGGGAAAACAAATCATGACTGAGGCTGATCATGTTCTGATGACAGGGTTGTTGATGGTCTGAATTTTGAATTCCCTTGTTAGTTCAAAAGAATATGCCTATTCTCTTTTAGGAGGGTATGCAAATTGAAGAATTTAACAAGAACAAACTTTAAATGGGGTCAATGAAATTTTGATTATTTTTTTTGTAATTTTTCTGCGTAATTATATCTGGGATGTGGACTTGGCCCCTTTTCTTATTTATTTCCTGCAGATTAGAAGAGCACCAACTTTAATTTTATTCAACTGAAGTTAAGGTTATTAAAGTAAGTTTTTGAACATGTCGTCTGGTGAGTATTGGGTAAAATTAGGAAATGAAAGCGGTAGCACCTAAATTATGTTTTTCATGACTTGATCAAAAGATTGTGGTTGTCTGTGCATGTGTGTGTTTTCTTTAAATGGTAAATGCTAAACATATCTAGTTGTTGCTTGACATGCTAACATGCTGTTTCGTATGTAGTTATAGTTGGAATCTCACCAATTTTACTGTTTTCAGCTTAAACATTGCTCTCATGATTGCTAAGTGATGTGCATTGTGCGCTGGTTTATTACATGGTTTTAGTGTTAGTGTCTAGTGGATTTATATTTTTTGCCCTTGAAGAAGTGTAAGGAAATAATAATTTGTTTAGCTAAATAAGTCATCCCAGTATTTTTGATTTATTTTGTATTTTCTCCGTCCTTCATGAGTGTGGACTTTTATTAAATGTGGAACTTTGGAGTCTCTGCATGGTTATTTTTACAAAGGAATGAACTGATTACCCAAATGATTACACACTGAGCTGTGGATTTTCAATATCAGTTTGATCAATTTACCACCATACAGTGAGGACATTACTTGTTGCTCTTTTCTTCTTCTTTCCCTTGCTGAAATGGGAAATACAGGAAAAAGAAAAGGGAGAAGTTAGGATTGAAAAAGAAAAATGTGTCTTCAGGAATGGAAATTAAAAGAATTAGAATGAGTATTGACTGTATGAGTAGAAATGGGGAGGAGATGGAAAAAGTTGAATGGTTTTTCAACACATACACATACTCTCTCTCTCTCTCTCTCTCTCTCTCTCTCTCTCTCTGTCTTTCTGTTTCTCTCAACTCTATATATTTTCTAGTCTTTTGTTTACCTCTGTTCTGGAATCTTAAAACGTAGCAATGAGATCTAAATTTGTTGTTTATGTATTAATTAATGCCATTTTAGAATGTAATTTTGAATGGAGAGTAGCGGAGGATTTTAGTATATATTGGTGATTTTATGTGATCGTATTTAGTCTACTGTAGTACAGATGTCTATTTGGCAACACCAGTGAATTATGTATCATACTTTTTTCGAGCTTAACTAGCTTTAGGGGATTATACCCATTTTAGTCCTAAACTTTTATAGATTTTTTCAATTTAGTTCTAAACCTTTCAACTTTTTCAATCGAGTACTAAACCTTTCAGTTTTTTTACTAATTGGTCCTTCCGTTAACGGAAGTCAGTCAAACCGTTAAAATGAACCGTTGACCAATCGGAGATAAATAAAAAAAATTATAAATACGGTTTCTTTTGTATTTTTTTTTTTTAATATTTAAAAAAATATTTAAAAATGACAAAAATAATAAAAAATAATTAATTTTTAAGAAATGGGAAAAATAATAAAAAATTTTAAATACCCCAAAATACCCCATTATCACCATTTTCTGATTTTTGCCCTTTTTTGTTTTTTTTATAAAATTTGATGTAGGGATTTTTTTGCCATTTTTTAAATATTTCAATTATTTTTTTAAAATATTAAAACCTGAAAATATAGAAGAAGCCGTATTTAGGATTTTTTTATTTATCTTCATTTGGTCAACAGTTAATTTTAACAGTTTGACTAACTTCCGTCAACGGAAGTACCAATTTGCAAAAGAACTAAAAAGTTTAGAACTCGATTGAAAAAATTGAAAGGTTTAGGATTCAACCAAAAAAATCTATACAGATTTGGGACCAAAATGGGTGTAATCCCCTAGCTTTAGTCATGAAGTTTTGGCTTTGAACTTTTTTTTTTTTTTTTAAATTTATTAATCAGGGTTTTCGGAAGGTTGATCCAGACCGCTGGGAATTTGCCAATGAGGGATTTTTAAGGGGTCAAAAACACCTGCTTAAGAGTATAAGCCGGCGAAAACCTGCCCATGGACATGGACACCTGCAGCCACAACAGTCAACTGGACAGAGCTCTTCTGTGGGTGCTTGTGTTGAGGTCGGGAAATTTGGCCTAGAGGAAGAGGTTGAGAGGCTTAAAAGGGACAAGAATGTTCTAATGCAGGAACTTGTTAGGTTGAGGCAGCAACAACAGGCTACTGATAGTCAGTTGCAGACCATGGTGCAAAGACTTCAAGGGATGGAGCAGCGGCAGCAACAGATGATGTCATTCTTGGCAAAGGCTATGCAGAGCCCTGGTTTTCTGGCTCAGTTTGTGCAGCAGCAAAATGAAAGCAGTAGGCGCATTACAGAAGCTAACAAAAAACGAAGGCTTAAGCAGGAGGGTGTTCCTGAAAATGACAGTCCTAGCGCTCTTGATGGACAGATTGTCAAGTATCAGCCTCTGATGAATGAAGCAGCGAAAGCTATGCTTAGGAAAATCATGAAGCTGAATACTTCATCTAGGTTGGAGTCTTATAACAACAATCTCGATGGTTTTCTGATTGACAATGGGTCCACTTCATCCAGTGCATTAGACAGTGGGAGTTCTTCAAGCCGTACGTCAGGAGTGACTCTTCAAGAGGTCCCACCAACTTCTGGAAAGTCCACTTATACACAGGCAGCTTCGGGGATTTTAGGTCATGGCCCTTCATATACCTCTCCCCACAATGCTAATTCTGAAAAGGCTACAGCTTCTCAGTTTCCCGATATAGGAGTGTTAGTTGGAGCACAAGAGGCACCCCCAACTGCTGTCCCTCAGGAAGACGTAATCATGCCACAGCTTTCTCAAATGCCAGACATGGTTCCAGAAAGTATTACTGATATTCCAGGTGAAGATTTCATGGAAACTGGGACAGACAATGATGGATTTATGGATTTAACTTCATTAGGAATGAATGGCACAATACCCATAGAGATTGATAGCTTTTCTCCTGGTGCTGATATTGATGCATTGCTTGAAGATTCCAACTTCTGGAGTGAGCTTCTTGTCCAAAGCCCAGTACCTGATGACATTGAATCAAGCTCTGCAGATGGTCAGACCAAGGGTAATGATTTGCAGACAATAGAGAGTGGGTGGGACAAATCTCAGCATATGGATCAGCTTACTGAACAAATGGGGCTTCTCTCCTCGGAGACTGAGAAACTTTAAACTTTATTACCAAATGTGTCTATGATATCAACCAAGGTAATCACTTTAGATACCCTTGTAACATCTGTAACTGTATGGTCCTGTTCTTTTGCCTGATGGACAAACAGGTAATGCCTTTTGTGCCTGTTTACCCGCGGTCTTGTTTTGCACATATGAAGACCAAATATCGATTTTCCTTTTCAAATTACAGTCTGAAATTTTCTCTGCTCTAATCTTGATATGAAGTCCAAGATCTGAAGAAACTCGACAGGTTTTCAGGGATTGGAATCCTTCGTGTTGACAGGTCATGCTATTTATCATATCAGCCATAGAGTTTGAAATGGGTTAATAATGTTCACTAAGTTAGCAAATGCATAATTGTAGTAGGTTGACTTTCTCTCCCTTGTTCAGTTCCCAAGCGTCTATTGGAATTCAGTGGGAACCATTAACTTGACATGACTGGTCAAGTCATTACCAACATGAGGGCACCTAATCTGGTTTTTAAGTCCTTTGATGTTTGATCTTTGTGGTTTCTAAGTGTTGAGTTTTGCTCCTGCGTGTGGCCTTTGTTTCAAGGCATTTGCAGCCCCATTTGAATTTTCCCATTCGCTGATCTAAAGTCTATATGTTCTATGGTGCAATGAAGATTACCTTTCTGGAACGAAACAGTGTTGCATTTTTCTTTGTTGAGATAGGAATCATTGGTGGGTAGAATTCCTCAACGCCGCTCCTCCCCCAACCAAAAAAAAAAAAAAAAATTGCAGCAGACTTGGAGAAAGTCATTTGACATTATGTGCATTCCACTATCTTCACGTCATTTTTAAATGCACAAAAGTGGTTGCCACTGCTTGAAAGTTCGATATTTTGTTGCTCATCTGCCTGTTAGACCAGGTGTTACTAATGGTATAAGAAATTATGTTTGTATGCCTTAGCCATTTTGAGTAAGAAATGTAGTTGGATGCCTCGGTCCTCTAAAATCATCCAAGATCTTCTGGATTGTGTAACTAGAATGCAACAATTGCAGCTTCAGAATCACCCGAAAATTGGAAGTATTCTTCTATTTTCTTGATGTTATGTCCTCGACAATAAATGATACTTTAGGATGAACTCCTTGAGCAATGACTTGTGGTAATTCAAGAATAGACTATCTGGTACTACAAAAAGAGAATAGACTTTCTGGATTGCTTGATCAGATGTTAGGAAGTCTTCAAAGGAGGCATTATTATGATTTAAGTGATTAATGAGAAGAAATCGTTATTCAGAATTTGTCGGTTGTTGCTTGACGTCAGTTCACTTAACTGTGATAATGTCCAGACAGCATCTAAAAGTGCTTAGCTTTTCTTGGTTAGACTAGCGGTTATGAATTATGTTAGTGCTTGTTGTCTTCGTCAATATCAGAACTATTCTTTGCGGAATTCATTGACAGTGGACTTGGAGAGAGCTTTGGTATAAGAACCTAAATATCCAACCCCAGTTCAGGTGGTTTCTTTGATGTTTTGGTGGTGTAATTTTGTGTGGTTGAGGGGCAGACAAGACCATGAGAGGCTTTGATGGAGAGGATTCATCTCTGAATTTTTGGTCTATAGGAAGAAATGAAAGGTTCTTGTACAGCCTTTATGTTATTTGCTTAGTTGTCTGGTGTTTCACAGGATAATCTCATGGATTCAAGCCATCTGGACACATAGACCTCTATACAGATGCAAGAAGGCTCCCTTTAAACGGCTTTTTAACGAAGAAGGGAACTTGATGGATTTTCAATACAGTCTGTACATTTTGATGAGTTTTATCTATATATTATTATTTTTCGTTGGTTCGATCAAAATTCTGATTCAATACAACTGAAAAGGAAACGGAAAAAGGTGATCAACCTTTTCAATTGCTATTTAGCATCAAATAGATTTTGTGGTGCTAAAGTGGGTATTGTTGGAGTTGCAAGTGATGAGTCTCAAGACAATGCAAAAACTCTCACATGGATAAGGAGTGTAGGGAGTAAGCACTATATAAATGAAGTTAAATGACCTATTTCCAAGCCAATTGGTTTTGGTAAGATGTGGTGTCCATGACTTCATTTGTTTGTTGCTTGTTCCGTATACTCGTGATGTGGGATGTCAACCTCGAAGCCCGGAGTCCCGGATATGCAGAAGCCGAGTCCGATGCATGGAGGAAAATTTCAAGCGTCATGTGAGCCCGCACATTCCGCACTGAGGTTGCGAATCCGCGTATTCCACATGCGCCATTGAAATTCAACATGGTATTAGAGCGAAAAATAATCTTAAGGGGCCTGTGAATGATGGACGCAGCCGTTGAGAAACTAAAACCCGTGTGAGCAGCCGGGTAGCTGTGTTAGCATGTCCTAAGAAAAAGCAAAAAAAAAAAAGCTCAATCCGCTGTGCAGAGACTCACAAAGCAACAAAGACTCACACTTAAAGGGGAGTGTTGGAGTTGTAAGTGATGAGTCTCAAGGTAATGCAAAAACTCTCACATAGATAAGGAGTGTAGGGAGTAAGCACTATATAAATGAAGTTAAAGGACTCATTTCCAAGCCAATTGGTTTTGGTAAGATGTGGTGTCTATGACTTCATTTGTTTGTTGCTTGTTCCGTATACTCGTGATGTGGGAGGTCAACTTCGAAGCCCGGAGTCCCGGATATGCAGAAGCCGAGTCCAATGCATGGAGGAAAATTTCGAACGTCATGTGAGTCCGCACATTCCGCACTGAGGTTGCGAACCCGTATATTCCACATGCGCCATTGAAATTCAACATGTATGATGTAGATTTTTTATACAACATTTGTCATTGCTGATGCGAGGAACAGTAAGGGTCACATTGTCATTGTGGCTGGCTTAGGCGGATGAAAATAGCTAAAGCTTTGTATTTAAAGAACAGAACACAACAAATATATATTTGTTATATGGAAATGAGATCGGCTTTTGCATCATGCATGGCTCGACCTTCCTTCACGGCCTAAGATCCTAATTTTCTGCTAATACGGATCCCGCCGCCACAGTCTCTTTATTTGTAAGATGATCTGTTTCAGTCCTTAATTGTCTATTGCCTCTCACTCCCTCTTTTGTAGAAATAAGCGCACGCTTTACTCATGGTTGATGGATAATTCCAATGTGTTAAAAAGTTTCATAAGACAAAAATACGTGTATGGGGTCTCACGTGTTGAATGATATTGGAATTAGAGAGAGTTGAATGCAAAATGAACAGTTAGTAAAAACATACAGATGGCAGGAGAGAATCCCATTCGACTACCCTTATCAACAACCTTAGCACACCTGCCAGAGATTGGCGATGTTAACATCACCAGAAAAACCTCACCTGTCCGTGTATTTTGGGATTGTCAGGGCCACTTATTTGCTCTCTTTTCTTGCCAATGCAAGCACGTGTGTTGCCCCCAATTGCCCGCCAATTATCCCACATTTCATTTAACCGTCTGATTGATTGATTGATTGATATATTTAATTGGCATGTTCTCACAAGCGTGGCAATGTCTGTGAATGATCATATAGAGAAGAAGAGAGGAACAAGGATAAGAGTGTTGGTTTTGCAAAGAGTGTTGTGTGTCAATGGCATTGGTGAGGGAAAGAAGGCATCAACAAGCACTCAGGGTATCCCTGCCACCACCCATACCAGCCGCCAACTTCCACGGCTGGACCGGCCTCCCCGCATTGTTCTCTGCAATCAGTCCGGACTCCCCAGGTATCGAAAATCTCTCTGAACTTGAAAAATTGGCTGTTCTTGGCCATGGCAATGGTGGCACAGTCTATAAAGTACGCCACAAGTGCACTGCCGTGACATTCGCATTGAAAGTTCTCCGGTTTGATCAGGATGCCATCATGGTTCGCCAACAGGCCGTGCGGGAGGCTGAGATTGTTAAGCGTGTTGATTCTCCTCATATCGTCCGATGCCATGCAGTTTTTGATAGTGAAGATGAGCTGTGCTTTGCAATGGAACACATGGAAGGAGGGTCGTTGCATGATGTTTTGCTTGTACATAAAGTGTTGCCTGAGAATGTTATTTCTGGTGTGGCGTGGTGCGTTTTGCAAGGGCTTCAATATCTGCATGGAATGCAGATAGTTCATGGTGACATAAAACCGTCCAATCTTCTGATAAACGCGAGAGGGGACGTGAAGATTGCAGATTTTGGAGTGAGCAGGGTCGTCGTGATGGGTAAGCACGATGTATGTGACAGTTTCATGGGCACATGCGCGTACATGAGCCCTGAGAGGCTTGATCCTGAGGGTTGGGATCGAGATAATGCAGATGGATTCGCAGGGGATGTGTGGTCACTTGGAGTGGTGGTTCTGGAGTGCTTGACGGGTCATTATCCATTGATTGGTTATGGAGAGAAACCGGACTGGGCGGCCTTGGTGTGCGCAATATGCTTTGGGGAGAGATTGGAGACGCCGGAAAATTCGTCCAGAGAGTTTAGTAGTTTTGTGAGGAGGTGTCTAGAGAAGGACTGGAGGAGAAGAGGAACCATAAATGAGCTTCTTGATCATCCTTTTGTAAGTAGGTCTCACTGCGGGTCTACACAAGGGCTGTTTGATTTTGCATTGCATGGTTGAGTAGTTTTTCCATCTTCAGGAACAAAATCAATCCCATTTGCTGACATAACTTACCCTTGGGGCCAGCTCAACCCCTTCTATTTTCTCCTTTCATTCCCAAGTCATTTTGCATCCTTCCGCGTTAACGATTCGTTTAATTTCTCTGATGGATTGCTTTGAATCAAAAGAAGAAGAAACAAAATGTCTAGTGACATTTTGATGCGTAGCAAATAAAGTGAAAGGAATAATGAGACAGATACAGACCTTCCTATAAACCTCAACCATCATTGAAATAACAAACTAGTTACTCAGGATCAATCTTATTTAACTGTCTCATATTTAGAGTATTGTCACTTAATTGAGAGTTAATTTAATCCTAAAATAAATGCAAATTTGCATTTCTAAGGCAATGAGAATTTGTACTAACAGAAGAAAGTCATTAAGCCATACTCATAGCTACGTACTAAGCCATAATCATGGGTGGAAATTGAAGAATCTTCAATGGCGCCAGCTGTAAAGACACACCACGCTCCAGTATCCAGAACTTGCAGCAAAATTTTCTCATTCCAATCACCACGGTAACGTCCCGATCCAATTATGTGGGCCAAAGATTATGTACATCACAATAGGGACTCAATTTTCCTCAACCATGTAGAGATAACTGGAATAGATGCCTGCAAACAAAATGTGCAGAATAGTTCCAAAAGACCTATTTCTCCAAAATCTAGAGTGTAAAGAAATTAAGATTTTGATTAGCGTACCTGCATAGGACAGAAAAAAGAAAAAAGAGGATGCTGGAAGGTGTACTTTAGCTCAAGCAATGTTGGGAATATTGATCTCAATGTGAGGGATATGAGCTATCTTAGGCCAATCCTCCCCTTTCTCTCGTTGACACCGTTGTTCCAGCAAAGGACAATTGCAAATGGACAAGGAAAAAAGTGAGGAAGGTAGCCCCTCTTCTGGCAAAGCCTTGAGCTTGTGGCAGTGAGCAATTGTCAATTCCTTGAGAGAAGTGAGGCGTTGAATACCCTTGTAGTCAAGAAATTGCAGGTTTTGAAGGTTCGAGATCGTCAGAGAGGTAAGAGTGGAAGGCAGCATTGTTTCATCTGGGAAACTTTCCACTCCTCTGTGCATATCAATTCTAAAGCACAAGAGAGAAGGAAGCATATGCAGATTCCAAGACATCCGGCCAGCAACAAGTTTTTCGCAACTTCGAATCTCAAGCGACTCAAGTTTGGAGGGTAGACCACCTTCTGGAAATGAATCAAGTTCTGGACATTTATCTATTCTCAAATGCACAAGTGAATGGAGAAGCAAATGCATACATTCAGGCAGGGACTTCAACTTGGGGCAACCTTGTAACTGAAGCCGGGTCAAATTTGGAGCGCATAACCCTCCTTTAGGAAAACAGACTAATTTGGGGCATTTCTTAATGACCAAGGAATTCAATGATGTGAACACCCTGGTTGCTCCCTCAGCTGCAGAAAGAAACCCAAGGTTTGGACATTTACTTAAACGAAGGGCCTTCAACTTAGGGAATAACTCCATCGGGAAGCACTTCATCGAACAGCTGTTTCTGACTTGAATTTCCTCTAAACTGGAGTAGAAACCATCCATTTGCTCCATCCCTTCGAGAAGAAAATCCAAAGAGTGGAGTTTATTAACTGCTAGATGGCATAGCCCAGAAGGCATCTTCTTTAACTGTATATCTCGAGAATTGTCAGCTAACTTCATTCCATGGATGTTTGGAGCCTGTGGAAGTGAAGGCGCAAGCTTTTGGCATCCCTCAACAACAAGCGTAATTAAAGACGGAAGGTGATCGGGCAATGCCCCTGATAGATTGGGGCATTCCCTTATATAAAGCTCTCGGAGTACAGGAAATGCCCCACCTCCGTCTTCTTTCATGTAGGGAGCCCAAGTGTGCCATAGTAGCATCCTGTCAAACTTTAAAACTTCAAGAGATCTAAATGGATTCAAACAAGTTCCATAGAACTCAGCACCAACAACCATGACCCCATCAAATTCTTCAATCGAGAGGTGTTTAAGAGAAGCTAGCTGCCCAAGTGGTGGCAGGCACAAGCAGTACTGACATTTGCTGAGTTTCAAGGATACCATGTTCGAGAAGGAAGCATCTCCTATCCACTCTGGAAATCTTGTACTCCCATAACCAACAATAGAAAGACTTTCCAAGTTTACATGAGGCTGCAAATGTTCAAGTATCACTCTTTCATACCCCGAATTCTCAGTTTCACCAGCCCATCTAAGTTTCAGCTTCTTAAGCTGCTTTTTAACCTTTAAATTGGCTTCCAAAGCATCTTGAGCATGAACAACATTTTGTAGATTCCAAATACAAAGTTCTCCCCGTAAGTGCTGAAGATTCCCCAACTCTTTGATGGAAGACCCACTACTTTTTGCTACATAGAAATCAGATAATTCTTGGAGTTTGGACAGCTTGCCCATTTCTGCTGGCATTTCTTCCAATTTTGTTCCTCTAATATCCAGAAGGCACAAATTCACTAACATTACCATGTTGCTTGGCAACTCAACTAGGTTTTCACACCTGCGCAAGATCAGTTTTTGCAAATTATGCAGACTAACTATTGAGTCAGGCAACCTTTCAATTGATGCTCCATGAAGATTTAGATATTGTAAACGCTTCAAATTTCCAATTGACTCGGGCAATATGGTTAGATCATGGCATCCACGCAAAATCAGTATTTCTAAATGATATAGATTGCTTACAACATCAGGCAACTTCTCCATGGAAGTTCTCGAGAGATCCAAATACCTTAGATGCTTCAAATTACCAATTGAATCTGGCAGCTCAACAATGTCATCATATTGAGACAAAGACAGGACTTGTAGACGCTCTAGCGATGGTAGCAAATTGCATATCACCTCATAATCAATAGCACCACATAGCAAGCCTATAGGTAGGAGGGTGCGCAAGAGTTTTGCTCCACGTATAGCTTCAAATTTATTTAGGGAATCATATTTTTTTCTGACATAGGATAGATGACGGGTCTTTGCCGTAATTTTGCATAAATCACGATCATCCTCCAATCTGAAGCAAAATTCTCCAGACACAAACTTTGCCAAGTCATTTATAAGGTCATGCATAATGAAATATGATTGATCCTCACCAGATGGTTGGAACAATGACCGTGAGACAAGATCCTGGAAATACTCCTCGCCAACTTCCTCCATCTGTTTGCTGGTTTGAACTAGAAAACCCTCTGCCATCCATAAAAGGACTAGATCCTCCTTTTGAAATTCATGACCCTTAGGAAATATGGCACAGTAAGCAAAGCATTGTTTTAGATGCGATGGAAGATAATGATAGCTCAGTCTCAAAGCTGGAAGGATGTTGCCATGTGGCAGATCCCACATGTTGCTCGTCAATATTTTCTCCCATTCTGCTGCATCTCTTCTTGAGCTTAGAAGACCCCCAAGTATTTTGGCAGCAAGAGGCAGACCTTTACACTTCCGCGCTATTTCTCTACCAATTACTTCTAAATCCGGATATGCACTACAACTCTCATCACCGAAAGCATGTCTTGCAAACAAAACCCAACAATCATCATCAGTTAATCCGTTTAGATAATGAGTGGACACAGAACGCATAATTGCTGCTACACTTTCATTACGAGTTGTGACAATGATCTTACTTCCTCTTGCCAGAGACTTCAAAGGTCTTTGCAGTTTCTGCCAATCTTCATAGTTATCACTCCAAACATCATCTAAAACGAGCAAAAGTTTTCTTCTCTGCAATTTCTCCTTCAACTCAAGTTGAAGCTGATTTGCTGTCATGCTCTCGCTTGTAACAGAAGTGACTTCTTTCAGGATATCTCTGGTTATCTTAAGAACATCAAATTCTTCTGAAACACAAACCCATGCCTTAACATCAAACCACAACTGTACTCTACTGTCATTGTAGACAAGTTGAGCAAGAGTGGTCTTGCCAACTCCACCCATACCCACAATGGGAATCACACCCAAATCACTGCCATTTCCATCATCTGATAACAACAAATTAACAATAGCTTCCTTATCACCTTCCCTACCATAAACACTATCAGATTCTTCCACCAAAGAAGTTGTTGGCATCTTTTGCAGGACTTGTTTTTCTCCAACACCCACTTTCAAACTAAGGGTATCCTTTTGTTTAACCAAAAATTCAAGTCTTTCCAGAACATCTTCCAAATTTGCCCTCTCCATCCTCTTGGTAAATGGATTAAGATAAGAGAGAAAGTTGCTTACTTGGTTACCAGTTTCAACCTGTGATCTCAGCCCTTCATAAGCAATCTCATCCAGCAAGTCATCAGCTTCATACACAGCATCTTTGAGTTCATCAAGCCACCTCTTCACAGCTGGCTTAGTGTTCTGCTTCTCCTCAGCATCATCGAGAACCCCATTAACAGAAATCGTTGTTGCAGTCAACTTCTTAAGCAACCCATCATTGAGTCGTTGGCCATTGAACAAGTTGACCACCTCACGAGAAGCCATCCTATCGAACAAGACTTGAAGGAAAGCCGAGAGAAAGCTCCCTCCAACCAACTGCTCAGCCATTGTTTCTGGATTTTGGCCAAAGTTGAGACCGCCAGAACAGAAAACCAGAGAAGAAAACAAGCAACAAACGCAATGCCCAACAACACGGAGAAGAGGAAAAACAGGTCTCTTGAGTTGACTGTCTAACACTTGATTGGTGAGGTTGTTTCCATAATTAAATGTGGGAATGCCGTATTATAGATTATAAAAAATATGTTTAATTAAAAAATAAATAAATAAATTATTAAATATAATTTAATTAATTGTATATTTTATTAAATGTAATTATATAACCTTATGTTTCCATGATACCTCGTTTAAACAGTTAAAACTCGATGGAAAAATTTGTTTCTTTTTTTTCTTAGTTGATGAAAAAATTTGGGGGGACTTAAAAGTAGTAGAATTAAGTAGATACAATTAATTTTTTATGTTATAAATAAGATATTTTATTTTATATTTATATTTTATATGCATTGCAAAGTAGTTTGTATTTATTATAAAAATTCATTATATTTATTTCATTCTTTTAACTTTTAAGTCTTCTTATTTAAAGTCAAAATTATAAACTTAAAATCAAAATTTAAAGATTAAAAATGTACAATTTATATGTATTTATAATAATATATATGAGTCATATTTAAAACACGTCATAATTATGTTGATGTAAATTGTCATAATTATGTTGATGTAAATTCACAGATGAATTGATGACTAATAAAAACAAGTAAATATTTTTTTTAGCAAAGGGAGAGTGATAATTTTTCACCAATTAAATCAAATATCAGCCGTCTTATGTTTATGCAAATAAGCACTAATACCCACCAATCACTCAGTCATTTTTAAGATTAAATATATTTAGTCTAAATCACTTACTTGAAAGAGAAAAAAAAAACACACACACACACACATATCAGTAGAGTTTGTTTATTTCACAAAAAATATATATATATATTTTGAAATTTTTTTTTTGTGTTTTTCTATGTTCAGGAGATTAGAAAGAGCTGGAGAATGAAAAATGAAATTCAGTTAGCGAAAAAAATTGTCTTTTTTTTAAGAAAAATAATATTCTTTTTTAAAATGGAATGTCATTTGTCAGTATAAGTAGTTTTAAACAAAAAATCTTGTTTTTCAAAAAAAAAAATTTGTGAGAGAGAGAAGGGAGAGAGAGTAGATCATCAAATTTGATTCATTCCTAAAAATTCAACTCACCCTGCACCGAATACCATAGTTTTCTTCCTCAAAATCGATCCTCTATGTTATTTCATCTGAATAAATTGAACATTCTCCATTTCTTCACCATTATTTGGTGCCATGTAACAATTGCGCGACTGCAATTATAGGGTCAAGAAGTTGATGGGGATGTCACGTCATAAGTGACATGTCATTTTTGAAAAAAAATAAAAGTTAAAAACAAAAAAAATTAAAAAATTAAATAAAAAATCTAAAAGAAATTTTAAAGTCCCAAAATTTTTAAAAAACCAAATATTTCAGAAAAAATTTTAACAAATAAAAAAATATAAAAATTAAAAAATTAAAAAAATTTTGAAAATTACAGAAAGTTATTAAATTTCCAAAATTACAAAAAATTAAAAAAATTGCCAATCCCAAAAAGGGTCCACAAATTCCAAAGATTTTTTATTTTTATTTTTTTTTACATGTGATTGTCATATAGCTAGTTATTCTAGATTTAAATTATTTTTGGTTTGAAAAACAAATATTAACTTTCTAAGCGTTCTTCATTTTTCTATACATGCACCAAATATAGGAAAGTATTTTTACAGAATTTTTATTTACAAACAAACAACATAAAGAAATTCATTTTTCTTAGAAAGATTATTTTCAAAAAATATGTTATATTCTTTTTTGCGAAACAAATGGATCATAAATGGAATAAGTAGTACGACATATTAAAATTTTACTATATCTATATAAGGAATCTAAATTAATTACTCTTAAATTTAATGTGTGAAGTGTAATTAACCCCTCTTATAACCTTATGTTTTTGTTGCTCTTCCCGAGATATGTTGATAGTTAACAGGAGAGTATTTCAGTTACCTTGTATTGCCTAAGGCTCCTAAAGATTTAGAGTGACGTTTTGGAGTTTAAATCCAAAACTTTTTGCTCACCATAGATTTTTCGTTTTTCCTCAATTCAACTTAATCGAAACTAGGAAAGTGTGTCACAGTTAGCACAAAGGGTGACTTATGGCTTTTTTTTGTTTTTTCCATTGAGTAATTGGCTTTGATTGCTTTGAACTGAGGAAATTATGAGTCATGAAAAGGACTCAATTGCCATTAGGTTTAATTATATTAACATTCAATTAGGAGAGTTGCTGTCATGTGGAACAGAAGACCTAAATTCCACTCCAATAAAGCTGTCATTAGGCATCGACAATTTTGATGGATGAATCCATTAACATGGACGGCATTTGCGTATAATAAAGTTATAAATGGTGTGAAAAGGGATCAATGATGGACTTCTTCCCATTCTGAATTGGACCCCAGTTTCACATAAAGTCCCTTATTTTTTTTTTAGGCCTCTTTTCTTTTTCTTGGTTAATTTTGTTTGCCTGTTGCTTTACAGATGGACAAATTGGAAAGCCCTGTCGAATGATATGATCTAATATATTAACATCATTTTCTTTAAAAAAAAAAAATAGAGTACACAAAAGCAACTCTTTGTGCTTTCGTTTTCGGGTATGGATTGCCCCGTAAATTTTTTAAAGTGCTTGCTATCACCGAAAAAAAGACTTAAAACCTTACTCGATTATTCCCTTCTGAGAAACTTTGGGGAAATCCTCTACGAAAGTAATCTTTTTTTTTTTATCTATAGAGAGCCTTATTGGGTATTTGGAGAGAGAAAAATGAGATTTGGTGGGATTTGAACCCCCCACCTACTAATTGAGAGACAACCCCCTCAATCAGTTGAACAAATACTCAACCTCTAAAAATAACTTCTTAAGATATTGAATACACTTTTCCTTTCCATCCATGAACAAAAATTACCTATCTCAACTCCTAGTAAGCCTATGTTAGGACCGATAACTAAAATACTTGGGCCCATACGAGGGCTCACAATATAAATAAGGATAGCGAGGCATAAAGCTAAAAAATATAAAAGAAAAAGCTCATGTAAAAAATTATCATAATATATATATATATACTTTTCATAGGTTGGTTATATATCATATTTCAAACTTAAACAATTTTTACGTCATATATTTTGAAAAAAAAAAGTGTGGGACTCATATTCTTCCTTTCTCCTCTCTCTCTCTCTCCCCCTCTCGTTTTCTCTCCCCTCCCCGTCACCTCCTTCCCACCCTCCGTTTCCGTCTGACGTTTCTAATTACCAATTGAGCTATAATGCATTGGTTCTCTCCTCCCCGTCATCTTTTTCTCACCTTCTGCATCTAACTTTTCTTTGTACCAATTAATCTATGATTTATCGAAGGTTCGGCTATGAGAACATTTGTCAATGCATTCAACTATTTATGGACTTCCCTAAAATTACAACATAACTCATCAAAAGGGTCCAAATCGTGACACCAATAAATAAAAAAAAATTACAACATAACCAAAATTTCAACAGCTGGGTAGCCTCTCCATCAAATATTGTGGTCGTGGGACTAATATAAGGTCTTCACTCCAACAATGCTCCATGTCTACTCTAGAGTTTCGCTTATCTTAGGTTTATTGTGAGACTCCACCTTGGATCTGGTCTTAATGATAACTTTTTTGTTTTCCCATCTAAAGTTACAAAAAGTGAGAACAGAGATCACGATAAATGTCGATTACAATTGAACTTTAGCAAGCACAGAGTAAATGGAAATTACAACATACAAATCTGGCCATTTGGATCAATCTCTTTTTCAATTTTGAGGCAATTCTTCTTGATCATCCTATTCATAACAAGCTATCGTGTCATTTTAGGAGACACTACAGCTAAATTTTCATGATATGCGTCCATTTTGAAGTGATCAAAGAATACAAAATGATTTTGATAAGAGGGCCATAAAGCCAAATAAAACTAAACAATAAAATTGTCTGTGCATTATGCTCTAGCTGTTATCTCGAAGCTCATGGTACCACCGCCATTGCTGCCTGGTGCTAATTGAAAAACTGGGTCGTCAGCAACGATCTCGGCGCTCCCGTTCAAACTCAAAGTCCCACTACTAGTATCTCCACTGCTGCGAGCTGCTCCACTTGTCGTGGCAGGCCACACGAAAACCGGCTTGAGAGGTGGCACTTCAGGCACTGACATTAATCCTAACAGTATTTGAAGGATGGCCTGTGTTTCAGGCCTTGCGTTTTGGTTAGGATGAGAACATGCCAGCCCAAGCAGCAACAATCTCTCTGCTTCCTCAACCACGTAGTGATTGCCGAGCTTCTCATCCACGGCCTCCAATATTCGTCCTTCACGATGCAGCCACCATACCCAATCCGCCAAATACGGGAAGCCTGCAATCTCTGTCCTTATACGCCTACCACAGACTGCCTCCAGAATCACAGCACCAAAGCCATAGACATCTGTCTTGCACGACACTCTACATGTGTGAAACATCTCTGGGGCCATGTAGCCAATCGTTCCGCGGACCGTCTCACCAGAAATAGAGGTCCTGTCATCAAATAAGAGAGAAGCCAACCCAAAATCCCCTAAGCGAGCGTTGAAGCCAGAATCTAGCATAATGTTGCCCGGTTTAATGTCTCCGTGCACCACTTTCTGGTCATGCTCATTATGGAGATAATGCATTGCTAATGCAACCTCTGACAGGATCTTGTATCTTGTATGCCAGTCTAGGGCATTCCTCTCTGCAGATCCATTGAAAATGTATTTATCTAGGCTGCCATTTGGCATGAAGTCGTGCACCAGAAGGAGCATTCCATTCTTGTAGCACCACCCTAATTGGTCAAATTACGGTGAATTAGGCATCTTGCCAATCCCATTTGAGGGGAAAAAATTCATAACTTTGCAGCACAGAAAACATTGATTAACAAGTAGATTCATAAAAAATGTTGTACAGGTGCAAACGCTTCCACCTTGCCCCAAACTACAGGATCGCATTTATTTTATTTGTGAGGAAACATTTTGATTCATTTCCTCTCCATTGTCCAGTAGTAAGGTCATGTATTGTCTATTTAGATATACAGCGCTAGGCACAGAGGAAATTGACTCATTAAGATGGAATTTTCCCAATACGGACTCATTAAGAATAATCAGAGATCCAGAGTCTAATCCATAGACAACGTCCTAAAAGTCCGAAATCTTGGGTTCTACTGAAGCAAAATGGAAACAAAAAGGGAAAAGGAAAATCTTGACATACCTAGTAAGGGGACAAGATGCCTGTGACGGAGACGGCTAATGATGTTAAGTTCTGACAAGAAAGATTCTGGACCCATGGTTGCTTTGTCTCTGAATAACTTGATAGCAACCTGCAAATTATCACTGTGCAGTACCGCTCTGTAGATTACAGAAACAGAACCTTCACCAATTTTGTGCTTCTCATCAAAGTTGTTGGTAGCCTTCTTGAGGTCCTTGAAGTGGAATGCCCTGGGGTTTGGGAGGCTCTTTAGGGCTTTCCGCAACTCGAGCTCTAACACTGGCTTCTTCCTCTTCTTGCGCATATAGTGTAACAAATATCCTGCCCCAATCAGCAGGAGCAGTAGTGCTGCCAATCCAGGCAGGCCAAACCGCAGAAAGATCTTGATCGCCTTATCATTATTATTAGCACTATTGCCAATCGTGGGTGGCAGAAGCTCCACCGTCAGGTTCCAGCCGAATACGCAGTTAAGCTGAGTGTAGTTCCCAGTGGAAGCAGCAAAGCCAAAGTAGGAATACTGATTAACAAGCCCTTTGAGGTCAAGCTCAGATGTCAGCAGAGGCACAGAAGGCTTGGCCTTCCCTTGCTCCGCCATGAACACCTCCAAGGACTTATTGACACCATTGTAATGGACCCAGACCATGTAGTACGTGATGCCCACTGGGGCAATTTGGATGCCAAAGTCGGAAAGCAGCACGGTCTTGTTAGAAATGACACTGTGAATATCAAGACCTACGTGGTTGTCATCAGGGTCGTAACTCTGCTTGAATGTATCAAACTCGATGGCCACAATCCCATTGGAGGAATTGCCATCCGTGGTGGAGTTGGTCAACCCCAAGAACCCCCCGTCACTGTTTAATGGCAGGTCGAGGTCGGGTGCTATAAGGAAGGCAAGGCCTTCTCCAATAACAGAGGAGTTATCAATCCGAAATATGTTAATGAGAAAGGAGGAGTTGAAAGAAGCCACCTTTCCACCACTGCTTCCACCACCGCCTTGATTTTTATCTTCTTCTTGCCAGAGCTGGAAAGAGTGATTGTACATAACCCGGCCGGATTGGTGGGTGAGGTCGAAGTTGCCAGCAGAATTAGGAGTGACTTGAAGAGCTCCATTGCTGATACTGGAAGGAGACAGGACTGCAAAAGATGTGTAGTAAGAGCCATTGAATGGCCCAAACTGCTTCTGATAGTAAGAAGTTTCCAAATCCTGAGCTTGGAGGGCCGCTGGCAATGGCAGCAGCAAGCCAATGAGGACGGAAAGGCAAAGGTTCATTACCATTGGCAGTTCCATAATTCAGGTCAACTAACCTAATGAGAAGTCTATGTCAAAAAAAAAAAAAAAAAACCTAATGAGAAGTCGTTGCACAATATTCCATAATAAAAAAGCAATCCACAGGCTACCTTTTCTTTGCAGGTGGGCACGAGAATGTTCACACAATGCAAGGAAACAGCCAATGAAGCTTACAGCTTGCGACGGACTCGTCTTTTGTTTAAGAATAAATTATGGTTGCAAGGATTTGTTGGGTTGCACAGCTATGTTCAACTTGAGTGGGCCCAGACATTTAGCCCAGAAATTTTCTGATTACTCGCAGTCAAAGATGATGTGCTCTCTCTCTCTCTCTCTCTCTCTCTCGGTGATGTTCCTAAAAGTTCTGGCTCATAGCACGTCTAGCCTCATGAGTTTCCTTTTTGGCATCCTCAACTCAAGAATCAGGATTGGTGCATACCATCTTTCACTAGGCAGACTCATAGTAAAAATTTTGGGTTGTTTTTGCAATGGAATTGAGGCCACTCTGTTGCGTTGGACGAGTATGTCGATGGCATAATGGCATTCAACTTATGTTGCACTCCAATATGCTGTGATTCAAGTGTTTTTACCACCTATTTTTGTTTTGTTTTTGCGCCAACTTATTTGCATCGCTTAAACCCACAAAAGAAAAAAAGAGAAAAGAAAAACAAATGTGCATCGATTTTCTATCCTTACATTGCAATACCCAATACAACAAATTCCCCTCGCCCAAGATATGTCACGCAGTTTTTAAATTTATTAGAAAGATTAATGGGAAAATTTCCTACTCAACAACGAAGAGGCTTAACTCTAATCGAGTAGCAGTGGTTTTACTTTCTTGCTACCAATTGGACACGATCTGAACAGCCATTAGGCCCCTAAAGAAAAGGAACCTGGTATATTCAAACCATATTGAAAGTCTCCAGTTGATGCAATTTTATGTGTTTCTATTAACGTTCCCCAACAGTCCAGTAAGGGCTCCACAAACTCTACCAAGTAAAATTTTACAAGGATCGAACCATCTACGAACTGTTTGAATTCCTATCAAAGTTCAGACAACTGGAGCAAAAACAACTTCCACTTGCCGCTCCAAAATTGAAATCGTCAAGGAATGCCTCACTCATTTGGCTTTGACATACATCATCACCAAATGAGTCAAACTTCACGGGGTTCACCATAGCAACTTCTATGTATATGAATTCATTTCGAACTTGAAGTCCCTTGGCGAAGTTGCAGCATGCTGAAGCTATAATAGCACGATCTAAAGGGAAGTAGTGCTTGAATCACAGCAATCCTGGCTGAAGATATGATATAATTCAAGCCCTTGTCATGGTTTTTTTACTGGGAGTAAGATGTTGCTGAGTTGGTGTAATTGACATAAAAGCATTACATAGGTAGGTATCAATATCACTACTACATCTCCTAGGTTGCTCACTGTTCAGATGAACTTTGATCCATGTCATAGGAACCAACCCCCGTCCATTTCAGCATCAATAGCATCTTCCGTTTTCTTTTCTTTCCACTGAAATACAGGGAGAGATCCATTTAAATTAAGATCATACCAGAGCAACTTTTGAGTTGCACGTTCAAGTCACAAAGCAGCCCATCCACAAAAGTTGGCCTAAGGCCACATACATATAACCATCCCCAGTTGAATATAGCATCTTGGACCAAACACTTGCAAACAGAAGAAAACATAAGGCAGGGCAATGTTGAAAAAAGAACTGAAAAGGCAGGTCCAAATTTCAGCCATGCCATGTAGTTTGCAATACCAAGATTACAATTTTTTTTTTAACCTATCCCGCTCTATACTGTACATTCGTACAGCAAGACATCAATGATCCATAAACAAGGGTTAGGGTTTTGGTTCACTTTCGACTCAAGTTCTATCAAATGTCAGTCGTCCAACGGCAGCAATGGAGTTCAAAACGAACTATTCAAGTAGAAAGTTGAAAATATAAAATCTTTCAAGAGCTTATGAGAGATCCAGTGACTAAACTTTAATATGTCCTGTGCCTTCATGCAACTCATTTTGGCTTTCATCAATAAAACCAGCTTAATTTAAGTCACTGTTAGTGAAAGATTCTTACTCACCCAAAATCAAAGGATGGAAGATGTGACCTGTCAGAAAAGCTCCAAATCATTTTGATAGTGCTGAGTTCCTAGTCTTTGTTATTTCCACCTTCTTGTTTAGAAATCCACCTGGATTGTAAACAGCAGATGACAGAGCAATAAAGGTTCCATTTAGAAAACAAACATATACATAAATTAAAAAGAGCTGGACCTGGATAACACAAGTGAGGCAGACTTCCAATACCAAACATGATTCAGGCAGTCTATGACAAAAATAGGCACACAGAAACCGATAAACGAAGAATTTGTGGAAAGATAACAATGTCAATCTATTCTGCTATTCTGGACTTTTAGATTTCTTGGTAAGTTGCCATAAGCAGGAGGTGTTTTGTTTTCTATCATTGCAAGGATATTTCAAATGAAATTTTCTGCTTCAGAAGCATCGACACTTTTTTATGCTCGTCAAGAAAAAAAAATTCTATTTTCTACCATGATTAAGAGGATGTTAAGGATGTGCATGCAGATTCAATGTTTTCAGTCTCAATGATCCCTTCGGTTCTCAATGAACAAATTATAGATTCAATAAGCATAAAGAAACCACAAAAACACACTAGGATCTACATTTTTGGGTCTACATATGAAACTTGATCTTGAACCTCGATGTAAATCATAATCACGGCATTTTTGCCCCATGATCTGTTGCCTACCGCCATAACTTGGAAGAAAAGGCAACATAGCCATATTTTCAGAATTTAAAAGCCGTCATATACCCAATCCACTGCCACCTCTATTCACCAAATAAAGGTATCTGCCCTTCACAGTATTGTTGACCACGTTTTAGATGTTACATAGATGGTCAGATATTTCCAGAAATTCATGACAAGGGAGTAACTAGAATAAACTGTACTTGGAAATAAAAATAATGCGCAGATGCTCTTAGGTATCTGATAGCAATCCAGCAAAGTAAATAATGCATGGGAAGCAATGAAAGCAGGGACACTGAAGCACAAACCTGATCTTGACATAAGATGGATACGTGAACGGGGCCCTTCAAACTTCCAGTTATCTTCGTCCAAGGATTTTACCTCCTTTTTTAGTGCAGCCATCAGATCAGCTTTCAAAACTGCAATGCAGGAAGTAATCAACCATTGAGGAACAACAAACAGTGCACTTGATTGTTAAAACAAGAAGCAACGCAGAGGAAAACAAAAGAAAACTTGTTAATTTTACAAAGTTCTGCCAAAAAACTCAGGCGAGCATTTATAGACACAGACATGATATGGTCCATTGGCCCTCAAATGGACCTCAATCGGCTTTTGGCCTCACCAATGACCAAACATGTATAACATTCATGCACATAGACATGTGAGGCATGCTTACACGCAGTATGATCTTTTGGAGGTCCCTTGGTAGTAGACTGCACAATACAGGATACACCTTGCCTTGCATTTAACGCCCAAACCAAACATCCCCATCTTGGCACTATTCCAAGTCTTTCAAAATGATGCCAATTGACTTTACCAACTAAGATAGTATTATTCATAATTTGCGTGTTATAGTTATAAAGGAACAAAGGACACCGTAGTACACGGGATTCATATAATGTGAAGTCTGTGGAGTCGTCTCGAGCTCAAAGAGCCAATCAACCAAAAAAAAAAAAAAAGTGGCGTAGGCTGTTCCCATGTATTGAACATCATAGAGTACTGAATTACACCAAAACTTGGACTTTGAGTTAAAAGAGAATAATAAACTTGAAAATTAGTCTCCATATTTCAACATCCACTGGCCTCCCTGAACAGCAGACATACTGATTTGCACAATATAAGGAAGTTTTCTGATAGTTGCACGACTCTAGATTCTATAACTTCCATTTCATTCCAAATTTCCGCCAATTCTCTTAGCAACAAGTCAAGGAATACAGTAATGGCCCAAAAAGAACAGGAATTCCTAAAACTAAATCAAAAACATATCGAATGATAAAGGGAACGACCACTATGGCAAACAAGCAGCACAAAATTTCCGAAAAAGAAATGATCTTAAACCAACTCAGCCATGACCCAAATAAGAAAATGCAGAAACACAACGACCCAGAAAGCCATTTGAAGAAATTTCACTAAAAAACTGCCAACCGAATTGTACAGACCACGCATGGCGTCGTCCTTGCGATCCTGGACGGAGATGAGATCGGAAGGAAAGGGCAAATCGTCCAAAGTAGGATTGCCACTGCTTCCTCCTCCTCCTCCTGCAACAATTGCTGTTGTTGACACCGATGAATTCGCCGGTGACGTACTGTTCATTTCGTTTTCTCTGCTATTTTTTTTTTTTTTGGTTTTTCTTTAAAAGATATTGACTTTCTTTTTTGTTAAATTTCCGGTTGCCAAAAAGAGAAGCTTCCTTCAAGCCCAACCGAACAATCACTGAAGAGAGCGAGAGAGGGGTAATAAAAATTGCTTTTGCTTTGTTGGGCCTGGTTGAACGGTTGCACGTAGGCCTGACCACCGGGCAGGTTTGGTCCGGACAGTCCACATGGATTTCTGTTTTGAACTGCAGATAGGGTGGTTCGACTAAGGTTCACAATTTGCTAGAACCTGAACTGTTGGTTCCGGCCTAAAATTGGTTCACAACCCAATTCGTGGTCAAGTATAGTTGCACCCCTCTGGCCCGTCAAGCCCACAACTTTCAATTGAAAAACAAGGGAAAAACAGATAGAACCGATCCTAGAAGTTTTCTTCCGAAACAGATTCAGTTCTTGTTGTCAGGCACAACATACGATTCAGTTAGCCATACTAATAGTATATATACAGGATGTTATTATGTTTATTTCCTGCTTGTTACATAATATACCGATACTGTTACATATTTTATCGATTTAGTTGCACAACCAATTACAATTTTTGCATATATTTATATTATTCACAATAACATCAGAGGGCGGAGGACCGTGCCCCTAGCAATGATACTTGGTTTGTTGAAAACATATAAATCTAGCTCTAGTATCACTGCAACTCTACAAGGTTACGGAGTTCTAGGATAGTTGTCTTACAGAAGTGAGATTGTTGCTCTTGCAGGTTGCCAGCAACCAACTTTTAACTTGATCGTTATTTACATGCCGCAACACATACAAATGCAAGATTTTGTGCAGCCGTTGTAAGGAAATAAAGTAACCCTATTGCTAACAGTTTAAACTTTGATAGTATTCTTCCAGGAAGCAAAACTCTGTTGGAATCAGTTATAATCTTGTCGACATTCTGACTCAACCGGGTACTTGATCATTTTTCATATTATCCTAAGCATTGGGAACAAACCCAACCAATTTTCGTGTTAGCGTCCATAGCATAGAGATTGCTATAAAATAAGAGTTGAATGGGTCTTAAATGCCAAAATCATGAAAATTTATTTTTGGCAGACCATTTCCGTAACATAATTTTAGACCAAATCAATATACTGAATCCAAATACTCTATTTTCTTACTGTCTGCCTCTTCAGCATTGCTTTTATTTTTAAAAGCATCAACCCTAAAACAATATAATAAATATTTTGTCCCATGAAATTCTCATCACATCAGTTTTTGAGGAAAGCAAAATTTCTATAAGGTGAATGCAATCAATAGGTTCATCTAAAAGATTTTTCACAAAATAAATACAGACGACCATGCCAATTTGCTAATGAATGGACACAAAGGTAACAGAATTATAAATAGATCATAAGAAACCAAAGAATTGGTAGACACTGATCCTGTTAAATTTTGTTATTAAGGACACATACAGAAGCTGTAACACTGCTTCAGAAGCCATTGACGCAAAAATATGAAAGAAAGCAAACACCCCCAACTCAAACAAAACAACATAATATTATCGCAGCATACAGTATACACCACCTCCGACCAGCATTGAGTGTCAGCCATTATCTTGTAAAAGACCATAAACAAAGGAATCAGTGAAAATCTTCCCTATCTTGTTGCCGAACGGCCCCAGATATGGTTCGATGGAAAAATCATGGAGAACTTTTGGATTAGGCCGCACCATAACCTTTGCTTTAGGCTGCAAGCACTATGATCACAATGAGAAGCACGATTCCAAAAATGACCAAAAGCAAGCAGGCCTGCAGTACAAAGACAGATTCATTATGAATGTAGCACTTGAGATGGGAAAAAATGGAAAATTCAGCATTTATCTCAATAATGTAGGATATGAATAAGACAATATTCCTCCGTAAAGAGAATAATCTATTATAAAAAGCACGATCCAGATAGAACTATACATGAAATATCTAGAAAACTAAGTTGGCCTTCTGAGCAGGGCTGCTTACAAAATAATTTTATGGTGCCTAATCAATTGGACAGCTACATGAGATGGATGCACAAAGAATGTTTGGAGTCAATGTTTTGCGTTCAACAACGTGTACATCTGAGTGCATGTGTGAGGGGAGGGGGCAGAAAGAGGAGGGAAAAAAAATCACTATAATACTGTGATATTACCAGTGATGAATTTGATCTTTGAGTCTTTGCTGCTTTCACAAGATGGGTTTTCCCCTGAGCAGTTGCTGCTTGGGCATTTTCAATATGGGAGCCAATATCATCTGCAACACATCCAACAACAGATAAAAGTCAGCAACTTAATAAATCATCTGAAACAAGACAAATTAAAAATATCTGAAGAAAAAGTTCCACCAAGAAAAAGATGGATGTACCAATCATAGTTCCTTGCTCGTGCACAAGGACAGCAAGATCTTTAAAAATCTCATTCACCTCTCCAATCTGCTGCTGAATTTCGTGTATTCCCTGCTCCCTTTCCTCAATAATTGCCTCATTAAAGACAATTTCATTGTCGAGTAGCAGGACTTCTTGTCTACAGCAAAAAACATGTAAGAGCTAAGGATAAACCAGGTTATAAATTTATTAAGCACCATTATATCTACATAAATGAAGACAAATTGAGGCTAAAAGGAACTCGATCTCGTGATTTGGCAACAAAAGGTCGGCGAACCATTTGCCAGTCAAACTGGAAATGGTCAAAAAGTGAAATTCTGTGCAAAAAATTTTTTATACCCAGTACCACTTAGGGCTCACTCTTAACATATTGTGGATCAAGAACATTGACTGAAAGTTTGTCATAATCTTCAGACCACTTTAAGGCTTATAATTGAAAATTTTGACAATCTGTTAACAGACCAAATGTCACTTTAGCATATGTTTGTTAACAGTACTCACCTTCTTGACTCTAAAAGAAGGGCACGCTGTTCTGGAGTTTTATCTGAGCTTATGTCTACCTCACTAGCTGTATAGCTGCACGAAGCATGTAAAAAATCACAACATTAAGAACATATTTAATAAAGAAATTAACAACTACACAACAAATTAAACATTGCCAAAATATTCTGCGAAAATATTCTGGAATATTTTATTCTGTGACAACCAATTCATTTTGAGAAGCATATGTATGAAACTCTCAAATAAAATCACACAATTTTATGGCCTTATAAGACAATCACCTGGAAGGAAGAACTGCCTGGGGAACAAATGGGGTATATGCCGTTTCACGCTCAGCAGAGAGCCGTTGAGCCTTCTGAAATTCTTTTAACACTGCTTGAAAATCTTTTGCAAGTTTAGCATCAGCTATCTTTTTGCTTTGCTGCATTTAAAAACAAACAAAACAAAGAACATAAAAATGAAATTCCAATACATGAGTCAGATAATATATCAAGTTTACTAGAAATTAAAAGTCCTGCTGTGAAATAACAAATTTCTGCGGGAATACTATTAATTTAATAAACAAAAATACGTATAGAGGAAGAACAAACTTACACTGACTCCAATGTGATGATCTGTTTCACTAGCTTGTTTAAGTCTAGCTGAAGTATCCTTCACCAATTGCCCAATATGCATCCTTGTCTTGTGCCTATCAGGCAAGAGCAAAATTCACAATAAAGATTAATCAGAAAAAACATTGCTTACACAACCTTCTTGCACAAACATTTACCAAACACAAATAAACAATTCCATCTCCTAAAACCCTAGATTTAACACATCTTTTCTGTTTAATTATATGATCACATACAAAGCAAACACTTCTCTTGATACTACATGAAACAAGAATTCAAACGCATTTTCTCCCCAAATAAAATCAATTACATCCAAACAGCACATAACTACAAAATCTCACATGATAATTAATTAAAAAACTAAAATAAAAATGAATTTTTTAATTGAAAAAAAGAGAGAAAAACACGAAGAATCCAATCCGATCATATAAATTAATAAAAAAAAGAAAAAGAAAGAAAATAAACGGAAACGCACAGCTTCTCGCGGAGCTCGGGGGTGTCCTTGGGGGTGCCGAGGGTGTTGACGAGACGCTGGAACGTGGAGACGGCGGTGTTGATCTGGAAGATTCCGGAGGCGACGGCCTGCGTGGCGTCCTGCTTCCCGTTGATCATTTCCCTCCGCGACGCCGCCAACGGCCGGCCCGCCTCGAGATCTTGAAAGCTCATAATTCTGATTCAATCTTTCAATTGCAAATTCGGTGCGAGAATCGTCGCCGTCCTCCCCCGGCGCTGCACCACCACCACCAACAAAGGCACTTTTTCCCCCTCGGATGAAAGCCGGCGTTTGGTTATGGGAACGGGAAGGAACCAGAATAGGAATTAAGATGGTTAGATTCGGTATAAAGGCACGCTGCAGACAGGCGAAATTTGGATTCGGAAGCTAACATGACAGCGAGGATTAAAATTTTTTTTATTTTTAAATGCGGACCGATCCGAGTTGGTGTGTGTTTGGTTTTTTCGGGTTTTTTTGGGGAGAGGTGGGCTGGGCGGTATGCGCCTGTCTGTGCCGGCACGTTGATGTGGAGCCAAGGAACTGCGACACGTGGTAGAAAACAATTGGCACTGTCAGTGGTGAGAGAGACGTAAAATCTGTCCTCTACATTTTCCAAACGCAAAAGATATGAAACTCACTTAGGAGAGAATACACTTGCATATAGGGATTTATATTATTAAATTATAAAAAATATATTAAATTTTAAAAAATATAAATAAATTATTAGATATTATTAGATTAACGGTGTATTTTCTACTTATTCACCCATATGTGTCTACGTAATTGGCCTCCCAAATGGAAAAGGATCTGGGTCCGGATCCAAACATATGTTGTCCAAACTATTGCCGAATTAAAAGGAATTGGGAATTTTTTGAAATTATCGTAAAATTTTTTATAATCAAAAAAATTAATGAGTTTTATTTTTTATATTTTTGTTATAAAAAATTTTGCAATTATTTTTAAAAAATACATTCTCGTTTTGTTCGAACAAATATTTGGACAGCACATAGTGAGTTATATACTTTTTTCCTTTCCGAAATATGAAAATAGAAAGAGAGAAAAATTAAAGAAAAAAGGTATATGAGAAAAAAATTAGGTGATAGAAAAAAATTTTATCTTCTGTTATAATTGAAAAAAAGTAATAAAAGGACGAAAACTTAAACATTTTTTTATTAAAGAAAAGTGAAAAAAGAGGGAACAAAAAATATTATGTATGATCATGTTAATTTTATATTTTTTATAATAAAAATACTTTATTTTATATAACTAAAAATAATGAGAAAACTAACAAATTTCCTTCTAATTTTAGGAAAAATGATTAGATGGGTGGTTAATAAAGAGTATTACTTTTCTGTAGTCCAAAACATTTGTTCAACACAAGCATTATCCCCTTTTCACTCGTTTTTCTCTCTCCTTCTCTTTTCCACTTCTAATTATAATGTTAGAAAATATTAATGTAGTTAAGAATTTAGATTTTTATATTGAAAATTTTAAATTCTAATACTGTGAAGTATATAATTTATGAGAATAGAGATGGATAGATTGTAGAGGAAATAACAAGAGCAAATTCTTAATTAAAAAAAAAACAAAAACAAAAACAAAACCAGGAGCATCAAAGGGATAATAGTTTTTTTTTTTTTTGCAGTTGTTTTTTTTTAAAAAAAATTGGTATCTTGTTGAAAACTTATTATTATTACTGTGCAAGAGTTTGATTCCTATTCCTTTTTTTTTTGTTAATTAAGTACTGGCGTGACTTTTTGATATTAGTTTACTTTTTACACGTTCTAATTTTTTCTAAAACTTAAACTAAATGCACTCGAAATAATAAATAATCTCAAACAGTAAATATAATGCACTAACAAAGATCTCTTTTTTTTAAAAGTATCTAGTATCTGAAATGATCCAAATATGAAATAACATAAAATCCAGAGCTTAATTTTAAGAATGAGAAATTGAAGATCTAATAATCTTATTTCTTATATTAGTTTGAGATTTTGATTGATAGAGATCTTTTAAAATTAACTATCTAACTTTAGAGAAAAGTCAATCAAAACTTAGTTCTATATTGAAAATGAATGTAATTAAAACACATCATCATTTATTTACAAGATATATTTCAATATATGCTTGTATAAGAATCCTTTAACAACATTAATCTAAGAGGCTAGCTAATACAATATTTAATATTCTTTACACACTTACAAATATTCCTCACTCTTTTCTCTTTCATTTTTTCAGTGTAATCAAGTAAATAATATATTATGATAATTGAGTCAAGCTTTACAAGTTTCATGTGCAATGGAAAATCAAATTAATAATAACTGACGAGCAATTCACTGGCAAGAAAGAAGTGGGTAAATGACATAAAAAAAAGTCTGGATAACAATAAAAGAGGTTGGGTTAATTACGTGAAGAAATGTTTCGACCAATACAAAACATTCGTTTTTAATAAAGACTTAAGATTTAATTAAATGTCATTGTTTGTTGTGGTTTAGTGTTTAAAAGATTCATTTTGTATCATGCAAGTTATAAATTCCAAGTTTTTATTTAGTGAAGTTAAACATAGGCTAGTCTCTTTGGTCGTATATCATACTATCAGTATAATTCTTCTAGCGTTATGGTGAAATAATACCCTTAGCTAGTTTCTCATTTTTATGTATAAAAAAAATTTAATTAACTTTCTATAAAATTAAATAGCTAAGTAAAGAAGTTTTTCAATCAAAACTTTGGTAGATTCACTTTAATTAATTCAACAAAAAATTCAATGTGGTTTAGGTTACTCGTCCTGATTCAACGTAGGACTTTTAGATGATATATTATGAGCTATTTTACATTTAACAATTTAATATTTTGCAAAATGAATTAGGGACAAAAAAAAAAAAAACCTTAATAGCACTAATTCTCTAAGAATAACTTATTATGGTCCATATCAAATACAAGGTTATAATTATTTTGAAAGAAAATGTATGTATATCTGTTAATTTTTACATTAGACCATGTGTACATTTTTTTATGATTATATTGTAAAATTGTTGGAATAAAAAATAAACTATTTTTCTTGTATTATATCTAATTAATAAAAGCATAATTTCACTGTCACTTTCTGTCATACCTTGTAACCAAATTTGCGTTTTCTTTTCATACAAAGGAGGCTGAAACACCGTAAAAAAAATATTTTTTCTTTCATTTTCTGCCACACATTATGACCACAAAAGGTTACCATTTGTTTCAGTACAAACGAAGCCAAAAGGCCATAGAAAACAAATACATACTTAGTAAGACTCAAAGACAAAATTTTAAAGCATAAATAATTTTTTTATTAACAAAAATTTAAAAGGTAAAACAGTACATTTATATTAGGGATAGAAGATACTTATAGACTACTAATAATTTATAATAAAAATTTATATATTATTTAATTAAAAAAATTCAATAATAACTAATAAAATTTAAACTAAAAAAAAAAAAAAAAAGTGATAACAGTCCCATTTTTAACCGCTCAATCAGCCCATGTGCTCATTAGAATTACAGGACAATTAATAGTTCAGCAGATATCAGTACAATTTTGACCCAAAACGCAAAGAGAAAAGAAACGGAAATAAATAGTTGCACGTGACAGAAACGCGTAAATAAAGCTTGTTAGTCCTGCTCGCACGTGCCGTGACTGCCGGCGGTGTGTCCCACTTTCCCCGCGCCGCATCCTTCTAAAGCCTCCCTCCTCCTCCCCTTCTCCGTCTCTCTCTCTCTCTCTGTCTCTGTGAAACGCTGCGTTTCATTTCTCTCGTTTCCCCCATCACCGAAACCCGCTCGCCATGTCGGTTAGTAAAGCTTGCCTTTAATCAAATTGGCTCATCATTTTAATTATTTTTCTTTGTTTCCGACACCTTATTCACCGGCGCCAGTTAGATCTGCTCGTTATTATTATTAATTTTATTATTATTTTCTGTTGCTCGATTTTGAGTTGAAATTGCGCTATTTTCGTTGTCTCTCTCTCTTTCTATTTGTTTTTGTTTTTGTTTTTTTTATAAATCTGTTTAAGTTGACCTGGAAAGCACAATCAATTTAGGTCTGGATTTTGGTTGTTTGATTTTAGCTCCGTTGTTTTTTTTTTCTTTTTAAACAATTTTGGTATAGATTGTTTTTGGTTGTTAATATTGAATGCAGAATTTGAGCTGATATTTAGATCCCGTGAATTCAGTTAAATTCGGTAACAGGCCTCCTCTGAATGGAATTATGTCGGCGGCGAGGATTCATTTTTAGTAGTTTCCATGTTAATTTATTCGGAAAATCGGTCAAATAATTCTCGTTTCGTTTCGTGTTTGATAGATGATGAGGGACTGCTGTTGTGACAACAGCAGTTTTATGATTTGTGTAAGCTTTAGTGCTGGAACTTTTGTGCCTAAAAAGTTTCACTTACATGTGCGAATAATGGAAATATCTTTTGGTGGTCTGGCTATTACTAGACTGGTTTTTCTCTGTTTTGAGCTTTTTTGAGGATAGATAAGTTGGTCTTTATAGCTTGTTTTTTGTTTGCGTAGCTCACCTATTGAGAAATTTCAAGTGTGAGTCTGAAGTTTTTGATAATTGTGGCTCAATTTACCTCACTTTTCTGATGGTTTTATTGCCCCACGACATTTGTATTTCCTTTCATTGCTTTGTTACCAATTGATTCTGGATGTAACTTTGCGGACTTTCTTTCACCCTTCGTATTAAATAATGTGATTCCAATATTTTCATTATTTCTACCTTATAGAACTGAAACTTTAATTTTCTTATTTACTTTTATTTAGTGACCTAAAGACTAGCTTGGATCATGAACGTAGAACTGCGATTTTAATGTCTAGGAGTGGATATCCATGGGAACCAACTTCAGTGGTGGTTTCTCAGTCGTCTTGCGTTGTAATGAAATGAAGTTGCAACATTTATGATTCTATCATGGTTCTCTATCTGATAAGTTATTGAGGATGTTGAAACTTGGTTGTCAAAAGTTTCCAAAGAAAGTGAAGCAAAATGCAGGCAATTAAACATTAACGGTTTTTTTTATTTTTTTATTATTGCAATTGATAATGGAAAAAGGAAAAGAGAAACATATAGATGAAGGGAAAGTAGGCTCATCTACCATTCGGACCTATAAATCCTGATTGCAATATGTCGCATGTTGGGTTTGGGATGCAGGGCCAAGAATATAAAAGAATTTAATCTGATGTGCCAAGTTTTGTTGGAAGTTTATTTATTTATGTCTCTATTGCACTGTTAGATCTTAGTTGATTTTCTGTGCTTGTTGCAGGTAAGAACTGTGAAAGTCAGTAATGTTTCTCTGCGAGCAACTCAGCGAGACATCAAAGAGTTCTTTTCTTTTTCTGGTGACATTGAATATGTTGAAATGAGAAGGTAATGTGTCATTGATTTTCTGAGTATTTCACGTCTGTTTGCAATATTTGTTTCATATATCACTATTCGTATTCATATACAGTGATAATGAGCATTCTCAAGTTGGATATGTTACCTTCAAAGATCATCAAGGAGCAGAAACTGCTGTTCTTCTTTCGGTAATTAATTTATTTTTGTGTCACTATATACTTGTCATCATTTTCCTTTGTGTTCCTTTTACCAATTTCTGCCTCATGAATTTATGACTGACCATGTTCCTTAAATCAACAAATTGCCATATTGGTTTTGATAATTAATTGCTTTGCCGAAATAACCTCAAATTAAATTCACCAGATTTTTGTGTGTTTGTTGACTCAAAGCTTTGCAACAGAACCATGTGGGTACCATTAGCATTATTTGGTCATTTGAGACTGCTTTTGCTCATGAAACCAATACTCCTCCTTTGGCTGAATTTGTCACTGTGAGCCTAGGGCTTATGTAAATTATTGAATTCTTTGACTGTTTGTATTAGCAACTATATGACAGTTGCCTTAAAGGAGTACATTTCCCTCCATTTTGATTGCCTTGCTTGTCTTACTTGATGTTAACATAAAGCACAGCGGATTATGCTACAAACAATGAAATCTCTGTGTGTGTGTGTGTCTGTGTGTGTGTAAGAGAGAGAGAGAGAGAGAGAGAGAGAGCAGTCATACTGGTTGCGGGTCAACTCAGTTGCCTAGACTAACAATCTTGTTGTAACTATTTCTATCTTTGACCGTGAAATAGCAATTATTGCTAGATTTTAGAACTTTTCATTAGTGAATCGTCTGATGACGTGGATGTGGCATTTCTGGACCAAGTATGTGATCTCCTTTTGCATGCAACATGTGATAAAGTTTCTCTCAAGATTGTTTCTTTTGTCAGGGAGCAACGATAGTTGATTTGACTGTCACTGTGACTCTGGATCCAGATTACCAGCTGCCACCTGATGCTTTAACCCCTGCTGTAAGATGGTTGTAAGAACTTCCATTTTTCGGTACTCTATGTCATTGTTTGCTCATAATTGCTGAAATTTCTGCAGGCAACTCAAAGTAAAACTCCAGGTGGTGCTGAATCTGTATTGAGAAAGGCAGAGGATGTGGTTAGCAGTATGCTTGCTAAGGGCTTTATCGTGGGCAAAGATGCAGTCAACAAAGCAAAGAGTTTTGATGAGAAGCACCAGTTGACTTCATCGGCCTCTGCTAAAGTTGTCTCATTTGACAAGAAAATAGGCTTCACTGAGAAGATTAATGCTGGCACAGTTGTTGTAAGTGACAAAGTTCGGGAAGTGGATCAGAAGTTTCAGGTTTCAGAGAAAACCAAATCAGCATTTGCCGCTGCTGAGCAAAAAGTAAGTAGCGCAGGATCTGCCATAATGAAGAACCGGTATGTCTTTACTGGTGCTTCTTTTGTAACTGGGGCATTCAGCAAGGTTGCAAAGGCTGCTGGGGAAGTCGGTCAGAAGGCAAAAGAAAAGGCAGGAGTTGCTGAAGAGGAACAAAAGAGAAAAGTGGTCGACGACTTTGCACAGATTCACCTGTCAGAGTCACCAAAAGCACCTGATGCAAGCGAGCACCACCCTTCGAAGCCGGCACCTGCTCAAGGTTTGATCCTTTGATTTTCTGCTGTAAAATAAGCAGTGTGAACCTGTGGACTTGTTGTCTCTAGATTATCCTCTGGAAATCTTCCAGCACGAAAAAGTTGCCAATGTAGGACGGGTTGCCCCGATTAGCCGGGTAATCTTCTGTGTAAAACCTCACTTTTCTTAGAATGTCAATATCCCGCACATTCACGATATTAAATTTTGTTTTTGTGATTTCTAAACTGTTATGGATACGGATAATTATTCTTGTGCTTTTTCTCTACTTTCACATCGATTGACACCCTCGACAGACTTGCTCTACGCGGGTCAGGGCTTACAATCACCGGAATAAGCTTTTGCATCTCCCAAGCTGGCTTCAGTAGCAGTCTGTTTTACTGCATGTCCACTTACTTAAAAATTCAAAACACGCATCCCAAAGCCAATATAGAAAAGTTTACACCAGTCTTTATTGTCTTTGCATTTTATAATTACCGCGTGTGCTGGAGAGCTCTTGGTATTGGTGACGTTGGTGCACTGGTTAATTATATCATTAAGAATCTATTACATGGTTAAATAATTTTTTTTTATTATATTTATATGTATTTTTTTTGTGTAATTATAAATATTTTTTGTGCAACCACATAAGAAAAATGTGCAACAAAAAAATAATAATATTTTTTAAATTACTTTTTATCGATTTAGTTACACAAAAAATGTTCTTGATTACATAAAAAAAATTTATGTAAAAATAATAAAAAAAAATTATTTGACCATAAATTTTTTTTCATATCATTAAATCGGTTGGTGTCATTTATAGTTAGTAATCAAATACATGTAACATGCCATATAAATGATGCGTGCAAAGAATTGCAGACTAGGTCTATACGGGCGGGGCAGATACTCATGGTCTGTCACTTAATTAGATGTGTCAAATAGATCATCGTGTCAGAGTCAGTCTGGGTCTTTAGGTCCATTTAGGGTCCATTATTTGTCAGAAAATAATTTGTCTGTGAAAACAATTTTTGTTGAAAAAAAAATTTATAAGAAAAATAGATTATTTTTTATTGTTTGGCTGTGTTGTTGAAAAATACTTTTTTTTGTGTTTGGTGCACCTATAAAAAAACTGTGAATTTTTCTGAAATAGCACAAATAATACATAATGCTTTATGGTTAAAGCAACCACTCTCACTAATTACATTTAACATTTGCTGGAAATTCATATAATACTTGACAACCAAAAGACAACAATTTGGGATTTTGCAATTCCGAACCCAATTAAAAATATATATATATATCTTGGAGGCTTCACAATCAAAATTAATATCTCGACAAAAGAGAGCAACAATCATCCTTTGCTCATGGAATTACTCATCATTTTTTAAGGCTGTCTTCTAACGTGGTGTTATTGTAAAATGCAATCCTGCAATTACACCGTGCTCTGCCATCACTACTCTACCAACACCGTGCTCTTCTTCCTTCATTGGTTCCTTCTCCTCTGCAACAGAGGGAGCAGCAGTAGCTGCAACACCATCGCCAGCACCAATACTCAAAGATGAGACCCTTCAAATTGTGATTCTTTGTAGCTTATGTTCACAATCTAAAGTACAAGCAAGATAACTATCAATCTTGGCACAGAACGTGGAGAACGTGGAGAGTAAATCTGTGTTTGATAACAAAATTGCTGGACAAGCAATTTAATGTCCAAATTAAGGAACCCACATGGGACCCCTTGCTAGGAAACCGGTGAATTACAAAACTCCATACTCTATTGATAGCCATCTTTGTCCATCATCTGGTAACCACCAACCCAATTACAACCTGAACTAGTAGACGATTCAATAACCAAGTTAAAATAGAAATAAAGGGCAAAAGAAAGCTTTATAAAAACCCAGAAAAAGAAAGTAATTGAAAGAAATAATAATGCAGGAAAAGAAGGACAGGCAAATCATACAAGAAATAGATTCCAGAAACTCAAAAAACAGAGCTGTGGAAGACACCCAAATTCCCAAAGTTAAAGTCTGGGTCGTTTTAAGGCCAACGGGCAAAAATTGAGGCAAAAAAAAAAAGCTAACCGCGACGGTGAAGTTGACCGGCAACCGAGGACCGTTGACCGGCGGGACGATCATCGAATCGGCCGGTAACAGGCGAAACCGGCGATAGCTTGAAGCAGGCCTTTCTCTCTCTAACTTATACGCTCTCTCTCTCTTCTCTCCGGGGCGCAACTTCCAGGGAAAATGACTTCTTCTCCTCACGAAGAGAAATAGAGGTGTCTAAAAGTAGGGTTGGGTGGGATTTAGGTTAAGTTATTTTTAATTCGGGTCATTTTTGGTTGAATTATTTTTAAGTCATACAATATTCGATTACGGTTTATGTTAAATCGATTCAGATTAAAGTTGGATTTAAATCGAATTTTAGTTGAATTTGTACTAAATTATTATTTTTAAATTATTTTTTATTAAAATAAAATATTTTAATTAAATGTAAAACTCGTTTAAATTTAGTTTATATATATATATATATATATTACGAAAATAGTATTAATTAATATTTTAAAAAGATAAGTTGACGATAAAAAGTTAAAATTTTTTTATTATTTTGTCTTTTTCTTAATCTAACGGGTGACTCAGATTCAATTTAAAATTTTCAAATTACTTTTAAATTGAGTCACTTTTAAATTTGAGTTAAAAAATAAAGTTATTGACCAATTATTTTTTTATGAATTCAAACAAATTATTGAATTCGGTTATTTTTTAACACCTTTAAGAAAAGTCATTTTCTAAAAAAAAAAAAAATTTACTGTCTTTTGTTGACTTTAAAACTATTTTCCGTTGACTGCATCTTTTCAGCTCTCCAAACACGGGAAAAGATGGAAAAAGTTTGGCAGGAAACTTTTTCGTTGAAAACAAGCATATTAGTCCGATAATCTTTTTGAGCTGAGGTGAATGTTAGTGTTTGGAATGATAAAAAATTATGAGAAAAAAATTATTAAAAAATAAAATTATTTAAATTGATAAAAAGTTATGATGAAGAAATTAATAAAAAAATTATAAAAAAGAAATAAATAATAATTTATAAAAAAATAAAAATTAATTATCTAAATTAATGAGATAATTATTAAAAAATAATATAATTATAATAATATTTTTTGAATAAAATTTTTCATTCCTCTCATTTTTCTCGTCCAATCTCATCAAAGTCAATGTCAGCATTGATGTCTTTTCATCACGCCGCGCCACGCCACCTGTATCAACGATTTCCGTCTGTTTAATCGTGACAAATTGTTGCGAAAAATTCTTACGGAATTTAAATAATAAATTTTTAAAAATTGTGATATATTTATTAATTTATTTAAAGGGGGTGATGTTTTTAAATACTAACTCTATTATTGAAAAAATTATTATATATTATGGTAATTTACATGAAAATATTTTGTGTTTAATGTAATATATTATGTAGACACTTTAGTGCTACTTAAGCTGCACCATGTAGTGGAGTTTTAATTTATTTAAGCAAGGCTAAATTACTCTAGTATAAAAAATTTTTTTAACACGTAATAATTTTATATAAATAAAATTTGTCAGTTTTTATAATAAATTTATAGAAATATATCTATTTCGATAATATGATAATTATATAAATTAGTGTCAATTATCGAAATAAGTAAATTCTGTTCAAAGAATTATACAATGTGTTAAATTTATTACTTTAAGTAAAATTAATTTTAGATTTATTACTTTTTAAAGTTAGTGCTAAATTTATTATTTTAAGTAAAGTTGATGATATTTTTGTATATTAACCTTAAAATAATATATATTGTCAAGTGGTTGACTGAAAATATAATATAGTAGATACATTAATATTCCTTATAGAGTACACTGGGACGCTCATTAACATCTTACAAAATTAAATATTTGTAATCTTATCTCTAGATTTGCTTTTAAATTTTAATAAATAGGAGTACCCTTTCTTTTGCCTCAGATTTGAAGCCATTAAATTTTTGGCCCTATAAATAGTCAAATGAGCTTTCCCCAAAATGCATATACAAGAAAATTATTCTCATCTTAGTTTTGTGACTACAAGCAATAGGCCTATCAAAAGATATGGGGAACTCTTCTTTCAAAATGGCTTTCTTATTTGTTCTCTTGGTTGGCTCACTTTGTTAGTCTCTCTCTCTCTCTCTCTCTCTCTCTCTCTCACTCTGATTAATTTTTTTGAATTAGTTTTTTTTTGACACAATTTTTTTTTTTTTTTTTGAATTAGTTATTTGATAGTAACTAATAAATGAAATTATTGGCATATGTTACAGTGACGGCAGTGCCAAGAGCTGAAGCCTTTCCATTTGTTATAAAATGTAAGAATGATAAGGATTGCGCTCATGTAGATTGTGGTTGGCGCGGCGGCACCGCCTATTGCATTTTTCACAGTTGTCAATGCGTAAAAGTTGAACAAAAACAAGGATCCACACGTTGGTAGTCATACTTAATATCTATATTGTGACGAGTTTATTTATTTCTGTAACAAGACTTATAGTTTTTATAACAAAAAATAACGTGTTAATTTCTTATATCATATTTTATCAAGTTTGTTGCAGAAATGAATAAACTCGTCACAATATGGATACCAAATATGGCTACTAACGTATGGATCCCAAACTTTTTCCTAAAATCAATTACTAGGGAGTCTCAAAAATATGATGATAATAATTGTAAGCCATAAACATGGCCTAATATGATGATAATGATTGTAAGCCATAAACATGGCCTGGCTGTATGAATGATGGAACTTTATATATACATTGAGAAATAAATCTTGTTAGCTTTTGCCTTTTGTGCCAATTTTTGGATGGAAGAGAGAATGCGTGTATAAGAAATTACATTTTATTTGGTATAACGCAGGCAAAGGTCATTACGATATGAAATTATCAAAAAAAAAAAGAGTTAAATTATAAATTAATTTTACTTATTAAAACTAAATAATATTAACAAGCACTTAAAATCAAATAGGCTCTCATCCGTTCTATAGATAGCGCCAGACATAAACGGTTGATATATTAATGCAGGCGGGTTCTATTTGAACTCGCACACAATGTGACTCACTTGGAAAAAAAAAAAAAAAAGAGGGCGACCAGTTGCTACGTCAAGCAATTATTTTCAACCAAGCAATAATTTTCCCTTACTTTCTCCATTTCCATTTTTTTCAGCCCAAACCCAAGGACAATCAAAAAAAGCATAAAGATCAATTTTGTCTAAAATTTGAGGTGATTTATTGATTTTTATTTATAATATTTTTTTTTAAAAATTAGTACAAAATTTTTTTTCGTTGTACAATTATACTCAATCGTTAATTTTTTCGTCAATTATACTGACGTAGCAGCTGACAGAGCGCTACATCAGTGAAGTTAATGACGTGGCAGATGCCACGTCAACAAAACTGATGACGTGGTCTCTGCCACGTCAGTACAGTGACAACATAATATTTTTTTATTTTTTTAAAATTTTAAAAAAATTTAAAATATGTTGATATATAATTAAAAATGAACTCAATTTATTCTTCCAACAAAAAAAATCAATTTAATGAAAAATTAAAAAAAAAACTCAATTTAAAATCAATTTTATCAAATAAAATTTAAACCCTTTAAATCAAAATTCTTCTAAAATTAATTTTACTTTACTTAATAAAATCAAAAATTTTCAAATTCAAAACCCTTCTGACGATAACTATTTCTATTTTAAAATTTTTATTAAATCGAGTAATTTTTTTGTTAGAAAATTAACTTTGGTTCATTTTTTTATTAAATATTAATATATTTTGAGATTTTTTTTTCAAATTTTAAAAAATAAAAAATGTCACGTCATCAACTTGAGATGACGTGGCACATGTCATATTATCACTGTGCTGACGTAACATTTCGTCAGTTGTTACGTCAGCATAATTGATAGAAAAATTAACGGTTGGATATAATTGTGCGATAGAGAAAATTTTTTGTACCGGTTTTCACAAAAAAAAAATGTTGTGGATAAAAATTAATAAACGGCTTTAGGTTTTGGACAAAATTGACATTTATGTCATAAAAAAAATAGCTAACGTATTTTTAGGGTCCGACTATTTCTTGAAAAATATTTTATTTGTATAAAATATTTATAAGAAATTTTTTTTAAAATAAATTATTTTTCTCTATTTAGCAGTAATATTGAAAAATTTTGATAAATATTTTCTTATATTTAGTACACATATAACAAAAATTGTTAATTTTTAGATATTTATAATATTAACTTTATTTTTGTCAATTTTGCTTTCGCTATTTATTACATCTTTCTGTTTCTCTCTCTATCATCCTCCCTGTCTCTCCTCACTTCATGCTCTCTACATAGTTTTTCCATCAGTTCTTCAACTTCATAAGCTTGCATGCTTACTCCAAGTATATTGAACATCCTTGGATCAAATAGGCTGCTTAGTTCATCATGGCCATCATTTTATGCTAAAGTTGCCTTTTAGAGTATGTCTGCCCAAAGAACCAACAACAACAACACTACGAAAAATAACACTACGATTATTACTGACAGTGATTACAAAAAGGAGATCTTGCCTCGGTAGTCGTAAATTTATTGGAGGCAATCAACACCTTGTCATATTTGGAATCATAGATTTTTGGTAGTAATAAATATTTTTTTTATAATTATTATTTATGTAATAGATGTTAGTTGATTGTCAAAAAAATTAAATATTAAAAATATTATAAAAATAATATTAAAAAATATTAATGTGTTAGGTGACGGATAAAGCCAACCATGGCTCAAAGGTTTATCTTTTTATCCCTCGCTCGTGCACTGCTTACGGTTTATACTTTTTTTTTTTTTTTTTTTTTTTTTTTTGTATAAAAGCTATCAACTCCGTAAAATAATTTACAGAAATAACCTTAAAAGCCTAAGATTTTATCTTTGACCGACTAAATATTTTTTGTTGACCGATATTTTGTGCGAAACAAATAGCCAAAAATCAGATAAATATTTTTCCTTAAACAATTTTACACAAAACAAACGACCTTAAATTGCAATTGTGTGGACTTTGGATTCTCATCTTTCTTCACTTTTTTATAACCTTTTTTCTATATTTTTTAGACTTTTTTTTCCCTAAAATGTTTTTTTTTTCAATCTTTTCTGTTGACTTTCTTCATATGTTTTTTTTTAATAAAATTAATTGACTCTGCCTTATATTTAAACTTAAAACTTTTAATTTTAATACTAATTAAATCATAATTAATTAATTTTTTTTTCTTTACTCTCATTTGTTTTCACAATTTATGGGCACCTTTTCGCTCTTTACAGTCTCTCTTCCTCAATGTTCTCTGCTGCTCTCCTGTCGTCTCTCAACATCACTCTTTTGGTGCGTTTGGATTGAGAGAAAAAGTGTAGAAAAGAAAAGAATAAGAAAGAAAGTGTCGTGAAAAATAAATGGTTTGGATAAGTAAAAAAGTGTAGAGAAAAAAATAAATAAATAATAATTTGTGAGAGAAAAAGTAGTAAAAAAATAAATTATTTAAATAAATAGAGACAGTACAAAAAATATTGTAGAAAAAGAAAGATAAATAGTAATTTGTGAAAAAAAAGTAATAAAAAATAAATTGTTTGGATAAATAGAAAAAGTATGGAGAAAGAAAATATAGAAAAAAAATAATAAAATATTAATAAAAAATGATTATAATAATAATTAAATAATAAATTTTTTTAACTTAGAAAAAGCAAAACAAACAGGGCATTTAGGCTCTCTACCAACTAGTTAATAACAAAAAAAATGGTTTTTAAGAAAAAAAACATCAAATTTTAAAAAATAATTAAATTATTAAATTAATTATATAATTTTTATTTATCATATTAAAATTTTTACGTAATTTTGCTGTTATCTTTAAGCCTTTTGGCACGAAGGCTACAGGCCTACAGCAATAGGCAATGTGGGCCATAACCACACTGACACTGCCCTGTAGCGTGCTTTGGTAACGCGTGTCATCGTGATAAAAAGAAATGTTATTAACAATTATTTTTATTTTATTTTTTTATTTATTATTTATAAAATAGGTATTAATTAATTGTTAAAAAATTAAATATTAAAAATATTATAAAAATACTATTAAAAAGTGGTTTTTAATAATACATTTAGGCTCTCTACCAACTAGCTAATAACAAAAAAAAATGATTTTTAAGAAAAAAAAACATCAAATTTAAAAAGATAATTAAATTATTAAATTAATTATATAATTTTTATTTATTATATTAAAATATTTACGTAATTTTACTGTTATCTTTAAGCCTTTTGGCACGAAGGTTACAGGCCTACAGCAATAGGCAAAGTGGGCCATAACCACACTGACACTGCCCTGTAGCGTGCTTTGTAACGCGTGTCATCGTGATAATAAGAAATATTAGTAATAATTATTTTTATTTTATTTTTTTATTTATTATTTACGAGAGATAGGTGTTAATTAATTATCAAAAAATTAAATATTAAAAATATTATAAAAATATTATTAAAAAAGATTGATGTATTAATTTATGATTAATATTTATAAAAAAAAATAAAAAATAATTATCTGTAACAAATCTCTCCGTTGATCGTCACTATTGTCCTTCCACATGGCGTATCACGGTATTATTAATTCAGCAACGGTTTGGTCAAAACAAAATGAGTGGGAGTTCTCTCTCACAAACAACGCTTTTGCCAGCAAAGCATTTCAAAAAGAAAATATCCGAGGAATTTTTTTTAAAATTTAAAAATAGATTAAAATAAAATTATTGATATTATTATATAATTAAATTTTAAAAAATAATTAAATTATTAGATATTTTTAAATAAATTATATAATTATTTTATAATTAATAAAATACCTCTATATAATAAAATTCTTCTCGAAATGTGTTCTAGAGGATTGGACACGTATTTTGTTCCAATCTTTTTGTGACTTTCTTTTCTCCCTATTTTTTAAAGTTTTTTTTATTTTCTTTTTTTCTAATAAATGAATTCTAAAGTTTAGGCTCCATTACCTAATATATCCAAAATAATAAAAAAAAGGTATATTACCTTTGCTAATTTCATTGACTGGCCCTAAAAAGGGCCTGGACAATGAACATGGAACGGGGATTTCAATGTCCAGGAGTGGATATCTATGGGAACCAGCTTTCGGTTGGTGGTTTCTCGGTCGTCTGGATTGTAATGAAATGCAGTTTCAACATTTATGATTTTATGATGCTTCTCAATCTGATAAGTTATTGAGGATGTTGGCCCTTGGTTGTCAGAAGTTTCCAAAGGAAATGAAGCAAAACGCAGGCAATTAAACATTAATATATTTTTTTCCTCACTTATAGGCTTATTAGGTCGAATTACACAATGGAGGTAATTCTATCTTCTTATAAATCTCACTCCTCCCTTCTTAAGATTTGAATTCAAAACCGTTAGAATAGAGATTTGAACTCTAATTACTAGACTGTCCACTAAAAGACACATTAATGTTTTTCTGTACTACAATTTGTAATAACAAAGCAAAAAGAGAAACAGATACATGGAGGAAAAAAGTAGGCTTATCTACCATTCGGACACATAAATCCTAATTGCAAATATGCACCAAGTTGGGTTTGGGGTTTAGGACCAATAATAGAAAAAGAATCTAATCTGATGTGCGTTGCCAAGCTTTGTTGGAAGTTATATAGACCAAAGCTAAGGTAATTAGTGCAACCCATTCTTCTTTTTCTTTGGTAAATGGAAAGATATCGTATAATTAATTAATTAAAAATAAATAAATAAAAATTTATGAACTAAAAATCTAATGTAATCAAACTACCATATATTATTAAAACCAAAAAAGAACTACTATATATTATGGTAATTTATTACATAGAAGAATTATTGTTTTCAATGTAATATATTTATAAGATAGATTATGTGATGAATAGGGAAGCTCATTCTCATTTATCACATCTATCTTCTTAAAGATAGAGATATATGTTTTTAAAAACTGAGATATCTTTTGAGAGATATGAACACACTAATTTATTGGAAAATAATTGGTAAGATTTGTTAAATAGGATCAAAGTGTAATTAAAATGATATGATTTATTCAATGACTGAATTTAGAAAGAAAAAAGATAAATTGTTAGATGACATTAGATAAATTATGTGACTACTTTGGTACTATCTAAGATTGTAGGGAGCTCTAATTTGTTTAAGCAAGATTGAATTATTTTAACATAAAAAAGCTGGGGGTTTTATTTAAATAGTTTCAAAATAATAATAAAATAAAATAAAATGTTGGATTGTTAGACAAAAAATGTAACATAGTAGATGCATTAATATTCCTTATAGAGTATACTGAGATGCTTATTAACATTTGTTTACAAAATTAAATATGTGTAATCTTCTCTTTAGATTTACTTTTAAATTTTAATAAATGTGATTATCCTTTCTTTTGCCTCAGATTTAAAGTTATTGAATTTTTAGCCTTATAAATAGTCAAATGAGCTTTTCCCAAAAATGCATTTACAAGAAAACTATTCTCACGCTAAAAAAAAAGAGCAAAAAGCCTAACTCTCTCAAATCTCTCTCTTTCTGTCTTTCAAAAATTCTTCCCTTTCTGGCTGGCGGGGTGGTGGTTGCCACCTCCACTGGCAAGCCACAAGCCCTAGCCTCCCACTTGTCTTTCTCCCTCTTATCCTCTTCCTCCACGCCCCCTCATGTCTTCCCTCCTTTCTCTTCTACCCAACCCATTGCTTTCCTCTCTCTTCCCCTACCATTCCCATAAAGCATTTTGCTTCATTTTCGTCAAGTTTTAGCTTTAAATAATATAACCCATGGCCCTCTAAGCCTCAGATCCGTGCTCCCTAGTGGTCTTTTACCTTTTTTTGACGCTTTCATCAACAGTGCCATTGCCTGTGACGGCGTCTTTGTCGTTGGCGCCGCCGAACTAGCTGCCGGCGACTTCGACTCTGATCCCGTTTTTGCTGCCAGAACTGTCGTACTGGCTATCGACACTACATTCAGAGTCCAGCCCATTGTAGCTGAAGCTGGCGCCTTCGGCGCTACCTACACTGATGCTGCCTCATCTGGCACACCCCGCCATCGGCGCTGAAGCCTCCACCGTTCCCGCTTATGTCCCAGTCGCTGCCGGCCACCCGCCAGTCGTCGTTGCCGTCTATCGTCACAACCACCACCGTTGGATTTGGCTGTTATAGCGTATGCTACATCCTTTTGTATTGAGTGATATGTGTCACGTTTAAATGTTTGTATAAAAGTAATTTAGCGTTGTTGGGAATCGTTGTTGGTGCACCCAACCGATTTTTTCCATAGGTCCGTCGAGGTGTGGTAGTTATTGTCATTATCAATTTTGTTCAATAAGATCAGATCTAATCAATACCACAGAGTAAGTTTAGTCTTAGTTTGGTAGATATCCTCGCCAGAGGATCTAGCGTAAATAAGTTTCATGCCTTATTTATAATTGGTCGTGCCGACCACTTGATTTGTATGCCATTTAAGCTGATTAATTTTCCTACTTTATACAGGTTTTTCTGATATTTTTGTGTTGACTCTATACACAATTTTTACGAATATTAATGCAATGATTTCTTTTATATAAAAAAAAAAAATTACTCTCATTTTAATTTTGCCACTACTTATGACAATAAAAAAAAAAAAAAAAAAGGGACTACAAGCTCTAAGCATACCCAAAGAAATGGAGAACTCTTCTTTCAAAATGGCTTTCTTATTTGTTCTCTTGATTGGCTTACCTTGTTAGTCTCTTTCTCTCTGTGATTAATTTTTTCTAATTAGTTATGTGATAGTAACTGACAAATGAAACTATTGGCATGTGTTACAGCGACCGCAGTGCCAAAAGCTGAAGAAGTGCCTACGACGAAATGTAAGAATCATGATGATTGCTCTGCTATAAAATGTGAGTCCCTTCGGCACAGACATAGCAGACTGAATTTTAAATGTTCGCATATGCCTGCATAAACAAACATTTGTACATGCATAAAAGATGAATAAAAGCAATTTCCTAGTAAAATCAATTGCTAGGGAGTCTCAAAAATTTGATGGTAATAATTGTAAGCCATAAACCTGGCGAGAAGGCGTAGCTGTATCAATGATGGAACTTTATATAAGAAATAAATTTTGTTAACTTTGCCTTTTGTGCCAAGTTTTGGAATGGAAGAGAGAATGAGTGTGTAACAAATTACATTTTAAAGATATAAACCAATAGTTGTCAAAAAAAATAAGATATAAACCAATAGGTCACATAAACTTTAAACCAATAGGCTCTCATTTGTTCTATAGATAGCGATATACAAAGAATTGATATATTAATATAAGCGTGTTTTATTTTTTAATAATAAAAAATAAAACACGTTTATATTAATAATTGACAAAGAATTGATATACAAAGAATTGATATATTAATAATTTTAGATAATTAAATTTAAAAAAAGATAAATAATTAAATACTTTTAATAAACTATATAAGCATTTTAATAATACTTCAAATTCAATTATCCGGAAAATTTTTTCTTGAAATTCGTTCTCGATGAATTGACACGTATTTTGTTCCAATCTTTGTACGGCCTCATTTTCCATTTTTTCTAATAAACTAAATGTTAAGTTCAGACTCCATTGCCTAATATGTCCAAAATAAAATGCAAAAATAAACTGCCTTACCGTTGCTAATTTCATTGAGTGACCCAAAAAAAAGGTTGGACAATAAACATAGAACGGGGATTTTAATGTCCGGGAGTGGATGTCCGTGGGAACCAACTTTCAGTCGGTGGTTTCTTAGTCGTCTTGCATTGTAATGAAATGAAGTTTCAACATTTATGATTGAGTTAATATACAACGTATCATTTTACATAAATTAATAAATTTAATATTAATTTTAAAAAATAATAATTTATCCGTCTTTAAATTTTTTTGTAATAGATCAATACGTCGTGAAATTTTTTGAACATAATTTACATGTTTCGATGATGTGACAATCATACACATCACCAAACACTAACGTTTATGATTATTATGTTATCGAAACAGATATATTTTTATAAATCTGTCATTGAAATTGACGAACTTTGTTCATATGAAACTATTGCGTGTTATATTTGTTAAAGAGGAATAAACTATTATTTTTTTAAAGTATGTATTAGATTTGTTATTTTATACAAAATTAGTGATATTTTTCTATATTAACTATTTATAATTTTATAATGCTTCTCTATCAGATAAGTTATTGACAATACTGAAACTCGATTGTTAGAATTTTTCAAAGAAAATGAAGCATAATGTAGGCAATTAAACAATAACATTTTTTGTATACTACGATGTGGATGTGGCATTTTGGGACTAAGCATGTGATCTCCTTTTGCATGGGACATCACTGTTATTAGAATCGGACCGGACTGATCGGTCGGACTGATTGAACCGGGGATTGGCCAGTGGTCCGGGTCGGTTTTGGTAAATTTTGAAGGGTGACTCGGACCGGTCAAAACTGGAAAAAATCGGTGAAGAATCGGTCAAAACCGGTAAAAATCGGTGAAAATCGGACCGGTTGGATCGGTCCAATAAAATTAAAAAATTCATAAATTACAATTTGACCTCAAATGTTATTTAAATTATAATTTAAGCATTAACTATAATTTAAAAGTTCAATTTAGTCCTAAATCTATTAAAAATTTTAATTTCATCCTTAAAATTAAAAAAATTAATATTTAATCACTATTTATAAATATTATTTTTATAATTACTTTTATACACATATATATTATTAAATACCGGTTCGACCGGTTCAACTGGTTGAACCTTAACCCACTAATATTTTCAGTTCGATAACCAGTCTGATTCTGACAATCTTGTGGGACATGTGATAAGTTTCTCTCTGGAGTGTTTCTTTTGTCAGTGAGCAACAATAATGTAAACATATTGTATAATTAATTAACTAAAAATAAATAAATAAAAATTTATGAACCAAAAATCTAATGTGCTCAAACTACTATATTAAATAAAAGTAAAAAAAGGTTAATACATATAAAAAAATCATGATTTTTTTTGTGTAAATTAAAAAATATAACATGATTTTTAAAAATCACAATTTAGATTTTGTAAGAACTTTTCCTAATAAATTTATTATCCTGTGCAGTTTGATAGACATAATCTATCAAAAGTAATAACTTGTTTCGATGATGCGAACTATATGTTGACATATAATAAAAAAACATTGTGACTAAAATTCACGTCAGATGTAAAAAATGATTATTAAACTTGACGACGTGGTAAATTTGTTAGAAAAAATTTCTACAGAGTCTAAATTATAAATTATTAAAAGTGATGTTATATTTATTAATATACAAAAGATCATGATTTTTTTAGATATTAACCCAAAAAAAGTATCTTGTATTACCGTAATGTTATTGCATAGAAGAATTATGTTTTTAATGTAATATATTTATAAGATAGATTATGTGATAAATATGGAAGCTCATTCTTATAAATCACATACTATCTTTTTTTTTTTGGAGATCGAGATCTAAGTTATTAACAACTGAGATGTTGAACACTTTAATTTGTTGGAAAATGCTTAATATGAATTGTTAGGTGAGGTCAAAGAAAATTAAAGAAATATAACTCGTTAAATGACTCAATTGAAAAAAAAAAAAGATAAACTATCTATTTATGAGATAAATTCTGTGACAAATGCGAAAGCCCATTTTGATAAATCACATACTATCTTCTTAGAGATAGAGATCTAGGTTCTTAACAATTGAGTTGTCTCTTGAGAGACGTGAATACATTAATTTTGTTGGGAGATACTTGGAAATATTCATTAGTTTGATGAGATCAAAGTGGAATCAAAGTAAGATAACTCACCGAAGGAGATAATTTGAAAAAAAATAAAAATAGATAACATGTTAGATGACTCTGGATGGATTAAATGACCAATTTATTACTACCTGAGTTACACCTTGTAGTGGAGCTCTAACGTATTTAAGCAGAACTAAATTATTCTAACATGAAAAAAACTTGACGATTTAATTTAAATAGTTTTAAAATAATAATAAAGTAATATAAATCGTTGAATTGTTGATTAAAAATAATAATATAGTAGATATATTAAAAATTTTCTTATAAAGTATATTGGGACACTCATTAACAATTATTTACAAAATTAGACATATTTAATCTTCTCTCTTGCTTTGGTTTTAAATTGTAATAAATGTGGGTATCCTTTCTGTTGCCTCAGATTTAAAGCCATTAAATTTTTAGGCCTATAAATACTCAGATGAGCTTTCCCAAAATGCACCTGCAAGAAAACTATTCTCATCTTAATTTTGCGACTACAGGCTATAGGCGTACCCAAAGATATGGAGAACTCTTCTTTCAAAATGGCCTTCTTATTTGTTCTCTTGATTGGCTCACTTTGTTAGTCTCTCTCTTTCTCTCTCTCTCTCTCTCTCTCTCGGTGATTAATTTTTTCTAACTAGTTGTTTGATAGTAACTAACAAATGAAACTATTGGCATGTGTTACAGTGACCGCAGTGCCAAAAGCTGAAGAAGTCCCTACGAAAACGAAGAAATGTAAGAATGATGATGATTGCTCTCATATAAAATGTGGTCCCTTCGGCACAGGCCCAGCAGACTGCGTTTTCCATGTTTGTATATGCCTGCATAAACAAACATTTGTACATGAATGAAAGATGAATAAAAGCAATTTCCTAGTAAAATCAATTACTGGGGAGTCTAGAAAATTTAATAGCAATAATTGTAAGCCATAAGCCTGGCGAGAAGGCGTGGCTGTGCCAATGATGTAACTTTATATAAGAAATAAATTTTCTAGACAGACACTTAAAGTCCGTTTGTTTGTTGACGAAAATAAAATTCTAGAATATCATTTACTGAGGACAATAAAATTCTGAAATTTTATTTTCAATTACGGTGTTTGACTGTGGTGCTGAAAATATTATTCTGTATTTGGTGAAATTATATAAAATGAAATCCTTTATTATTATTTTATTATTTTTACAGTGCAAACAGTGCAAATATTATTATTTTCTTATTTTTTAATCTATAAATAGTAAAAATTTTATTATTTTATTATTTTTTACTGTATAAACAGTAAAAAATATTATTATTTTATTATTTTTTACTTTGTAAATAGTGTCAGCAAAGTATCAAAACAGTACTCCCTATGTTTCCCCACGAAAAATGACGTTCGCTCAATTCGAGCGAACGTTGTTTTCCATAAATACATGCAGTTTTCATCCAATGACCCAAAATTTGATTTTTCAAAATCTTTCAAATTCCTGACCTCAAACACTGAAAATCAAACACTGAAAAGTGGTGAAAACCAAATCCAGAAATTGGATTTGCCTCAAACAAACACACCCTAAAGACAGACACTTACACTCTGTTTGGAGTGGAAGGAAAGCAGAGAAAAGAAAAGAAGAGGAAAGGAAATTATGCAGTAAAAAGCATTTTCGTTCGTTTGGAGAAGCGAAAGAAGGAATCAGAGGCGAAAGTGAGGGGAAAGTAGTGCCTCACCGTAATGTACGAAAGCTCTCTCCAAACGGAGGGAAAAGCAGAGAAAAGTTACAGAGTTACAGTAAATTTACGAATGTGCCGTCGTCTACACTGTGAAAAGCAAATGAGGCTGGATAGAATGAAGAATGCAGACTCTTCCCCAACAACAACATTACTTCAAACCCTAGTTCCTTTGTGGTTCCCTCTTGTGCTTCGACGCCTTCTCGTTCGATTACTTCTTCTTCTCCTGCTGGTAGCCTTTTTTTTTTCCCTCTTTTAATTGATGTTTTAAACTACAAGTTTGGGTAGGTTTTTCAATTGGAGTTGGGGGAATCTCGGGTCTTCTTCTTCTTTGTTGATTTAGGTTTTAGAATTTGGGTTTTGTATCCTGTGGCCTCTTATTTGTTGCTCAATCGCTCGTTTTATTTTACCATTATTTCTGCTGCATCATTTTCTTTTTTAATCTGCTTTTTTTTATTTTTTCTCTTGGGTTTCGCTTCTCTGGGAATTGTTGGCGTAGCCGATGGAGCTAATTGTTTTGTTTCTCCCCTTTAATCCGATGTATCATTATTTTTTCTTCTGACGGCTTCCTTCCGTTTTTTGCTCGTCTTAGATTAATCACTCTTCTGGGTCGTCTTATTTTGTTTTTTTTTTTTTTTGTTGTTTTTCTTTCACAGAACAATTACGCTTCAGGTTATTGCTGAAGTAGTAGAAATTGCTTCTCTTCGTATCATATGGGTGCAATATTTTTGATATATGAATTTTTGTGTTCTCCAATCCAAGAGTTGAATGAAAATCTTCTTGTTCCTAGTTATTCTATAAGAATAGATTAATATTTCTTTCATCCACAGAAAAGTTTACAATGCTTATGTATTCCTTTCTGGTTTTCCCTCTTTTGGGGGTTCACGACATGGTGGAAATATATCTTTCATGTTGGTGACTGGTTTGCTGGTATCATGGTTTGTGACTTGTGAGATATTAGTTATAATGGATGGCATTCCTAGCTTTGAGTTGCTGATCCTTGTGGTTTACATTGTCTTTGTTTATGGTGTGATTTGCGCCCTAATGCCTGTCTTATTTGCATTAGATATTGCCAGTCATGAAATATTTGAACCCTGCTCTGTTTATACTTGAAGTAAGTCGGCTGGTAAAAGAAAGAGCATACGGAAAACCACTGCTGCACTTGCCACTTGTGTACCTGCAGTTAACCCGCAGTTTATAGGGTAATATCATTCGCTAGTTTTTCGTCTCTGCAACAATTAACGCAGAGGGTGTATAAATGTGGAGATTGATGAGAATTTTAGTGTGAAATGCATTGCGCAAGTGTTCTCCATCTTAGTAATGGTTCTTGGAATTAGTGCTCTTCACTGCCAGCTGGTTTTATTCAATTCCTATGATGTATGACTTGTTTATAATCTTCGGAAAATTGTATTCGGGATTTCTACCCATTGGATCCCTTTCATGCTCATTTTGTAGCTTATTTCATTCCCTAGTAGCATTTTCATCATCGATAAATCTGCAGTCTGGTTCTCCTTAAATAATATCATGGCATTAAAATCGAGGACAACTTGGCAGTTGTAATTTCATCTACTGCTTAGATTTGGAATAGTCACTGTTCTTTTTCCGATCCTTATTTCCGTGTTTCATGTATCTAGTGTGTATAGCTCTTTTCTCGTTTATATCATGGGCCGTGGCCAAAGATCTTAAACTTCATGTAAAGCATACATTCTAATCTGGCATTTATATCAGTCCACTCAGTTGATTGATATAATCTTGTTTGCCCTCTGGCCTTGCCCCAATGTAGGGATAAATTCAGTGGAGTTTCCAGTCCATTCAAGTCCTCAACAGAACCTCCGAAAAAGGTTTGAGGATTTAGTTTCTCGTCATTTTGCCATCTTTTGATATTATTGCAGCTTCTAACTTCACTTTTTGTTCTTTTAGCTGTCTAGCATGGTGTTTACCTTTATTGACAAAATCATTTTCATAATATGTGTGGGAAGAAATTGTATACAATCCAGTTTGTGGTGACCTGTGTAATTTTGCTCTAGTTAATCCCTAGACTGCTGAGATATTTGGGTTATATTCTATGAGAGTACCCAAGCACAGCAGCCAGCTGATTTTAAAGTTTTAACTTCTCTTGCTATGTGTACAACTAAGACGCACAAAGCTTGGCAGTCAGTTTGTATGGTCTTGCATTCCAGCTTCTTTGCTAGAACATAAAATAGTTTGTATTGGTTAGATTTGATTTGTTCTCATGATTTCATAAATTCTCGCCATTTGCTATTAGAGTCCTTAGAAGCAGTTACCAAGCTGAACTTCGAATTCCTGTTACATTGCAGAAGCAGTGCCACGCACAAGCTGCGACCAATAATATCAACCATGACCTGCCGCATGATTTCATTGAGCAGCAGAAGGCTTACTTTGCAGAAGTTGATGCGTTTCAACTGCTGGAGGAGGAGGTTGCATCAGTTGATGATTTGGACTAAACAGACGTGGGAATGAGATGTATATAACTTGGGGCAGAAACGAATCAAGGTTTCCCAACCCAGCAACTCTGTGTACAGGCAGACAGCTATGTTCAGCAAACACAAGCGTGACAAAATGAATGCTGTTAAGACAGCAGATTTTCTAACCCCATCAGCTCTCTGTCAATAAGACTGCTGGTATATGTCGAGTTAGTGCGGTTCGTATCATCCCACCCATTTTTTCTCAGTGCAAGGAGGACATGATATCTGTTTTGTAAAAGTCTAATGTACAGTGTGCATTTGTACACACGGAAATTCTAACTACTCGAAAGGCATAGCTGTTGATCGTTCTCAAGCATTTGAAAAAATTATTTTATTTTTGATGGGCAATTTTTTAAATCTTGATTTACCTTTATGCAATTTTTTCTCCTCTGTACCTAACAAAAAAAAAAAAAAAAAACTCTCACGGGTTGAATTGGAAGAAATATCAATTATATAGTGACATCCCTATCGAAAATGGTAATTCTAGACGATATACGAATATGTTGGTTAGGATTTTTAAAAAAAAAAATCTTAAAAAAAAATTCAATCCAAATTTGACTGATACGAGAATATATTTGTTATTTGTAATTAAAAAGAAATTTTTTCTCTTCACTTCTTTCTCATATTCAAACAAATTATTATTTTTTTTCTACTTTTTTTCTTTATATTTCTTTCATCACTTTAAACAACACAAGAAAAAGTTACATTCTTTTCCTCCATTTTAATTCTCACAAAATTACATTCTTTTTCTTCACTTTCATTCTCATCACTTTCATTCTCTCTATTTTCTCTCCCAATTCATTTTACACTCCAAACAGAGTGTTAAACCAATCGGCTCTCATTTGTTCTATAGATAGCGGGATCTATTAATATAGACGGGTGTTATTTTAACTCACACACGATGCGACTCTAAATTATTCACTTGAAAAGAAATAAGAGGGCAGCCGGTTGTTGAGTCAAGCAATTATTTTCAGCAAAGCGATTATTTTTCCGTACCTTCGTCATTTCCATTTTTTTCAGTCCAAACCCCAATAGCAATAGAAAAAAGGGAAGTTATATTTGCACGCATTGATTTACTTCTTACACGCATTATTGAGTTATAAAATTTTTGTCTTCTTATATTAATTGGGCGTGTAAGAAGTATTTAGTGCGTGCAAATATCACCTCCCTAGAAAAAATTGTTTCTTTAGATTACAATAGTTGGTACATGGCTTGGGTGATTCCAGAGTTTACAAAAATTTATATCATAGTACAGTAATAAATTTAAAATTTATTAATATTAAGGTCAAGAATGAAGAAGATTCGTGTGGTCGCTATAATATTTTAATGTGATCCTCTATACGGAGAAAGTTAACGAATAACTCATGGTATAGACCCACATAAAAAAAAATTACGATAGTTGGACTTTGGATTCTCGTCTTTCTTCACTTTTTTTATAACCTCTTTTTCAATATTTTTTTTATTTTCTCTTGATTTTCTTCATATGTTTTTTTTTTGTATTAATTGACTCTGCCTTATATTTAAATTTAAAGTTTTTAATCTTAAAAATAACTCTAATACCAATTAAATAAATAAATAAATAAATAAATATATATATATATATATATATATATATATATATATATATATATTATTTTCTCTCATTTGTCTCCACAATTTATGTGTACCTTTTCGCTCTTTGCACTCTCTCTTCCTGAATGTTTTCATCCCTCTACGTCACACTTTACGCTCTACTACCAACTAGCTAATAAAAAAAATGCTATTTACAATGAATTACATTTTATTTAGAAAAAAATTATATAATATACATATAAATAGTCACAAAATTAACATGCAGATCTAAATATAAAATTATAACAAATATATTAAAATTTAAAAAATTAAATTATTAAATTAATTATATATTTTTTATAAATTTAACTGGTGTTGTTATTTTTGAGCCTTTGCACGGAGGCCTGGCTGTTACATCACAACGGCGACAGCAATAGGAAAAGAGGGCCATAACCCAATTGGCACTATACCATAGGTGCTGCGATAACGCGTGTCATCATGGTATAACCCGCAATGCTAACGGTCACTGTTGTCCTTCACCATGGCGCGTTATTAATATGATATTGAGAGGTTTTATACCCATACTTATTAGCCACATATTTGCGCTGCACAAACTTAATAACGTATAATCAATTATTAATTTATTATAATTATATTTATAAAATTTTAAAAAATTAAATTAAATTAGATAAATGTTACTTTAAAATTTAAAAATTTAAATTTTATATAGTATACACTAAAAAATAAAATTTTTTAACTTCAAAAAAAATTATTTTTCCTAAAAAAGATTCTCACACTAATTATTGTAAAGCGTAAATTTCGAATCTAAAATAATTAAACTCGAAAATACAAAAATAAATTACAAATAAAAATTGTAAAAATGAAAGGAAATTTACGTGGGGTCGATCTCCGTAGATCCTCCGATTAGTGTTCCGTTTTTGACTCGGTCAAGGGCTGCACGAGCGTGATCTTGACAGAAATAAATTCCACAATTTTTTCTTGAACTGGGTAGACTGAAACCGGATCTGATTTGGACGTTTTGACTACGGTTAAAAACCGCAGAGACCTGATCTGAGCCGATCTGACTTAATTTCACCGAAAGTCGAAGGGACTTGTTCTCGGATGAACTGCCTGGATTTTGCTGAGGGCCGTTTGAGACTTAATCCCAGCTGGATTTGTAGTAATTTGATATTTTCAGATTTATATTCTCATAAATTCAGATCTAGAGCGATCGGAGAATATAAATCTAAAAATAACTTTGGAAATGGAAACAGCAAATTTTTTGGGTCTTACCCTTGAAATATCTCTCAAAAAGGAGTTAGGAGAGTATACTGCAGAGTAAAAGCACGTAAGAAAAGAAGAAATTTTCTTGAGAGATTTTTAAAATTTTCTTTTTCTCTCAAATTCTCTGAATTTTTCTGTTTACATATTTGCTGAATGTATTTTGAACTGGGGGCAGGGACCTATTTATAGGGTTTTTTTTCCAGGTGAACATCATATGGGAAATGAATCTTTTTAATTGAAAATATTTTTCAAAGTTGGCGTGGCCGACTTTGAAATCGGCAACGCCAATTTTGACTTTTTTTTTTTTTATTTTCTTTGAAAATGATGTTTACAATTATTAAGGAGGTTACATTTTTCTCTCACAAAATATTTCAAAAAGAGAAAAATTTGACGAAGGTTTTAAGTTTAAAATAATATTAAAGTAAAATTAAAGTAAAATTATAAAATGGTTAAATTTGAAAAAAAAAATACATTATTAGATACTTTCAAATAAATTATGTAACTATTTTAATTCTATTTAAAATATATCTATATGATAAAATTCTTCCCATAACCCAATCTGCGGGTTTGGACACGTATTTTGTTCCAAGCTTTCTAAAGCTTTCTTTTCTCTCTAATTGTTTAAAGTTTTTTCTATTTTCCCTTTTTATAATAAATGAATTCTAAAGTTCAGACTCCGTTACCTAGTATATCCAAAAAAAATATTCGGCTAGTAGATACTTTTAAACAAATTGTGTGATTGTTTTGATTTTACTTAAAACACATATGTGTGAAGAAATTCCTCCTGAAATCCGTTCTTAAGGGTTGGACACGTCTTTTGTTCTAATCTTTTCATGGATTTCTTTTTTCCTTTTTTTAAAAAAGTTTTTTTATTTTTCTTTTTTCTAATAAATAAATTCTAATTCAGATTCCATTACCTAATATATCCCAAAAAAAAAAGTACCTTACCTTTGCTAATTTCATAGAGTGACCCTAAAAAATGGCTTGTACATTAAACATGGAACGGGGATTTCAATGTCCAGGAGTGGACATCCATGGGAACCAACTTTCGGTTGGTGGTTTCTCAGTCTTCTTGTATTGTAATGAAATTAAGTTTCAACATTTATGGTTTTATCATGCTTCTCTATGTGATAGGTTATTGAGGATGTTGACACTTGGCTGTTAGACGTTTCAAAAGAAATGAGGCAATAGGGATAGCGAAAAGAAATCCGTTCAACTCCGCTTCAATAGAGATGGGGTTAATTAAGTTTGATTGGAGATCAGGGTGGGAATCCCCGATCCCTGTTTTTTTTTGTGGGGATGGAAACAGAGATGGAATTGATAGTCTTTGCCGTATTTCTGTCCTGTTTTATTTATATTATTTTTCTCTTTTATGATCATTATATAATATATATTATCAAGGATAAAATTGTTAAAATATTTTTCTTGGTCATAATTTTTTTTTTTAATAATCGCATAGATATTTTCTGGACCTCTATTCTTGAATTCTATCGTTAATGCAGGGGGGTCATTGTAGTGCAGACATTTAGAACAACGGAACTAAAACAATGCAGTGAGGAATTTGTCTGTGTGTGTGTCTGTTTTTTTTTTTTTTTTTGAACTACGCTTGACATCTGACATAATGCAGTGAGGATTTTTTTTTTTTTATTATTGGAACACTTTAACGATCACATGGAAATGAACTTAGACAAAAATAAATTTTTGGTTATTGACACGAGAGAAATGTGGCAAGGGAATGTTATAGAGTGAGATCAAAACTTATTATAAGGTTTGCGTTTAGAGTAGGTTAATATTATAGAGTGGGTTGTTTAGTGTTTTTGGATACTGGAGGATATATATATTTTTTTATAGAATGTTGTTGAGGTGATTTGCAACTTTGCTTCAAGTTCCATTTTTTACAAGGATTTGTATTATATGAGGTAAATTTTTAGTTGAGGATCGGGTGAGGACGAGGATTCCCATTTTTCAGCGGAGATGGAAACCAGACTTCAAATTCTATTCCCGAAAGAGACGGGGATGACAATAGAACTTTAAAATGGGGCAGCGATTGGGATTGCAAAACCCGGCTCCGCCCCATTGCCAATCTACAAGGCAAAATGCAGGCAATTAAACATTTTTTTTTTTGTTTGTATACTACGATTTATAATGAAAAATGAAAAAGAGAAACAGATAAGTGGAGGAAAAAAGTAGGCTCATCTACCATTCGGACATATAAATCCTAAGTGCAAATATGCAGCATGTTGGGTTTGGGGCTCAGGACCAATAATACAAAAAGAATCTAATCTGATGTGCGTTGCCAAGTTTTGTTGGAAGTTCCAATGATTTATGTCTCATTCTTTTGTACTGTGAGATTTTAGTTGATTTCTGTGCTTGTTGCAGGTAGCAACGGTGAAAGTCAGTAATGTTTCTCCACGAGCGACTCAGCGAGACGTCAAAGAGTTCTGTTATTTTTCCGGTAACATTGAATAAGTTGGATGAATTTGGGCTTCGAATTCTAGTCTCCCAAAATATTTACTTTTTTGGTCAACAAATCTTATTCAATTTACTACCATATTGCATGTAAAATTAAAAAAAAAAAATGTTTGCATTTTGGAATATTACCAGCAATGATGCGTAGACACATATATGAGAACACCAACCAACATGGACATGAGGACACACAAACTCTTAGAAAATTTGAACACTCGCTCGGTGTTGATATAACTTTAAATTATATGTTAGACATATATATGTAGATTTAAATATTTTCATAAATTTATTATTTTTAATATGTAATTTATTTTAATTATTATTATTGTATTTTATAATGTATTTGGCGTTTTCTTAAGAAACTTTATATATATATATATATATATATATATATATATATATATATATATATCACATAATATTTAAAAATTATAAATTAAACCAATTAGCATAATTGATAAAATAACAAATATTTATCTAGTTATGATTTTGAAAATTTTGAAGTTAATTTATAGGTTTCCAACATATATATATAACATAATAATTAAAAATATCAAGCACATGTATAAAAAGTGTCTGATATACAAATTAAAAATATATGAAATGCATATCAAAATTATTTTTTTTTATTTTTTTATTAAATACATTTAAAATATCTGATACGCATTCAAAAAAATATCAGAAAAATGTAATGACCGATTCGTATGCCAACATCGTCATTTTTGAACTGAGGGTGTACCATAGATTAACAGTCAGCTCACTTAAAAGTAGAGTGTATCTTGTGATTCATCCCCCAAGTGGGCCTCTTACGAACGAGTTCGAGATATCGACAAAGTGAGCAATACTCTTCTATATACACCTGGAAAGCTAACGCAATTAGTAGACCCATTCTTCTCTTTTTTTGAACAACACCCATTCTTCTCTTTCTCTATTAAATGAAAAGATATTGTATATTTAATTAACTAAAAATAAATAAATAAAAATTTATGAACCAAAAATCTAGTGTAATCAAACTACTATATTATGTTATTAAAACCAAAAAAGAACTACTATATAGTATGGTAATGTTTTTACATAGAAGAAATATGTTATATATATATATATATAGATTAGATAAATTGTGTAATAAATATGGAAGCTCATTCTCATAAATCACATACTATCTTTTTGGAGATAGAGATCTAAGTTCTTAATAATTAATATGTATTTTGAGAGATATGAATACACTAATTTGTTGGGAAATACTTAATAAGATTCGTTAGATAAGATCAAAATGTAATTAAAGTGATATAACTCATTAAATGCCTGTATTTAGAAATAAATAAATAAATAAATTATTAGATAAAATCAGATAGATTAAGTAACCATTTTGATGTTATCTAAGTTACCATGTAATGGAACTCTAATTTGTTTAAGCAGGACTACATTATTCTAACAAAAAAAAAAACTTAATGGCTTCATTTAAGTAATTTTAAGGGGGTGTTTGGGTTAACTTTTAGGATGATACATTTACATTTCATTTTTAAAAAGTAGAGAGATGAGTGTTTGATTACTTTTTCAGAGTTGCTGTTTGATTTAACTTATTTTATTATATGACATTTTAAAAGTAACTGATTGAAAAGTAGGTTAAGGGTCTGTTTTACTTACCAGTTCGATATTACTGTTACTAGTTATTTCTAATAATTGCTGATTGCTGATTGTTGTTACCTATTGCGGATTGCTGAAAAAACTAATAAAGTATTTAGTTAACTTTTATTTATTGTTACTGTTGAATAATTAATTTAAATTAATGTATTATATTAACAAAATTATCTCCATATTTTATAATTTTTATTTTTAGAATAAATATTCTATAAATAATATTGAGAATTTTTTTTACTTAATTTTTATTTTTTGAAAAAAATATTAATGTTTAGTGATAACAAAAAATATAATATTTAAAATATTTTTTAAAGCATCAATATTAATGAAAATTTGAATTAAAAAAACATTTGAGAATTTTTGAAAAATGAAAATGTTTTGTTTATATAAATATTGATGAAATTAAGTAACAACTAACAAATCATATTCAAGTGGTAAGTGAAAAAATAATAAATTTTTATAAATATTTTTTGAGAGTATTTTAGTCTATAGAAATTGTTATTAATATTAAAAACTGAAAAATAACCCAAAAAGCAGTAAAAAGTAATCTTGAACTATTTTTCAATCAGCTGCTTTTAGAATGTCATATAAGGAAATAAGTAGAATTAAACAAAAATTCAAAAAATTTAATCAAATACTCATCTTCCTACTATTTAAAAATAAAATATAAATGTACCCTCTTAAAAGTTAACTTAAACACCCCTTAAGATTATTTTTTGCTGCTTTTTGGACTTCTTTTTAATTTTTAATATTGATAATAATTTATATACACTAAAATACTCTCAAATAATATTTATACAAATTCATTATTTTTTTTACTTATAATTTGAATATGATTTGTTAGTTGTTACTCAACTTTATCAGTATTTATATAAACGTAACACTTTCATTTTTCAACAATTCTGAAATATTTTTTTTACTTCAAATTTTCATTAATATTGATACTTAAAAAAAATATTTCAAACATTATATTTTTTATTATCTAGTAAAAATTAATATTTTTTTTAAAAAATAAAAAATTAAGTAAAAAAATCTCAATATTATTTAGAGAATATTTATTCTAAAAATAAAAATTATAAAATATAAAGATAATTTCGTTAATATAATATATTAATGTAAATTAAATATTCAAATTAGTCATTTAATTATTAAACAGTAACAGTAAGTATAAAATTAACCAAACACTTCATTAGTTTTTTTAACAATCAGCAACAGGTAACAGCAACTAACAATCAATAATCAGTAGTAACAATCAGCAGTAATAATTAAGAACAGTAATATCGAATAGGTAAGATAAACGGACCATAAAATTATAATAAAATAATACAAATTGTTGAATTGTTGACTAAAAATAATAATAATAATGTAGATACATTAAAACTTTTCTTCTTCTTTTTTTTATCTAAGACCGCCCAGTATTCAGTCTAATGGACTGACTGATATGGACCAACTCGGACAAGATCTCGAAAGATAGAAAAAGTCTCAATAGGTATTTAACACGTCTGCATCTTTAAGGACTCGAACCCAAAATCTCTAGTTAAGCGGTGATAGACCTTTGTCATCCGTATCAGTACCTGTTGGTAAAAATTTTCTTATAGAGCGTATTGGGAAACTCATTAACATTTATTCACAAAATTAAAGATACGTAATCTTCTTTCTAGATTTGCTGTTAAATTGAAATAAATGTGAGTATCCTTTCTTTTGTCTCACATTTAAAGCCATTAAATTTTTAGCCATATAAATAGTCAAATGAGCTTTCCCCAAAATGCTATACAAAGAAAACTATTCTGATCTTAGTTTCGCGACTACAAGCTTTAGGCATACCCAAATATATGGAGAAATCTTCTTTCAAAATGGCTTAGATCACTTTGTTAGTCTCTCTCTCTCTCTCATTAATTTTTTCTGTTTAGTTATTTGATAGTAACTAATAAATGAACTTATTGGCATGTGTTACAGTGACGGCAGTGCCAAGAGCTGAAGCCGTTCCATGGACTGTAAAATGTAAGACTTATATAAGGATTGTCCTACTAAAGATTGTAATCTCACTGTCGCCAGCATTTTTAACATTCATACATTAATAAAAGCTGAACAAGATCAACTTCATATTAAAATCATTGTTGTAAAAACCGGACTAAACCGACCGGTTGGACTGGTTAAACTGGTGACAGGTCAGGAGTTTGGGCCGGTTTAAGAAAATTTTGAGAGGTGATATGAACCGGTAAAAACTGGTCAAAATCAATAGAAATCGGTCAAAACCGGACCGTTTGGACTGCTTCAATGAAATTGAAAAATTTATAAATTATAATTTAACTCTAAATGTTATTTAAATTATAATTTCAGTACTAAATTTAATTAAAAAGTTCAATTTAGTTTTAAATTTGATTAAAAATTTCAATTTTATTCTTAAAATTAAAAAATTAATATTTAATCATTATTTATAATTATTATTATTTTAATTACTTATATATATATATATATATATATATATATATATATATATATATATATATATATTAAATACCAGTTCGACCAGTTCAACTGGTTGAACCTTCACCTCAACCGATTAAATTTTGACTCACTAATATTTTCAGTTCGATAACTGATCCGATTCTGACAAACTTGATTAAAATCAATAAGTAGGGAGCCTAAAAAATATGATGGTAATAATTGTAAGCCTATACTTGGCAAAAAGGCCTAGCGGTATTAATGATGGAACTCTTTATTTATACAATGAGAAATAAATTTTGTTGGCCTTTGCCTGTCGTGCCAATTTTTAAATGAAATAGAGAATGAGTGTGTGAGAAATTACTTTTTTTTTCAGATATTCAAAATTTAAATTAATTAGTTGATAAAAGTGGACAATTGAAGAAGTCAAGCGTTCACTGATATAATGTTAATATCATTTAATTTATAAACTCACAACACATTTTATTTGGTAAAACGAAGGTAAAGGTCATTACGATGTGAAATCATGATAAAGATATAAACTTGCAACCTAGGCTCTCCTCTGTTCTACAGATAGGGGGAAACGCAAGGGTTGATATATTAATGTAGGCCGGTTCTATTTAAACTCACAAACGATGCGAGTCTAAATCGCTCACCTGAAAAGAAGGGGACAATCAGTTGCTTACTCAAGCAATTATTTTCATCCAAACAATTATTATTTCAATTTTCTTAGCCGAAACCCCAAAAGCAAAAAGACAAAAATGCTGACGTTTTAGCCTCTTTTTGTATATTTTTTAAAATTTTTTTTACCCAACACCTTTTTTTCAATCTTTTCCCTTAACTTTCCTCATACATTTTTTTTTTCATTAATTGACTCGTCTCACTACATAAATTTGAGATTTTTAATTTTAAAAATAATTTTAATTTCAATTAATCATAATCTATTATTATTTTCTTTCTATGTAAATCATTTGTCTCCACAATTTATGCGTACGTTTTTACTTTTTACACTCTCTTTTCCTCAATGTTCTCTACTCTCTTGTTGTCCCTCTGCTCTATATCACTCTTTACGTTCTCTATTTTTTCAATAATTAAACTATTTAAGGATAAATATCATTTTATTATTATTTAATGTTTTTTTTTTGTAAAGCCATTATTATTATTTTATGTTTTTTTTGTAAACCCATTAAAAAAAAAACTATCTTAATTATTTTTCATTGGCTCCATTGGCGCGGAACGCGTTACAACGACGTAGCTGAAGCAATGGCAAAAGTGGACCAGAACATCACCTTACAACCCGCCCGTGATGCCATAAAGCGTCACCGTTATTCTTTCGTCACGGCGTATTATTAATTTAGAAAAAATTAAATAAACACAAAATAGTAGACACAAAATTAACAAATAAATGTCTAAATTGTTAAATTATAAAAAATATATTAAATTTAAAACTTAAAAAACAGATAAACCGTTAAATTAATTACGTGTCTTTCTTATGACACCTATTGTAAGACTGCATAATAAAGCCGTATTAATTTAGCAAACAGTTTGGTGAATATGAGATAATAAAGTAGTAAGCCATTCAAGCACGTATGTATTGAACTGCATATAATAATAGTTTATCTTTATTTTTTATAAGTCAATACATATTTTATAATTTAATAGTATAAATTATTATATATTTATTACATATTTATTACGTATTTTCTCAAATGTTGACATAAAACATTTTTTGATAAATTTTTCAGTCAAGGTATCAAAACAATTTGTCGAGTCAGATCATTTGGAGGTCGGGCCATTTCGAATTGGCTTATATTTGGGTCATTTTAAATTTAGATCGCTCTGATTTGTATCGTATTTGGAGCAGTTTGGAGTTCACTAATGAGTTGATCATATCATCATTTTTTATGACTTGTTATTTTTATTAAAAATTTTGAAAATTAAAAAATTTGAAAAAATTTGTACAAAATTCTTAAGAAACAAAAAAAAAAAAGGTATAAAATAAAAAAATAGCACAAGAAAATTTTTAAAACAAATTAAAAAACCCAACAAAAATCTGAAATTTACAAAAAAAAGTTGAAAATATTTTAAAAAGAGTCTATTGTAAGTTCTCCAATGAAAGTATTAGAATCGGGATAAATATTTTTAAAGTCCTAAACCTTTAAATTTTTTTACATTTGAGTTCTAAACCTTTTTAATATTTCATTTGAGTCCTAAATCTTTTAATTTTTTACTATATCAGTCCTTTAAATTACGAAAAGTAGTCAATCTATTAATAAGTGAGTTTAATTTAATAAAAATCATTTAAAAAAGCTTAAATACATGAGTTAAATATTTTTTTCATCAACAAAATATGCATATTAAATATTTTTTTAATCAACAAATATAAGAATTAAATAGGCAACATGTATATTTTTTTATAAAAAAGACATTCAATTCATATATTTAATCTTTTTTAAATAATTTTTTGTAAAGTTAAAATTATTTTTTAATAGATTGATCACTTTTGTTAAACAGAGGGACTAATTTGGTAGAAAATTAAAAAGTTTAGGACTCAAATGAAATGTTAAAAATGTTTAGAACTCAAACGTAAAAAAATCTAAAGGTTTAGGACTAAAAAAATCCTTATCCCTATTAGAATCTATATTTCCGTAACATAAAATTTATGATTAAAATATTATAATATTTTATTTTGCTTTTTTTTTTTAAAAAAAATCATGCTGTAGTTTATTACAGTCTGAATTGATTTTGATCCTAAATTTTGAGATTATTTTAAATTTGGACCAATTTTGAATCAAATCACTTTCGAGTCAAATTGGCGCGGCATTTTCTTCGATGGGTTCAGAATCAGATCAAGTCAAAATTCGGGGCCTCTACTGACAAACGACACTTTCGCCGCAAAGAATTCCTGAAATTTATTCTGGAGGATTGGGCATGCATTTATCCAATCTGTCTATGGTTTTCTCTTTTCCCCTTGTTTTTTTGAAAGTTTTTCTTTTTATTTTCCGTTTGTCTAGTAAGTGAAATGTAAAGTTCAAGCTCCCTATTCCAAAATAATCAAAGGATAAGTTTGATGGACGATAGCATTAGGCTTTCATATGTTGACATATTCCAAAAAACCCAGGCAACAAAACGAAGACGGAAATCAAATGTTATAATAATTTAGTCAGTGATCAATATAAAAATCCGATTTCCAAGACATTGCAAAATTATTGGAATAGAAATTCTACCTAACGTTGGATTATGGACGGACGATAGCCATACGCTTCATATGTTGACGTATTCCAAAAAACCGGCGAACAAAACGAAGACGGAGTCCCAAAATCAAATAAGAAAATAGTAGGTAATTTCAATGGCATAAGATCATGACGTTCATCCAATACTTGTTCGTTGCTTAAATTAGACAACGCAGCAAGCAACCAAATTTAAAATTTTGAAATAAATAAATAAATATATACACACATATGCGAGTACATTAAATATGTCTAATACACAAATTAAAAATATCTGATACACGTATTCAAATTTTATTATTCTTATATTTTTGGACATATTATAAAATATTTAAAGAGTATCAGATGATTATCATGTCTAATACAAGTGTGCGATACAAAAATATATCATTTAAAAAATGTTGGTCAGTCCTAGATTACCAGTTAGCTTACTTTTGCTTAACAGGTAGAGCGGATCTTGTGATTCATCCCATAAGTGGGTCTCTTATGAACAAGTTCAAGATATTGATAGAATGAGCAGCACTCTTTAATGTAGGCCTGAAAATTTTTTCCTCTTTGTCTTCGGGAGCGTTATAGGCTATACATATTGGAGGTGAAGTTCATCTCCCATTCCTACACTGGCTCGTTGAAAAGCTAAGGCAACTAGAGGAAGTCATTCTTCTTTTTTCTCTGTTGAACTTAAATGGAAAGATATCGTATAATTAATTAACTAGAAATAAATAAATAAAAATTTGTGAACCAAAAATCAAATCCAATTAAACTACAGTATATTATGGTAACGTTTCAATATAGAAGATTTTTTTTTAATATAATATATTTATGAGATAAATTATGTGATAAATATGCAAGACTATTATCATAAATCACATACTCTTGAAAATAGAAATTAAGTTTTTAATTATTGAGGTATCTTCTGAGAAATGTAAATACATTAATTATTGGGAAATACTTGGTAGAATTTCTTATATTAAATTAAAGTGATATAAACATTGGATGACTAAATTTGGATGTCGTCAAATGGATTATATAGTAAAGGTACACATGTAGTAAAGCTCTAATTTGTTTAAGAACTAACTATTCTAACATGAAAAAAGATTGGTAGCTTTATTTAAATAACTTTAAAGTAGGAACAAAATGAAATATATTGTTGGATGGTTGACTACAAATATACTATAGTAGATGCATTAATAATCCTTATCGACAAAAATAATACGAGAAATGAGAGAATTTGAGAATGTAAAAATTGTATTACTCAATTGCACAAAATCATTTATAGGAGGACCCTATTTATGGGGTTGTGTATGACTAAATAAGTAAATAATCTATAATAATTATATAACATTGTAATAATTACATAATTATTTAATAATAGAAATGATCATATAATAATGGATATTATTGCAATATGAATAAATTACTATAATCAGAATATATTATTATAATCAAGATTGATATGAAAAGGTCTTATAATTAGGCTAGATATGAAAAAATTCTCAAATCATAATAATATCTTGGACAATTGTACAGAGTATACTAGGGAAACCCATTAACATCCACCTACAAAATTAAATATATGCAATCTTCTCTCTAGATTTGCTTTTAATTTTTAATAAATGTGAGTATCTTATCTTTGGCCTCAGAATTAAAAGCCCTTATATTTTTGGCGCTATAAATAGTCAAATGAGCCTTCCCTAATGCATCCACAAGAAAACTATTTCTCATCATAATTTTGTAACTACAAGCTATAGGCACGCCGAAAGATATGGAGAAATCTTCTTTCAAAATGGCTTTCTTATTTGTCCTCTTGATTGGCTCACTTTGTTATTCTCTCTCTCTCTCTTTAATTTTATTTAGTTAGTTTTATCCCCAATAAACGTTAATTATTTATTTAATTGTAACTAATAAATGAAATTATTAACATGTGTTACAGTGACAGCAGTGCCAAGAGCTGAAGCCAGTCCAGGGATTATACAGTGTACTAGTGATAAGGATTGCTCTAATAAAAGATATTGTGGTCGCGGCATCAGCGTATGCGTTTCAAACGTTTGTATATGCTTGAGAGATGAACAAAAGCAATTTCCTAGTAAAATCAATTACTAGGGATGCTCAAGGTATGATGGTAATAATTGTAAGCCATATAAACCTGGCGACAAGGCGTACGTAGCTGTATGAATAATGGAACTTTATTTATTTTTTGTTAGCTCTTGATTTTTAAGCAAAGTTTTTTATGCCAATTTCTGAATGGAAGAGAGAATGAGTAAGAAATTACATTGTATTTGCTATAACGGAGGCAGAGGTCATTGCAGTATGAAAGCATAAAGATATAAACTTAAAACTAATACTTTCACCTATTTTACAAAAGAGCAATTATATATATCACGAAAATTATATCATAAAACACTCACAATCATAAAAACAATTATTAACTTTTTTCCTCTTTTAGTTTAAAGGTATTTAAAAAATTGATAATTATTTCTATAATTATCAATTTTGAGACATTTGATGATATAATTTTCGTGATATATATCATTACTCTTCTACAAATAACGTGAGAAACAAAGGTCAATATATTAATTTATTAATATATCGTAAATTTTGCGGATTTAGATCAATTTTTAAAAAAGGAAAAAAAAATATGCCTCATGTGCTAATAAATTAACTTGTGCCATGTTTGGATTGAAAATGAGAAGTAAAACAAAGCTGTGAGAAAAAGAATAAAAAGAAAATAATTTTCTATAACTAATTTGGCTAAATTATAAAAAAGGGAAAAGATCTGATTACCAAGACAAAAAAATAAGGGGAAAGATCTATATAAAAATATAATATTTTATAGAATTAATGTGCAAAAATATTTTGAATTTTGCTTAGTTTTACAAATTTAGCCCAATATTTAAAAAGTAACAGTTTAATATGTGTATAATTTCTTGATCAGATGTAGCACATTATCATCTTCATCCAACAGAATCTAATTAACCTGATGACTTCAGAATGTATTGCTTTCTGTAGAGATGAGACTCACGAGACATATGCCCTTAACCTTAGCATAAGTCAGCTGGATTCTATTAGATGAAAATGACGGTGTATAGATATATTACAAAAAAAAATTAACTTTTTAAAGGTCAAACCAGATTTATAAAAACATTTATTAACCTTATTTTATTTGAATGTTATGAGAAAATAGAGAGAAACAAAATTAATGTCAGTAAAATAATACTTGTATTACATATAAATATTAATGCATGCTTTGATGATTGAATAATTGTCAATTTAGTAATACAAATAAAAATCATTTAAACAGTCTTATTTCTTCTCTTTGCTCGCCAAAACTTTCAGATTTTGATCAGTCACTTCCAGGGAAAAACTTTTTGAATTTTTTAAAATTTTATTTATCGTTTATTTTCTCTAAAAGATAAGAAATCACTTTGTTATTACTTTTATTTTTTATCATTTTCTTTCGATCATTTTTCTACAAAAACAAACGAAAATTTTTCGGCCTCATTTCTTGCCACTCCCAATTAATTTATGAAGTGGGCTTGAGACATGAGAATTCAACTGTGGCAGTCCATGATAGCATCTTGCAAGTTTTTATTTGACTAAATATTTAATGGTTACAGGAAAAAACAATTTTTTTTTATAACACTGTTAAAACTTTTAGTGAGAACTCAAGCCGACTAGAGAATAATAGTGTACCCGCGTTAAAAACATTTTTTTTTTGGAGTATACAATTTTTTTTTTTCCTTGTACTCTATCCATTTCTATCTTTTGAAGCCCAAATCCCAAAGAGAAAAGAAAAAAAAGCTAACTTTCAACTTGTGCCTTTTAAATTACAGTATTTTGGATGTTAAATATGTTCTCATTTTTTTTTTTAATTAACTTTTTTTAAAAAATTTTTGGAACCTTTTTTTTGAGATATCTTTTTCCTCTGACTTTCTCCAAATATATATTTTTTCTTTACTCTCATTAATCTCAACAATTTCTCTCTCAACTCTCTGTGCTTACTTTTTCTCTTTTTACGCTCTCCCTTCCTCTCCCCCTCCCCCCTCTCTCTCTCTCTCTCTCCTTTTTTCCTCTTTGCATGCCTCTTTCCGCTCCCTATTCCCACTTCATCTCCTCAATTATCTTCGCCCTTTTTATGACAATGTATATCGAAATGGCAAAAAGAATCAAAGGAAACCAATTAGCTAATAAAAATGGGAAAATTTTGTTGAATTTCATTAAAATAACTTTATGGTAACTATAAAATAATATAAATTAAATAATTACATGTATAAAAAAATAATAAAATATTATAAACCATTGTGTGAGACCCCGTGTTTATATTTTGATGATTAATTTTCAGCCCATTGGCGTGGAACCCGTTACGTCGCGTTGGCCTAAGCAATAAAAGCAATAGGAAAAGTGGGCCAGAACCTACCTCACCGGCACTATAGCGTGCTCGCGTTGCGTAACGCGTGGCATCATCAGATATAATCAAGAATGTTGACCGTCATCGTTATCCTTCGTCATTTTTACTAATCATGTCAATACATCATACTCAAACCAATAAATATAATTATTTATTAACAAAATATAATATTAATATTTTATATAATTTTTTTAAAATTACATATAATGTAAAATTTATATTTTTAAATTTTAATATAACACTCATCTAAATTTTAATTTTATTAATAAATAATTATATTTATTAATTTAAGTACAACAATTTTGTATAACTAGCATGTGTGGCGCAGAAACTTATCTGATTTAGCGAACGGTTTGGTTGAAAATATTAGAAAGTTTTCCCTTACAAACGACAGAGTCACATTACTGAAATCCCTTTTTTGAGTGATTGGCCTTTTTGAGGGATTGGACAAGTGTTTTGTTCCGATCTTTATGTGGTTTTTAATTCTCCCCTTGTTTTATTATTATTATTATTATTTTCCTTTTGTCTAATAAATGAAATCTAAACTATCAGACTTCATTACCTAATATTCCAAATAAAAAAAGAGAATAGTAAATATATACATTTTTTAGGTCTTTTCTTGGTATTCAGTATATCTTATTGAATTTTCAATAAGTCCGGTTCAAACACTAGCGGACCCATATTGAGGCGATTTTCTCAACACCGTTTTCTCATTTATAATACTCAAATATAAAATTTTATTTAAGAGATATCGAATTTCTTACTACTTAAACTAACTGTTGTTGATTACCTTCCCACTATTTTGCAAAATCACGTGAAATCGAAATTCTACCTCATATGTTGACATATCCTAAAAACCGCCAGTGAACAAAACGAAGACGGAGTCCCAAATCAAACATTGCAATAATTTGATCAATACAAAAATCCAATTTCCAAGAGACAGCCATAGGCCTAATAAGTTGACATATTCCAAAAAACCCGTGAACAAAACGAAGACGGAGTCCCAAAATCAAATACTAAAAAACGCAGGTAAACTCAATTGCATAAGATCATGACGTCCATCCAATACTTGTTCGTTGCTTGAATTATACAATGCAGCAAACCCATTTACAAATTGTTCTTTTGTCAACTAAATGCAAAAAAGAAAAACAAAACCAAACCAAAATGGGCCAAATTTCAAAAACTTCCTAATATTTTGTCACATTTTTAGCCTATCTCAAAGTCTAGGAGAGAGAGAGAGAGAAAAAGAGAGAGATTGGTACACATAAAATATTTTATATAACGCAATAATGTTTTATATTAATATAAAAAAAATTTAAATAAAATCTTTTATAGTATATAAATATTATGCATATAATATAAATTATTTTTTATATAACAAAACTATTTTTGCGATCCTTTATATTCACGAAATTTTGTGACAATCTAACCGCTTTGATAAATATAATATGTCTACAATTGTAAATATATCAAGAATCATTTAGTATAAATCGTCATAAATGGTCGCCCTCACACCTACAAAAATTAAAAAAAATAAACAATTAATCTTCACACAAAACTAAACTTTCCAGCTGGCTTTTCTGAACCCCCAGCCAAGGAGGGCGCCACTAACGGTCCCAACATCCCCATTAGCCAGCTGGACTCCAATCATCACAACACTTGGTGCACGATAAACTAAGCCAACGTCAAAAAAAAGACTACGGTACGCACTGTCGGTCCGCGCAGGATAGCAAAAAATTCATTATTTACTAACATACGCCTCGCCGTCGGAAGCCAAATGCTCAACGGATAGATTTTATACAGAAACAACATAGCAAGCAAATGCGGATGCGAACGAGACTTTGAATTTGTAAAACGTAGGGAAAAATATATATCAAAAATATAGCAAACGTGAATTGCACGTGCAAACGGAGGCCGCACGGAGAGAATTACAGAATTGGATTAGAGAGAGAAAGAAAGAACCGGAAAATGCGGCTCAGAAACCGGCAGATTTCCGGTGAGACCGGGATTTCCGGCTCGACGGTTTGTCGGCGATTTCTTGCAAGTTCCTGAAGCTTCTAATCGCCACAACATCGCCTCTCCGGGGCTCAGTCAATTGGTCCACCTCGCTCACCACCGTCGAATCTACAAGGAACCAAAAACTAAAAAATTTAAACATAATCGTAATATCAACATAGAAGAACTTGTTTTAATCAATCTGCATTATACCTATGTGCTTTAACGGCCGCTTGAATCCTTTGAACTGAGCCAAATCTGCAACGAAAATTTACAGAGTATTTGAGTTTTTTTTTTTTTATATTTTGGTAAAAAAATGGAGATGGAAGCTAAGTAAATCGAGGCCGTTGATTTTGATTTTTGACGCACCAGATTGGGAGGGAGTGTGGGAGACGAGGTAGAGTACAAGGAAGCAGAAAAGAGTGAGAAGCGGAATAAGGTGGACCAGTTTCTCTGGTTTCGGAGGCGACGAGGAGGAGGAGGTCGGTGATAGTGACAATGACGCCGACGTCAGTGAGAGCCGGCGAGATTTTGCTGCTTTGTCATCTTCCGCCGCCTCGACGGCGTCGTCTTTGCTGCCGCCGACGTGGTGGCCGTGGAGCTTGGACACCGGTGAGCCGAGAGACTGCCTTTGCATTGTGTTAATAGGAGGAAGAAAAAAAAAAAAAACAAAAAAACCCAAGAGAGAGAGTAACAGAGGCTTGCTAGTGATGAAGTATCACATTTTGGGGGTAGCTACCTGCCTAGTCAGGGTTTTAAATAAGAGTGGGGTCCGCTTTCCCCTGTAGAATAGAATTCTTTTTGTTTCCTTGCTCGTTAATCTTCTCGTAATATTTAAGTTGTATAATTGTATTGTTTTCGTTTGCTTCCTCGTTAATCTTTTGGGAATCGTCTTTTTTTTTTTTTTTTTTGGCATGGGAAAACTGTTTGAATTAAGGTTGTCAGAATCGGACCGGTTATCGAATCGAAAATATTAGTGGATTAAGATTCAATCGGTTGAACCAGTCGAACCGGTATTTAATAATATATATGTGTATAAAAGTAATTATAAAAATAATATTTATAGATAGTGATTAAATATTAATTTTTTTAATTTTAAGGATGAAATTAAAATTTTTAATAAATTTAGGACTAAATTAAACTTTTAAATTAAAATTAATACTTAAATTATAATTTAAATAACATTTGGGGTCAATTTGTAATTTATAAATTTTTTAATTTTATTGGACCGGTCCAACAGGTCCGATTTTCACCGGTTTTTATCGATTTTGACCGGTTCTTGACCGATTTTTTCCGGTTTTGACCGGTCCGAGTCATCCTTCGAAATTTACCTAAACCGGCCCGGACCATCGGCCAGTCCCCGGTTCAACTGGTCCGACCGGCCGGTCCGGTCCGGTTTTGATAACAGTGGTTTGAATTATTTTGTCTGAATTTTATTTGAATTACAATAATTATTTAATTTTTTAAGATAATTTTTTTTATAATAAAAAGAAAATAAATTATATTTATTTTTTTATTATAAAAAATATAATTATACTTATAAAAAATTAAAAATTTACTGTAATTCGGACATCCTTTAGACAAAAAAACTCTTGAACAATCTACTGTTTTCATTTTTTTTTCTCCCTCTTTCTTTCTTTCTTTCCTGATAACTTAGGCAGATAGCTTCACTAGAAGTAGGAGTGATTATCAGTTCGGTTCAATTCTGAAACCAAGATTTAGACCAACTGTTAATTGGAATTGTGCAAACCGGTTCATTGGTTCGATCTCTCTCTCTCTGTTTTTTTTTTTTTTTTCAAACCGTATAATCGACAATTCGATTGGCAGTTCAAAACCCAAGTCTCAATTGTTGCTGATGAGCACAGTAAAGGATAAAATCTTTGATAAAATGCGCTTGAGTTTATCACCAGAATCATTGTAGCACTTACGTCTCTTAATAATTGGCCAAAGGCAATGCTAAGAATGTAAGAAAATGATCATAAACATTTCAATAAAGATTTGTACAATTTTGCAAGAAAAAAATCCATGATCACCAAAGCAGACCATCTAATCGGAAGCAACTAATATTACACATTAAAAGTAAAAATGAGATAAATAGTAAGTTAAAATTATAAAGGTAATAAATTAGGTGACGTTTAATTGTTCTAAATCTCGAGGAGAATGCCAAGTCAACCTAATTAATATTTAGTTAAGTCTAGATCGTTTAATTATTCAAATTTTACTCTTTAATTTGATTGAAATTCAATTTTTACAATTTTAAATTATTTTTTTAACAAAAGAAGTTATCACTAAATTAAACCTGTCTAAATTAAATCAAATTGAATCGAAACTAAAGATTAATCAGAATTGAAGTTAAAATCTAAATTGAAATTGTCAGTCCATTAGAATCAGAATCAAAATTACCAATTAACTAGAGCTTGGCCGAACCTTCTAAAGGGTGGTTCGTTTAAGGTATAAAATATCTTAGAATCAGAATAGGCAATTTATAATCATAACTGAATGAAAATTAAATTGCTATAAGATTTAATTAAACAGATACAATGATATAAATTTAAGGAATCTAAAATAAAAATGTTAATTAACGTTAAATTATATTATCATACTATAACTTAACGGAATTAATCTTTATTTGATAATTTATTTTTTTTTTTTTTATGATCCAAGATATAAAAAAATGTCCAAAACTTACCATTTAAAATTATCATATGCGGATTATAAGAAAAAAGAGAAAAAAAAAAAAAAAAAAAGGGAAAAGAAGAAGAAGAAGAAGAGGAGCAGCGGATTCACGGGTTACAACTACAAGCAAGCAAAGAAATTTTCGTGTGGGGTAGGCGCGTCCCTACCTCATCTGTTTTGTACAGATTAATTATTAAAAAAGTTACAAGGTGGGGACTGCTGTGCACCTCAGGGGGTGCTCTCACCAGGCTTTTTTTCTTTTGTTCGGGATCCGTTACACAGCTAAATGTTTGTGACCAATCAACATTTAATATGAATTATAAAAAATAATAATATTTTTTATATAATTTTTTATTATTATAATTATATAAAATATAAATTTTATTTCACAAATTAAATATCATTTAATTACTGTTTAGCTACCAACATTGAGTCACTTATCTTTTTTATTTTCTTTTAATATAAAAAAATCCATTTATTTTTTTTATTATTGTGCTTCCATATTCTGCAGGTGACAATAATCGACTTTTGTCAGGTGCGACCTCAAAGTTGAGCTTGTTTCGAAGTTAACAAGAATTAATGGGAATCAATGGTTACCCGAGGTGACTCTTAATTTGTTTATTTTAGGGTCAAAAATTTATCTCTACATCTTGATTTTTTTTTTTATAAATTTGATCTACTTTTTGAATTTTACTTCAAAGTATGCACAAAAGAAAAAAAAAAGTACCCAGAAAATTAAAAAAGGAAAAGAAGTTTACTTTCAGCGGTGGATTCGTGGGGTCTTAATTAAGCTTAAGTCTCGTAGCTTTATCCCTCTACTATTAATAAAGTTGCTATTTGTTATTGGTGGAACATGATGACAAATTATGCACTTCTCTTTAGCTCAACAAATTCGATATCATTTTAAATGATGCATGATATTGAGTTTGGTAAGGGTGTAAAACTTAGGTCACACCTGAGTCCCTTTCAAAAATCTTAAATTTAAGAGTTTTGAGGCTTTCTTCTGAAGTCAAAAACACGTTTTACATTAGATTATGATTGGTTAAAAAAAGAGTTTGATTATATAAATACACAAGAAGGAATATATAGAAAATACGTAATCTATCTAACGATATTTAATAATTTATTTAATTTTTATTTTTAATCCAACGGTTTAAATTACTGTGTGTCAATCATATGACATAATATGCGTTGCCAAAAAAATTTTTTTTTTTACAACAAAAAGATACATCACATGTATGTCCTATATCAAATCTATAAGTTGAGGTTGTAGTATCCTCGTTTAAAAGTCTCATTCAATTCAATTTATAAAAAGAGACACATTATTTGAGTATTATTAGGTTCAAGTATGACTTCTCCAAATTAATTACGATGATTGTAGAGTCTGAAACTATTGACACGCAGTCAAAGATCAAACCAGACAATTCAAAAATCAAAACTCTCAAATGCTACCATTAGGACTCGAACCCCAATCATGAGTGAGAAAATATATTGAATTATCATTATACTATTATTTCATATGGTGCCAAAATACTTTTTTATTCAAGAATTTTTGAGCAAATAAATAAAACCTCATTATTAATGGGATAGTTGACTTTATTTAATCCCCAAAAGCCCATAAGGGAAACTTAGTTGACTTAATTAATAGTCATTCAGATCCCAAATTTCTAGAGACCATACCCCCATCTCAATGTAATTGAGAATTGAGGTTTATGCTATGCTTTATACAAGTAAGACACCATCATTTTAGTTGCCATTTGCACCTTACTGAAGCCCAACATCACACTATAAGCAGTTAATCACTATGTTAGTTTCCAAATCATTGTTTAAAGTGCTAGTCATGATTAATAAAATTTCATCTAAAACTTTAAGATTGTTATTTTTAGTTCACTGAAAATTATACAGTCAAAAAATTATTACAGATAATTGCATGTTACCAACTCACCGTTGGGGAGCTTATTATGAGTGTTTTTTTTTTTGGGTACATTAGCTAGTTCAGAAGCACTTCGTAGCCATTTAGCATGTTGTTCAACATTTACATGTTTAACATCTTAAACACTTCCATTAAATTCCTAAATTTAAACAAAACAGCTCAAAACACTCTCAGAAATGAATGAATTTATTGTCAGGGAAATTAATTCACTTGGCAGCTTAACTTCTTACTTTTACGCATGCCAAAGTTTTATAATTTCAGTGTAATTATGGCTATTGAATTAGAATGAACTAATAATTACTAACTAATAGTCAATAATACCAAAATTTCCATCTCTAATGTTATACAAGTTGCACAAAACCAAAACCTAGTTTTATTTTCTATTTTCTGAATATTATACATCACAACATCAAGAACTACATTGTCGCAGTCATAAGTCTCGACTTTGGATGGCCTTTAGTTAAAAATTCTTTTCCATTAACTTCAATTTGGATGCGGGGCTTTATTATTTACACCAAATTTTGGCGAATTTGATTCCTGTAAGTTAAAAAGATAGTTCTTGATAAATTTTTTCTTCATTTCAAATTTTTAAACAGATGTTCCGCAAATGTAGATGTAAGAGACCTGCTTATGTTAAAGGACAGATTCCCCAGTTAGACTACATGTGTGATGGGCTGTTCTATCCAACAAAATCGAGAACCAGTTATAAAATAGATCAAGAATAACAACAAAATTTTTAATCTCATATTTGATTCCTATAGCTACATAGATGTTTTCCTATCCTTCTGTCAAACACAATACAATTACCTTTTTCCTAAATTTCACCTTCCTTCTCAAAATTGGATCTTAAAACTTTTTAAATGGAAATCTAAATTTTAATCACATAAGTGTTTCCTTAAAAATACTAATTTAGAATATTAAAGTATACTCAGTTAGCATTAACATAAAAGCACCATTACATGATCAAACTTAAGAAGTATTCAAACTATGTTTAAATGCAATAATAAGTGTATTTTGTGTAACAGTAATGAAAAAATGTGAATTATAAAAAATAGTGATATTTTTTATTTCATTTTTTATCATTACAGCTACATAAAAATCACATATTATTTCATTTAGACATTGTCTGAATATTTTTTAAATTTGGCCATAGACATTTTTCCTTAACCTGATTCCTAACTTATAAGTTATAATGGTGCACACTTGAACATAATCCAAATCAAGAGTTGGCTTTGACCACTTAAATGAATAATTTAATAGCAATTCGACGTATTTTTTTATTTGTGATTCGAATTTAAGTTTGAGTTCGAGTTTTAGTGACTGTACTCAGAGGCAATGCCCTCTTTTGAATGTCAATTTATACTATGCTAGCGCAGCTAGTTTTAGATTCGATAAATATCGTAATCAGTTTGAAGGAACTTTTGTTTGGTTCCATCAGTACTTTAGACAATAGGTTTCTTCTTACGGGTTAAATTAAATGAGGTAAATATACGAAAATTATTTCAATTTTAGTTTAAAATTTAATAATTTGTATATCTACGATAATTTTTTTTTAATGTTAACAAAAAAAACAAAGTTGCCTCTGATAAAAACAAAAAAAATCAAAGGTTGCCTCCAATAATGTTCAAAAGATTTGAGTGAAGCCAGCCAGCCCATTTTAATTCAAAACGGATCATCATCGGGTCTCAAAGACTCATCCAACAAAAGGACCAGACAAATAACCGTCTAAACACGAAACCAACGGCGGCCATTGGGTGGGCGCCCACAGGTCGGTGACGCAAGCTCTTACATATACCCAATCCAGGCCACCGAGAAAGCAACAACGTACGAACGAAAAAGGGCTTTTACGAAAAAAATTTTATCGGCTTTTAAAATATTATTCAAACTCATTTAAATTAATCAGTGTAATAAATTAGATATTAAATAATCTAAAAAAAAAAAAAACTTTTACTTGGTCCTGGCTCGAGGCCCTGACCGCCCGGAGAGCGAAATGGTGGCTCATTTTTATTCTGACGTGGATGATGGGCAACATTATATTCTCATTTTTTTGGTGATGCATAGTTTGTTTTGGCTCCATTGTATTCTAGTAAAGGCGCAGGGTTTTTTTTTTTTATTTAAAAAAATTGATAAATATTTTATCAAATTACTTTATGTTAATGCGTTGACCCAGTTGCTAACTTGCTTTAAATACATGGGTTTAACTATTAGACATATAATATAGATATAAAATAATTATAAGTATGAAAAATTAATAAGATTTTTTAAATTAAAATGTAAACCTACTTAATGTTATTATAAACATATTTAATATTATTTTAAACATATTTAATTTTATCATAAACCTTATTTTTTTAAAAATAAATTCATACATATAATTACTCTATAATCATTTTCTATATCTTTATAATTTTTTTCTAAATTCTTTGCCACTAATTTTTCAAAAGAAGATGAAAAAAAAACACTATTACATTTCTAAAGAAAAAGGGGCCTTAAAAAAAGTTCAAATGCAATCGATTGGATTTATTGTGTAACTGTTTTAAATTACAAATGTAATTAAGTATAAAAAAAAAATTATTTTTTCTTCTTATATTTTATTACATTTACAATTTAATCAGTTACATATTGAATTTAATAAATTATATTTAGATATTTTTTCGTACCTCATTTCTGCTGAAACTCTAATTATTTCCTAAAAAAACAAAACAAATAAAAAATTGCCAACATTTCTTGTCCCAAACGAAAGGCACGGCAAATCCAACCCCCTTCACGATAAAAGCGAAGATCAAACCAAAAGTAACAGGGAAAGGGAGAGAGAGAGAGAGACGCATGCATGCAGCGGCCAGACAATAAGTCGAACACCTGGTAGGCACACTGAGAGAAGAAGGAGGAGTGTAAAGCGAAAGACGGAGGAAGGGAGGGATGGTGGTATGGGAGATCACGGTGGCGACGGCGTATTTCTTGGGACTGAAGCGGACTTACAGGCTCGCTTCAAAGCTACAACGTAGAATCGTTGGCCCCAACCACCCCAAGATCCGCCAGTTTCTTCACAGGTATGCAGAACTTTGCCCCTTTTGAATCTACATAGGCATAAGATGTATATGGCTATAGAACCAATTGCAAAAGGGTGCCATCAAGTTGTTAGAATAGGCAAGAAGTACCCAAAAAAAAACTTCTCAAAGTAAACAGCTTCATTATTGAAATGCCAATAAAATAACAAATATTATTACATAATGGCCTCGTATATTAAGAATATTAAGGGGCGGATGTATTCACGTTTTAACATACAATATCAAATTAGAATTTAGATTGTTTGCTTGTCCCCACTAAAAAATTGCATTTGCCTCCACTAGTATGAAAATTTAGACAAAAAAAATTAAATTTTTTTGTTATATTACTTATACGAATTCAATTCTTATAAACATGAAACTTGCGTGTGACTATATTTTGCCCCTTCTGGAAGAAGTTTCTAAATCCGCCGCTGCGTATATCAGGAAGTTTTGGTTATCGTTAAGTGATATCACATTAAGGTGATTTGGAAAATGTCCTTCAGTTTTAAGATTTTGCGCTTGAAAATCTTCGTGCTGTAATGCCATTGCATCTTCAACACAGTTCTTTTATATTGCATTTTGATAGTTTACGAAACATTAGCAAGATTAAGGCTCGGATAAGATCTTTAAATACATATGGTGATTCGTTCATAAAACTCACTGTTGCATCTTCAACACGTTTTTTAAACTTCATTTGATGGTTTATGAACCATTGGCAAGATGTAAGACCTAGACTAATTTTCCATCTCTGCAGTGATCCGCGCACCTGATCACATCTCTTAGTGTTTCCATGTTTGTTAGGTTTCTAACAATTTACATCCATGGTCTGGCCGTGTAACTCAGTTTCTCTGCTCACCTTGTTTTGAGGATGGTTTCCCCCTTGAGCCCAGGGATTACAAGTGACTCCATTTTTTCGTCGCCTTCATGACATAAGGGAAAATTCAGAGCCAAATAGGCAATGGCATGGTCGATTCCTTGCCATTTCCACCTCCGTCCTTCCCTCCCTCCCGCGACCCAGAGGCCTTAGGGATGATAATGTTTTGACATTTGGTGTATTTTTTAATGGAATTATTTAGTTCATGGGGGTGTGCAATAGGGTTTCATTTATTATGGTTGTTTGGGAGTTACTTTGTATAGACCTTATGCAGTGGCAGTCGTCTCACTATCTTTGAACTGTGATTTGCACTCATAACTTTCCATTTCAAAGGATGTCAAAAGTGAAAAGGGGTTTTATTGGAAGCAGACCGTTTTCTTGATCTACATTCTTATAAGATCGTGTTTGTGTTTAAGTAAACATACATGCTTAAGGATATTGAGTTTAATAGATGATCCATTTTTGGGCCTCATACAATTGCTTGAGCTCTTAGAATGAATAGTTTCTTGACATGGTATAGAACATTCATGACCAAGAGATCATGACTCCAATAGGGTTTCATGGGGTATGCAATAGTGTTTCATTTATTATGGTTGTTTAGGAGTTACTTTGTATGGACCTTATGCTGTGGTAGTCGTCTCACTATCTTTGAACTGTGATTTGCACTCATAACTTTCCATTTCAAGGGATGTCAAAAATGAGAAAGGGTTTTATTGGAAGCAGACCCTTTTCTTGATCTACATTCTTACAAGGTCGTGTTTGTTTTTAAGTAAACATACATGCTTAAGGATATTGAGTTTAATATACGATCCATTTTTGGGCCTCACACAATTGCTTGAGCTCTTAGCATGAATAGTTTCTTGACATGGTATAGAACCTTCATGACCAAGAGATCATGAGTCCAAATCACACCGCCTCCATTCTTTGAACTAATTCACCTTCATTCTTTTAACTAGTAGTGAATTACTAAAGATAACATGAGTTGTTCACGCTTGAAGCCCAATTGATCTTTCACGTGAGGGGGAACTGTGATTAGCACTCATGACTTTCTATTTCCGCAACTTGAACTGATGACCTCTAGATTACAATGATGTAATGTTATTGCTACACCAAAGATTGCCTTTCGCTAAATGCATTGATACTTAACTTAAAAATACTACTGTAATGGTGTTTTTGGTAGTTTTCACTTTATATTACTGTATAAGATTTAGATTGGCATCTAATATCATGACACACAATTACTTGGGCCTTCTGGCTGTCTCAGAAGAATATGACATTTAGATTACTACACAAGATTTATATTGGGATCTAATATTATGGCACACAATTGCACGGTCTTCTGGCTGTTTGAGAAGATCTGATTTGCATTAACTTCCTTTTGCTTTCCCAAAGCTGTGGGGGGTCTCTTTCACTGTGATACTATTACCAAGAGAATACTGAATATTCCTGCATTCTTGCTTGTTGGTACGACTTGCTATTGTTTGCCGCAATTTTTGCACAATTAGTACTGGTATTGCTTGCATAAGATATTTTTTGCATTTTGTTGTGCATTAGATCTGCACACCTGAACACATCGCTAAGTTCTTCCAGTGTGTTAGGTTTCTAACATTTTTCGTCAGTGGTCTGGCCGTGTAACTCGGTTCCTCTGCTCACTTTGTTTTGAGAATGGTTTTCCCCTTGAGGGCAGTGATTAGAAGTGACTCCATTCTTTTCATCGACTTGACATCAGGGAAACTTTGGAGCCAAAGAGGCAATGGCATGGTCGATTCCTCGCCATTTCCCTCTGTCCCTCCTTCCCTCCCTCCCGTGACTAGGAGCCCTTAGGGATGATAGTGTTTTGACATTTGTTTTATTTTTTAATGGAATTATTTAGTTCATTGGGGTATGCAAAAGCAGGTCATTTATTGTGATTGAAGCCCAGGTGATCTTTCACGTGAGGGGGAACTATGAGCACTGATAACTTTATATTTCTGCAACTTGAACTTATGACCTGTTATCTAATTACGATCTCTAGATTACTAGATTACAATAATATAAAGTATTTGCTACACCAAGGATTGCCCTTCGCTAAGTGCCTTGATACTTTAATGTCAAATTCCTACTCTGTGATAGTGTTTTCAGTAGTATTTTCTTTATATTATTATATAAGATTTATATTGGCATCTAATATCATGGCACATGATTACTTGGTCTCCTGGCTGTCTCAGAAAAATATGGTTTTCATCGACTTACTTCCTTCTGCTTGTCCAAATCACTTCTGTGATGGTACTTCGGTAGTCTTCCATTTATATTACTCTACAAGATTCAGTTTGGCATCTAATATTATGGCACACAATTACTCAGTCTTCTGGCTCTTTGAGAAATGATTTGCATTAACTTCCTTTTGCTTGCCCAAAGCAGTGGGGTGTCTCTTTCACTGTAGTCTGATGAGCATGATAGTATTGAATATTCCTTCGCTCTTGCTTGTTGATGTGACATGCTTTTGGTTGCAACAATTTTTGCATGATTAGTCCTCGTATTGCTTGCATAAGATGCTTGTAATATCTCATTGTGCAGCAGATTCAAACATTTGTCATTTGTATAATCAGAATTTAATGGAAGTTCTTCTTTATAGACGAACACGGGCTGCCTTTAACGTTGCACTCCAGGTTCACCAGAATATACAACAGAGAGACATAAAAGTTGGCCGGAACCTTGGTAACTGGATTTCTCGATGGCTGGACCGCATGAAAACCTCTGCTCAGATCCGCGCTTCACCCACAAATGATGCGAGCTCCAAGATAAACCTGACAAAGCAGGTAAGCAACTTGTCCCACTGGAAAACTCCTGGGACCATCCAGATGCCCAGAAACAGGGAATCTGACCGGCGCCTATTTACCTCGATGAGGAGTATATGGCCCAAGTCCTTTCCTGCCATTGCAATGATGCGACCGCCAAGACCTGTTGGATCTGATATCCAGTACAGGCACTTGAGCAGATGGGCCCATGGAATGTTGAGACCTGACTACAGAACTGGGACAGCAAGCGGCTTTGATGGAGTTATTCGGAAGGACATAATGCAGTTTCTGCTGCATCAGTGATCGTGGCCGATGGCTTTTACTTTGTTGTTCGTGTTGTGACTGTTTGATCCTGAGACAAACTTAGTGAAGGCATGACTTTGCAACTCGGCTCTGTTGCCAAAATAGAGCTGAAACTTTTTGCCTCCTGCTCCAAATAATACTTCTTCCTTTCTGAATTTTGTCCTTTATTTGGAGACTTTTCTTCAAATCATAGGCGGTCAAATTTATTACTAATAAAATGTGTTATTGAATGTTTTACAAAGTTTCAGTTGGCTACATCTTAGCATCAAAACTCATATCAGCTGTTCAGTTGTGATTGTGGATAGCCACTGACCAGTCCCCCCCCAACCCAACAACATTCTCTTTGTGACGATGCCATCTCTATAAATCTGTAATGCAAAATACTGTTGTCAGGCTGCATCGTCAACTCTGTATAATCTTACCGCAGGAAAAAAGTCCCATTCCATGTCTTCAACAGCTTTTTAATTAGAAAGTTTGGTTAATAAACCTTTTTTTCCCCGCCTTTTCTTACTCTTTACGTGGGTTAATCTTTTTGTTTGTCCTTCTTGATAGTACAACTCAATGGTTCATTAACGAACTTTTTTTTTCCCCTCCAATTTGAGCTCTTTCAAAACCTCTGATAAATATTCCTTTATATGCAATAAATTATTAATATAATTTTTTAATCTCTTAAACTATTTTATCTTAGTTTTTGTGTACTACTCTTCATATATGAAGAGCATTGAATAAAATGTTCTATATATATATATATATATATATATATATATATGTATGTATGTATGTATGTATGTATGCATGTATACAAAAAGAAAAAATTCTCTCTATCTTCTTGGGTAGGCTTGATGCTAGCAGGTACAAGTTTACAACTCAAAGTATAATTTTGACTGGTTTAAAATCGGAGGTTTGTATCGTTCTAAATTTTTATATTGTAGTCCTATACTTTTTCGCTTTGTTATTTAGTGCTATAACTTTATTTTTTATTTTAGTTGAGACTTTTTTCAAATGAAATTTATTTATTCCGCTAACATTCATAGTCGACCAAATGAATATACAAAAAAAAAAAATCGTTTTGTACATTTTGGTCATTCATCTTTGCATAGCATTTTTTTTTTTTTTTTGGTTTATTAGAGAGCTGATGTTTAAGGGAAGGGAATGAGAGGTGTGTGATTCATAGTTGTTTAATATTGTCTTTTATATTTTTATGGTTATATCGAACAAATATGCAAAGATTTAGAAACAAAATGAACAAGTCAATTCAGGAAGTTTTCGCTGTTTTTTTTTTCTTCTTTTTTCTATGTATTCCGTTTGAGTTACGGTTTTCCAAAGTTGATCGATATCCTTTAAAAATAAAAAAATGAACGGGGGTAAAATGGAAACGCAAGGTGTAGGAATAAAATAATAAAATGAGAAGGTGCATGATTTCATTTGTTTGGTACAGATTTTAAGGCGAAATATTGACTTACAGAAAATAATAATGTAATTCTACGGTGGGAGACATGGCGGACTTCTAATGAGTGGCTCCAGCGCGATAGTGTGGGACCCATATTTATTTATTTTTGGTCGTCGCGTTTTACCTTAATTGAGTTACAGAACCTGTAAGCCTCTTATTAATGTAAGCCTCTTATTAATGATGTATTTGAATTGTGTGAAAAGTAAAAAAAATAAAATATTGAGAGAAAATAGAGTTAATTAGATAAATAGAGAAAGTTGTATAAAAAAAATATCAGAAAGAAAATAAATAATAATTTATTAAAAAAAATTATAAGAAAAATAAGTTGTTTGAACGAAGGAGAAAGTTGAGAGAAAGAAAATAATTAGAAAGAAATAATAAATAATAATTTGTGATAAAAAAATTGTAAAAAAAATAAGTTATTTAAGTAAAAAAATTGTGAAAAAAAAAATATGAAAAAAATAATAAAATAATAATTATATATATTTTTTTCTCCTTAGTTTTCTTCAGCAAACCAAACACGACCTAAGAGAGAAGGGATTTGAAACCCCACGACAGACTCGATCCTTGACACATTTTTTTATCTTTTCGACAGCCCCTCGTAGGGTTTAGGACTTGATGAACTTTCCTTGCCAATCCATCAACTTTCTTTAAGAATCTTTAATGTAAATAGGGACTATCCTTATTTTCGCCAACAAAATTTAATTCAAACTCAAGTTTGTTAATTTATTTATAAACAAAAAAAAATTTCATATTATAAAAAATGTTAAATTGGTATTTTTTTTCCAAAATATAAAAAAGTTAATTTTATAAAAACAATAAATATCTGAATGAGTTTGATAACAATACTACGATTATGTAAAAATTATTTTGTAATTGATAAAAAATCTTTTTGGGTCCAAAGGAATTCATGAAAATTTTTGGTCCTTATAATTGTACATCAACTTGACATAAAGACCGAACCAACAGTCACAGACTGGCAAACGTGTGGTGGGCGGTGCAGAATACAAGATAATTGATGTTGGTGGCATGGTGGAAGAAGGCAAATATATTAATTTCACCTATTATTTTTTATTTTTATAAAAATTTTGTTCACAATATTTTTATATTTTAAATTCTATCTTTCAAGTTTCTGCCGTTAATATTTTTCGCTTTCCTCCGTTAATTTGTCATTAAATTTGATATTTAGTAGTCTAATTATCGTCACGTTATCTAATTTAAATATAACATATTAATATAAAATAATAATTTGATATTTAATAAAGTGATAATCCGTCATACTTTATCTTTTTCTGGTTAATCCTGTTCAGACATTTACTTATTATAATATATATAGATAATAGGCTCTTTATTTTTATTTTTGATTTTAACTTTATAAAATCATAAATAACATTTTCTTTTAATTTTTTAAAAGTCACAATATTTAAAAAAAAATTTTAAAAAAATTATTAGACTATACACTAACATGTCATTCAAATTAGATAACGTGATAATAATTAGACTGTTAAATATTAAATGTTAAGTGTAACGGTAAACTAACGCGAAGAACAAATAAAATTGACAGTAAAAATATTAAAGGCATAATTTAAAATAAAAAAATATTTTAGACAAAATTTTCAAAAAAACTAAAGATAGTGAATGAAATCTATATATTTGCCTTGGAAGAACGCATATGCAGAACAGAGCGTTAGTTCAGAAACTTAATTGGCGGTGAGAGCCCACGCATCGTCGAAGGCATGCCCTTTCGTTGAGTTTTGTGGATTTGGAGTCTAACCTAAAAAAAATTCAACAAGGAAAATAAAAAAATGATAGATTTTTCCGTTTCGGAAATGCAAAATCATTGAAAAATAATTGAGCTTGAAGAAATTTTTATTAACACGTAGAGATATAAATAAATTATTTTTGGTATATCAGTCAATTTTGTCAACAACCGATCACTTTTTTTTTCTCTTTGTTTTTTTTCTCATATCAATATAAAATTTACATATAATTCTTTTGAGTGATACATTGTGTCGTGAGCTACACTATTAAAATAGTTCTCCATATTTTTATAAATCTTAAACTTTATTCTCAAGATTAAAACATAGACATCGAAAACAAAATTCTAAAATTAAGTTATTACCAGTTGGTATACATATCAATACATAGTGCACAATCCCCTTGCTCCATAGGATTGCAAAATGTATTGTCTGCTTTGTGGGAGTTGCACGAAGTTGGTTGGTCTTAAGTAGACGAGATTCTATTCCAACAGGTTAACAGAATACAAGGCCGAGCGCAAGTTGCTAGGTCAGAGTATCAGAGCAAAAGCTCAAGCCCAGGAGTTACAAGAAAAGAGTGCAAAAGATTTTGCTCAAAATGTATTCCTCTACATATGTACATTTTTTGATTATTTTGTTCCATTATTAACTAAGTTTGGAGTGAGATCTACCAATTTAATATCTTAATTAAAGATTTCCATTTCAACCCAGGTCGTCATCTTCTTCTCTAAACCCCATCTACCTGAAAATGGTCGCTCTTGTAAATTGAAGCATTGGTACGTCTACATTAAACATATTCAAATCAATGCAAATGTCACTATTTTAATTTATCTCTAATGGGTGCTACGCTTACTTTGCTACACCTATGTCCAGCATTTTCTTTTTTTAATTTTTATTTTTAGGCATCGGTCGAATTCTAAACCTAGAATTGGGGTTGAAAGGCCAGCAACTTAGAAATTTTTTGATCCGCACAATGAATTATGAGCAACATAATTCCGGCCTCTCACCTGGTACTGTAAATAAATATTAAAGTCCTACAACAGGTTGCTTAAGACACAAGATACCTATTGGAGGCAGCAAATCCATCAAACCGCAACAAATTGTTCAATGGATCAAATCTCTGTTCTTCGCGGTAAGCAATGAGATTTGAATTTAGAAACAGAATATGTGTATGCAAAGTTGATATGCACGTCAATTGATTTAGTCTGTAACTACAAGTATCACTTGGTCTATTGCTATCCAAAGGACTTGGTTCACCTAATAAAATCTCGCTAACAATCATGCCTATTCGTTTCATCCTCCTCTTTGATCATCGATCCCATAATCTTTTGTGGATAGATGATTCATTGAAAAGCAATCCCTGACATGGCCATAATTAATGGACATGTTAGCCTCATCTTGTAGCACAGAATAGGTTTCACTTGTGCTATATATTGAATGTAGAGAATGTATCTTATGGATGTTCTTTTGCATTGATTTCAAATTTTTGTGTCTTTTCCTAGGACACTACAAACGTAGTAATCCTAAGACCAATTCTTCACCATTTAAACATTTTCGTTTACTACAAGATAAAACAGGGAAAAGAAAAAAAAAACTATGTATGTTCCTTTACGGATGGTCATTGCAGAATGTACCTGGCTACTGATTTAGAAGAGGACTTCCTTCTCTAGCAAGAACAAAGAGGCCCCCATCCCCTCTTGAGATGCGGAGATCCTCATCGAGGTAGGTGATAAGAAGCCAAGACGATGACCGATTCCCTGGAATGGGAACCTTGAGTGGTGACTGGCCAGATATGGTCCTTGAAATATTTGCCACTGCCTCCTGCAGCGGATTGAGAGCTTGTTGGACAGGTGACAAACTGATGTTCTGCCCAAAGAGGTTGACATTTTCTGGAAGTTCAATGCTGGACTTTATCTCTGGAGGTTGAAGGATGCCTTCCTTGAATTCAACCTGAAAATATTGAATGCAAAGCAGCAAAGTTTTAGAACTCATCCTTCGATAATGGAGATAAATAAATCAATTGATTCCTGGTAATATTACTTTTATATACTTGTCTGTGCAAAGCCTTCTTAAAATACATTTGTTGAGGCCTTATTTACAAGATTTCTCTCAAACCACAGGACTCAAAAGCTGACAGGTCACTCAAAATGAAATTGTTCAATTCCCTTTCATTCATTTTTTCATACGAAGACCCCAATTTCCACATTTTAAAGGATACCTGTATTCTTGAAGGACTTCGGACCTCAAATGTTGCAGATGCACTGAAAGATGAAGTGGCAAAAGGACTTGACAATGTGACGGCATTCACAATGGAGGCATTGCTGATATCAATTGCTTGGGTTATCTTTTCTACTTTCAACAATGGTAGCGTGCCCACTGCCAGAAGTGGCAACAGCTCAGAAAATGCAGTATACCTGTCAACAAAAAATCCAAATAAATGAACCAAATCATTATGAGGCACAATTATGAAGTCAACAAAAAAAAAAAAAAAACATGATTCATCTTTTTTCCATCAAACAGGATGCTCCTCTTATCAAAATGCAATTATACACAAGTTCCTAATAATACTGTCTGAAAGTAAACAGTTGCTTTGGATACCAATCCAAATGCTTCCATGTCAGCAGTAGTAAAAAGAAACATACAAACTGCAACATGGAGATTTTCCAGACAACAGAACCATACTTCTTTTACCAAATTTGAAAATAATCACACGATCCACTTAAGTTTCCACCCTTTGTTTGAAGTACACAAAGAAAAGGGATCACTACATATAATATTAGCTAATTGTTAAACATGATATTATTGGTAAAAACAATAATGGAAACTATCAACTACGAGGAGAACGGAGAGATGCCAAGTCTGATATATCCAAGAAGGCATGGATTCCAATATAGTCAATCCTTTTTCTATGTCTCATTAGGAGCCAATTTAGCTTAAATATCGTGCAAGCATAAAGGGGAAGCTCCAAAACAAGTTTAGAAGACATTTAGAAGCTACTTATAACCAGAAGCCAAGGTGACATGCAAACTACAAAGGGAGAAAAAAACATATAAACTTTTTGGAGGAGTACACACAACCTGATTACAAGATTTAGACGCTTAACTTTGCCTGATAGACTCCAGTCAGATATATTATCCACAAGAACTGCAGATGAAAAAATGTAAAATATGACTATGATAATGACAGCAAATTCCCTCCAAGTTCATTATAAGGACATCTTATGATTATATACAACATTCTATTTGCCGAGGTGATTTACAAAACATTATCCTAAAGCTCATTTAACCAGTGACATCTGGTGTATTATGCATGAATAGACAATTGTCTAACAACTTCACAACTTCAAGGGGAATTGAATCTATTATGTACCAATATCTCATCATTTTATTGTCCCTTTACTGCAAAGTGACATCAAACCAGCAACAAAATACATCATAACTATAGGCACTACAGGTCAATAATCAAAAGTGAATACAAAGCACATTCATTTTGAAGGAATACGCATATCCTATGGATTGGAAACTGACATTTGTTAATTCCATAATCTCAAAATCTAGACCCCATCAAGATTAACCGATCAGGCTGACTTGAGAGATGATTGAGATAAGGCAACATCATCTTGAGTGAAGGAGCAGAATAAACAAAACAAAAATTGGCATTCAATACACCTTCATAGGTATAGCTGGCCCAAATGTTTCCCATCTCGATGTCCACAATGGGGATAAAGAGCCATCCATCTTCTGAAACTACTGAATAAGACAATCAGATGGTTGGTCTACACGGTGAGCACTGTGTCACCATCCATCCACGATGGTCTACAATAAGTTATTAAGCTGAATTTGCAAATAACTACATCTCCAGAATTTTTAAAAAAAATTTAAAAAACCTGTTTCTGAAGCCAATTATAATGCACAATATCAAAATCAAATTTCTCATCCAATCCCTTCTCATTCTCCAAATACTAGATAAAACAATACGTCTAACATAGTGGGTTAGCAACCACTAATAAATCTCTCATTTTTCACGTTATTCCCACAGCCAACTGAAAATTTAATTAAAGTTCAATAATGGAATGCTAAATCCTAGTCAAATGCCAATGATTAAAATTTCAGATGTCCCACAAGAATCCTGCATTCAATGGCTTATCAATTCAGCATGGGCTTAACAGCTATTTGAAAATCTAGTGGTCCCAAATCATCACAGCAAAACTCAAACTTCCAACTATTTATTTGTTCAACATGGGAAAAAACCATATACAAAATCATACCACACAAAGTTACAATCTTTGATAAAGTCAGCATACTTACAACAAAACCCAGTTGCCATCAAGCAACTCTTTTGCATCCACGGGTGCCCTGGTCGGGTTGACCGCTTCCAACTGGTTGACCAGCTCCAAAACCTCTGCCCGGACCTCTGGGCTGGCCCGGAACCCAAAATCCGTACCATAAACCGAATCAACCAAACACCTCTTCAAGTCCTCAGTCTTAGAGTCCTTCTCCACCACCGCCACCGCGCCCTGCGCGGTGGCCCTACCATTACCCGACGCAGCATATCCCTCCTCCCACTCGTCCTCGTCCTTAGGAGGATCCGAGTCCGAAGCTATCGGGTACTCCGGGACCGGCACAGCCTTTTCGCCCCACTCGTCAGTTATGCTGCCGGGACCGGGATTTTCACCGGAGTTTCGAGGAGACGGGGTCGGTTTCGGGTTCGAGTCGGGGTCGGGAGTGGATTCGGAGGAAGAGGAGGAGGAAGCGAATAGGAATCTGGGTCTTCGAGCTGTGGGGTTAGTGTGAGTCGAGAACGATGAGAGTTTAAGGGCAGTTCTAGTAAAGGAGAGCAATGGTGAGGCTGTGGTTGTGGGGAGAAGAAAGGGTGGGCTTTTGCTGTGGGTTTTCGCCAAAAATGCAGAAGACCATGTGGTGAGCATAAGCGCCATTTTGGTGGCTGTTGGTGCCTGTCTCTCAACAGTCTCTGTGTCTCTCTCTGCGTGAAACTCTAAGTGCGTGTGCCTGTGAAGTTTTGTTCCGAGGAATCAAACTAGCTGGTCAGACAAAGGTAGGTCGGGTTGGTCTTCGATTTTTTCATTTTCATGTCCGGGTCGCAAAACACTATTGCGACCCACATATTTTTGATTGCAGAAAATAATAGTGTTTTTTTAGAATATTTGGATGCTATTTAGATAAAATTAAGTGTTTGGCAGAAATTAACTGGACCATACAAACTTTTTATAAAAAGATATTTTCTTTTTGAATACTGTTATATGACTGAAAAGTATTTATTAGAAAAATTTTTGTAATGTAACTTACTGAATTTATTATACAATTATATTTATTATAAATATAATAAAAAAATATTATTTTTTATTACCTAATAAATTTATATAATTATAAATAATTTTTAATTAATTATATTTTAAAAATTATTTCGAATATTTTATACAACTTTTTCCTCTTCTAAATTATTTTTACCGTTTAGTTGTAATATTGAAATTTTTTAATATGAAAATTTTTGATGGGTACGATAATATAAATTATTTGATAATTAAATTTTAAAAAATAAATAAATTATTAAATTATTAAATATTATTAAATAAATTATATTTTTATTTATATATTCTTTAACTACAGCCAAACAGTATTGCTCAAAATAAAGATCAATTGGAAATTGGAATTGCTTTCAACCTCAGAAGCATGGTGTGGGAAATTAGTATGCATTCGACGCGTTATGGGCACACGCGTGTTACATAGGAGAATGACTGAATGTCTCACACGAGGAAAGCAAAGGCGCCCTACAAAAAAAAATTGAACATTTATTTTAATAATTAATAATAGTGTTCATCAATTATAAAGTTAGAAGTTCAACTCTCACAAATTTCGTTCATTCCTCTTCTTATATGTCTAATTAAACTCCCTGCAAACCGAAAAAAAAAAACGCCACGAAAGTAATCTGCGTCTCCTTTGGCTAACACCCATCACCACCACCACACACGTAACAAGAAGAAGTCGAAGCTTTCGCTTTGCAGATTATTATCCATCATTCGCCCATTAAAACCCATTAATTTACAGAGGTTAATTTCAGAAAATAAATACAGATTTGAAAGAATGGGTCTTAGAGAAGAATAATATGCAAACACACCCTCCACCTAGGTTGCACAGATACGGATACGGCAGAAACGGATACGGCGACACGTCAATTTTAAAAAAATTAGGACACGAACACGGCATAAACACGTGTATATATATATATATATAAGTAAATATTATTATTTAAAATAAAATATAAATTATAACTTAAAATATAACATATATAAATTTAATTTTTATTAGAATAAATCTTATAAAATATATTTTTTAAGTATATTTAAGATCTCACAATACATATTAAATAATAAATATTAATCAAAAATGATAATTTTAAAAAAAATTCAAATTTTTCCCAATTTTCACTCTCCTTCATTTGAATTAAAAAAAAAAGAAGAGGCAGCGACAAGCCGAGGCCATCCCTTTTCATTTTTTTACTTTTCTTTTTGTTAGCCGTGTTCGCGTGTTTTCAGCGTATCCGAGCCGTGTCTGATTTTTTTTTTCAAATTTTTTTTGCGGACACTTTTTGACGTGTCGGACACGTGTCCGTGCCGTATCCGAAGCGTGTCTGTATCCGAGAAGTGTCCGACACGGACACTTCCTTAAAATAGGCGTGTCCGTGCATCATTGCCCTCCACTAAATATATGAATCAATGTGTGTGAGAAAGAGACGTATGACTGGTAGGCGGTGACCTAAAGTAGAGACTTGATATAGGATGACCAAATTTATGCCCAGCAAAAGATATTTTTGGGCTTTGATATGGGAAGACCAAAATTTCAGGCTGAATTTGTCAGCCTTACAATGGGTCCTAGGATTAAATGTTAGAGACTTGAACTTGCAAACATTCTTCTATACATTCTTTTAGAACTATATGATAAAAAGTAGAATAATATAATACAAATTAATTTTATATTATTATATTTTATATAATATAAAATTAGCATATTATATATTGTCTTAATTTATACTATATACTAAATGCACAAAATTAAAAGGCATAGACCCACAAACCAAATAACTAATACGATTCCCAGTTGAAAAACATGTTAAAGTTGGATTGTGACTCTCTAATACACACTATGCAAGGGTTGCACCATTCCATTTATTCTAAAGCATAATTTTGCCTCTGTTTTTTTCTGGAGGAGATGACACTTTTGCCTTCTGAAACTAGTGATACGAAGACCACTAAACTTTTGACCATGATGTATTTATATGATTGTCTCACGGGAGAGCCCAATTCTTAGGAAAAAAAATAAAAATAAAAATAAAAATCGATGACCGTAACCTCACGAGTTACTGGGCATGATCAACATTATTGCAATAGATGATGATCTTAAGCGAATCTTATCCAATGAATGTTTTAGCATGCAGTTTTTTTTTTTTTTCTTTGGGGTTAATAGGGAGGGGGATAGGATGCAGACTATGATTGGTGTCTGTATCTGGAGAATGGCTCAACGAATTTATCATAAACTGATTTCTATAATCAAATTTTGCCATTTGGTATTGGGATAGGAGCTGCATTGTTTACATACCAGCTGCTTAAAAGTTTGCCACACTAATGCTCCCTAATTGATGCACAAATTTATTTCCAGAAATCTCCGCTTATTTCTTAGTCAATCGTATACGTGGCTCTTCAATGTAGGAAGATGTGGCATTTACATGCTTGCTTTTATATTCATGAGAAAATTGAAATAAAGTATATCTAATGTTTTGGCTAGCTAGGATACTATTTTTTTACTATATATCAAATTTTTGTTACATATATATACAAATATATATGTATAAAATTTCTCTCTCTTCCATAGAACTCTTTGCTTTCTATTCCCTTCTTTGTTTTGTTTTTTTTTTTTCGTTTCCCTTCTGCTTTTGGACATGTCTGCTCCTACATAATAGCCACAAGCCTTGAAACTATCTTACATTTGTGTATGTAAACCATATTATACGGCATCACCCTATCTGAAAACCAAACGAGCTACTAAAATCCCCCGTTGGGGTTTTTTTTTGGGGGGGGGGGGGGGGGGGGGACTAACAAATGTACTACAAGTTCTGATTCGTTTCCCTTTTTTTTTTTTTTCATTATTTTTCCTTTGATAAATGACTGCTAGAATTGTTATTCTTAGAACAACTAGTGTTTAAATAGAAATGGCTAAACTTAACCTGACCTGACTTGTATCTGATCTAAACCATCTTAACAATATAATATGAAATCAAATTACTCTAATTCAAAATAACTTCACATTTGAAGTAACACAAGTGTTTAAGTCACATGATCCTAATTTTCAATTTATTCCAAACAAAATATGACCCAAACTCTATTCAGAAATAACACGTGCTTTAATCCTAAATAGCTAAAAATAATTTGAGTTCAAGATGACCCATATATGAAGTAACCTGAGATTCAAATTACTTGATTCCTTAAGTAAAGTGAATGTGAGTAATTCACCATCCAAACGACCCACAACCCAAAATGACCTGTTACACGAAATGATTGTTTGATTCCACCGGTCTCCCATCTAGGTTTGATTAGTTTTGGATCAATCAACCAAAACTTATTTATACTAAGAAATAAATAATAAAAAAATGAAAAACGAAACCCTGTACAATTATTAACTTATTCGTTTGGGAACATTATTCCACTAAACGCAGCCAGAATACGAACCAAATCTTTAGCTAGGAAACTTCTAACATTTTGTTTAAAAATTCTCTTCTTCCTATTCTAACATTTAACCAATAAGTTAGTTGTGCGTGCATGTTCAAAATAAAGAAAATGAACAACTTAATTCCAATCCAGAAGAAAAATATCAGTGCAATCTTTTGTGTTTCATCAAGGCAAGAACAAAACAAAAGTTGTCTACCTCTTTTCATTTTGGAGCGACAGTTTGTGGGTATATTTGTTTTAATAACATACGGTTGTATTATGCGTTTTTCCATCAATAATACAATAATTGGCTTAAAAAAAAAGGAAAAAAAAAACAAAAAAGATGAAGAAGAAAACAAATAAAGCAATTGGGTCTTTTCTCGAGCAATATGTGTTGGATACCGAATGGTTCCCTTTGAACTGTGTAGGAATTAAAAGCTTGTTTGATATCAATTTTCTAATAGAATCAAATTCAATTTTAGGGATAAATCTTAACTCAACGATTAGTAATTAAAATTTCAGTTTTAATATCTTATTTTCACATAGAAAGTAAAATAAATTAATTGAAATTAAATTATATTTTATGTAATAAAATGAATCGAATTAAAGTGACAATTCTATGATTAATTTTTTAAATTGTAACAATTTGATTGAATTCCTTGTACTTTAATTAAAAATTTTCATATCAAACAAAAATTAATGAATTTGATTTAATTGAATCAAATTAAATTATATAAAATACCATGATTCCAGAGAAGCTATAAAAGACTTGTGCAAGTCTAATCCTAAAATTGTAATTTTGGAGTGGTGGGTGTGATATGGTACAAGATTATGGGGGAGCATGGATGGGCTTCGTAGGGTAAAGGCTCTATGATTATAGGATCTCAAAATTGTGTAGTTTTTCTGGTTAATTCCAGATGTTCAAACTTTTCTACTTTGTAAGACTCACTCCCGCTGTTGCAAATTGATATTGTGGGCATAGGTCACCGCATGGTAGATAGCTTCTTTTTTTTTTATTTTTTATGTTTTCTAGTATCTTTTGTTTTCTTTTTGTAAGGATCAAAAAAATTTTTTTTTATCCCATTAGAAAAGAAAAAACAAAGGGGCAAGTTTTTTGTAGGAACAAAATAAACAGCAAGTCTTACTATTAGAAAAAGTTAAATAAGGCTGGACACACTTGATCTTTCAAAAAATCTCACGGATGTAAGAGTCTCATGTTCCAAAATACCTTTTTAAAAAGTGAAAATAAAAAAAAATTGATGATAGTATGATATAATTTATCCTATGAAGCTATCAATTTTTTAGTTACAAACTCTAAAACCTCAAAATAATGTAAATTAGATATTAAAAGAAAAAAAATGATAATTCGGTTAAGAAAAATTACAAAAATCCTAGTTCCTAACTTACAATATACAAACGCAAAATTAAAAAAAAAGGGTTTTATTATGTAAAATAGAAAAAGAACGGATTTCACATGTTATTAGTGTATATATACGTATGGAATTAATTACACGGATATAAAAAGATTTTACGCGTTTAAATATAATTAATGAAACAATGTATTTTTTCTTCATTAATTATTTATTTGTTATTATAATAATATTCAAATTATTTTACTAATTATGTTGGACTATATCATCACTTGTAAACTTGCAAGTGTTTTTTGACATTTGTTTTAACTTTTCTTATAAGAAAATCGAAAAGTGTGAAAATGAGAGCAGGGTGATTAAAATTGGCATGCAGAAACACAATGTCGCTTATTGTATCATAGCAGCTAACTAGCTTTTAATTGTTTGCTATTTTTATTTTTTTATAAGTGTAATTTATTTATAATATTATATTATAAAAATGTATGTATATTATTTTAAATTAATTTTATTTATTATATAATATAAAATTATAAATAAATTTTATTTATTAACAAAATAAATTAAAAATTTTTTTTATTAACTCAGTCACTACTCGAATATTTGCTCACCAAAGGAGGAATCTGTTATAAATTTTTGGGTCCCACACAGCGCTCGAGTGAACGGCTCTGATCGGTAGACCCTGTACCTTTGACTTTTCTTTTTGCTTGACTTCGGCCTTTGTAATTTCCACCATCGGACTTTTTTCACTCTGTTCCACTTCCAAAAACCCAAACTTTCCGCCATTGTAAATAGAAGTACCAAAATAGTCAGAGTCCACGCACAAGGGACTTCGTTTACTGCACGCGCCGTCAACGGAGCAGACGTAGCATCAATTTTGGCGGATGGTTAGTGGCGCGTGCGGTGGTGAAAGTGGAAAGTTTGACTTAGACGGAGCTTTCGGAAACGGACGAAAGCTCATTAAGGAACGACCACGTGGTGAAACAAAAAAACAGTAAATGCAGTAATTGGACCATTTGATCCGTTTCTTTCAAACCCTAACAACAATGAAATTCCCACTTTACCCCTTTCTTGTCAAACAAATAAAATCAGCCAAATTTATGACAAAAGATTACAAGATAAGAGACTCTATAGAGAGTGAGAGAGAGAGAGAGAGAGAGCAAGAAATGAGTAATAAGTAGTAAGTGGAGAGAATTTAGTGTGGGAGTAGGGAGAGGTCTTGAGAATCAAGAAGAGAAGAAAATTTTCTCCTCTTTGTTTTATGTTTTTTCTTCTCTTCCAAAAGAAAGAGCACAAGAAGTGATCATTGACATAGGATATTAGTTCATGGTAAATATTTACGAGCACCCTCCTAATTTTCTTTGGATTTCTTTCCATTTTGCTTCATATAAACTTTCCTTTTTTTTGGTTCCTGAATCTTTTATGGTAGATTTTGCACCTAATAATCAAAAGTCTTTAATCACTCATCCCCACCTTGCAAAAAGGTTTTTGTTTGTTAAGAGGATTTTTGGGTTTCACTTTTTTGGTTGATTTTCCCTTTCTGAGGATTCTCCATAACCTTTTTGCTCCTCCTTCTCATCTTTTTGTGCATGTTTAGATTTGGTGAAAGGTGACAACAATTCTGAGTATCTTTAGTGTGATTTCATATAAAGCTGTATATTGGGGTTGTCTATGTCTTTTACCATATGTATTCTTATTCTTTGATGTTACAGAAAAGACTGGACTTCAAAGGGAAGAGAAAAGCAACATCCAAAGCCAAAACCTAGAGAAAAGAAGAAAATAAATTTTTACAAAAAAAATGTATGGGGATTGCCAAGTGATGTCCAACATGGGAGGAGGCAACGTCGTCTCAACAGAAACCCTATTTTCGTCACCGATGGGAAACCCCAACTTCAACTTCATGTCAAACATGCCTAATTTCCATCCTTTCCCTTCCATGATCCCTGTAAGTTGAATCTGTTTCTGCACTCTCTGATGCCATACTTTAAAAAGTGACCTCCATATATTTTTTTTTGGAGATTTTAATTAATTCTATGGAGAGTGGTTCGTTTTTTAAATGATGTAAGCCATGCGATTGCTTGATAATATGCTAATTAATTAACATGGGTTTTGGTTGGCAGAAAGAAGAAAGTGGAGGGCTAATGATGCGAGGGAAGGATGAGATGGAAAGTGGGTCTGGGAGTGAAGTACAAGTTGAAGACAAGTCAGGGAACGAGCAAGAGAGCAGCGAGCAGCCTCCTAAGAAGAAACGTTATCACAGACACACCCAACACCAGATCCAAGAAATGGAAGCGTACGTACTTATACTATTTTATTTTATTTTATTTTATTTTCTTTCTTTTCACTATCTCTCTTCCTCTCTTCCTTGTTCATGAATAATTTTTTTTTCTATGCAATTTAGAAGGAAAAAAAATATCTTATGCTTCTTCTGAACTTTCATCTGCTTTTGATAAATCAGCAAATAAAAAAAAAAAATCCCAATCACTTTATCTGAAAAGTTTCTTTTTTTATTTATTTATTTTTTTTTGAGAGACTCTCCATCTAAAAAGTTGCTACTCCATGCAAGGATGCACTATTAAAAACATCTGCTGATCTGCGAAACCCCATTATAGCACAAAAAAATGTCTCTTTAATATCTAAATCATTGGAGTTTAAATGAACCGGTTTAATATTTGCTATGTTGTACAATAGGGTTAAGGCTTTCTTGTCATGAAATATAAAATAGAAAGCTTGTTTTGCAGCATGTTTAAGGAATGCCCTCACCCGGACGACAAACAAAGGATGAAACTTAGCCAAGATCTCGGTCTAAAGCCGCGTCAAGTCAAGTTTTGGTTCCAAAACCGTCGTACCCAAATGAAGGTAACCATCTCTCTCTCTCTGTCTTGGGGTAACCCTAGAATTACCCAACTCTTAATGAAGCCATTGAACTTGGTGGACACGATTCCCGAGAAAACGCGTCCATTAGTATCTCACATTAATACTAAGCCATCATCATGAACGTTGTAGCAGAAGGGTCGCATTTATGCCTTACTACTAGGGGTCGCTGCCTTGCTTAATTTGCTTAGAGAGTCTCTTCTATGTACAAAACGGTCTTCTGTATCCATATCATTAATGCCCTGAGAGTGGGAAGTTATTGAGCCCTTATCTGCACACCTTTGCTTCCCAAGGAGTACACAGTGGGCAAGACTAAGTTGGACAGCCTGGACTTGGATGATAATATTGAATTTATTGTGCATTAAGTTTTTTTTTTTTTTGGTCTAAATAAAAAAGAAATTTACTTGGAAATTAACGAATGAATTAACAGGCACAGCAAGACCGGGCAGATAATATTATACTAAGGGCAGAGAATGAGAGCTTGAAGAATGACAATTATAGGCTGCAGGCTGAGTTGCGCAATCTTGTGTGCCCTAATTGTGGAGGGCCGGCCATGCTTGGTGGCATTCCCTTTGAGGAGCTTCGACTCGAAAATGCTCGGCTTAGAGAGGAGGTACGGTCTCATCAATTAATTATCACATTTTAATTGAATGATCTCATTTTTTCCATTAATAATTCGATATGAAATTTTGCAGCAACGGTTCAATTGAAATCTTGTAGTTATTCTTGTTCTTATTTCATAATTGAACGAAGACTTAATTAACATTATCTTGGACAGTTGGAACGTGTTTGTTGTATTACTTCGCGATATAGTGGCCGGCCAATCCAGGCAATTTCGATGGCTCCTCCTCCGCTTGTTTCCTCTTCCCTTGACTTGGACATGAACATGTATTCGAGGCAATTCCCTGAGACTTTGGGCGCTGGAGCAGTGATGATGCCCATTCCTATGTTGCCGGATACTACTTCATTTCCTGATGAGGTGGGTCCTGTACTGATGGAAGAGGAAAAAGGCCTTGCAATGGAGGTTGCAATGTCTTCCGTAGATGAACTTGTGAAGATGTGCCAGGCAACTGAGCCTCTATGGATTAGAAACAATGAGAATGGCAAGGAAGTGCTTAATCTTGAAGAGCACGCGAGGATGTTTCCATGGCCTTTGAATAATCTCAAGCAGCATTCGAGCGAGTTGAGGACGGAAGCTACCCGTCACAGTGCGGTGGTCATAATGAATAGCATCACATTAGTAGATGCATTTCTTGATGCAGTGAGTCCATGTTCCTAGTAATAGTAATTTAATCTATTCTTAATGGTCCATTTAATTATGCCTCAATTGATCACATTATTACTATCTCTTAAGATTATTAATCTAGTTAAGATTTGTAACTATTTAATGCCCTCTTCACATATTTGCCAGAACAAGTGGATGGAGCTGTTTCCTTCTATTGTGACTAAAGCAAAGACTGTTCAAGTTATATCACATGGGGTTTCTGGTGCAAGTGGTTCTCTTCACTTGGTAAATCTGTGCGAATTTGTTATTTCATGATGCATTTTCACATTTCAAATCTCCAATAAAATTTTACTTGGGTATTTGTCATTTGTTAATTGTTATTTGCCCAGATGTATGGAGAATTGCAATTCCTTTCCCCATTGGTGCCAACAAGGGAGGCATATTTCCTTCGCTTTTGCCAGCAAAATGTACAGGAGGAAACTTGGGCCATTGTCGATTTTCCCATCGATAGCTTCCATGACTATGTTCAACCTTCGGTTCCCTTATACAGGAGAAGGCCTTCTGGTTGTGTTATTCAAGATATGCCTAATGGGTATTCGAGGGTGCGTGCTATGATTACGGCCGGAACATGAAAATTAATCATATTGCTTTTGCAATCCTTTTAATTTGGGCATCAAAAAGCTTTCGTATTGTAATGATTTACTGCTTAATGAAGCAGGTTACATGGGTAGAACATGCAGAGATTGAGGAGCAGCCAGTTCACCAGATATTTAATCATCTTGTATCTAGTGGGGTGGCATTTGGGGCTCATCGTTGGTTAGCAGTGTTACAGAGGCAATGCGAAAGGGTTGCTAGTCTCATGGCCAGGAACATCTCTGACTTGGGAGGTTTGATAACATTAATGTCCTATACCTTGGTTAATCTAATTAATTGCAAGTGCTTGCTATTTTTTTTTTTTCCTAATATAATTCATCTATGATCATATACGTAAAAAAAACTCTGTTACCTTTAGTTTTGTTGGACTTATAACGTATGTTGCTTTTGTTGGCCTTTGTAGTGATACCGTCTCCGGAAGCACGAAAGAACGTGATGAGACTTGCTCAAAGAATGATAAGAACATTTTGCTCGAACATCAGCACATCAAATTGCCAGTCGTGGACAGCTTTATCCGATTCCTCGGACGACACTGTCAGAATTACCACCAGGAAAATCACAGAGCCTGGCCAGCCAAATGGGGTCATTCTCTGCGCAGTATCCACCACTTGGCTGCCTTATCCTCACTACCAGGTCTTTGATCTTTTGAGGGATGAACACCGAAGATCCCAGGTTCGAATCCACTTTACATTAGTTCTAATATTAGACCAATTAATCTATAGTGGCCTCAGTTCTGGCTCCTTAATTACATTAACTTGTGTAATGCTTTGCAGCTGGATGTCCTTTCCAATGGGAATGCCTTACATGAAGTTGCTCACATTGCCAATGGCTCTCATCCAGGGAATTGCATCTCCCTTCTTCGCATCAATGTAAGCTATTCCTTCCTCTCTCGTCCACTCGATTCAGTTTTTATAAGAGGATTTATTACGTAAAATTGCTTCATTCTGTAGGTTGCCAGCAATTCATCCCAGCACATAGAGCTGATGCTGCAAGAGAGTTGCACCGACCAGTCAGGCAGCCTCGTGGTTTACACCACCATTGATGTAAACTCGATCCAGCTAGCAATGAACGGGGAGGACCCATCTTGCATCCCACTTCTTCCCCTTGGATTTGTGATCGTCCCAATGGAGTCATCCACATGCAGTAACGCTAACACAACTGCAATTACTGCTGTCAATGAAAGCAACTCAATCTCCGTGCCATGTCCGCAAGATGGAAATAATGGACACAACGACTCGTCAGCTGGAGGCTGTCTGCTCACTGTGGGACTCCAAGTACTTGCCAGCGCAATCCCATCTGCCAAGCTCAATCTATCCACTGTCACAGCAATTAATAGTCATTTATGCAACACTGTCCACCAAATTAATGCTGCCCTCAGCACAGCCACAACGACCACCACCGCCACCACTGCCACCACTACCACCACCAGCAGCTGCCCTGATAATGGCAACAACCCAGTAGCATTAGGCTCTTGCACTGAGCCTCCTAATATTGCTGCTGCAAAACAGTAGTTTAATTAAGAGCTCCCCAAGTGGGGGGAAATTACCCAAAAGTCCGCCCTCTCTGGTCTCAAGGGCATGTTGGTCTGCTGGTGTTGGTGATGGGGTAACTTGGGTTGGATGTTCTTTTTTTTGGCAGAATAGGGAGACTTTGGGTAATTAATTAACAATAGAAGATTAGAAGGGTAGAATTGTCAAATAAAATTAGCAGCAGTGCATGATCAGTAGCAGTAACTTAGTTTGGTAAAATAAAGAGACAGCTCTGTGGGCCAATGGGTGGTTGTTAGGTACGTGGGAAACTAGGAAATTAAGATGTGGGCCATTAATGGAGGCAGATGGAGTAGTAGGGTAGTGGGAGTGGCATGCCAAGAAGTAAAAGAGAACATTAAAAAAAAAAAAAAAATGGAAGACTATAATAATAATAATTATTATTATTATTGTTATGTTTAACTAGTGTGGGAAGATAGCATGGGGAAGTCAAGAGCGCACCAAGATGTGACCCTTGCTTTGTGGTAAGGCCTTCAAAAAAAAAAACTGCAATGGTTTTGAAGCGGAGGCCTCACCAGTCAGCAAGGATGCTGGTTCGGGTATTGACTTCTGCTTAATTGTCAACTATTTTTGTTACTTTGGCACTCATTTTCATGTTAGTGGATTGTTTTTGTTAAGGAATTGGCTGTGTCCGTATGCATTACGTGCTTATAGCCATGTCCTTTGTGTTAATTGCAAATTTCAGTTATCCTCTCTCTCACTCTCTCTCTCTCTCTCTCTCGCTCTCTCTGTGGCGAAAACAGAGATATATGGTAATTATTTTATTGATATATAGGCCGTCATTGATGAAATCCATAATAAGTCGAAAACGCATTCAAGCAACCTAAGAATCCATCTCTAAACAATATGTTATTTCAGCCTATTAATTAATTTAATGGTTGGGATGAAAGGAGAAATGGATTTATTGAGTAAGTGTAATCTTATTATGATGCCATTGTCTTCTCTCAATTTATGATTGATAAGCAAACTTCTTGCTCAAAAAAAAAAAAAAGGAAAATGTAGAGTAACCTTTATTTAGTGACTTCATATTTGTCCTTGCAAAAAGAAGTGGGCATGCCATCACCAACGCAATATAGGGCTCTCTTCAGGATTTTTCTTGCAATTTGTATATCTCCTTTCAATTTGATATTCTATTAGGTACACGAGTCAAATTCAAATATTTGTGTGCCTCCGATAGTTACCCATATCCAATGCCACAGCCACTATCCTATCAATGCCTTGTTTAAAATAGATAGATCTTTCACATCGAAACTTGCTAACGATCGTCTCATACTTTTAATGCGATTGATTTAAAAATTCTTTTAAAAATATTTTGGTTTTGTGGTTGAACCATGACGAAGGTAATTTTTTTTTCTTTTCTTTCGACCTCTTTTGTAATTTTGAAAAAATAAAAATAAAAGGAACTTGTTGATGATTTATCTTTTTTAACATCTTTCCAAGACAGAAGACGATACTTCTGATGTCTCGAATTACCAACCGGAGAAAATCTTGCCATAATTCTCTCCATATATGATACGACTATTGGTGTCTATCATTTCTTTAGATATCATAAATAAAATCTCGTTGCTGTGTAATATACTAATATATATATATATATATATATATATGATACGACTGTTTTTGTCGTTAGGTACTTATAAATTGATAAAAAGATTTGACTTCAGGTGTTCCATCAATGGAAAGGAACTCCAAGGAGATAGGGGAGACTGCATTCTATGAACAATCAGACTCTAATTGCCTTATTCCCATAAAAAAAGAAAAAAGACTCTAATTGCAGAATTTTAAAAAAAAAATGGAAGAAAAAATCTGTTTCTACAAATAAAAATTCTGAAAATAGAGGTCAAATTTTTCTTTGTTTTTCAAAACTAATTTCTAATTTCAGAATTTTCTCAGAATTTTTAGAATTTTTTTAATTTTTTAATTTTCAAAATATTTGTCCTAATTTTATTTTTTTAATTTTCGGAAAATTTTTCTTTTTTACAAAATTTTCCTATATCTTTGTAATTAATTTCTTATTTTTAAAATTTCTTACACAAAATTTAGATGCCACATCCTCAAAAACTAATGACAATGCAGCTTATTGTGTAAAACTGGGCTGATGTGGCAAGTGGGGGGACTGATAGGCACAACTTTAACTGAGGACCAATGGAAACAAGTGAAAAAGGGGGACTGAAAAAATCTTTGAGTTGTAATTTTAAGGCAAAATGATCAATTTCATAAAAAAAAAAAAATATTTAAATTTCTTAATTTTTATTTAGAACCTTTTTTCTTTCTAAAAAATCAATTTACCACGTTATTTCTGTCCGCTTAAAAAGGTCTAACAATCAATTTATCTGATAAGTCAACTGATGTGACAATAATTAAGTGGCATTCTTGCCTCATCACTATGTTAGGTTATACTACTTTATCAACGATAATTACGTGACATTTAAATTTTAATTAAAATAATTTTTAATAATTTTTATAAAATATAAAAATTTTAAAAATTCCATTTTTCTCTCTCCTTCTTCCTTTCTCTCTCCTCAACCTCCGTTTCTCTCTCCCCCTTCCTCTTTTTCTCTCTCTTTCTTTCTGCAAATTTCTTCTTCTAATGAAAACTACGAGAAAACTCAAGAAAGTGTACTATGTTGCTTTTATTTGACCAAAATAGTCATCCCCACCTGCGGCACATGCCGTTTCGATGCGTGATCCAAATGGGCCTTAGCTAATTTTGCTGGCAAACGCCTCAATCTGCTTATCCCCTAACCAATCCAAATTGTCTTGTCTTATCAACCGTTGTTTTTGTTTACACGTAAAACGACACAACTGCAAGAAAGATCTTTGCTATATGCTCATCAAGAACGAACCGTCCAAAGATCTGCGATGGCTTCGCAGTAAAAAAGGATTTCTGGATGAGAAAAAGGAAAAAGCCTCTCTTCTACACCCGTTCTTTCTCGTAGAACACATTAAAAGAAGAAATTGGCAACTTGCCTAATGTTTAAAAAATTTATTTAATTTTAACACCATAGGATGACAATGACTGCAATTATTTTTACTCTTTGCTCAGGTGGTCTATAAAAATACTCATTCATAGTAACTTGCCTTATGGTGTTTTGTTTTTACAGCAAGTTGATATTTTCTCGCAACAACTTCATAGATAATTGCAACAAAATTGTTCATTTATTTTCAATCAAAGTACCTTATAAATTGTAACCATGACTAATAATAATAGCTAAAAGTAGCAATATGGAATCAGTTTCTAAAAGGTCTATACACATATGTATTGAAAATGATTTAATTTTGAATGCTTGCTCTTACTTTAAAAAATGTCATGTTATTACAACAAAACTATACTTGATAGAACACAATTTCATTGTAAGTTCAAATTCAATCGAAACATCTTATTTTTCTTTTAACGAAAATAGAAGGCCATAACGAAAACTAATTATATTGCCTTCAAAAGGTTTTCATAATGATAAGTTATACTTGATGGTGACTGTTTATTGAATCTTTTATTCTTGCAATGACTGCTACCACCACGTACACGTCCTTATTGTTGCATAAAGAAACGTATAATTAGTCTTAAATTTAGTTGCAATTGTATTAAATTTCTTTTAAAAAAATTATTTTTAAAATAAATTTTTTTAATATATATATATATATATATATATATAATCTATACTTTAAATTTTAGAATAATATTTATTTAATTTTAAATTTTAATTTTATAATTATTGTTTGATAGCTTTGAGGTATGACTATGACTAGGTGATTGTTGTACTTTTGTAATGCGTGTGTGGACAACTTCTCTTAAAAAATTGTCTTGTGCACTGTACGCACTCTTTTAGATCGGATCCATTACATGGGTAGATGCAGATTGTCAATTACATTCATATGTGTTAATTTTGTATAATTATGATTATTATTTGTATAATTATAATTAAAAAATATAAAATAAAAAAAGAGTAATATTTTTTATATAACTTTTTCTCGTTACATTGCAAAAAAAAATTCATAATTATACAAAATAAACACGTATAGAAACAGTAAGAAATTTTTGTATGTCCACCAATTTTTTTTTTCCATTTTAGATGTGAGTGAAGAATCTGTTTCGGAGGTGGTGTCCGAAGCAGATTGGTGTTCTTTTAATGTAATTTTATTGAAAAACATTTGCAACAAAAAGTTATAAAATTTAAACTTAAAATTAGATAAATGTTATTTTAAAATTTATAAAATAGGTAAACATACGCTAAAATAAATTTTTTTTTCCTAAAAATATCAACTTAATTCCACTAAAAATAAAGGAAAAAGATCGGCGGCCAGAGAAAGGAGGACAAAAGAAATGTCAATAATGCAACAATAAAAAATATTTATGTAATAACGTTGATTTTTTCTGCAACAAAAAATAACGCGATGATTTTTGTTACATATTTTATCAATCTTGTTACAGAAATTAGTAAGACCGTTGCATTATTAACATTTCTTCTGGCCAATTCCCTCTGTCCATACACCCGCGCCCAAAAAGAAAACCGGGTGAATTTGACAACAATCATCAGGATACTTGCTTCCGATGCACTACATTTATTGTTTAGATATCAACCCATGAATTTACCATGGATAAGCACTGTGCATTATGTAACATAAATAGCATAAAAGACAAAACTAGCTGCCTCCGTGCCCATAGCAATCTAACAACACTGAGTCCGCCACTCGTACCATTTTATGAGGTTGAAATGTTTACCCGAATAAAGACCTTCATCCCTCACATACCAAGTGCAGTCTTTGCCATAACATATTAAATCATGCGTAACATCAGTGTCGCTGAAGATGGTGTAGGTGCCACCATGATTGTCTCCCCATTGAAAAGTGCACCAAAATTTCGTCGTCCCAAAAATGTTCTCCCTTAAAGAGAAGTGGAAATTTTCATCGTGTTGTAATGTATGGACTCCTAGATCATGGTCCCTGGACTGGCAATGAAGATCAAGAATTTTATTTTCACTTAACTGATTATAAATGTAAACAGTATACCTCGGAAATAAATTATCAAATAAATTAAAAGCTATACATGAATTGACGCTCAAACTTAACACCAAAGAGAAAATTGCAAGGCTTTTGAAATTTGTCATAGTTTTTGAGGCATTGTTTTTCTTAAGGTTTCCGAGCTAATATTCCTCTCTTTTCTACATAGATTCAATTATGTTGGGTTGGATGGGTTACGGATTCTGGTTTGTCAGTGTTTTTTTTTTCCATCAAAAAATGCCTCTTGTCATTTTCCTTTTCAGGCAAAAAAATTAAACACTTCTCTCACCAAAAACAAGTTGAAGATAATAAGGAAACTATATCCCGGCAATTATCTACAGTCAAATGAAAATTTAGTGTGATGTTTGGGCCACGACTTGCTCCTCAAGAATCAAATTTTTTCAATTTATTTTAGCTCGATTTTCTACTTTATTTCATATTTTTCAATTTTTATATATAGCGGTGTTTAGCTGTTGAATTCAATCAATAATAATATATTCTCTACGAGCCTTCCTCATCCTCTTTATATATAGCGGTGTTTAGCTATCGTGTTCCTACGAGCCTTCCTCATCCTCTTTCTCTTTTTTTTTTTTTTCATAGTCCTTCTAAAACATGGTTGATACAACCGAATCAACCACCAACCAAACACTAACCACCAATGAAACCTTGAATACTACAATTATAATAGCTAGCACCAATAGCGTCTCTGCCAATCCTGCTTTGATTACATTTAATATTATCCCTCAAAAAAACAGATAGCCAATAAGTGTAATTTTGTTGCCGATCATTCTAAGAAAAATAAAGAATTAGATGTGAAAGACATATAATTTAATAGATATCAGCCAGTGACCAATAAACCGGCCCCTGTTGAAAGGCTTAATACTTAAACTCCTTTAAAAGCCAGATTTTGATTAAATATGTGAAACAACATTTTGAAATAGCAAATCCACCTAAATATTCAAGTTAATAGGTGTAAAAACTCATAGATTTTACAAATTATGTTAGATCTTTATATCTTAACAATGTGGGAATTTATAGCCCTCTTGACATCGACACATACTAGGCCTAATTAGTGTGTCTCACAAGAAAACTAATCTAAGAAGGTTAAATCCATATGAAAAGGGTCAAACGTCTATTGATAATTGCAAATAAGAAAGTAAATTAAATTTTGATATCATATCAGTTTGGATACTTAAATCTACTTAAAAATTTAAGTTATTAGATAGAGAACTCCTACATGTTATAAGTTATGTCAGATCTTCGTATTTTAGCAATGTAGGAACTTATACTCTTCAACATGTCATCATGACATGTGTTATGTCTGATTAATACGTGACACAAAAATATTAGACTGAATGAGCAAAACCCATGTGAAAACGATCAAACCGCCTAGTGGCAAATACATAGAAGAGAGTAAACTATACTCTAATACTATATCAAATAAAACTTTTAAATATCAAATCTCACTAAAAACTAAAACTTGTACGTGGCAAAGTACCTGTCTATATTCTAATTTAACGATTTAGAAATTTATACTCTTCAATAAGATCTCTGAGGTTCAAAGCTTAGAACAGGCTTGGTCCCTTTGCTCCAATAGAAAGGCTGAAAATTCTAACATAGGACCTATATATATACATAGGACGAATATGCGTATGACAGTATTTGTTTGATAACATTTTTTTAGATTTTTTTTTTTATATATTAAAAGACTTATTAAGTTATAAGCAATACAATAAAAATTATTTTCCTCATCTCATAAAACTCACATCTCCTTTGAAGGATTCAAACCTAATCTATGTTTATTATATATTATTATTGCCGAAATAGAGAGATAATTGAAATTTTATTTACATAGCGATGTCTCCTTAATTTTTATGAATATTAGAAGACTTTTATATTAATTAGAAATATTATTTTAATTCCATATTAATTAGATCATCTATTCCTTAAGCCATGCTAATTTTGAAACACTAATATAATTCAACTTAAGAAAAAAGAAAAAAAAAGACCTTAGTCAAGTCAATAGCCAGTTAATCTCAAGCAATGTAAATATGCATAATCAATGAAAATTAAATAAAATAATGCTTCAAAGAAGAAAAAAAAACTATTCATAAATTCCCCTTTGGTTTTCTTAAAGAATAAAAAGATTAATCACTTAAAATTTAAGTCTTCTTTTCTTTCCTTTTAAACAAAACAAAATAAAAATACATTTCTCAACATATATGTGATGATTCAAGAAACTAATACATGTAAAATAAAAGTCTTTCTAACTATTAGAGTATTTCTTAAAGGGCATTGATTTGATTTTTATTTTCCTTAGAATTTATTTTCCTTAGATGAGTGCTCAAATTGATGAATCAACACCTCTTTCGCGGCATTGATGTAGTAATTAAATTCATTAACGAACCCTTGTTTGATAACTCTTGCCACTATTGCAAACTGATTGCCATCACTGCTGTCATACGCCACAGGGGACGAACCTTTCTCATGAACATTTGCATTTTATTTATAGCTTTTGTGATTGGTGTTTGAAAGTAATTGTGGATAATTTCTTTTTGACAGTAAAAGGACAATAAAGGTCCTCTTTTTTATATTTAAAAATATATATATATTTTCGCACATACAGTTGAAAGGAGATTGATACGCCGTCAATTGAAAATCAATATGTCGATACAAATCATAGATAGGAGGAGATTTTTTTTAACAAAACACGGAAGGACAAAATAGAAACTTGGTACAGAAGTTGGAAGAACAAATAAGGGTGGGATAACCAGTTGATATTATTCAACTGATTACTGGCTATGATACTCTGAGTGGAAAGTGAAAAGTGAAAAGAAAATAAAATGGTTTGTACTCCAAGATGCTATCTTTGTTCGGACGGCCCAAAGCAGTGGACGTTAAGCTTCTCTTTTATGCTCAATCCCTTCTCATTTTTTGGCTGATGTTTTACAATAAGGAATTTCTCATTCTAAGATGGCCTTTATCTCATTCTTATTTATCAGTGCTCGCCTCTTTCATCGTGATTAATTTTATTTTCTCTAATGTGTTTTTTAAGTGATGTATTGCAATCATTTTGGAGTAATTTTAACTTATAATTCCTTGAATATTCTTCACACTACCGTCCCTCAGTTGGGTGGTGAATGACTCCTATACAACTTGTACATTCAATAATATATTTACACATAATTCGTCAAACAAAAAACAAATAGTGCAGAGTTTAAATCTCATATGCTAATCCGGGTCATGCCGTTATGCTAAAAGAAGCGCATTTATGTTAACGTAGACAAATACTTATTGAACATAATTCTTGAAAATATTAGGTGGACTGAAAATATATCGAAGGTATTAAATAATAATAAAATATTAAATTTAAAAAAATTTAATGAAATTTTTTTAATGAATCTCGTTAATGTTAATATTTTATATTTTAAAATAACACTTATTTAAAATTAAATTTTAATTTTAAAAAAAAAATAATATCATATTACCTAATAGTATTGCTCGGAGCACCATCCTTATTTCGGTGCACTTAGTAGTGCCCCATAATCTTTATAGCATAAAAGACAAGACTGGCCACCTCCTCTTTTAGCAGCTAAACAATACAGAGAAAAGATACCGAATTCGGGCACTAATCTTGCCGGCGATACCATTTTATGATGTCCTGATAATTCTTCACACAAAGCACACCATCCCTTGCAAGCCAAATGCAATCTTTGCGTTCACAAATGAAATCATGCAAAAAAAAAAAAAAAAAAAAAGGAATTGGCCTTGAACACGCTGTAAACGCCACCATGATTGTCGCTCCATCTAAAACTGCACAAAAATATTGTCGTCCGCCAAAGATTCTCCCAGAGAACTTGTATTCTTCATTGGCTGATAATGTGTGCATGATCTCCTAGATCATCGTCCATACTTCCGAAATAGGTGGAGGGCTCTACATGAATTGAGGCACAACACAAACTTAACACCAAAAAGAATACAAGTCTTTCAAAATTTGCCATAATTTTTGAGGTGTTGTTTTTCAAAAAGTTTCCGAGCTAATATTACTCTCTTTTTATTGCTTAGAATATCTGTAAAAATAAATGAAAAAAAATCGGTAAACAAGAAAAATAGGAGAATATAAAATGACGGATTCTAACTGATAGTTTTTTTTTTTCTTTTAACTATATGTTTAATATTTACAGCAAAAAAATAAATAAAAAATACTTTCTTTTCTTTTAAAAAAATTAAGGCCTGCCTCGTCGCTCTCCCGTTTTCTATTTTCCCAGTCCATTAATGGGTCTGAAAATAAACAGATTCATTCATGGTACTTTGGATGTGTTAAGGATTCTGGTTTGTCGGTTTTTTTTTTTCTTTCTTTTCATCCAAAGATGCCTCTTGTCATTTTCCCTTTTTCTCGCAAAAAATTAACACGCTTCTCTCGCGGAAAACAAGTTGAAGAAAACCACATTTTGCGTGCACCTACAGGTACATCTGCGTGTCTCTCACACTTCCTTCTCTCTCTCTCTCCTACCATATTTTTCTTGCTCTTTTAAATTCCCGGTTGCATTGGTCTTAACTTTACAAGCTCGTACCATTTGTTGTTGGTGTTGCACGATACTAAGTCCTTTACCTTAGTTTTGGGAGCCAGACCAGCTATAAGCGTAGCAGCAGCATTGCCAGCATTATTCTCTTCAATGAAATTAATGGTGGAATCGATCACCAGCAAGCAAATCATATCAATAAAGTCTTGCCAAATTGGGGGCTTCCCGGCACCATTTGCCAATGCAATTGCCATAATGGCTGCAGATTCACAACCCATGAAAGTGGATTCCACACAGTTTTTAAACGGGACCGACACTTAAACCGAATTGAGGCTTGGTGAATGAGTTACTGGTTTAATCATAGGTTAATGGGTTGTGCACATTCAGTCTCGGGTGAACCCAAGGGTTACAGAATCTGAAGCTATTATGGCAATTGCATTTGTACATGGTGTCGGGAAAGCCCGATTTGGCAAGACTTTGTTGGTATAATTTGCTTGCTGGTGATCAACGCCACCAGTAGTTTCATTGAAGAGCATAATGCAGGCACTGCTGCTCCTGTACTTATGGCTGGCATGGATCCCATGGATCTTAACAAACTTAATATTGACATTGGAAGGCACCCTTCTTGATTCTTGAACATCGGATTCTGATTCATTTAGCGGCCTATAATTGGTATTTAGTATGTGGACATATGTTTGTCTTCTTGTTTAATAATATCGGCCGTGATTTGATAGCCTTCATATGTGGAATTTGATGATTTAGAGTTTTTTTTTTTTTGGTTAAAAAAAGTTTAGGTGAAAAGAGACTGTTCAAGTTCAGGATCAGGGAAAATCGCAGGGTTCAAAGGAAATTTATATTGGATTTACATATCACTCACCAAAAAGAATCGCTGTTATTGCACAAAAATTTATAATTTTGGAAATCAGAGGAAACCTAAAAGAATTGAAACAGAAAAGACCCTACCCTTTAAATAGTTTTTAAATGTTGCCATTGTTGCATTGAAACTAAAAATGTTGCAATAGTTATGGTAATAGAAGATTGTGAAGATGAGATTTATTTGAATACTTTTGTTTCACTGATTATGCATGTATATGATTCCTAGGTGCTTCGAGATGGAAAATGGACTGAACAGGATGCTGCAATCCTGGCTCCAGGAGAGATCATTGGTGTAAATTGTACACTGGGATGAAACTTAATTTATATGGCTGTAAACGCAAACAGGGAGAAATTGAGGCTGTTTATGTTGTTGCTCGTCTCTTGGACAGCATGCCCAACTGAATGGACAACTCATGAGCTTCTTGCACAGCTTCCCTGATGTCATATAACTCAAGCACATCAACAGAGAATCTGCCCGTAAGTGCTTTGGCCAAGATGAAAATGGGAGCTGCTTTGTGATCTCAAAAAATAGCACCAATGCAAATTGCTGCATCCGTGTTAACTTTAACTATGTCCCTTTCGGAAGGCAACCAAGGATTCTGTGATGTGGCACTAGGCTGCCGGGGAGGTTTTATCAACTCTTTCTTGTAATCATAATAAAGCTTCCATAACTAAGCATTCTAGCACGCCAAAGAGCCCATGCCATCACATAAATTAGGTCAGCCACCGCCTTCATTCCTTCATGAAGCATCTGCTCGTGCCACCAACTATCTTTGATCAACATTGTTTTCTTCTTGCACATTAAAAGATGGAATTTCTGTTTAGATTTAACAATAAATAATGTCATTACATGTCCATCCATTGAATAGACGGTCTGAAATTCTGGTACACTATGTAGGCAAAGCACTACACATTTATTAATTAATTGGGAGTCGTCATCTATTCACTAGACCAATAATTGTAAGCAAGGATCACTATATTCCTTGTACATATGTAAGTATGTACGTATGTGTTTGTGTACACACACACACACACTCATGGAGGGTCCATTTATAATGAATTGTTAAGGTGTATCTCACAGCAACATTGTGCATACATGGCAGTTGAACCAAATTAACTTGATTTCCATAGATTATCCAAGCAAGCCTTTTGGGAATAATTTCTAAAAAATAAAAATTAAAAATCCATAACAAATAGCTTAGATATTGACTAAGATATTTGGGATTATGATTGAACCACAAAAAGAGTGCTTTTTTGTCTTCATGAGGTTGAAAGGAATTAGTCAGTCTAATACTTTTACCTGAAGAACACCGGAGAGAGAAATGTTGTCTTATATAGACTTGGATAAGTGCATAGCAAACCACCTAAGGGAAAGGTTCCACAGATTATGAGGGAATCATGGACTTTGTTCTGACTCAGACTCATTCAAACATAAGGCTTGAATGTTGGGTCTCTGCCTGACATATCATCACCCAAAGACCAGTCAAAGCTTCAGAAGGGAAGAATGGAAGCCCATTAACAGAACTTGGAAATATCAAGTCAAAAGATGTATTCAAACCATCAAACTAAACATTAGAGTTGGTAAGATATGTGGAAATTTACATTATTAAGTAGGGTCTTCATCCAATTAATAATTATCATCCTTAAATAAAGGGTAATGATTTAAGAAAAAACATAATCATATTCTTCTCAATTGAAGAAAGTGCCATTTTGTGACTTATTTTATTTGGTTGCAGATGCAATATTCTCCACAGAGGGGGTGCCCTATGGTCTTAACTTTGACATATGGACTACTAAACTAATGACTTCCTTTATAGAATAATATCCTAAAATCATAAAGAGCGTGAAGTATTCAATGATAATCCCTACAGAAATTTGTTATTAGAGAAAGTTTGGAGTTCGAATTTCATATCTCATTTCAAGTTTCATATTTAACAATCATTAGGCTAAAAGAATGCTTATGTTAAATAGGAACAAAAAGAAACATATTACCTTCCCTCGCTGCGAACCATAGCCGCTCCTTCTCACTGTTCTTTGTGTGTTTATATTCTGTTAGAAATTTGTTGTTTCAGGTTAAAAGATACTTTAGAATATATTTTTTTTTTCTTGAAAGTAGAAAATTGAGACTTCAATCTAAGTATTGCTGTATGCCTTTCGTATCTTCACATCAATTTTTGATCTCATTTCTCTCCTTTGTATTTTATGTTTTTATTTTCTTTTTAATGGATTTATTCTCTACATTTGCTAAAAAAAAATTGCATTATGTATTTTCTGTTTTGATGAAAAGAATCGCTCTGCATACAATAAAAATGTTGATCTTTTTATGTGCTATAATTTGATTTTATTTCGTTACCATCAGTGAGAATACACTAATTTTTTCAATATAAAAGCATCCATTAGAATCCGTCTCTTTAGCTGCAATTGCTTTTATTGTTTTTTTTTTAAAAAAAAAATCATAGCTAGACGAGTAAAGGGGTACTGGGCAATGACGGGAGGGAGAAAATGAGAGAGGAAGAGAGACAAAAAACCAAAAAAAAAAAAAAAAAAGGTTTATGTCACACAATATTTCTTTTTTAAAAGAAACAAAAATAATAATTAAAATTAATGTATAAAAGATTTATGAAATGTTTCTAAAAAGCTACGATAAAAAAATAAAACCATCTGCTGTCTGATAACTCTGTCCCGGTAGGGCCTTTCATCACAAAGAAAAGAGCTCGCCAACAGAAGAGCATAGATTAGTTTTCGAGCCGAACAAAAGCATGGAATGCTGACGTATCACGGGAATCCTCCACTTCACAACCCTAAAAATATGAACATGAATTAATGTATAGGAAATAGAATAATCAAAAGTTACAAAGCGACAAAAGGTGACTAACTGGGGAATCTTTTGGGTGTTCTATGGAACCTTACAAAATCACTACAACACCAAGAATTCGGCTCTGATTTCGGCCTCATGAATCCAAAACTAAGTGAAAAAAAAATGACAATGTGAAAAGGTATAAACCCAACAAAATTATAAAAATAAAAAAAAAAGTAGCCCGCAATGCATGTGGATGGGCACTTTCCAGATGTGGCACTGAATTACAAGCTATGCTAAATGTGAAAGGCATGCTGTCAAGGCACCAAATGAAAAAATCCAAATTGGAGGCTTTCTATATGCCAACAGAAGCATTTGACAACTTTGGCTTCGCTTTACTGCTACGTGGTAGTTTCCATGGCCATAAGCTAGCACGGAAACTTTTGGGTATTATTATTAATTTCAAGTACTTGTTAGATTTTGCTTTTTTTAATGTAAAAACTGTCGATTTCATGTATTAGAATTATAATTTATTTATATTATTTTATATTTAGTATTAAATTAACTTTACACCTCTTCCAAGAGAATTATAATATGTATCTAATATTGTTCGCAGAGATCAATGAATTATAGTTTAATTAACATTAAATTCATTTATAAAAATATAAGTTTTGTATTTGAATCTGAATGCCATTCAATTAATGAAAAAAAATACAATGTTCACGGGAAAGGAGAAAGATGTTTCAACCGAAAGCAGGCAATACTAATTGACCCACGAGGCTAAAAACAAAGGCAAAGACTGATTTGATCCTTTGAAGTTAGGCAGAAGTCCGTGTGTACACGCACAAGACCCCATTTAAACAGATGGATCATAAAAACAACAAAAATGATGCAAAGTTTTCAAAGATTTGGTCTGGTCAGCTGGGGTTCAATTTGGTGGCTGAAACTTTTTTCGCATTTTTTACTCTTTCCACGAAATGAAAACTGCTTTTCTTCATGTATAGGATTTGAACAAATTCAATAACGCGTACATAGGTCATGACATTATTAGACCGCATACTGATCTAGGCAAGTCATTTTCGCTTTGCGGCTGCTTTTGTTTGAGAATATCTTTTTTGTTTTTGGGTCTTAGATTCCATACTCTCCGCCTCCATATGCACAGAATTTGGACTATTTCTTTCTCTTTTTTCAAAGATAAATCAAGGTTTTGACTTGTTAGGAATTGAATGCCCCCGGAAAATGAAACTTACCGTGATTTTTGTGTCCTAGAATTTTGACCACGTGCACAATTGTTTTAAAGGAAAGAAAAAAACAGAGAAGTTTTCAAAGGTGAAAAGTATATGAAAAAAAAAAAAAAAAAAGAAACAGACAAAATTACTCTCAAATTCGCCCTTCTATTGTCGCAAAAATATTAATCCCAAATTCTCCTTTTTTTGCTTTCTTACAAAGGAAGAAGGAAAAAAAATTACTCCCAAATTTTGTTCTTTTTTTTTCCTAACATGGAAAAAAAGGGAAACAATACTTATATAATTAAAGTGTCTTTTCTCCTTTTTTCAGAAAAAAGAAAATAGAAATTACTTTTGAATTTCCCTTCTTATCTATTTAAAAGAAAAAATAGAAAAAAAATATTATAAACTTGTACATCGCGTAAATCCAACACTAGAATGTATACATATATACTGTGTATGTGTAACTGCCTATGTATATGTTATCTCTAGTATACAGGACTATTTATTTTGTGATAAATAAGACGTGATCCTCTCTATTTGTTCTTACAATTGTTTTTCTTATAAAAAAAAAACCAAACAATTTTCAAGACCAAAAATTTGTGATATTTTTTTTTATTGTAGTTATAAAAAAAATGCCTGTTTCATTTTATTCTATCATCAAATAACTATTCAAGTAATTATTATAATTCTGCATACGGTAAATATCAACAATTTCATTCATTTTCAGATACCATAGGAAATAAATTTATCTAGATTGTGTATTATTCAAATTAGATTTAGTTGTAATTAAGTATTTAAATTCATGTATATATCTATTCTAAATCTAATGAATGTAATAAACTTATCTATTGCAGTAACTATAAACAAAAAAAAAAAAAACTAATGACGATTATAAACTATAAACTGATGGTAGTCCTCTAAGTCGATCAATCAAGCAATTGAATATTTTGAGGGACAAAAAATAATTTTGAGCACGCAATAATGAAATTATAAAAAAAATTCAAATGTGGGGCCATTGAGGCAAATGCCTCCACCTGACCACCTCCGCCCCTATTTAAAATTAGGTGCGTGCTTTTTTTATTTTTTATTTTTTAAATATAATTTATTTATAATTTTACAATACATAAATTTATTTTATTTTATATAAACCTTACTTATCTGTGGTGTACGCATCTATAATGAGCTTAACAGTACTTGTCAACATATGAATTAAAAAAAAAAAAGGAATGAATTTGTACGTTCCGTTGGTACCCCTATTTTCCCAAAAGGATGCTATATATAATACTTATTTACTGACTGTTAAAAAAACTAAATAAAAAAGAATGAACTTATTGTTGCTGGCTATCTTTGAATTTCTTGTAATAAAGAATCATAGTTAATTATGACAAAAGTATAAAAGCTTATCTCATTTTTTTTCATTGCTTCTTTGGCTATGCAAGCCTTTTCCAATGTTTGCGGAGCAAATAGCGACGGAATTGACATTGCACCTAACTTAAGCATCTCCACTAGAACAATCCTTTTAAGTTACCGCTAGTTAAATTAAATAGATCAATTAACTTTTCTACATAAAGGTTTAAATAGAAGTTAGCCATAATAACCATTAGATCCTATATAAAATTTTAAGGTATAGCTAAACCTTTCTATATGATCGCAATAGAGACGCAATTAACTTTTATCATAATTTTTTGCACATTTTATCATAATTTTTTGCACATCTTACTTAATAGTATGTACTTTACGTGTTATTTTTTTTTTAAAAAAAAAATATAGGTCTTATATGGGTCTTGCAATCTCTCTCTCTCATTGCATCTCACTTATATTTATCTCCAACACCTCGATAAATATTTTCCTAGTTAATTTCAAGACATTAATTAGAATCCTTAAGTTTGATGAAGACATAGCATTTTGGAAAGAAATTGGCACACATTTTGGCCGTTATCTTGTCATGAGAGTGAGAGAAAGATCCTCTTGCTTGTCTTAGTTTGACTTTACTTTCGAAAACAGAAGTTTTAAGCATGTAATGCACTCGCTAGAAACATTGGAAACCATTGCCATGCCTGATATCTAATGTATATATATTCTTGAAATTTACTTCTTTTATTTTGTCTTTGGATGCAAAGCCAAAGTGTAACGCAGAAAGTAACGAGCGTCCATTGGATGTCAAACAACGTTCTTGCGTGGCTTCGAGCTCATTGTCATAAAAAAAAAAAAAAAAGATTCTTTGTTTGGAACTTTTTACAATTTATTGTTTCAAAATTTGAAGTTAGAAAAATTGAACCCATAAAAGTTCAAAAATGCAAAGTCTAAAAATACTGACAATTTAAGTTTTATTTTATTTCTCTTCTAAATAAAACATGAAAAAAAAATACACTTAACAATAAATATGATAAATGGTGCACTACATTTGTCTTACTTCAAGAAGTCTGAAAATTCTTTTTCCCTCTACTTGACAATTTCCCATGACCTCCTAAAAACTTGTTCTACATCTTATATAAAATGCTTAAAGCCTTCAGCTAATTTTTGTCTCTCCCCGGAAATTGCTGTCACACAGAAACACGCCAACTGTCGAAGGCAACCTTGTTCATGTCCTAGAGACATGATGCGTGTATTCTCTGATTAATTAAGACTTCACTTAACCCAATTGGTGTGTATTAATATTTTTTTTTATGTTATATACATAAAAATAAAGAGGACCACCAACTTTAACTTTCTTAATTAATCATTTCGTCGTCTTCTATTTTGCCTGACGTGCTTCTTGGTTGGAGTTTGGGGACCACGTTTGGTACTGTTTTATTAGTTTAAAGACATGTAAAGAGTGCTGAATTCTATATGCAACACACCTAACACTACATTAACCTGCAGATTCCGCGAATTATTCAGTGATGTTGGTGGGGATGATGGTGCTGATTTTTTTTTTTTTTAATAAAAGTTAGCTTTGCTTAGTTTAATTAATTAGAATGGTTGGTGGGACGGATATGTACATATAGAAGATAAGGCTGCATGATTATATTTTCAGGGACCTCTGTGGCTTCTGTTTGTGGCTCAATGGGTGTTTTAATTAAGATTATTTGCCTCTAGATTATATTCCTTAGCCACAGGGAACATAAAAAATAGAGCCTAGTTAGCGAGGTACAGAGAGATCATATATATAATATGATTATAAGGAGTAAGGACGGCTTTGGCTTTGATTTTAATATAGAAAGAAGGTTTTCTTTGTTTGTATTCAAAGAAAAGGCTTTAGATTCCAGATCAAGTTGTGGATACCAAAATTAGATGCTATTCTGTTATGTATATGTGGATCTTTCGATTATATGTTTCATAATTAATTAATTAATTAAAGAAAATGGAACGGAATTGGTAATTTTATATTACTCAAACAGCGTTTTGTTAAAGAAAATTCTTTTTTTTTTTTTTTTGGAATTAATTCTGAACCGGGTAATAGATAATAGAGCATGACTATGCGGTATGTGGGTTTGAGTAGTACGTAAGAGCATGGACAGCAGCATCTTTTAGTTTTCATTCTTTTTGTTAAAATTCGAATACACTAGAAGAAAGTTAGTACATGCATGAAAAAAAAAAAATACAGTACATGGGTATCATTTGATATATAAAAACACTATATAGCAATATTTTTGTATAATAAAGTAGAAAAAAAGTAATATGCATCGTTGGATGATTAAAATTTAAAAAATAAAAAAATAGATAAATTATTAAATATCGTTTAATAAATCACATAACTACTTTGTTACTATCAATGATTAAGTTACGTAGTGAAGTTTTACAAAATTTAATTCATTTGTAAATTTTGTAATTAATATTAATTCCAAGCTAGCAAGAAGAGACTACACATGAGTCATTTTGACACCATGAAGAGGATGTTTTGCATCTAACAGAGCAAAATACTTGATTGAATTAATCTCATGTACCCAAAAGAGAAAGTTATAAATGAGAGATTAGCATGACAGGCAGCAACGTGGGGTTGCTCGTAGTGATTTTAGAGATTATCGAACCCGGTCCCTTATATGAATTTTTAAATTTCTCGAAATGCAGCCTTGAAAAAAACCGAATAAATGAAACTCTACACAAGCCAACTGGAAATAAAATGTACATTAGATCTTGTAGAAATTGCGCCACCATGCCATGCTAGAAACCATAGATTTAAAAATCAAAATGAATGGACGATCGGATCAGAAAATTAGTCAACTGATCATAGATTTGATCCAGTTTAGTTTTAAAAAAAAAAAAAGAAAAGAAAAGAATTGAATAGATAAGGAGAGGGGAACCATAACCCCCAATGGTTCAATTAAACCTGTTCAACTAGCCATGTGTCAAGTGGACAACCCCAGTTTACTTGTCGTTTTGGGAAATATGGTTTAAGCACCCACATCAAGTATTTAACATTTTCCTTTATGAACAGACTAAAAAAAAAAATCAAAAAACAAAAAGTGGTATTGGGTTAGGTTGGGTTGGGTTGGGTTGGGTTGGGTTAATTTTGAATTACATTATATTTAGATTGGGTTAGAGTTTGATAATGCACTTATCAGACGATTCAAATGAATTTATTGGATCGATTTATATTTTCACTTTTTAAAATATTTTTCTTAAAAAAAAAAAAAAAAGTGGTATCTAATATTTTTTTGACATTATTTGTTGCATATTTATTTAATTTAATAATATCAACTTTGATCCAAACACCATGTTAACGTGGATCTACTTGAATGTGAAAGCTGTTTGCCTAGCTTTAACTGCCACTTGCCTTAAAATTTCCCATATCTGTCGTGTATCCATTTGGATTTGGTTGATTAAGACATCACCCACCTACCTCTCTCATTCATGCCCTGGGAATTTACATCATTAAATGAAGTTGGTGGTTGTAAATTATTTTAGTCCTCTTGCTTTTTTTTTTCCTTTCTTTTTTGGTTTTCTGGTGGTTAGTAAATGGAATACTATCACAATTATATCAACTAGACAAGTAATTGTGTACAACTCACTTGCATAATACATGCAACAACAGTGGATCATATGAATCAATAATCAACATACTAATTCTGAATGCTCTGAATTACAGTGTGGATTTTAATACAATCTAGCTAATATATATATATATATTTTTTATCCGTTTAGTAGGAATAACGAAAGGGAATTGAAAGAAAAAGATAAAATTCCATATATAAGGAGTCATTTCTTAAAAGAGTATGATTAAATTACTATATTTAGATATTAACATACCATCTGACAATTTATCATTTTATTTTTTTTATAAATTTAATTATTAAATAATTTATATTATTTTATTATTACAGTAAAATCACTCTTACAAAAGCATCAGCCTTTTCTTTTGCCAAAAAAGCAAAATGTTGGGACCGTGGGACCCATATAGCTCACTTTTACAACTGCTTCATACGAAAATTTAACTTTAATTTTGCTAGCAATCTGTTTAGACGACGTTATGAAAATTTAAATTATTTTAAATTTCTTTAATGTGTGCATAAAGTTGAATTATTTTGAACATATTTATTTTAGTAGGCTTTCGGAAACAATTTCACAGTAAATTGCTCTCTTCACTAGATATCTTAGAAATTAAGGTCTAAAAATCAACAAGCAAATATAAGACAAAGTTGGGGTTGAGTGTTTCCTACCAAAAAAAAAAAAGACAAAGTTGGGGTTGAATGCCGGCAGATCCGACGGTCTGCTTTTTACAATACAAAAGTTAATAGATCACATTAAGCGGTCGACAAAAGAGCAGACCGTGAAGCAATTTCGCAGTCCTTACAGGTTTCAAACTTGAATAAAGCTTTTGAGGAGTACAACATCATAAGTTCATATTAATATGAATCGTTAAATAATAAAAATTTTATTAAATTTTTTACAATAAAAAATAAATAAATTATTAAATAAATTATATACTTTTTATGTACTCTTTCTTATATTATTACATAATTGATTTTTTTTCACTTTTATATTATAAAATTTTACAATATATTTGTACTTTAAATTAAATTAAAGTGATCACAAAAATATTATATAAGACATCTAATATTTTTTATTTTTTGAAATTCTGTTATATAGAGACCCATGACACTTTTAAATCATATTTAACCTCACTTCAAAAATTTCATAAGTATTTTCTTATATAATGCGGTGACAAAAGGTTGCCTTTGCCCCGATGGATGTCTACTAGTAGACAGAAGAAGCATAAAGAAATTTGAGTTCCAATACACGGACGCAAGAAAATTCATTGACGTAGAGTTAACGTAATTATTTTATTGTATGTATTTTTATTTTTTTTATATATTAATTTTAATACTATTACATATTATAAATTAACGGATCAAAAAATTACAAACACTTATGAGACTTATAATTAAACTTGATATGTAACAAATATATAAATAGTATACACAATAGCTAATGCGTCAACTTTCTATCTAGTCTGTTCATGTCCAACAATCATTTTCTAAGAAAATTTTTAAATTTCTCTTTCTTCACGTACCAATACTTCCAATAAAATTTTCAAAACGGGAGAACAAAATTTGTCAAACAACTATATTCCTTTTTCTTGGAGCAAAAATAACTAATGTCTTCCTATTGACTAAAAAATATGTAATACAATTTCCTATTTAATGAGAAAAAAAAATCATAACATATAATTTTCCTTTTTTTTTAACCTAAGTATAAAAATGACTGAAGATTTTCTGTCTTTTATTTGCCATTTTCCTAACTTTCATTTCTGTCATTTTCTTCTTTTCATGTTTTGTTTTTCAACTATGTTGTAAGAGTTCAATATTTATTTCATCAAATCTCACGACAATGTCTTAGTCTATTCTGTCTCTAAGGTCTATTAGACATTACACGGTGGAGCCTATTAATTTTTATCTACTCACAATACTAGTTTTATTATTTTATAAATTTATTGATATAAACTGAAAATATGTCTATTAAAAGTCATAACTTATCACTAGCTAAACAAAATAGATACTGTAGTTAAAAGTTAGACTTCCATGTTAGAAAACTCAAATTCCAAATTTATCATAAAAAATGAATTATTTCTATTGTATAATTATCACTCAGTAATTCTTCTAACAGGAAAAAAGAAAAAAAATCAAAATAATAAAAATTCTTTAGCATCAAGCTAGTTTGCATTTATTTTAAAATACCAATGATCTAGACATCAAATATGCTACTATCAAACATTATGGCCTCATAATAAGGAAATTGTTTATTATTACATCCAATGTCGTAGTTTCGATTTTCTCATAAACACGTTCACTAAAATAAAATATACGTCCATAGCATTTGTTCATGTCAAAGTGCAGAACCTCACTAGGGAGATCTTGGATGCCACAATTTCCATTTATTGTTGAAAAAAAACCTGACAAAGACATCAAGCGAGCTTCTCAAAGTAGGAGAGTCTTGTTATATGTAAAGTTTCCTTTGGAAGTGAAATTCAATAAAATGCAAGTGCAATATGGGCTCCCCTTTCCAATCGTCCTACTCCAGGTACACCAAAAATGAAAAAAGGGATCTCTTGTCACCTTGCAAACAAAATAATTTTTGTTGGTTTGGAATTGCCTTTCCATTTCAAGCCAAGCTCATTTTACCCACATTTCCTTTCCATTACTAGGTTTAATCATTGATAGGAACCTAAAATCTGAGAAGGTGGTATGAACCCAATTGGATAATTAGACTTTTGAAAATTAAGAGGTCTAATCTGTTGTGCACCAACTGTGAGAAATTGACACATACCCGATTTTCAATAGCTTTGTAATTTACGAGTTAATATTGATCATAACAATACAATTATAACAAAATCAATTTGAACAAATCTATTTTAAATTTTGCAAGATAATAAGAAATTTTAAACACCAGCTTGAGCTAACCAAATTTGTGCAAGGAATTTTTTTTATTTCATAAGATTACTATTAAAATAATAATAAAATAATATGAGATGATGAAATTCATGAATTCATTAAAAAAATAAATTATTAAATTTTATTAAATAAAATTATGTTGTCATTTATTATTAATTAAATGTGGTTATAGTATATTTATTTATTTAATATTTTGTAAAATGTCTCTTTTGTAAAAGCACACTCGTTTTCGTTGACTGTGGAAAACTAATGATTAGGCCAACATCCGCCTAACAAAAAACGAAACCCCAAACCCCCCCGACCAATCCGCTTTAGAGAGAGAAAAAACATTTGCTCTTTTACTTTTCCGTAATACAACAGTCACCGGATACCGGAAACTACCTGTGGGTTTCCCATTTTCTGAAAATACCATTCCTTCTTTATTTTGGTAATTCAATGTAACAACAAACTTATTCGAAAATAAGTAAACATTTGCTAAAAAAAATAATAAATAAACATTTTTTGTTTAATTAATTTGATTGAAATTTGATCTCGTTGGTAAAATAAATAAATAAGAATTTTATTGCGTGATTTAATTTTAAGAAAATACTTGTAGGAACACTTCATTTAACCTTTTTTAGGGGCCGTTTGTTTTATGGTTTGGAATCAGAATCGGAATCGGAATTGGAATCAAGTGCAAAGGGAAACGGAATCACTTATTTTATAATATGTTTAGTTTATTCCAGAATCGGAATCAAAACCCTTCATAGATGTTTGTTTCATTTCGGAATCGGAAATATTAAATATATGATAATATTTATGTCATGATAAATATAAGATAAATGTAATTAAAATTAAAAAATTATTAATATCAAATTAAAAAGTATGAAATTTAAAAAAATATTATAATGCAATGTCAAATTAAAAATATTAAATTACCATACAAATAAAATTAAAAATTATAATAAAAACTAATAATAATAATAATAATAACAATAATATACATCACAATAATAACCATAAATATAAAATCCAAAAAGAAAATCTTAAAATAAAATTTTATTGTTATTATAATAATAATAATTTGTTAATTGATAATTTAAATATTTTTGAAATTTAAATTCTCATTATAATACTATGACATATGATCTCATTAATAAGTAGTGATGGTAATGACAATAATAACAATAATAATAATAATAATAATAATAATAATAATAATAATATTATTATTATTATTATTATGGAAATAATATTGTAGAGATTATAAAATAATTTATTAATAATAAATAAACGATTATTTTAACTATAAAATTTTATTATTATTTACAATTTTATTATTATCCTGAGGTTTGAAATATTTAATTTTTATTCTACTATAAAAACATATTATTATTATTATTATTATTATTTTATGAATAAATTAAATCAAAAAATAATATAATAACAATATAAAAATAAAAACATGGGGTAGTGGAGAAAATTGAGAAGTTAGAAGTAGTTAGGAAGGGAATGGAAATGATTAATGGAGTAAACATAGGAATCATGATTCCCTTAAAGTAGGGAATCTCATTCCCATTTTTAAGGGAATGAGAATGCATTTAATATAAAACAAACAATAGGAATAGAAATTTGGTAGTTGATTCTCATTCCCACATTATTTTGTTCTTAAACAAACACCCAGTTAGTCTTTAAAAAAGTTAAATCCATATAAGAGATAAAGAAAAAAAATGTGATGAAAATCAAACTTTAAATTTACTTTTAACTAATACAACTTGTAATTATTTGAATTAATACTTATAATTAATTTTAACAATAATTAACAACTCAATAATTAACAACTCATATATATATTTTTTTAATTTGACTAGTTAATATCTTATGTTAGTGTCTATTCATTTGCTTTCCTTAAATTATGACGCCAAAGAAATTTTGGAATAAAAATTGACCATTTACTCAACTGATTGAAAATAGTGTCTTTTATTTAATAAATAAAAAATTTAAATCCTACTTAACCTCATTTTTCTTCTGTAAATACTCAATAGAGTATTTTGTAAACAAAATAAAAAAAAGAAATTTCGTAATAAACAATTATACGGCAACAGTTGCATCTCGTGAGGAGAAGTGGGACCGGTCACACATGGGCCCGTGAAACCTGCAGCGTAAGCTAACCGCCAGCTGCATCCGTTCTGGCACCACCCACAGTAACACGCAGAAACAAAAGGCGTAGCGAGCTTCAACTGCCGCCACGTTCAGATCTCTGTAGCACGATCATGCCACGTGTCTCGTCCTCGTAGATTTTGGGGTCACGTCTGATCAGGCTTCCCAATGCCCAGTTCCACTTGAATTACTGATGAAGCCTTTGAATGACGAGAATGCCCTTCGCTTTTGACCCCTAGAGGCGCTAAGCTTTCAGGACAGAAGTGTCCTTTGTGCAATCGCAGGCTAACTAACTAGAAAGGTCGGTGCAATGATCGTCTGCAAAGCCGTCACATTTGTGAGGAAAAGCACATGGCTCGGATTTCAGATCTGTTGAGTTGGCGTTTTCTTCAGGGGTCCTGATTTTGTGAGAGAGTTCGTTTCGACGGTTGGATTTGAGCACGGCGACTGCTCTTTAATGCACGTGATAATTTTTCGTTCCAGCGACTTTCTTTTATACGGTTCTTCTGAGCCTCTCCTCTGGCTGCAACAGGAGGAATCATAATTCTTCGGTAACACCGTCATGTTCATTGACGTAAATGCCCTCACAAAAAGGTCTCACATCCCTTGCTTTCTATCCTTCCTTTGTAGTCAAAGAATCGGATTCTGTTGTGCGGATCCACAAAGGAAGATTTGAATCGTTCAAATTTATTTGTTGCTTCGCGATATTCTCTTCGTGCTTTGACAAATTTATGAAGATTACAATTAAGAATTCAAGTTTCAAAATAATGTTATTTTATTTCAATTTAATAGTTTATTTTTTTTGTAATACATTATTTATTCTAAATATTAATGTTTTGTTACACATCCACAATTTGTTGTATTAATCGCTAAGAAAATTTGTTCATATTACATGATAATGAGTTTGAATTTTCATTAAATCGTTCGGAGGAATTACGATAAATGCTAGCAACCTTCATTGAACACCGTAATCTGTAAAGTTTTTTCCTCAAACGATTTAGTGTCAATGCTCCTTAAAAGGGTTTGTGTACTGAGTTGCCGTGGAGTTTATTTTTAATAGATATAAAATTTCAATTTATTGTATATTACAAAAAAATTAATGTTATTATCCTTCACAAGTCTGTGAGGTATATATTTTTAATGAAAAAATAAACTGTATTTAAGCTATATCAAACGATTATTTAATCATGAAATAAAATGGAACACACACAATTACGTTTTCCTAAATTCATCCGTTAGTTGTTTTTGACAAATAAAGTTCTTCATTGGTTAATTAATGATCTAGTTTAACACAAATACTCGGAGCAAAATGCAAACCATGAGGAAATGAGATCCAATTCCGGACCCGTTTTGACATTTGGACTGTCAATTAGTCGGCGAGAGCTTCACGAGGTCAAAATGGTCAAAACACGTGAATGGAAACGGAAAAGAAACGCGTTTTCGCAGGCGAGGCGTTTGGTTGAACCAACCCAACAACCACCACTTCCCTGCACGCACCTCTTTTTCTCTCTCAATATAATTAATGATAATAATAAACTAAAAATAAAACTATCAGAAAAAAAAAAAAAAAAAAAAAACAAAGACAATTTTTCCAATTTTATTTATTTTCTGCACTATAAAACTACAAATTATCCTCTTTTAATCTTTTTTTTTCGGTTTTCTAAGCCATTCAGTTGCTTTCTACCCCTTTCTCTTTCCTTCTCTTTCACGCTTCTTTCAATCCGTTTTCTCTCTGTTTCTACCTTCCACCGGAAAACTCCACCTCGCCGGAAAACCTCTCGCCTCGCCGGCGACCAGCCTCCGCATGGAGCCGGTAAGCAGCTTCTAACCGTCGTCGACTCGAGGTTCTGCCGATTTGTTCGGTTTCTTTTTGTTTTTTCTTGGTTTCGCGGCTCGGTTGAATAGCAGCTGCGGATCTCTTCGTTCGACTTGGTTTCGTCGTTTTCGGCCGGTTTTGAGAGAATGTGGGGCGTTTGGTTCGTGTTTTATGCTTCGCTCTGAAATTTCTCCGTCGAGAACGTCGTGATCTAGTTTCCGGGCCTTGGATTTTGTTTGTATTTTTAGATCTTTGGATTCGGTTTTTTGGCATAAAACGGAGGCCTATAGGGAGCGTCTGCGGCATGAAATGGTAGGTGAATTTCTTGTGCGCACGTGCATGTGTGCATAATGTGTGGATGATTTTTGCTTGCCAAGCATCAATTTCTTTGTGTGTGTGTGTGTTTTTTTTTTGTTTTGGAAGTGATTTTTTTTTAATTTGTCCTCAAATTTGTTTTTATCGGTTAGATCTCAGACGTTGTTCTGTTTTGAAAAGGTCAGTTTAATGTTTTGGATAATTTTCGCCTTTTTTTTTCCGCATTCCTATTTATAGAAATGCGTTTTTGATTTGTTTACTTTCACATTTATGGTTATTTTGATTCTGTGAAATTCGCTTCCCCTCGCATGTTCTTCTATGCATGTGGTGATTTTTTTTTTTTTTTTAATTTCTCTCTGCCGAGCTTCTCATCGTCCTTCTCTTTTTCGGTGATTAAGATAAGATTATGGCTTTTATTTTGCTTTTACCTCTGCAAATTTTTTGTTTCTGAATTGGGGTTTCGTTTAATCGATAAGTTGCCTGGGAAGATGATCAGTTGATGGGGCGGTTTTGTTTTTGATTTTTTTTTTGGTTTTTGGAATTTTCGGGGACCGGTCAAAAAAGACGCGGTTGTTTGCTGAAATTAAGGCTTGATCATTGTTGTTCTACAATTTTCTGCCAAAGAGTTGAAAAATCATTTTAGGTAAGTAGTTGATATGATCATGACTCATGGACCCAGTTGGGTCAAACTCTGCTTTTTCTTTTTTTTTTTTTTTTTTTCGATTTCCCTATTTGAATATACACATTGATTTAATGATTCTTTGACTCGATTCAACATGGGTCCAGTAAACATTTTTCTGGCCTTGGTTAATTCGTGTAATTTTATATGATTGACTTGGTAAGAGGTTCCTTTTAGTGGAAATGTTTAAGGATATATCGGTCCTTCGTTTTGTGGCCCATCCCCGGGCCAGAGGAAGGAGGGAGGGGGGGGGGGGGGGATGGCCTTAGGTTGGCGGCTACACACGTGGGTAGGGAAAAATTCTCATCGCTTTCAATTTTTTTGGTGGAAAATCCTGATAAATATTTATTACTGCCTTGCTTTTATAGCACAAACTGCACAACTGATGTTCCTTTCTGAAATGAGCTAGAGCTTCACACCCAATATGGTACTTGATTGAAGAGATTGAAAATCCCTATGTCAATCTTTATTAAAACAGACATTGAAGGTGTTAAATTTTATGTCAGCGTTTCTGATGTTGGTGATGTTGTTTTGTCTCACTGGTGCTAAAACTGTCTTATTTAGATGCTTTGCTCTCAAGAATTAAGTGGGACAATGTGTGATTTCTCAGATTTCGACAATAAGTAAATGAATTAAACATTTGTTTTGCATTCTAATATGAGCTGGCACAGTCGTGTTCTTGTCTAAATTGGACTAGATGCTCAATTCCTATCAGTGCAAAATAGTTAAAATTTGCTTCAAATGTGCCTTCTTATTTATACCATGCTTACCGTGATCTGACTTTTGTTGTGTTGCTCATTTCTTAAACAGGTGGAAGGAAGGGTCTGTTTGCCCAAAGAGGTTCGAAATGGGTTAGAATTTCTGAAGCGCAAGAGGCTTGAGAGAATAAAAGCAGAAACTGCCACCAAGACTGGTGGTGTTGCTAATATGATGAGTCGAAGTGGAGGAGATGCTCTAAGAGCGTCAGCATCTTGCGGTGTTAGATTACATGGTACTGTTGGTTCATATTCTCGATCAAGCGGTGCTCCAAGTGGGAAGGATGCGTTTTCAAAAAGGAAGGTGGACAAGTTTGACACAAACAATTTGGAGTGGATAGAGAAAATTCCGGAATGCCCTGTGTACTGTCCGACAAAGGAGGAGTTTGACGATCCTTTGGTCTATTTACAGAAAATAGCACCAGAAGCTTCAAGATATGGTAAGTAATATTCTTTCAGTAGTAACTTTCTTTTAATGAAGTTTATAGATGTAGAGGAGATTGCTTTAACCCATCATTTTGTTTGTCAAATCAATCAAAAAATAAGAGAATAATGTTGATCAAGAGTAACATTTTTTCTGAATTGCGTTTGACGATGCAGCATGATGCCATTCAATAATACTTGACCTGGGGTATGCCTACCTATCTGAGATTTAGGGGTCTAATGTTAGACTGCTACCATTGGTTATTTTTATGTCAGCAGTTTCTTAGTTGGACCCTGCCTTAAGTGATGCATGAATTTTATGAATTTCTGCACGATATACTACTGTCAGCATTGCTGATGAAATATGTACTGCCTTTTTGATCACATGAAAGCAAGCTTAACCCACTACACCTAATTTTGAATGTTTAGGGATATGCAAGATTGTTTCCCCTCTAAGTGCTTCTGTTCCCGCTGGGGTTGTGTTGATGAGGGAGCAAGCAGGGTTTAAGTTCACAACCAGAGTACAACCTCTTCGACTTGCTGAGTGGGATTCTGAGGACAGGGTTGCCTTTTTCTTGAGTGGAAGGTAGGTCTTCCCATAAGAAGAATTTCAAGTTTTTAATTGAATATTCTATTTGGTTTATAATGAGTGTATCCTTTCAGGAATTATACGTTTCGTGATTTCGAGAAGATGGCGGACAAGGTTTTTGCCCGTAGGTACTGTAGTGCCAGTTGTCTTCCTGCAGCATACATGGAAAAAGAATTTTGGCACGAAATTGCCTGTGGAAAGACAGAAACAGTTGAATATGCATGTGATGTTGATGGTAGCGCCTTTTCATCGTCTTCCAATGACCCGCTTGGAAATAGTCAGTGGAATTTAAAGGTGTTTGTTTTGTTCTCACTTTATGTTTTCTCCCGAATTCTAGTCTGACATGAATTTTCTGCTTAGTTGATGTTACCAACATGTGGGAAAGTTTTTTAGGGAAGAGTAGAATTCGCTTTGTATGTCTTAAGTAGTTATAGCATAATTCTCTTTGGTTACATATGAATGCATGTGCTGGGCCTGGGGCCTGGAATGTTTTTCAATATGCAAGGTGTCCACTTCTTTTAAATAGGTAAACATTTATGATCAAAAAGGTTTGCAAAATATGCGGGTGCTGAAGTTGGGTACTAGAATCTGAATATATGTCATAGATGTGAAGAAATTTTTGTACAATTCCCTCTGAGTGTGCAGCACAATTCTCATGCCTTAAGCTCTAGCGCTTCCAATGTGGCAGATATTATTGCAGCACGAAATGATTTCTTCTTCTTGAGTAGCGGGTCAACGGGATTTGGTTTAGGTGATTTGGGTCACATACTTGTGCTCCAAGGGATGGGGGTTTTATTATGGATTGGAAGTGCTCTGTCAGTAAGACATGGGATAATGTATATCTTTGCCCATGAGTCATTATTATGACTGACCTTATCATTTGCTTCTCTTCAAATGACATGACTTCACCCCTCCCCCACGTGCATGCATTTCTAATGGATTTCCTGGAAACACAATAACTTGGCAAATAGTAAAAGCTATAATTTCCTATTGTCATCGTATCTTGAGAAATTACTTTTTCTATTTGTAAAATTTGCATGTAGGTCAACTAATTGATTGATTTCTGATTGTGATTTCAGAAGCTTTCGCGGTTGTCAAAGTCTGTTTTGCGGCTTCTTGAGAGGGCTATTCCGGTAACTAGAGAGTAAGGCATTATCTTTATTATCTGCTTTTTACTTGTTATCCTCGCTGACTTGCATGTTCTTCTTTCAGGGCATAACTGATCCCATGCTTTACATTGGTATGTTGTTTAGCGTGTTTGCTTGGCATGTGGAAGACCATTATCTGTACAGGTATGTCATGTTACTCTTGTTCCTGTTGTCTATGACACACTCTGGTTTCTAGTTCTTAGTTTTCTATCTGCTAATTATTATGCAGTATCAATTACCATCACTGTGGGGCACAAAAAACATGGTATGGAATTCCCGGTCATGCAGCTTTGAAATTTGAAAATACAGTAAGGGAACATGTATATACTCAGGATATTCTTTCGACCGAAGGGGAGGATGGAGCATTTGATGTACTTCTGGGGAAAACAACCTTGTTTCCTCCAAATATATTGTTAGAACATGATGTTCCTGTCTACAGGGCGGTGCAGAAGCCTGGGGAGTTTATAATTACCTTCCCTAGAGCTTATCATGCTGGATTTAGCCATGGTATCCGTTCTTCTCTTCTTTATTCATTTTTTTTTTTAATTTTCATCTGTTACGCATGGAAACTGATGATAGTTGCATCACCTTTTGTAAATCCCTAGGTTTCAATTGTGGTGAGGCTGTGAATTTTGCAATTGGCGATTGGTTTCCTTTTGGAGCTGTGGCCAGCCAACGTTATGCAATTCTCAACAGGATGCCTTTACTTCCTCACGAAGAACTTTTGTGCAAAGAAGCAATGCTTCTCAGTACAAGTCTAGAACTTGAGGATTCAGACTTTTCCCCTGCAGAATTGGTCTCTCACCATTGCATTAAGGTTTCTTTTGTGAAACTGATGCGTTTCCATCATCGTGCTCGCTGGTTTCTCAAGAAATCAGGGGCATGTACTGACCTTTTGGCAAATGCCAACTTAACCATTCTCTGCAGCATATGCAAACGGGACTGCTATGTGGCTTATATTGGCTGCAATTGTTCTATGCATCCTGTGTGCCTTCGCCATGGTATTTTACATTCTATACAGATGAATTATCTTTTGGTCTTCTATATTCTTTATTGCTTATGATCCTGCTTGTACTGTCCAGAGATTGGTTCGCTTGACTTCTCATGTGGGAGGGATTATACCCTGTTTCTGAGAGAGGATATCTTGGAGATGGAAGCTGCAGCTAAAAAATTTGAGAGAGAAGATGGAATCTCAGAGGAAATTGGTCAGCAGGCAAAAAGCTGTGATGATTTGTATTCCTATCCTTTATCAAATAAGTTTCCGGGAGGTGTTGATGATGGATACATTCCCTATTGTGCTATGAACTTTGAGTTTAGCTCTGAGATTATTGCAACAACTCAAGACCCTTTGCCAGATCTGACCCAGTCTACATGCATGCATGGCATGGAAAATTGTAAGCCTGAAATATCAGAACCCTCCGTTTCTTATGCCGCATCTCCTCTCTGTGCATGCGGAGAACCAGTTGAAAGCTATTCAGCTGCCAACAATGTAAGACATAGCTTCCTAAATCCAAATATGGTTATTACATTCCATTTCTTTCCCTTCTAAAAGTTTAATGGGACGCCATGCATCCTTAAACCAATACCGATCTGTCCACTAATGTAGCCTCAACTGTTAATTACCTGTCGGCAACAGACCGTTTATATTTTTATTCAACAGTAATAAAAATTTGAATGCGTTCGTCAATTCTGCTCAAGTGTTTATAAAATAAATTAAGATTCGCTTCCTGTTCATAGCTTGTTATAACATAAAATTAAACTGTAATTCCTTTAATTTTTAACATTATTCTCCTTTACTATTAATATCCTTTGCAGGTTAAGGAGCAGTCTGACGTTAATGCAGGGAGTCACGACTCTAAAAGGTTTTCAGGAGTTTTTCACGGCACACAAGAGTCCTCTGTGTCGTATGATGCTTTCTCAAGTACCCAGAAAGCTAATCTTCATGGATTGGAGGCTAGACCTAGTGTAGATCAACATAGTGATGATTCTGATTCAGAGATATTTAGGGTCAAGCGTCGGTCTTCTCAGAAAGCAGAGAAAAGATTTGTCAATGATGTGTCTTCAAGGAAATTTGAACACCAGGTATGCCATGCCGTATAACCACCCTAGGAATGGGTTTATGTTATTCTATGTTATACTAGATTCTTCATTGTTTTTGTTGAGCCCATTTTCGTTTCTTATTTCCCTATGAAAGAGAAGCTGCTCATGGTTATCTGGTTTTCTTCAGTTATATTCTTGGCCTTTGGTTTCTAATTATTCTTTAAGCTATATTTGACTCGTCAACATTTTGAAATGTTTGTTCCATTTCACAGCGGTTTAAACGATTGAAGAAACTCCAGCTTGAAGGAAAGTTTGGGCAAACAATGCCATCAGAATTCTGCAGCACTGACAAATCTAATAGCATTTTTACATCCAAGTCAGAACTTAAAGAAGCTCCAGATGGTTCTTTTAGGGACAGGTTCATAAGGGGAAGTACGATTCCCATTTCTATTAAGTTTAAAAGGTTGGCTAACGCAGAGGGACTTAACCGACGGCAAGAACAACACAGAATGGACAGAATGAACGGCATCCATCATGAGTTGGGAAAGAGCATGAGGGGGCCACCGCCCATAGAGATCGGGCCTAAACGTCTGAAAGTCAGAGGCCCGTCATTGACATGAGCTGGTTAGATTGATTTCGGGATAACATAGTGGACGAGGAAACTAGTTAGCCTGCCTCAGGAGCACCATCTAGAGCCTGACTTAGCTAACTTTTTTGTTTCTCTAACCGGGTTCTAACACGGAATATCCAAAGATTGATTCTGGAAGCAGCAGCGAAAGTAACCAAGTTTAGGTCAGATTTACATTCTTTCTGCACAGCTGGGAATTGGGGCACAGTTTGCACAGATGTCGATTCGTCTGGTTCTCAGGCCATTGTGTTTTCTATCTTTGGCAGGAGAACCTTCCTGCAAGCTGAAAGTAGAAATTTGGTTAGTAACTCTGTAAATTTGTTTTAATCAGTCAATTAATTCTTGTGAAGAAAAGTGGGCATTCCCGCAGCTCCATTTAAAGTTTGGCCTGCTGCTTCCTGTTAGGTTCTATATTCTTTTTGTAGCAATTTGACTACCTGAATAAATGCAGAGAAATGCCTTTTTTCTCTTTAATTCTTATCCGTACATGTATGACTTCGAATTTGTGTCAGCTCATCAATGGTTGTTACTGATTTCTCGTGATATGGAAATGTTACCTAGATGCAGTATAGGTGTAGATTTACATATTGCACTGTCATAATCATTAGTTATATATATCATTAATGTTTTGATGTTTGATCACAATTAACAATAAGAACCACAAATGTTCTAATGGTCATGAAAGTGTCGTGATAGTGTAATGATAGTGTAACGTGGGATTGTTTCTGTTTCATGTCAAATTTTTTTGCATCGATGTGATGAAGGTTTTTGCGATATATGTGATGTGAATAGCAGGATCGGCAATTCGCCAGCCACAGGTATTTCCTTCAACATCTGAACTCGCAAAATAACAGGATTTTGATAAACCTGTCAGGTTTCTAAGAACCAAATGATTATAAGTGAAGATTTCGTTCCAAAGCTAGTGGACATGAAAATCATTTCAATTTTATTACTTTTTGAAGTTTTAATGAAGCAAAGACGCATGAAAGTTCAAGGTGCAAATAGCTTTTCGTTTCCTAATTTCCTCATCACAGCAATGATCTGAAGTCTTACGATGATAGCTAAACGAAATATTCAATTGATTTCTTGTTGGCTACAATGACAACTCATGTTCATTTTAAAAAAATTTTAAAGCGATATAAACCGTTGGATTGAATAATTTAAAAAAATAAAAAGAAAAATCTATAACATTATTGAAATTTATTAGATGAAACTGTTTTTCTACTCATTCAGTAAAATATGAGGGAGTTAAAGTTTAAATCCTAATCTCCTATGAAAAGCTTTGTTAATTGTTGTTGTGGCTAACCAGACTAACTGATTGGTTAGCCCAATCGATTTTTCAGCTGTGTGATGATAAAAAAAAAAAAAAAGGTCACTCCCACGATGCTCGGTCACCTGGGGATCCAGCAGGCACTGCTACACTGGGATAGGGAGTTACTCTTCTTTACACTCTTACCATATTCAGGGTCAGTTGTGGGGAAGTATAACAGAAGTTGCAACAGATAAGACAGCTCTTTTTGGAGCAAGATTTTGTATGCTTTGACCAGATTTCCCAGACAATCGATGCTGGGTTGGAAAGGTACACCTTAAAGAAAGAAGGGATAACCTGCATCAAAGAAACTTTTTGGGCACGAATTTGTGGGAGTGCAGTGAGTAGACATTGATTTAGACCCTTGAATTATAAAAGATATCTTGAATTTAAAAATAAAAAAAGTAAACTATTAAATATTGTTGGAATAACTGTAAGTTTCTCGCGTACTTCATTACACGTGTTTACGTGAAAATGCAGTAGTTGCTGGGGCAATGGAGGCTGTAGCTGACATGACTTCCGCCAGTTTGGCTGTTTATTGCAACTTGCAGTGCAGTAGACGTTTCCGCCTTTCCATGGCTAACAATTTTAGGTAGAACGTGACTTTCAAGTTTCAATTGTTCTTTAAATTCCTGTAGTTTTGTTAACATCATGGGGGCAAACATAACGGCCATCCATGGTTGTTTAGCTTTGACACTAACCGAATCTTATTGGAGTCGGTATGGGTCTGTATGGACCTTGATGCGGCAGTTGCTCACAGCACTGACAACAATGACCACAGATGAGTGGATGACCCCAGTGAATCGTGAGGAAAGAGCCTATATTGTATATTGAGTTTCAGTCGGGGGGCGGCTAAGGGTCCATGGCTATTGATTGTGTCCAGTAAGGGATTTCAAATCTTGGACCGATTACAGTTGTTCTGATAGGCCCAGCCTAGCCCAATACAACAACACTGGATGGGCAGTGCCCTCGTCTCTAAAATTGGTGCTTCCAAGCCAGCAATAACTCAAACTGTTATTATGGACCACATTAGGAAAAGCCAGGTAGCTCAACATATTAGTTGAATTTTTAGCAACATTTCTTTTGTAAAGAAAATGTTCCAAAATGAAAAAGGAAAAAAAAAAAGAAAAAGAGAGATCAACTAATCCTGAAATTTTTAGTAAATATTTTTTTGTAAAGAATATGTCTCGAGAGGGGGAAAAAAAAAAGGAGATGCTAGATAATTGTTTCCTCCTTGTTATGATATTCAAATAGCAAAATTTATTTTATACCTTGATATGGAAATATATAGCACTAAGGAATTAAGGTTGTTTTATTGGGGGAAATAAATTTCCACCTTACAAATCACAAACTTCGAAGGAAAGCAATTATCAGTTATAACTTGCTTGCGACATTTTTTGTTTTGCCGTGAGAACAACAATAAAAATTTCATCAAAAAATGGAAAAACGGGGAGGGGGGCAAATATAAATCCAAATATGAGGGTAAAAGTATAAGTGTTGAGTTGAAATCTACTTGTTTTTTCTTTACCTTGACTTCTAATTTTTTTTTAAGTATAACTTATTTGTGATTTTGTTCTACATAAATTAGTTTTAATTATTTTTTTTATTTTAAATACACCTTAATTATTGTATGTATAAGATTATGCGCAACTTATACTATAAAATGCATCAAATTAAAAATTGGATTATGAGTTTGAAGAGACTTGTATCTTGTAAAGTCTGGTGGGGCGGGCGCCTAGCTCTCCTCTACGAACTTTCCTTTTTTACCTTTGATTGGACAATCATTTCCACCTTTATAGGCAGAGAATAAGTCTTTGGAATGGTGCAAAGTGAAATTTAATGTATAATGAGAAAGGAACAAAGCAAAATTAAGTATATGGGTTCTTAGTCAAAATCCACACATTTCTTTCAGTTGCTAAATCTGCTGGATTTGTCGGGCATTATCAAAAGCTTCCCTCTGCTCCAGTCCTTGCAAAAATTCAAGATGTTTCTCTCTTTATTTTGAGTTCTATGTAAGAATATTATTAAGTAGCTATATATAAGTAGAATTAAGTGGCATAGTCTCATTTAATAGTATATAATAATTTTTTATTTTTATTTTTTTATAAATTTAATTATTTAATAAATTATATCATTTTATTGTTATTTTAAAACTAACCAACAAAAATCACCAAGTTTTTCCTTTGCATAAATGGGATCTTATACCTACAGCTGAGATCTAAAAGGGGGCACTTACTACTTTAGTCATGATATGTTGCCTATGTGGGTTTGATTGAAGAAAAATCTGCCTTCTTTTCGATCCCAATCAAGACTGACAGGCATTTTTGGGTTTCATGCATGGAAAAAGCCGCTGAGACATCATTTTCTTTCAAGGTATTCAAAAGTTGCAAATAATAGAGAATATTTGAGAATATTTATCATCAAAATCCTCCACTTACATAATCAATAATTTATCTCCTAAACATGGCCCAAAATGTAGCCAGCTGGTCCCAATTAAGTGTAGAAATGACCATTACTCACTAGGGATGCTTCAAATCAGTGTCCCCAACAAAAAACTTATCAATTTTCTTTTTTATGAAAAGACAGTTTTTGTTGACATTTGTTGGAGTTTTGAGCTCGTGGCTTAGACTAAGTACTTACAATATAAGAGAGAGACTAAGGAGTAAGGACCTTAGTGCCGAACTAACAGCAATTTGAAACTTATGGCCACGATCGTTCCTCTAAGTGTTTAATTGTAATGGTAAAAACTGTTAAGTGTTGAGAACTTAATAATAATTAAAATAGTTTGAATTAATAACTTATAACTTCGAAATTTAGAATTTACACTTAAGTCATTCTCTATTTTTTTCAATCACCCAAAACCTACCGGACAATCATATTGAAAATTAAAAAAAAAAAAAAAAACCCTTCAGTGTTGTGTCCGTCTTTAACATTATTACCTATTACTTGCACTAAAAGCTCTGAGTGAGCCAAACTTAAAGTATCGAAAATTTTTTTGCCCATGCAATCATAGAAGAGCAGTGAATATGTAGTAGTTTAAGTTATTAAATCGTAAAAAATGTATTAAATTTTTAAAAATAAAAAAATAAATAAACCATTAAAAAGTGTTAAATTAACTGTACATTTTCAATATATCTCACTTAACGTATTTATGTTGTTTTACTCATTAAAGTAATAGGCCCAGAGCAAGCACAGGTGTCTGTGAAAGGCAACGGCCTCAGAAGCCCGTTTCGCTTAATCCATATTAATCAAAGGGGCTAGCATTTAACCTATTAAGTAATGTAACTAACGAAAAGAATCTAATTATGCATTTTATAATACACATATTTGTGACCGCAAGCAAATGCTAACAGAAAGAAAATGTGCCAACCTGCATCTTTTTGGCTCACAACAAAAACCTGAGGCACTTGCCAGCTCTTGGCATTATATATTGAATAACATTAGTTGATTTCATATAAATAGTAATAGTTATATAATCTCATTTAATAATATTTAATAATTTTTTATTTATTTTATAAATTTAATCATCTAATGATATATATCATTTTATAATTACTTTAAAATTATTTTAATGAATCTAATAAATTTTTTCATTATATACTATGATAATTGAAGTGACCATCATACTGTCATTCCGCCTCTCCATAATTGAATAATCCAAATATTAGGAAGTAAAGAAACATGATGACCCATAGGCATTTAAGGATGAACAATACAGCAAAAAAAATTAAACAGTGACAAGCTATGTCGGCATGAGGAATTTCTTTGTTCGCCATGATTAATTAGAACTATTGCCTACGTTGTCCCATTGGTCGCTACCGATTCATCAAATTCTGTGGAAAATTAACTCAATCACGTGACCATATATTTTTTGTTATCAATAAAAGTCAACATTAGTTGAAATAATTCTTAATTAATTAGTGTCGATTACGAGGGCAGTTTCTGTAGTTTCGTTGATTTGTGTTGAAATGAAAGCTATAAGCTACCAGGCTTACCTAGTTCCATTCGTTAGAGAATTGAAATTTGTGTAAAAGATTATTGAATTTAAATTTTATTAAAATTAATAGTAAGATTAAATTTATAATTTTTTTGATATAAAAATATCGTAATTATTTAGTTATTTTGACTGTCCCATAAGTATAGAGTTGTCATGTTCCTAACGGATCTACGACTATTATCTCTACTTTTCAATTTGTTTTTTTTTTCCGTAAAAAATAAAGCAATAAAGCTTCTACAGTCCCACATGGTCTAAATGATTTCAAAGCCTTTGGTTGGGCTGTGTTTATTACTTTTTTCTAAGTTTGGCTATAATATAGATTATATGAAGATTTGAAGGGTTGTTCTACATGACACAGTCTATATTGATTTTTCTAAAATTCAATTTGCTACCAAACTAAATTAATTGGAGATCGGTTGCTAGCAGTTTATTTGGGTTTTCGTTTTAGCAGTGACACACCAAAGCTTCATACATCTCACATGAGTATCAAGCAAACTCAATAAGTGATGCACATAAAATTCTCAGCTAAATTGGAGCCATATACTTACAAGTTACAATAACGTGCTTATTAATCCATAGCCGCTGATTGCATAGTTTTTTTTTTTTTTGTGTGGATCTAAAGCATAAATGCATAGTTAAAAATTCGCAGCTCGTAAAATCCGCAAAAATGAGTCCACACACACTCTATTGTGCACATAAACCTACATATAGTGCTAATTTCTGGCTCATAAATCATTGTTAGTTAATTAGCGAACTCCCGATTCCCTCTAGACTACCATAGGAGATTTTTAAAAGGGAGACATTAGATTATAATAAAGTGATATGAACTGTTAGATGATTAAAATTTATTTTTAAAATTTAAATAAGTTGTTAGATACAGTTGGATGAACTACATAATTTTTTTATTATTATTTAATATTAAACTACGTAACGAAACTTTCTTTTCACAAAATAAAAAATATCTATCCTTTTTTTTTCTACTTTAATTTTTGGGTAATAGTGGATGCCTGCAGTTGAGATTGGGTAGTTTTAGGCAGATTGGACCAATTTTGAATAGCCCTATCATATATGAATGAACATAATTTTAGTACGGTTGTAGGTTAATTATAATGAACTTTCTGTCAAAAAAAATGGAAATTACTTCATTACCATTTCCTATCCCCTCACTCTCCTGGTAAATAAATGGTCCATACAAAACGATAAACATAGATACACTCGGAAAATGTTTCAGATGGTTCCCCAAGACCAAGAAATTTTAAAAATTCAATCAAGCCGCTGCGCGCTTAATCTGTCTCTAGGCTCAAACCAAACATTTAATTTTCATGAATTAGGACAACAAAGCGAAAATCACTTCACATTGGAAAAAGATAAATTATTAAGATTATAATACCTGAGTTTTAACATAAGATTCCTCCTTGACCGCTTTAATTAAATCCACAGCCTAGGAAAACTGAGACCAAGATAAGTAATTAATGTTTATATGGAAGTCTTTGCACTGACAAGCTTAGATCCTTCTCCACAACATAAGATATTCGAAGAATTCCTCAAGACACGTAAATTTTTTGGAATCCCAAATCTTGTTACAGGAAAATGGTTGACATTGATCTTATTTGATGATTAATAATAACCCCACCAACTTAAATATTTGAGATGCCGCTTGATGCAGAAAACAAGGTTGCCAGTTTTCTACTTCTGTTCCTTGTTTTGTCACAGCCACAATTAAGTCTCTGTGGAATTAACAATAAGAAAAATAATGCACGTTAACATGTGAAACTCAAACATAGAGAAATAAGATAAAGTTTAGCTGTCTGATGAACAGTAATTTGATAAAGTGTATAAAAATAATAAGTATTAAATTTTAAGTAATAATATTTACATTTTTAATAACAAAATTTTATTACTCAATTGTTTTGTTATTTAAAATATATATCTTATTTTTAACAATTATTTAATTGTTACTCTCAGGACAATCTGCCGGTTCATTTGCTTAGGCAACAAAACTGCGCCCAAAGAAATAATTGTGTTGGATACATTACTTCCAATGCTGTCGGGAAGCCATGGAAAAGTCAAACAATCAATGCGGTCGCGAAGCCAAGGAAAACTCAAACAATATTTTAATTATGTCTACTATGCATATATTATTGCTTGTTGTTATAGGCTAGTTGTGGTAAGAACCTGGCATAGTTTATTGTAAAATTTAACTCAACATCAAATAATATAATGATTATAGGCATGAAAACTTATTAAAAGTTTAAGTTGAAAGTAAGAGAAATTTAAAATTATTATAAATTATATTATAAATTTATTTTTAATTAATATGAGATATTATATTTTTTAACATGTACTTTTGACACGTGCGAAACTTAATTAGTATGTGACACAATAAAATTAAAATGAAATGAACTAAACCTATAAAAATAGGTTAAATTAAAAGTGCAGATAAGAAAAGTAAATTAAGTTTTGATATCATATCAAATAATGATTATAAGTCTGAAAGCCTATAAAAAACTCAAATTGAAAGTAAAGAAAAGTTTAAAATTATTGTAAATCATGTTATAAATTTATTTTTAATTAATATGAGATATTATATCCATTAAGAATTGTAAAATTTAACTCAACATTTTGGACCGATCTATAGGTTTTCTGTTAAAATATTTTTTTTAAAAATTCAACATGTGAGTGCGTTTAAGACAAGAGATCAGATGGCTTGATGATCTCAAGGTGAGGTTATGGGCTAGAGGCAATGTTGTTAAGCTATTGTCCTAGTTAAACCAATCTAGACAAAAAAATCTCACTCGGTGTACAAAGTGTTCCCCTATTTAGTGTGAGAGTAGAGGAGGGCAGGCGCTTAAACCAAGCTAGACAACAAAGGCAAAATTTGCAAGGAAAATAATAGTTCAAGTACACTGAGGCAAAGAAAGGATACACGCTAGGCAAAGTCCCTCAGCACAATTTTGTACTTCGAAACATTAATTTGTTTATCTCTACCCACCAAATGGACTAGTTTGGATTGATTAATTAGTTTGAAAATATTTGTTTATAATGATCTTAGTTGATGTGGCAATGAATGGGCTGCACTTGTATAGAATTTGGACATTCATTAGTACTCAAGACCAATGAAGCTATTTCCCGTCCTTGTTTATCTTGAGTGGAGGACTATTTTACCATTCAACCATATGCATAAGCCCTTAATTGATTAGGGTTCTTGAAGGTACTTCTTTAAGTGGGTAATTTGACCATCTATTCTTCAAAGGGAAGTGGGGGGACCTTGTTTGTTTTGTATCCTTAAAGAAAGCCAAGGATGGGAGACCTAAGGATGGCGCGCCAAAAGCAAATTTTTCACGACAAAGGTAGCAAGGAACAGTGGTTGTAGGATCATTGGATCAATGGTTGGACAAAGTGGACAAAAGCTTTGCATCATCTTTCCATATGCTGGACCCAAAAAAAAAAAAAAAATCTTTTTATATGCCTAGATAATTGATTTTACTTTTTTCACGATAAGTTGTGGGGAAGAATCCCTTTGCTTCACGCAAGCTTTGAAGTTGGCCTTGATTTCTTTTACTTCTTTTTTTTTTTCAAATAAAAATAAAAAGTAGAGGTAGTATTATACAATCTTATTATGAAGTATTACAATTTTATGTTTAAAAGGGCACGAAGAGAACATATAGTTACTACATTCCTCACTTCAAGTTATGAATCGTATATTTAGTCTCATTACTTGACCTTGACAAAATTGGTTTTGTTCTTTATCGATATTTTGTCCACCTTGTCCAATTAATACACAATTCATTCTTTTGATTCAATGGATCACAAACCAAGAGCGACAAAGTTTCGTCTCTTTAGCAAAAATAGCTCGTTTGTAGGGAGAATAGTTTTGGGATCGGACGTCAATCTGCTAATTTTTTGGTTAAGGGGGTCTAATATTATTATGTGAACCTAATGTTATGCTTTCAAAGAGTATTAGTCAAACGTTGAGATTATTTCCTATATTTTTATTGGAAAATATTATTTCTTGATTATTCTCTGGATTAGATTTGTAATTGGCCAATATTCATATCAAAAATTTTTGACTGTCGTTTTCTATTGAAACTTTAGTGTTCCGAAGAAATGCCTCACACACTGCAAGGTCTTATAAAGGTTAGACGTAAGTAATTTTACATCAACTCTCCTAGAGATCATTTTTACTACTCAACATGTGATTTTTAGGTCATAATTTGAGTAATCTTACTACTGAACCATACAAAATGTAATAACTGAAGTTGTTAAAATACCTTTATCAAAATTGGAGACAATAATATATGAAAAGGATTTCCACCCCACAAAATTTCATGCAAAGTCAAAAGTTCAAAACAACTTTTGCTTGATATTCGGAAGCATCTAGGCAATTAGCTTAGATTAATTAAGCTCTATTGATTTACCGACAAAAAGTGCTCAAAATAATATAATCAACTTGCATAATCCCCTGTTCAATCTACTTCAATCGCCGAATTCACGTTAATTCACATTCACAATCACAAATTGCAGAGAAAAAAAAAATCACAAATCACAAATGCAGGTTCATTCAAGCTTATAATTCGACTACTGATTCCGATGGCAAGGGACGTTTGCTCCCTTTCCTTGTTGTAGTTACATGTTTGTAAGGAAAATATAGGTGGATGTGTAAAAACGCAGATGTAGGATAGTTGCATAGTAATCAATTGATTGTTTTGTACAATCAGAATCAGTCGATTATTATTTGTAATAAAAATAAATATATTTTTTATCAATTTTTTATTATAAATATTAATTATCTAGTTGCATAAATAAATAATCGATTCCTATACACATATTTCACATCTAATTTATCCATTTCTACGCAACGAGACTCAAGATTGTAAATCTTTTGTGGTCTTATAAGTTTGCAACTCGAAGCCATGGAAATGCAATGTCTCCCGAATTCGTTGGGCCTGACGTAGATTTAGTTTCTTCATTAATCCAGTCTAAGGAGGGAATTAATGTGATTTAATGAAGGCCCAAAACCATCAAATTAGAAACGTACACAAAAGCAAGGTTTTTTCCGTCTTCTAAACAAGTAGTTATAACTGCGTGTTTGAATTGAATTTGTAAGAAAAATAAATAAATCTCGTAAATTGTTTTGAGGTTGGAGTTCAAATATTAAAAATGAATTAAAAACATAGATTTGGTCCGAATCGGAACGATACCATTAAGCACAATCTTGCAAAATAAATGCAGTTTTAATCACTTTTGGGTGGGTGGGTGGGGGGGGGGGGGGGGGGGGGCGGCGGAGGCATCCGGCAATTATAACAATTATAGCACAAAGTATAAACAGTTAATGGCGGGAGGGGGAGGTGGACCCTTTAGGCGAGTGTTTAGTTTTGTTGTTTGTTGATTGATAATTGTTAATTATTGATTATTATTATTTTTATTTGTTACATATAGATAGAAAGAATTATAGTTTTTTATTAGTTATCGATTAAATAAATAAAATAATTATTTTAAACATTCTTGATTTCTTTTTAATTGTAATGAATAATCTTTTAAACTCTTGCTAATATAAACTAATCTTGTGATATATTTATAAATAAAAATTTGTTTGAATTTAAGATAAATTATAATAAATATATAAAAAATTCTTCATTATTATTTACACAGAAAAATCTATTATTACTATGTCTGAACCAATAATATTATTTTTTATTAGGTAAGTTACCATTTACACGGTAATAAAAAAGAATTCTCGCTAGCTAGGACAAGAAAAATTGATGCGGCTTGACCATATTGAAATTTGATATTATTTTTATTAATTTTCATCATTAAAGTGATAATATGATATTATTTTTTGTTAAAAATAATAATAAATTATTTTTTAATGGCAGAAACCCACGTTACTATTTCTTTTCCATCTCATTCTCCCGCATTCTCCGTGTATCACTGTTAATGGCGAGCCCACAAATGACTCTATGCTCCTCTTCTCTCTCTTCTTCGGCAGAGGATAATTTTCTAAACAGAAAAAGCTCATGGTCATACTCCCATAATCAAATTGCTTTAATACTGCATTAGTAAAAAAAAGAAATTTGAAATTTAAAAAAAAAATCATAAGTTAAAGTAATACTGAATATATTTAGGATAATACTAAGTACATTTAAAATTTAATTTTTAACAAAAAAAAAAAACAAAGAAAATGAGTTTGGATCAAATATGGTTATGAGAGTATGACCATATAGTAGAATATTTTTCTAAAATAAAACTCAATTGTTGCTGATTCTTTTCAAAAGTAGGCTTGATTTGCTTTTGTAACACCCGCTGAAGGAAGGAAAATGCAACTTTAGCAGCAGTCCAAAAATTATAACCAAGTAACTCAACTCTTACATTTGAGAACAACAGCAACCAATACCTATCAGTAAAACAAAACACCTCCTTAACCATACGATTGATATGGAGCAAAGTAAAAATCTGACAACCATTTTAAACAGACGATCGATCAATATGTTATGAACACTCCATTAAGAAATATCTTGGTTAAAATTTTTCCCTCACCAAAAATCACTTGCTCTAAGAAATGTTAGTTTTTAGCCTTCATTGTTAAAAAAAAAAAAACAGAGAGAGAGAGAGAGACTAATAATTCATGTTATTTGTGAAGTAATTTATCAAAATTAAGGAGATAGTAATCTTGTTCCAGGTTCTTCTCAAAAAAAAAAAAAAAAAAAATCTTGTTCCAGGTTATCATCAAAAGCACACTTGACCTCTTAATTTTCTCTTGTTTTCCCCCCAAATATTGGCAATTAAGCTTGGCCTCTTCCTCTCTTTTACAATTGTATTTTGGTTAATTTGTAGGTCAGATTAAAAATCAATAAATGGTCATTAGTTGTTTGCATAAATGTTTGATTAATAACATCTTCTACAGAAAGCTCATTGAAATTAGAGTCGTATACAAAACTAAAGATTTCGTTCGAGTTCAAATCACACCAAAAAATAATATCTTCTAGAATATTCTTTCAAGCCTTTTACCCATTCTTGGCCACAGAATTGGCAACGTAATAACTTGCTTATTCTTAAGTAATCATCCGACATTTATGGAATTAAGTAATCATCCAACATTTATGGAATTCAATCTGCTTTAAAAGAAAGGGAAATAACATTGTATCTTTAATTCCATTCAAAATTTTGCCTCATGTGGGGATCACATATGTAGGACAATAGTGCTGACATGCATTATCCTCCGCTTAAGTACACTCTGAACGATTTTCAGAATAATTGGGAGGGCGATGTTGGATCCTGAGACTATATTTTGCCAATTAGACTGCTTGTCAACATACACCTGCTAAATTTCTAAGCCAAACTTTGACCCCCAAAAAAAAAAAAAAATCTAAGCCAAACAATATGAATGCTGTCCACGTCTGAAATCGTACATTTTTTTCCCTTGTTTCTTTTTAAGCTGATTTAATCACACAATTAGCCTTTTGTTGTTTATAACAAATATATCTGAACGGTGACTAGTGTGCCCTTCTTGTTTCCTTTCGTTTTTTTTTGGGACAACGTTGTCCTTGATTCGTGGACAACACACCTTATAAGTGAAATGGCATAGTTACCATGAGGAAGCTACCAATTCTTTGTCCGGTAAAGATTGGTAGCCGGATGGAGCCTCCGAACAACCAACAAAAAAAAAAAAATTGCAACTGCTTGTTAATTTAATGTAACTATATTGAATTTTTTAGGAAAATTTTTTTTTTCAAAGAAATCTTTTTTATTTAATGTATACTATATGAGATTTACATTTTAAATTTTAAAGTAACACCAATCTTATTTTAAATTTTAATGTTATAAATTTTTATTTCACATTTTTTCAGAATAATTATATTAGAAATCCGAACGGTCACATTTTTTAAGTCTCCGGTGCTAAAACTGCACAGTTCTTTGTCAAGTAAAATGTAAGTATGGCTTTGACTCTGGTAGCTTGAGCCAGCCGACAACCATCCATGATCTGCCCTTAAAAGGACTCAGAACTTCTTGTGAGAAAATAATTACACAATGATGGACAGAGAGTCAAAAGTTCAAACAGAGAACAATTATTTTGTTTAAATTGGAAGCTAGAATGAGTTGCAGTTTCTAACGGGAGAAATTAACAAAAGAGAAAAAGCAAGGTAGCAACATGTTGGGAGCGAGGGCAACAAAAAATACGTGGATCAATCACAATCTCACTTAATCTTCTAATTAGATGTAAAAAAATAAATAAATTACTTTACTATTTTTTTTACCTATTATATTGCTCAATAAGCGTCGTTACGTGGTAGAGAAAAAGTGAGCAATCATGTGCATGTATAGTCCAGGAAAATTGATCGGAATTTAGGGTTTTTTCGTAAAGGTAGCACCAACCAACCATACGTGCAGAAGTTCAAAGAAGAGAGTTGTGTGGGTTTTAGAAAGGTAAGTATGAGTTGTTGAGGGACAAATGCACAAGTTAAAGTTCATATTAAAATCTTCCTTTTTCTCCTCTAAAAAAGAAAAACAAAGTGCTCAAAGAAGATTAGTAATAAAAGGGAATCAAAGTCCCAAACTTATTTACTTTTTCTTCTTCTCTTTTTCTCACCCTAGTACGACACTACGCCCCACGTCCACAAAAGAAACACATCTCTCTCTCTCTCTCTCTCTCTGTCTCTCTCGCCCCCCTGTAGCCCCGTCAAGTGTCATTATCTCACATATACTTGTCACAAAAGAAACAACCATTCACTTCATTACCTTGTCATTTCTTATCTCTCCTCCACTCATTCACAAATCTCTGCAACTACTCCTCTCAAATTGATCCAAACGCTATCTAGAAAGAAAACCCATAAATCTTTCCTTAAAATTTGAGAAACCTTTTGCCCAAATCCGCTAATAACCCCTTTCAAAGTTGGGTCTCTCTCTTAGTCCTTGAGAAGCATATACATATACATATACAATATACTTACTTACTGTTGTACTATCACAAGTGAAGCAAAGAAATTGAGAACAGCAAGGGCAGGAAGAAAAGGGCTTTGCTTGTTTAAATTGCTGGCTCAAAGATGGAGCTTTTTCCTGCACAACCTGATTTATCTCTCCAAATCAGCCCACCAAACAGCAAACCCAATACGTCAACATGGAGGAGAAGTAATACAGAAGAAGACATGGATTTGGGGTTTTGGAAGAGAGCTTTGGACTCAAGGAACTCCTCCATGTCTTCTTCAATGGCAAAACCTGACAACCACTGCTTTCCTGAACTTTCCCTATCCAATCCAAGGGTTTTATCAGACTCCAACGCCACCACCACCGGCCATTTCCACCGCCTCCACCACAACCCCACCACTTGCAATGGTAACAATTTCTTCCATTCCTTCCAACAAAACCAGTTTCAGCAGCACCAACAGACCCACCTTCATCATCATCATCACAACCCACTCTTACAACAACAGCAACAACGGCAAGGGCTGAGCCCTGAGCTAAGTTTCTTGACACCCATCAGAGGGATTCCCGTCTACCAAAACCCTCCACTTCCAACGCCCCCTTCTTTTCCTTTCTCTCATCAGCTACCTCTGGATAATACTTCTTCTCATTTGGCTACCAGTAACAGCACTAGTGGAGGAGCCACAACTTTTAGCCCCTACCAGTCTCAGGGGCTGATGAGATCAAGATTTCTTTCAAGGCTGCCGGCTAAACGCACCATGAGGGCGCCCAGGATGCGGTGGACTACCACACTTCATTCTCGCTTTGTTCATGCTGTTGAGCTATTGGGTGGTCATGAAAGTATGCTTCAGTTCATTTTTCTCCCTTCTCCCTTTCACTTTTCTAGCTCTCTGCCTCTTTCCCTTTTATCTTTGCATATTGTTTTTTCTTTTTTCTTTTTTTCCTCCCATTTCTTTGCTTGCACTATTCATGTTCTTATTCATTTCTTTATTTTCCTCAAATATCTTGGGGAAGAGAAACAAAAAGTTAAAATTAAAAAAAGGGAAATTGACTTTCATGTTCTCCATTTCTTTTTCTCTACTATACACACTTATATTTGTCCTTGGCTCTTTAATTAGGGGCTACACCCAAGTCAGTTCTTGAGCTTATGGATGTGAAGGATCTCACATTAGCCCATGTTAAATCTCATTTACAGGTATAACTAAACATCTTCTTCTTTTCCTTCCCCTTTTTTGGTTTTGTATCAGTCCATGTCCAGCTTCAATTTCTCTGCCTGAACCTCAACAAATATTGAAGAATTTTGCAGCGATTTCTCTTTTGTTTCCATCTTCTTTCTATCAAAATCTCTTTGGTTGAGTCTGAGTGTTAATAGTACTTTGTATGCTGATTTGCTTTTTAATATAGCTTGCATTACAGGGAGGCTAAAATACACAGATCACAAATTCCAATGTTTTCCTGCAGAGGGTCTCACAAATTCTCATCACTTCTTTTTCTACTTAGATCTGATGGTCCTGCTGGCTAATAAACAGCTTTTTGCTTGGAAGAATGAACCAGCCCATGTAAAAACAACACATCAATAAGAGAGCTAGAGATAGAGAGAGAGAGAGAGAGAGAGAGGAGAGGGCCTTATCGATTTCAGGAATCAAGTGAGACAAAAAAGCTCAAAGAATTCAAAATTGAGTCATGGCCAAGCGGAGACAACTTTATGCTTAGTCTATTTTTTTTTCCCCTTTAAAAGAACTGTTTTTTTTTTTCTTCTTCTTCTTAAAATAAGGCAAAAAATTGAAAATATAAACCAAGTAGTACAGAATTCCATCATTTCTCAATGATAGCTTTCTCACTCTCAGTCTCTTTCATATGGGTTCTTTCTTCTACTAAACTTTCTTAACCATGGTTAATTCCACACATTCTTTCGTCCATGTCCATATGTATATATATATATTCATATGTCTACATACATTATACATGGAAACATTTATGTGCGGGCATAAATGTTTTCCTTTTGTTTTATTTTTGGTTATATTCATTTCCAAAAAAATTTGAGAGCTTCGGAAATTTCAAAAAAGTTTGGAAGGCTAAATTTAGAAATATAAAAAAATTAGATAAACTATTATATACGTTTGACTTATATTGCTTATATTTCACTTTGTACAGTTTGTAGTTTGTACATGCATTGCATCAGACAAATTCTTCAGAGTCGTGAACTGCATATTGATCTCGTTTACCTGTTTTTTTTTTTTTTTTCTCAGCTTCAATTCTTTGGCATTTTTCTTGATTCTGCGTTAACCATACTCCCTAAATGTAATGTAAAGTTATTATTTATCCTCCATGGTTCAAAATAAGGCTTCCCTAAGAAAAAAATTTTTAATTGCAGATGTATCGAACAGTAAAGACAACTGATCGAGCCGCAGCTTCTTCAGGTTAATTAGTGTGCCTAATGCCCATATTGTTCATGTTTTTGTTCCATAATTTTAGTATTGTTCATGTTTTTTCTAATATTTTTTCGTAACTTTTAAGAGGGGGTTACTTAATTACTTCTACACAGGACAATCCGATGTATTTGACCATGGATCATCTGGAGATAATTCTGAAGATCTTATGTTTGACATTCAAAACCCAAGAAGGTCTGACCAATCAATGCAACAAGGAAGACCATGTGTCCAACAGGACAAGGACCATCATGGTCTCTGGAGCAATTCTTCGAGGTGAAGCTGCACTGCTTTTTTTGCATATTTTAAAAAAAAAAAAGTTTAAACACTGTCTGTCCTTCTTGTGTCATGTGTTGGCTACTGCTTTTATTGATAACAAGAAGGAACATGCAAAACCAAATAAACTTGGAATCTACAAAAAAAAAAAAAAAAAAAAAAAAACATTGGTTATATGGTATATATGGTGGTTGCATTTAGTTGTTGGGTTCCATTTTTAATTATTATTTCCTTGGAAAACTCGCTCTCTCTCTCTCTCTCTCTCTCTCTGTATTTATGGTTTTTTGCTATTATTTGGGACTGGAGTACCGCGTGTTATTTCTATAGTTTGTACAAGCATTAAAAGTATGTAAAATAAATAGAACCCAAATCTTTGCACTTGGGTGCCTGTATAAATTAGTTTTTGTTCACAGATTTTTCTTCTTCTTGTTTTTTTTTTTTTTTTGTCATTTAATTGGCTTGCTCCTTTTGGTTATTTCATTTTTTTCATTTTGTTTTCTAGCAAGATACGAGTAGAGGTGTCTATCAGCTCAGGTTTTCAAGTGAAATGGGATCAATCATTCACCCACTATTTTTTAAATTTATTTAATTTGAAAATGTTGTATTTAATTGTGTATTAGACTACATGCAAAATATATTATCATTTATTATTATTTTTTTTATATAAAATTGCATGAAAATGTATAAATATATAAGGTATATGACTAATTAAATGTTTATATCTTAAGCAATATATATGTTTACATTATGTATAACATGTATGCGTATTACGTGTGTGTGTGTGTGTGTGTGTTGTATCTATAGAATATATAAAAATTATAGATATAAAAAGATGGATAATAAATGACAATGTAAAATGAAAATATAAATTTAATATAAAAAAATTTACAATATATAAATAAATCAAGAATTATATTGTGTAATCTATAAAAAAAATTAATATAATATTTATATCCCTGTGTAAATAATGAACAGATATAAATAATAATAAGTAAAAATAAAAAACGCTAAATAATACATTTCTTTCATTCTTTTTTTTGAGTCAAACTTATACGATCCATACTTGAAATAGTGAAATCGTACCTTTTGCTCATAAGATTTATAGTTCAATATTAAAATTTCTAAATTTTTTTTCAAAACAAGTTTGTCGAGTCAGGGCAACTGGACCAGTTTTGAGATGTTGGATTTTAAGTTATAGTAGATTCGTGACCTTCTTTTTTTTTTTTTTTGAGCCAGTTTAGATCTTGATCAGGAGAGGTAGGGTTTGAATTTCATAAATTTAGATATGAGTGAGGTTATGTAGTAGTCAACATTTTCGGATTACTCAAATACCCTATTCAAAGTTTTAGTTCTTCTTTTTAATTATTATTCCTTTTCTTGGATGAATATATATGCATCGTCTCTCTCTCTTTCCCACCCAAATACAAACATAGTTATTAGTTACATGCAAGAGATCACAAAAAGAGACAGCAATGATTTTGCTGCTGTGTTCTGTCTGTCCACTACCCATATGAATACTGAACCTCCATGATGGAATAATTATATATATACACTCTTCCAGTGAGTGGATGAAAAGAAAGTTAAAGAAACAAACAAACTCTCCTAGCATTCCAATGCATGAGAATTTCATTTGACATATCCACCTAAAAAAATGGAGATATATCTCTTTCCTTTGGATTTGGTGGGCTCAGATATTGAGAGCTATTGAATGGGTCCTACAATTAGAAAACTTAGAGTTAAAGCTAATAATCCCTTTGATGGCCCCAGTTGTGGAAATTTTGGTGCAAAAAGATGACATGCCCTTTGAAACTTCCTTTGTAACCATTGATATGGCATAGGTAATGGGCTATCACATGGGTGAGTAATATATTCATCAACTTTATCCCAATGAAAAGCATGATTGAAATGTAAAGTGAAGTAACTACAAATAAGACAGCAAAGAGACAGTTTTTTTAATTTTTGTTTTCTCAGTTAGCTTTTTCTTCTGCATGGCTTCCACTGATAGGAAATATTCTCTCAATCTCAATCTGTTGGTTTGTAGCAGGGAAGCTTGGTTGCATGGGAAGCCAAAGGATTGTGGAGGAAATCTCCCATCTCTTGAGGTACCATATTTCAAATCTTTGTTCCCCAAAATAACCTTTGTCTTTGCAAAGAAATCACAAATCCCAAAATTTTACAGCTGTTGTTGAAAACTTGGAGCAAGTGAAGAAAAGCATTTGCACAAACTTTTTTTTTTTTTGTACACAATTTATTTTCTTCCCTAGCATGCACATTAATTGGAAAGACAATAGGCACTTAAGGGCCTTTTCAAAAGCTAGTTTAGGCCATTCCCCATATTCAAGGGGTAATTCTGTAATTTAAAAGGAACTAAGTAGCATGGAAAAAGTAATATTCTTTTGTTGAAAGCCTCTTTTTCCCTCTCCTTTCTTTCTGAGGAATTAATGCGGAAGAAACAAGAAGAAAGATGAAGGCAGTTAAATATGCATGTTCATTTTCAAAGCACACCCTATGACCTAAATCCTGAGCCAGAGTGAGCCCCCCACTGCAGCCATCAAACCCACTTCATGATCTTAATAGATATTCAGATCAATAAGTCAATCAGTGGCCGAGGTCAAATGTCTACTAATATAGTGTCATAAATTGGATTGCTGCTAGTCAATAATGGTACAATACAGATAGAAAGTATTACCATTAGAGTTGGGGGTTGCATTGCAATTGCATACAACTGTAGGCACACATTTAGCAGGCTTTCAAAATGGGGGATTTGTGATTTCTTTTTTTATGAGTACAATTCATTAACCATCTTACTCAACATATAATAAGTGGAAACTATTTAAAATAAAAAATAATAATAAAAAAAAATTTATGCGGTATAAAATCATGAATGATTAAACTCATAAAAAAAGATAAAAATAGTAAGCACCTTCCTACTCATACCTAGCAAAGTTTATTTAGCCACTATAAATATTCTATTATTCCCTCATCGAAGTTGTCCTTTTTTGTTCCCCATCACCTTCACACGCATGTACTTGTGCAATATCAGAGAGTAATGTATTGCCCTTATTCCATTTTGTTTCCTTTTGTGATTTCTTACAGAAGGACATGGATCCAAAGAGCTTAAGTTATGAAAGATTATCAGACCTAAGCTCATCAACCCTCTCAGAGACAAGCCCCAAGAAGCCTAATTTGGAGTTCACCTTGGGCAGGCTACCCTGAGTATTATTGGATGTACACATACATGCTCAATGTGTACTGAATTTTTGATATGATTGGATCTTTGAGGGGTTTGTTGGAAAAATTCTGATAAGAATTAAAAAGAAAAGGAAAACAAGACAAAAGGAAAAGCAAAGTAAAGAAGAGCCAAAGAAAGAGAAGGAGACAAGAAAGACAGAAAGCAACAAAGGGAGATGAGAAGTGTGGAAAAAGGCATTCTCTTTCCTATCAAACTGTGACTGTGAGAGGTTCAAATCTACATATTAAATTCCTAAGTAAATATGAAATCTGATTGATTTTGTATGTTCTGCTTCTGCAGAGGGAGAAGAGAGAGGGAGAGAGAATTAACTAACTTAAAGTACTAAATGATCCCTTTTAATTGTAATGGAGGGTTTTGCATTTATAAATTATTTCCATATTCTTACCAAATAATATACCCCTGGTTGGTTTGGGAAAGAGTTCCTCTTGTACACTAAGGTTAGCCTTTTTTTACAGTTTTATTACACAGCTACCATGTGAAATTAACATGAGATTGAATAAAAGGTCTATTTCGTCAAGTCAAAGTCATATCCATCAATTTTAATATGGTTTTTTTTTTTTTTGAGTCATGAGCTTCGGATAAATCTCATACTTTCTATTCCTTTGTAACAGCATAGCCTAAGAACTCTAGAAGTTCTAACCACTCGGTGTCGTCAAAGAGAATTTTAGTATTATTGTTGTTTACTTTTTTCTTTTTTTCTGAGATAATTATTGTTGTATATTTAAAAGTTTTAAGCCTCCACGTCCATTAAATATGTATCTAATTCTTCTTTAAGGTTTTCACGTCCCTTTACTTGAGATTTGAGAAATTAACCGAAAAGATAATTTTTATGCCTTTTTTTTAAAAAAAAATGGAAACATTTAATTTAAAAATTCAAATAAAATTGATTAACTAAGGTTGAAATATAATTGTTATACCAAGAATAAATGCTAAATCTCCATTGAACAAATATACATGCTAAATGATTGTCAAATGACAAACGCCCGCATCAATTATCAGTAAATAAAATGAATATTAAATAGCAATGTGGTAAAAATTTACTTTAGAAGATGATTGAAAGGTGTTGACTTCAATTATTTAAACTAATTCACAGGAATTAAGAATTTCTGTAAAGTGGATTTACTATAAAATAAAATTATCGTAGCACAATATCCTCTATCCCAAAAAAAAAAAAAAAAAAAAGACAGTCTAAGCAATTCTCCCTTCCCATTATTGTATGCATTCTAATAATCTACTTGGCTTGTGAGATTTTGATAAATAAGAAAGTTGTGAGGAAGAAAATTGTAAGAATTTGTTGTTTGGATAGATGAAAAATATACAAAAAATAAAAAAGATGAGAAAGTGAAATTATATGTTTGGATGTTTGGATTGTATATGAAAATGATGAAAAAGAATAATGTTTGGTTGAAATTTTTAAAATACCACTATAAATAATTGTTAGCGAGTTGAAATTAAGGCAAAGGACAAACAAATTATTTGGGTCTAATTTAGTAATTTCCATTCCATGAGTTTTTGTTTTTTTTTTCTTTTTCTTATTTCAATCAACTGCTTTTTAATATATATTTTTTTTACACATTGCAGTGCCATCCATTTTTCTTAGCTCGCTGTTTTGGACCCCAAAGCAAGAGTCGAAATTTGCAGTCCAAGTCAAATAAAAAATACAACCGTTTAATAATAAAATACAATTATATTGATCGATAAAATATGAAATAAAAAAAATTAAAACTTAAATCAAAAACTTAAAACTAGATAAAACTTAAAGTATAAATATTATAAAGTATGTTCTAAATTTTTTTTTTCTAAAAATAATAATTTTTATTTAAAATATTAAAAGTGATTGCGTTTTGTTGATAAGTAATTACACTTTGAAACATGAGTTTGGCGGTGACATTCGGCGGTAGAGTTCGGGTGCTAACTTTTTTTGTTTTTCTTATCGAACAAGCTAAATGGCACGAAACCTACTTACCTAAACGTGCCGACTCTTCCACGTGACACAAAACAATCAAACTGATAACCGTGTAAGCGGGCCGGAATTTCAGAAAAAATATTTGTTTTTTTTAAATCATAATTTAGAGTAATATTTACTACGTTTAAAATAATACTAAATATTATTTAGAACTTATTTTTTCATAAAAATTAAGTTTAAAATAATATTAAATACTGCTTAAATTTTATTTTTTTGTAAAAATTTAATTTTTATTATAAAAATGGGCAATTAAAGCCTAAAAAACATTGTTTTTTCAAAAAAATCTCTCAACGTGAATAAGAACTACCTTCCAGAACTACCCTCCACGTTACTAAAATCGGGACGTTTCAGTAAATCTAGTCGTGCTAAATAGCATTGCCCTTTCTTATCCATTTCTTTTCTCCTAGTTTCCAAATAGATGAAAATTTCTTGGTTAAGGAGCTTTCTTTGGTTTTCTTTTCTTACACCCAACCCAAACACACTGTAAATATTTGATTTAGTGTCTCTTATTTATAATTTGATCATTGTTAGAGATTGGTTACCTAAACTCTTCATCAAGTTAAATATTAGTAGGTTTAATGATCAAATCAGCCCCGTACACTTTGATTAGAATGAAATTAAGCCTTTAAACTGTTTTGATGGGTCCAATCCAACTCCTATCCTTAGTAGAGTTTGTTCAAATGAAATACGCACGACATTATCAATAAGAAAACATATGATGTATCTAAAGTACTTTATAATTTAATTATATGCAACATTATACTACCTGATGTAATAGTTTGATAATTAATCGTTATGTTTTCTTCTACATTGCCTTGAGTTCGAATTCATTTGTCGACACCCATCCCTAATGTTTACGGAGATTTATGACACAACGCAACAGTAGATTCACGACTCGTTCACAGAGAAACAAAGCGTAGGAAAGACCCATATAGGTCCAACAATATTTTGATGAAAGATCCTTCTGATGAGAGAAGTTGAATGATAACGTCAATAGTTAATCTCTAACTTTAATCTACAAATACGATAATTTATATGTCAACGATATATTTTTTGTTATTTTCTGTTAAAAAAATTGCAGCACTATGCCTTAATTCGTAAAAAGAGTATTAGTAGTGCACGGCACTATTCTATCTTTTTTTTTTTTTTGTTTTTTAACCTCATTCCCTCATTTCATGAGGTTGGTATTTCGGTGAGATGAATCCTATATTCGAAAGTTGTACGTGTCATTCTAGGAATAATAGAACATTATTATTATTACAATGATAAACTTTATCATTGCACTTTGAACACGGACTTTCATCATTTTAGCTTTAGAAAAAGAAGATTGCGCCTTGAAATTTGTAAAATACCTAATTTCACGGCACAAAGGAAGCTTATGTGGAGGTACGGAGGAATAAATAAAGTTAAACGAAATTAATAATTTAGTAATTAAAAAATTTTATTAATATTGTAAGATTATAAATTTAAATTTTTGTTAAAGTAGTTTACTGAATTAAATGTATATTTACTTATGTATTATTCTGAAAGAGAATGATGACTCTTATTAGACACTGTAAAATTTGTTGTTTCGTAAATTTGATATAGAATTTCAATTCATTTTATAGTATCACCATCGTAATTTTTTTAACAAGATTATAAAATGTTATTTACATTTTTTTATTATTTAAACAAAAAAAGGTTAAATGAGATTCATAATGTTGACAAATCAAAAGTTAGTCTCTTATTGTTCTATTATAACAGATAGGTTCATACTTGTGATCCCACTTTTCCATAACACATTTGCGAGTGACGATAGACTTAACAATTTTTTTTTCTTTTCCTATAGTTTTTGTGAGCCTGCACAGAACTGAAATTTGATTGATTGAACCAAAGCATATTCAGAGAAGCGCCCAAGCAGCCAAAACCTGTGTGGCGATCTCCCGTACAAAGTGCAAGCTTCACGTAGATAATGTTGAGATCTAAAATTAGAGGAAGATATTTTCAGTGCAAGTCACATTATATGTAGATTAGTTTATGTGAAGTTTTTTTTTTTTTTTTCTTTTTGAGCAATTATGTGACGTTATTTTAGTTTATATTTTTCAAAAATTATTAAACCAAAAAATTTTAACTATTAAGTGAAGCCTAAAAAATGAACTCATTGATCGTATTTTTCTTTTCATAAGTCAATTACTTAATTATTAATGTGAAAAAATGCAATTCAATTGCAGGTAAATGAGATAGATGTATCCACAGACTGGCACCCCAAAGTTAGGGATCCCATCAAGAAAGTATTTCCTTAAAAAAAAAAGAAAGTTAAAAAATGGAATGCTCAACCATTTTTTGTTCTATTTTCTTCAGGAAAATATAGCGGTCATGTTGATATGTAAGTGTTGGTATATCAATGATGTGCTAAAAAGGACACATAATCATGCGTACCCAATTATGTGTTAGTAACCACTATATTTGTTATAGTAGATGTAGAAGTAGAAGAGTATACTCTTAAGACATTTAGGAAAGAACTTAGTTTGGTTGATAAGCAAGTTAATGTGAAGATAATTTGACCATAAAGAACAAAAAATGAGACAACGAAAAAGATAACCTATTGCTTTTTTAGTTATAAGGGAGGCTAAAAGACCAGAAAATGATAATAGAATCATTATAACTCGAATACAAGACTATGAAGTCGTAACAGAATGACCTAATTAATTGCGTTAAAAGTATAGGGTAAATATATTTAATCTATTTATTTTTCAGTCTATTAGGAGATCTATTAGACTATAAATTACAATATAGAGTAACTCTTTCCTTTCATCCCACACCATCCCTTCCTACAATTAGATATTAAGACTTCTACAATAAAAATATAAACTCTAATTACTGGAGTGTCATCTGAGAGACTATTTAACATATTTTTAGACAAATATAATTAAGTTTTTGGCCTAACAAGAAGAATTGTTTCTATCAACGAAGCATTCCAAGTTGTTCTCTTATTTGCAATTTTGTTCACAATGGAGGTTATTTTGAATGGGCATTTCCTGGCCGAAGATGTTGACATGGACGATAGCAAGGGATCCCACAATTTTACTTGATGGGATTCAAAGAAAACGATTGAATGAACTGAGAAAAATCCAGAGAGAAATGATAGAAAAAGAAAAGGACAATTAGCAAATGATAGAGAAAGAAAAGGACAATTAGCCTTTATGTATAGTAAGATTCCTACCAATATTTTGATCTCTATTCAGATGTTCCATTCAAAGAGTGCAGAATTTACACCAAATATTATTGCTCAATTACGAAAGAAATGTGCCCCAATAATGCGGGAGCGTCACCATGTCCACGTAAATAGTAGTGGGGTCCAACTATCCATTATGTATCGCTGACTATAATAAAAAGTTATGGCCTGCTAGTGAAGTGCCAATGCCGCTGATTAAGATATGATGTAATGTATATTTACAGACCTTGAATTTCAAGCAAAATTTTTGACTTGCACATAATCTTAAAATTTGGGAGTACCCAAAGAATTTAAATAAAAAAAAAAAGGTAAATCGAATGCCTATATATTTGTGAGTGCTCAAGGAATTTTTGTGATTTTTCCAGGAAATCTTTTTTAAAAATAAATCAAATATCTGCATATTGGTATGTGGAACGAAGGTTCCAAGTTTAAAATTCCAATTTAAAGTTTTCAAGTTCAATGGATTGGAAGGAGAGAATTCTATGGGACTTGAGAGGGCTATTCCGACGGTGCCGCTTATGGCCCTACAGGCCATGAAAAGAAAAAAAAAAAATGAAGTGTAGAATAAAGCCATTTGAGACTTGTCCATCATGGCTCTTACGCATGTGCCAAAATTTAACCCTTTGTCGATCCTTTACGAGTAGCCTTTTACAAGCAATGAAGCAAACGTTATGTAAATCAATTTGGTATTTACTCAGAGTAGGATTTATATTAATTACGATCGTGACCCTTGTTTCTAGAAGCATAAAAATTAGGATCACTTGATGTCACTCAAATCATTCATCTGAATTTTTGCCATTAAAAGAATAATGGTAAATCTACTGGTGGGGGGTGACGGAGGAGAAGTATTTAATAATTGACTCAATTAAAGCTTGAATTCACATCCTAAACATTGTGGATACTCCTAACTATTAAGTCCAAGCTGTAAAAATAAAAAATTTTAATCTCAAATCTAAACTAAAGTTTGTTAGAGGAATTTTTTCTCGTCATTATATTTTATTATACAATAAGTTAGGTGTGATACATAATTATTGTAGATCCTTCATAACTATATTTTAAAGTTAACTTAGGTCTTATTCTCCCCGTTTTTCAACATCTAACTAGATGTGAACACCTTTCCTAATTGAGGTATTTGCTGGTCTATGCTAGACCTGTATAAACTAACGTAAATATCACTCTTTTAATTTATTTGTAATATGTGTTACATCTACTCTGCTAAGGATATTCTCGTTTCTTATTCAATTGTTCTTAAAGTGATGACACATCAATCTAAGTGTTCTAATCTTTTCCCCCCGCGGGAGGAGGGGTGGGAGGCGGAAATGTTGCTTTTCACAACTTAACACTCACCGTCTGGTAAAATTTTTCCTTCAACCTAATGACGTAACTCTGCCAGCATTAGACCTTACGTTGAGCATTGCTAGTCCCATATCTAGATAAAAGAAGAGAGTTGTGGTAAATTAACGGTCAGCATAAAACTAGTCCAATTCTTATGATATGAATCTTTTAAACTATTAGGTGATAGATGATTGACAAAATTAATAGTGGAGCCCGCCTAAAATGGTCATTCTCCTTACAAATCTAACGTATCTAAATCTAATAAGAGAACCAGCACGGATCCAGAGAGTGATGGTTGGAAGAGATGTCTAGAATGCAACGAGTCTTGTTATTTATGTAATTAGATTGATAAAATATGATACAACAAATTATCACTTAATTTTTGTTATAAAAAATATCAATATAATTAAAAAATAACAAAACTCATTGCATTCTGGACACCTCCTTTTTTCGTCTAATAATATCCTCCCCCCATTGATTTCTCTTTAACCTTCCTTTTGGAAGGCAAAAGGCAAAGAAAAAGAACATGAAAACAAAGTTGAGAAAAGTAATGGAATAATAGTTTAAACTTTCACCCATGTCTTTGGTTTGGAGCTTTTTAAAAATGGCTGAAAAAAGTGCTAAAATAAAAAGGAAAAGTTGCTGGTGTTAAAATCCACGCGAAAAAGAAGGGAATAACTTCTTTTTAGTTTCACCTTTATTGGGTAATCAAAGATTTTGTGAAAAGGTGATTGAAGTGCTAACATAATCTAGTCAGAGTGAGACATAGGATGAAAGAGTTTTGCACAAATTTAACAATTTAAATTGGTTTAGTAGAAATTGGTTTTGGTTGTCAGTTTTTGTCAGTTTTTTTTTATTTTATTATTTTGTGTTTGCATTCCTCTATTGGGTCAAATCCCGGATGCCTCCCGTGTGTTAGAGTGCCTGTTAATCTTATGTTAAATGATAAGGGTTGGAAATTCAAGATCTTTGGTTTATACAAATGGTATGATGGTCTTAAAATTACCCATAATATTCATAATAAACTAATTAGTGAGCTTAGAAATAAATATCAAATAATGCAAAAGGAATAAGATGAGCATATAATGAATAATTTCAATGAGTATTTTTGTTGCATATAATAAGAAGATAGTATAACCTTCATCAAAATGGGCATATGTTATAAGCTTACTCATTAGTTTATATATTCAAAAGCAAATGGGAAAATTTTATAGATTTATAGAGTACGAGATTATTTTTTGGTGGAAGCTTATAAGAGACTATTAATTATATGTGGAGGAAAGATGCTTAATTCATCCAAAACCAGAGCTCGCCTTGGAGTTTGTAGCCTGGAGACACAAAATTAAATTACCTTCTTTCGCCTTAATCCCAAATGAACATTGTCTAATTCAAGGCATTGTGAAAAGTTGTGCTTTAACCTTCTGGAAGCTACTCACTTCACTTATGGCCGAAGAAGATATCCTTAAACATTTGAACAATAGTGAAAGTTCACCCAAATTGATGTCCTTTCCCTAAGATTGAAATTTAGCCATATTAATGAAATGACTTCCAATCAAAATTAAAATCTTTCAACTTTCAACAACCTATGTGCCAAAAAAAACCACTCATGGGCCAAAAAAAAATTTAAAAGATAAAGGAAAAACCTTTGTAAATTGATCATATGCAAATTAGAAATCAAGTTATTATATATTGATCACTATCATGTGCAAAGGCTTCCCAAATCTTGCATGGTGACAAGCAATCCTGCGACTTCTAGGTTGTAAACATGGGTATTCTAGAGATAAACTCTGATGTACCATATCTATCAATAAATTGAACTCACATTATATTTGAATTCCAAATATGAGAAATATAATTGCGTCATTATTATTCTTTTGACTTTTGATCAGTTCAAATACCCCTATTCTGCTCTCTGTCTCTATCTTTCTACCGAAGCAAAAACAAGATACCGGCGGGCCACCCCCTCCCCCACCACTCTTTTCATTTTCTTCTCTCTCTTTTCTCTCTTTTCCTTTCTTTATTTCCTTCTCCCTCTCTTCCTTCACCTTTTCTTTCTCTACAGTCCCCTCCTCCCTTTGTGCTAGTTTGGGGCTCATAACCGTTTGGATTCGGCTACATAAAAGTCACTCATAGCATTCTCACTAATTTTGGTAGGAGATCTAGCTCCCTTCACCATCTGCTATTGTCTCTGCCGCTGTTGCCATCACCGCCTTCCTCTACTACCTTCACCTCCTCCAAATCAAGTTGCTGGGAAGGATTTCGTTGTGTCTATTTGAGATGGGTGTTGTTTGCTACTTGTTCGTGTTTTAGTATAGTATGTAGCTCACTTACGTTTTTATCAAATAAAATTGTAGAATTTGGGTTTGAGTCACTATGAGTTAAGTTACTTTTAAGTCACGCCATATTTGGATCAAATTTTATCTAGTGAGTTCTAGTCGACACGACTAGTCAGGTCACAATTTGATATCTTAATGTACCAACACAATGATGCATCACAAGCTTTTAGAAAAGACCGAGCAATTAATCTCATTGCTTTTCTTGACCATCAGCTGAAATAGCAGAAGGATAGAGCAATTTGAATTCGTAACGTATAGAATGCGTTTACATTATAATGATGCACAAAAGAGGACCATTTCATAATTAAGCTAGTAGTTGTGTACATGCTGAACCTGTTTTGGGAAGTACATACCAAGCGCTGATTAGCTCATGCTACAATTCGATTTCCACCTAATTAGCTGCTTATATGGTGACATGAGAGCCCATTGTGGTATCTAGGATTTTCCTTTTTGTTGCAAGACCTCAACTTTCTATTGTGATGATTTATCATAATTAATTATTTCAAAGACATCGACTTATTTTTCCACTTCAAGAAGGTCGAAAGAATCATTCCTTTGGAATCCATGATGCACCTATGTTGGTTTTTCCTCATTCGTATGGAGTAAGATTTGACCCCTAAATCTGAAATTATAAAGAGTTCACGTTATTCTATCACTAAACTTCATGGTTAATGGTCATATTAGTTTTGATGTTGCCTTATTGTAGTACTAAATATATATATATATATATATGTAGAAATAGCAAAGAATTTAAACGTTTTGTTTTTGAATGAATAGAAAGTATGTATTATGAATCCTAATTGCTGGCATTATATTATAGTGAATATATCCAACTACATTGAACTTGTGATCGCTTGGCAAATACCTTGTTTTTCTTTTTTTTTTTTGAGAAAGCGCTTGGCAAATACTTAGACATAAGAAACTCAGTTCCAATTTTATATTTTTATGAGCTCCATTATATTTTCAAATAAAAAATTGTTCGAAATACTGCTCGAATGCAACTGTCTATATTTAATTTACAATCATCCGGATTTCAAGTGCAACTAAAACGAAGAAAAAAAAATCACTGTTATTTTTTTACACATGAAATCTAACTGGTTGCACATCAAATACAAGTAGTTGCATTCAGACAGTATTTCGAATAATTTTTTTCAGGTAATATAACTTTTTCCTATTTTTATATGCACATTTTAAACTAGTCCACATCACATCATCAAGTTATCAATGTGGTCAAACCTTATTTACTGGCTAGTTGTCAACAAAATTCAAGAAACGTGTCCTCCAACTTGATTATAGCAACAAGTAGCAAGCTGTAAGCCTGAAAAGTCAATGGGACTAGGAGTACACCATGGTCCAGCATATAACGTATACGGGGAAGCATTCATCAAGCATTAATTCAATTTGGTCCTGCTTATCCCAGAAAAGACAATGTTTGGTCCTCACTGAAGTGCATTGCCAATGGAATGTGTTGGTTTTCAAATTTGGCTAAATAGCGTTAACGATGTGGTCCTTCGTAAAACTATGAAGAAGAAATTCATTCATCTTGCAATTTTCTTTGGGCTCCATTAGATAGCAATGCTTATTAAGTAACGCGGTAGATACAAGAGGACAATAAATTAATTTCTTTATATTAAACTTTATTTATTTATAAAATTAAGTAAAATTTGATTAATTTACGTTTTTTGCTGCTAAATTGTTGCACCCTTCTTTTTCCCGTTTTCTATTTGGCTGAAATATTTGATGCCAGCGATTTAATTTCTTAATTTTCTCTTTAGCTAATTAACTTTAAAACTAAAATTTAAATTTTATATTTTTAATCATGTAGACAACTCCAATACTAACTAAGTTATAATTCATTAGTGGTTTGATTAATTTTTTTCAAGAGAACAAAGTCCACAACTCATTTCAGTAGAAAGTAAAACAATATCAGAGCGTGCCATAGAACTAAACATATGCAAATCGTCTTGAGTGCCAAACGATCCAAGTTTAGACTGGACTTATAAGTTTTGTTCGCTCGTAGGTTTAATGTGTACTACCCAACCTACCAGAGAATGATTAACGAAACACCACACCCCATCTTCAACTCAGATATTTTTAGGTCCCTTAAAAATCACAACCGCATAGTAGGGCGCGATTCTCGCGGGATCCTAATGGGATATCATATCTACTTACCTTATATATCATTCTCTGCTTCTCTTATGTTTCCTTGCTTATTCGATCACGACAACTTCAAACAAGAAGACAGTGCATAAAAGGGATGCTAAATGGCATCATCCTTTCACTTGATGCAGGGAGCAAAGAGAAGTTGACATATCAAGGCAAATGTGTTTAACAGGGAAATGATCAAAAAGACAATAAAAACGTCATAGTGTGACAGCCAATGGGCGATCATGGCAACAACCGAGGCAAAATCATTTTGCAATCCATTGCTTTATGATTGATGCCTCCGCTGACAGCGCTGTCAGTGTAGCAGTGATGCCAGCTCTGTCCTTTCACATCCCTTTTGCCTGCAGGCGGGGCAGTGTGTTGGGGAGTTTGAATATGATGGAGACCATACCTTCTAACCTCTCTTTCTCTCTCTCTGTGCCTATTTTTATGGCCAGCCCTGTCCTTTTTTGCCCGGCATTTAAGGTGGGCAATTTTTTTTATTAAAATATTCGTAATTATATAATAAAAATAAATCTTACTATTTTTATAAACTCTTCATCAATTTTTTCATGATTAAAGTTTAAGAGTTTTAAAATAAAAATTTTAAATCTTTAACCATTTAAGTGTCTTCTAAAAATAACTTATTTTTTTCTTTGAACACTAGAATAGTCATCCACTAATTGTCAGATACTAGTGAAGAAAGGGGATCTAGAACAAAGACAACAACAAAGTGGTCCTTTGCATTCCACCAAAATCCCACAATTATGTGGAGAGTTAAGGGAGGTGAGGGGTCCTCTGACCTCCCCTCGGTACAAATCATGGTTGCTTTGGCTACTAATTTTATTTAGGTCTATTAATAATTTAATTAGGTTTGAGTGGTTATAATAAAATTAATTATCTTATCCTTATAAATTACATGTCTCTCTTTAAAATTAAAACTCGAGACCTCTAAAAATATAAGTTTTTTAAACTGCTAAGTACTATCTGAGGGACTAGCTACTCATTTTTTTCTTGCACAAGAAAGCAATAATTTGTATGTTACCGTCTCGGGCATGCTTATCAATTCTTGGTTTTGTATCTAATTGAATATTCTTCACATGAATAATTCATTATGCCTTTTCAAGAATTGACTCCCGCCAAGAGGTGAGAATTTGAGCTACTTGAAGTGAATACCCCAGTCAATAAAAAATGTAGATATACGTGCTATATACATAAGTTGACTGTAACTATGTGGCACGCCATAAAAATCCAAGCTTCCACTGATCATTATTGCCGCTTGAGATATCCATGCAACCTATAACTAGTTTATGCTAACCCAAGAGATTAGAACGAGAAAAATACTAGGTGGTAATATTTAAATTACAACAAAGTGATGTAAATCGTCAGATGATTGAAATTTAAAAAAAAATAAATAAATTATTTTATATTATTAAATAAACTGTGTAACTATTTTATTATTATTTAAGCTTAATCTGCATAGTGAAGTTCTTAGAACAAACATGCTATATATTTTGTATACTGAACCATGCAAATCATCTATGTGACGTTTCACAAAATAGAGGCCGTAATTAAGCACCCACCACCGCTTTTTCTTGGTTTTTCTTTTAATTAGTTTAAGGCTAGTCATCATGGGTTTCTCAACCCATCGTTGGCTACCAAACACTTCAAGAAGAAATCATGCCTCAAATATTTTTGATTTTAAAAAAATAAAAAGGAAAACAGAAATAAATTATGTACGTACACCATGTAGACAACGCTACATTCATAATGCATTCATGCCGACATTCAAGAATATTCCGAAAGAAAATATAATCACATGATTGAGAGGAAAAGGCAAAGGGTATTTTATACTTACTTCATTTTTCCCTATTGAATAAGGTCTTGTGGTCCAATAGAACATGGCGGAAAATCATACAATAAAATGTGGCAATGTTTGAGTTGGGATAAACCATAATTTTAGCATGCTCCAAATAACGGTGTTTGTCTTTTAAGGAACGCTACTTTAATGGTTAAAATTTAAAACATTCATTGTTAAGGTCTTGACTTCCAATTTTCGAGAATGGGATATAAGATTTATAAGAATGTGAAGAGCTATACACATTGTATAGCTCACTACTTAACAGATCTCGTAATGTATAAAAAAGAAAATAATGATATTTCTCTCTTTTTTTTTTTTAATAGCAAATATCGATGTTTCTCATAAGGAAATATTGCATTTCTGTAAATATATTTGGACATTCAGATTCACATTCTATGTGGAGTAAAAAAGCCAATATAATAGAACCCACAAATTAAATAACTAAGAAATACATTTAAAAATAATTATTTCGTATGTTATCTCAAAGAAAATGAACAACTACTATTCTGTGGGCATTTTGATGAGCACAGAAACCACACGGCGTTATGTAAAGTTGTCAGAAAACTTGGTCGAAGGGCTGAATTCTAATACTTGGAGTTTTTTATTTACCTTAACTTTCTATATATCCTTTTTTTTTTTTTTTCACAACGTCAGGAATGAATCATTCATTAATAATTACTTGCTTTTTAATGCCTGGCGATGACATTATGTGACATACAGTGAAACATGTTATCTTTGGTGGGAGACAACAAGGGGAAGAATTCTGTTTGGGACTTATCCTTGTGGACCACTGTTTCCTGTTTATTAATTGTCCTTCAGAAAATGAAGAATATCGCTGGAGTCATATTCAACACCGAAAATCTCAAGTTCAAAATTTACTCTGAGCAATTAACAACAAAACAAAACAAAACAAAACAAAAAAAAGAAAAGGAAGAACATCACCTAATCATAAGTTAGGGAATTGATTAGTCGATTGGTTGGCCCATCCAGACAGCATCATTTTTTATGCATAAACATATTGGGATCACATTCAACTTCATGCGAGAATTCGCAAGCCCAGTCTGCCACTCTTGAAGAGTGACTGGTAATTGTGCATTGGCCCAATCTGTGGAAATTATTTAACTTGGGGAAAGGGTTGACTTCATGACCATTTTGCTAGATTGGATAAGCTGACAAATATTTGTGCCGCTATATGTATCTTTTCTAATGAGAAGATTAAGTGGTGTTGTTTTAAGATATATTTGCCTCTATATTTTTGCCTACTTAAAATGTCTTTACAATAGTTTTTTAAAAAAATTACATTTTGATGCAAATAGAGCTTCTTAGCTAGCAATTATTGTGAGTGATTATTATGTGCAATTTTGAATATAATCTTTGACAGCATTTCCTTTGAGTAGAAAGCTCTCCTTTTTTTTTTTTTTTTGGTTTCAAATACCTCAATAGTTAGAATTTAGATATCTAGAATATTAATCTTAGATCATAATCTTAAAAAGAGAGGTATGAAATTTATCTAAACGTAGAATTACTCTATTGTATAACTTATTACTGAGTAAGTCATTGGAGAGAGTGATTTGAAAGAGGTGGAGAATGAACTCTCAACCTCTTTATTAGCATAATGCCAATGAACCAGTTATTTTCAAGTAGTCTTTTTTTTTTTTTCTTTTTTTATGTTCTTTTGATAAATTTCTATGTCTTTGGTTAAAGATGAACTTGGGTCAGATGGTGTTTAGGCTGGGCCCAAAATAATTAGCAATGCCCTCATGTTAAAGTGTTTCGCCAGGCCCAGCATGACTTGCCTCACCATTATCAACCTATTTTGCATCAAGTACTGCTGGACCATTCTCCAACCCAGTCCATTAAACCTCCATTTCTTTTTTTTGATTTTGTATTTTATTATTAAAAACGGCTTCAAATTAAGAAACCAATTACTCATAAAAATTATAAAATACTTTGTATACTTTTCCCACTCTTAACTCAGATTTGGGTCTTATGGGTAACACCTGTGAGGCTTTAACTCTACAATTATTCAATTTGACAATGACCTACACGTTTCTGATAAACCTGTTAACACCATTTGATCGTTTTGAGAGAAATCTATTCAGACCAAACAATACTCGAGTAATGAGTCTTATGTTTTTTTTTTTTCTGTGTAGTGTCAGTGTTCATATCTATGTGTTAGTGTCCCTACATTATTGAACTGTTGCTAACTCAAGAAAATCATTTCTCTTATGCCTCTACGCTTTGCTTCCCCAACCAAAACTCTTGAAAGCCTCTCCATTTGTTATTGCAAAATGCAATCTTTTCTTTTCTAAACACAATCCTAACATCGTCTCCCATTTATCGCATAATGTAAGATGCACCAAGTTAATTTCTAGATCCCAATCCTAACATTGTCTTGTATTTATAGCTTAACAGAGTGGACCTCAAATTAAATTCTAGAACCCAACACTCATTATGTAATTCGAAGATTTAAATTTGCAGGACGCATTTAACTGATGAGATTAATTTTGATATTCAGTTTAATTAATTTGCTCCATTGAATTTGAACACTTATAGTCCTGTGGTGAATTTTAGTTAATTTTTTGATAAAATTTCACTAGCTTAACTTTAAATATCAACAAAATATTCACGTAATTCATTCAATAGTATCTAACAGTTTATTTTTTTTTTCAAATTTTAATTATTCAATAGTTTATATTACTTTGTTATTATGTAAATGTTTTTAGAGTTAAATACATTTAACCATTAAACTCCCTTATGATTTTCAATTTTTGTAATTACCCTATTAGTCAAGATTATTTTAAATCTATTAACTGAAATTAATCAAAATTACATTGTTTTGCAATTCTTAATTTTTTTCTCTACCAAAATTATAAAATATATCATATATCTCTTAAATTGAATTTGAGTGTATACTTGAAATACATTTCATATTATATTTTTCACATTGTTATTTTTATTGTACTACAAATATTGATATATAGGTATTTGATATAATACTTATGGTTAACTTTAACATGAAGATATGATTGAGTTCTTGCGATTATAAAATAATGTAATTATGACTACTTTTTGTAATAAATTTAATAAATTACTGTAAATGAGGTTAATTGTCAAAATTAAAAGACACAAATAAATTTATCGCTTAAATTAAAACTATAAGGGATAAAATATAAAACAATCAAATCACATGAGACTAAATGCATTTAACTCATTCTTGTACCTGATATTTCGATAATCTTAATGGTGTGTTTGGATTTGTGAAAAAGTGTAAAAAAGAAAGTTATTAGAAAATAAAATTATTTGAATTGATGAAAAAATTGTGAAAAAAATGATGAGAAAAAAATAAATAGTAATTTGTGAAAAAAAGTAAATTATTTAGATTGATGATAAAATTATGATGAAGAAAATAATATAAAAAAATTAATAATAATATAGTAGAAAAAGATATGTTTAAATTGATAAAAAAAATTGTAAAAATAAATTCTAAAAAAACAATGTTATCATGATAATATTTTTTTTTTCTAATGTTTTTCTTTTCCCATCGTTTTCAAACAAAGCATAAACCTTGTCTTATTCTTAAGTAGGACCCACAACAATCTTTACTAGTTCCATTCCCTTGCTCTTATCCCCTCTCACTCCTTTCCAGTGGCCTGCCAACAGCAAACTAAAGGAGATGGCTTCTTTTGCTTATACCACCACTCTTTGCTTCCCAAACCAAAACCCCATCAAGACATCCCAATCTTCCATTACAAAGTACAATCTTTTCTTTTCCAAACCCAATCTCACTCTCACTTCCACTGGCAACCCCTCTCTTTCAATTCTTAGCTTTAAATCAAGCAATATGACCGGCGCTTCTAAAAGATACAATCTTTTTTCCTGCAATTGCAACGGCAGAAGCAGCATCTCCACTACCACCACCAATACAAACTACGAGGTTTTCCCTTCAAAAACCCCTTCTTTCCTGTGATTGCCTTCTGTTTTCTTTTAACATGAACTGGTTAGAATCATTTGAGAACATTATAATTAAACATTGTATGCAACAAAAGTTGCAAGGTTAGCTTATTTCAGAGGTTGCTCTTAAGAAAATGTGGACTTTTGTGGGGACCCTGTGGTAGGGCAAATGAGGTACAAGTAGCTGAATGTGGTGAAATTGAACGTGAGAAAAACCAAATTTTGCAAGCTTGTTAGATTGGACTTGGGATATTAATGATGTATGGAAAGCATTTGTTGAAAACAGAACGCAAGCTAATACTAGGAAAAGCATCTGTGCCCCGTGTAATTCTTTGTCTCTACGTTTTCAATGTTTAGGATATCTCAAATTTTAGCCGTATGTTTGTCTTGATGTCATTGATTCATTCACCATTTTGGTTTGATTGATGCAATGTGCTAAATATCTAAAATGTGAAGCAGTTTTATGATGGCCCCTCGGAGGTGGAACTGAGGTTACCACTCAGTGGTCAAGATACTCTTAGTCCCAGAGACATATTTGTGGATGCGGATGGGACTTCCTTGATAGTCAGGGTACAGCAATCTGGGCCTGGTGTCACTTTGATAGAAACTAATAATCTGTTTGACAGAATAAAGCCTGCCGAAACAATATGGTATGTGAAGCTGCATTAAAGATTGTGTTAGCTAGCATTTTGGTGGTTTGATTGTTTGATGTGAGGACCAATTTCCTCAACAGGTTTATTGATGATGATCAACTGGTTATTAACCTGAAGAAGCAGGACCCTGATTTGAAATGGCCTGATATTGTTGAGTCATGGGAGTCCTTGACAGCAGGAGCTGCCCAACTTCTGAAAGGAGCATCAGTTTACGTCATTGGTGACTCGACTGAAATTAACCAAAAAGTGGCCCGAGAGCTTGCAGTCGGTATTGGGTATTAATATTTCTTCCTTTGGGTTTCACAGAAGAAAATAAAGAAGTATGTTAATGAGTTGACAATTGTCTGTCAATAGTGATCCCCATTTAACAAGTGGTGTTTTTTCAATTTTATCCATGCACGGCATTGATTTTGCTTTACTAGTGATGCAACTAAATTTCATTGCTGGTAACACTAGTTACTGGTTAAATTGGCCTTGCATTAATCCAAACAAAGATTCTGCTTTCCATAGCAACAATTTCTTTTGTAACTCTGAGAATATATGTTGCCTACTGGACCGCTATCTACTTCCAACTTTAATGGCTGAATAGGGGACTTAGATCGCTTCAATCATTGATTGTGTGCAACTGATCCTTATCTTGGTTCGGCAATTCATGTACCCAACTTCATCTTGCAACTCATTGAGATGGTCGTAAATGTTTTTAAATGTTCTTCTATAAGAGTTTATTGAATAATCTGCTTTCTAGGTATACGCCACTCAATACACAGGAATTGTTGGAGACATTTGCCAAGCAAACAATTGACTCATGTGAGTTAATTTGGCTTCTTTGGACATTCATTAATGGTCATCATTGCCATTTTTCAAGCTTTAAAATCTAAAGCCAAAACCCATGCTTTGTGCACACCACATACAGATAAATTTTCAATGTTCAATAGCTCCTAGTTTGGGGGTGTCTTCTGAATGAAATGTGACTGTCTGTATGCTAGCAAAGAAAAGATATTATATGTTTTTTCTCACACATGTCGGGGCAGTTGCTGCTTTTGTGAATAAACTCATTTTAGAACTAAGCAATAAAAATCCTCCTGGTCATCAAAAGGCTTTATCGCTGTTTAAGCACCCTCCTTGCAATTAGTTTTTCATCCCATGTAATGGTACACCATAATTTATGAGCAATTTTACTGCAATTTTCTTTTGGAGAGGCTTAACCTGACATTCTATGTTGTCAAACTAATTGTGCCATACCCCCTACATAATGATTGAAAAGAAATTATGCAGATCTTGAGAGTAATATTCTTATAAATCTTGAAATGGCTCTTACTGCACCTCTCACAGTGATCTAACAAGTCCAATCATTCCAGGGGTGCTCGCTGAAGGCTTTGACTCAGTAGCTGCAGCAGAAAGTGCAATATTAGAGAGCCTAAGTAGGTACAACACTTGGTTTGATTTACTTTATCCAATATTTGTTTCTCGCTAGAACCACAATGCCATACATTGTTTGGGTTGGTTGGTCTTGCAGTCATGTCCGGACCGTTGTTTCAACACTAGGAGGAAAGCATGGAGCTGCTGCAAGGGCTGATAAGTGGCAGCATTTATATGCAGGATTTACCGTCTGGCTATCAAAGACAGAGGCCATAGGTGAACCATGATTATTCTTTTTCTTTGTTTGCTCCCTTATTGATGCTTGTGATGCTGCATACCACATTAGATGTTGGTGTAGCTACGTATTACCAGAGACAACACTGTCTGCTCTCTGTTTAGTTTTCTGAATTCCGAGTCTTCTCATTCTCTGTGAATTCCCTCAGAGACAATTGATTCTGAACCTTCATAATTTCAAAATCAATGAAGAGAGGAAACTATTTAACCGTGTGTCATACAAGGTGTGAGTAATTTACAATGGCTATGGTACTATTTGATGCAGATGAGCATTCAGCAAAGGAGGAGGCTAGAAGACATAAGGAAGATGGTAACATAGCTTACACAAATGCAGATGTAGTCGTCAAGCTTCAAGGCTGGGATGCATCTCATGCCAAAAGTGTAGCTCAGGCATCCTTGAGTGCACTCAAGCAGTTGATTCTATCGGACAAAAAACTTCCAGGTATCGATTATATCAACAAACTCCTTGCCTACTGCTTGCTAGATATTCTAATGAAACTACTTGGATATAAGTCTCTGGAAAGGAATAACAATACTAAGCAAAACCGCATGGACTTAAAATGATTCATATCTTAAATTCTCCATATTGTTGTTCTAGTTGAAAATGAAATGACACAAAAATCGTAACCTAGATTCAGCCAAGATCCAGAGACTACATTTGAGAGATCATATGTTTGTCTACGATATTACTAGCTTATGTGATGCTAATAACCTCTTAATGACCATGCTTTCTGCTATGCTTCTCAGATAAGAAAAGCCTTTACATAAGGTTAGGATGTCGCGGTGATTGGCCGAACATAAAGCCTCCCGGGTGGGATCCGTCGACTGAAACTGATGCAACCTCTTAGTGCTTTGCTCAGCTGATCATTTGTGGAGTAAGATAGATGGATGAATGCACAAATTATTTTTGTTCAAAGTCTTTTCTGGTGAGTTATTAGAGTGAGGCTCAATGGTTTTTGAGAATCTTGGGGGTAAATTTTTGTATTTTATCAGTGTGGTTGCACTAAGTAAATAGAGAATACGCATATGACGGTACAAATTTAAGGGTCTTCCAGGTGTTGAATTTTAACATTTGAAAGAAAAAAAAAAAAAAAAGCATAAGAGCAAGTATAGGAAACGTTAATTTTGAAAAATAAGTTAAAATATAAGAAATGTTTAGGCTTAAACAGAACCTTATCTCCATTTTTGATGAGTACGAATTTAGAAAAAAAAAATCTAGTTAAATATGATTGTTTATTACATTACGTTTTTCTTAATTTTATGTTTCTTGAAAATTTTAATGTGTGTATAACTAATGTACAGATATATGGGCATGTATGCATAAAATACTGTGTTAAGCTTTAATAAGTAAATTTTTTTCAATTGATTACCAAAAATATGTGCGTGTAACTAAACATAACCCAAAATAATAATAATAATTAGCCAATTAATATTATGAAACCTAATTCTTCATTTTTTTTTTGGTTCCAAAAATTCTGAATTTTATGCATTTATTCACAAATGATACTAATTAGAATTTCTGCTGAAATACTTATACAATATTCTGAGTGCTATTTTGCTAAACGCACGATAACTTAAACTGGAGTTTTTAAACTGCAATATTTTTTAATGATGTGAAAACACAATAAGCGCACTACTATCTTATTATTATTATTATTATTAGTTTACACAAAACGCAAATTACTAGCTAATGTGATTACTCTTCAATCTTATAAAAGAATTTTTTTGTAATTATTATTTTTCATTACATTAACAGTTTTTTGTTTTTGTTTCGATATATTACAAATTATTATTATTATTAAACAATTAATTAAGTTTGGCGACCATAAATTCTAAAAATCTCAGGTATTCATAATAACAAAACTCAATTGCAATTAACACTGTTTATGGTTGGGTAACCCAACCCAACTCCTATAATCGAAAACTGAGTTAAATTTTTAGTTTTGTAAAATTAAAAATTATTTTCTAAAATAAATATTCAATTAACTAAATTTTAGTTAATTAAAATATTCAGTTTAGTTTCGAATACTTCGCTGAAATAATCGCATTCATAGAGATGTCAATCTTCATCCACATTTGAAATATTTATTCTTTGTTTTATATTGAAGCACTTTAATAAACTCATAACTTATAATATTGAGTATTTGAAGTAGTAGTTTAGTAATAATTTAACATATCTTTTTTTGTATGGATTTAAATTTAAATCTCAAGAATAGTATCTGCCTTCAAAAATTAAAGATTTATACAAAGTGTACTGTACTAATTCACAACTCGTTAATAATACAGTAAAAAAAAATTCACTAAAACTTATTAATACTCAGATAATAAATTTGTCTATATGAAAATAATTAAATAAAATATTTAAATAAAAATTATTCTAATTTTAATTCACAAATTAATTAATCAAAATTTGTTTCAATTTTATCAATTAATAAAATATTTGATTTTTTTTTTTTGAAGGAACCCTAAGCGCAAGTGCTTGACAGTCTTCTCGATAGGGTTGGACAAATTAAAAAATCAGTTAATCAAAATTTGTTTCAATTTTATCAATTAATAAAATTTTCGATTTTTTTTGAAAGAACCCAAACCGCAAGTGCTTGACATTCTTCTCGTTAGGGTTGGACAAATTAAAATAAGGAAAAACCTATGCATACATAAAATTTAAAATTTAAAATTTAAAATTTGAATCGTTGTATTATAAAAATATTATTAAAATTAAAAAATAAATTAATTATTAAATTAATTATACTTCTTCAATGTATCAAAAATTACAGATATACGTAGTTGGTTCCTTAAAATAAAAAGTATAACACATCGTTGTTTGTCCTTGCTTTTTAACTTCCATTTTTCTAGTTGCATACATCAGTACCCAAAACCCATAGTTGATAACAAGCCAGCGAGTAGGACAAACAACGATGTGTTAAATAATAGAACGGTTTTTATTTTAAACCTAGCCTATTTTACTTTATCTTGACTTATCTTTGTTAAAATTACGTAAAAATTGTATGAATTTGAATAATAATAGGATTCATGTAAGTAGTTACTTAGGTGGGTCATTATTTACTCAAATGTGAGACTATTTCACTTTTATTGCATTTTGAGTAACTAATTACTTAATTTGTATAAATTGCATAAAAAGTCCTGAAATTTGAATAAATTTAGTGTTCACATAAGCAGTTACTAAAATAGGATATTTTTTTATTTAAATATTTGCCCAATTTACTTAATCTTGATATGTAGGTAATTTGTAACTTAAATTTTGTAACAATTCTTTTAATTTGAATAACAATAGGTTATTTTTAAGCAGGTACTTAAATTGAACATTGTTTACTTAAATGTAAGACTATTTCACTTATATTACATTTTCAATAACGATTACTTAAATTGTCAAAATTACATAAAAATTCTTGAAATTTGAATAAATTTAGTGTTCATGTAAGCAATTACTTAAATAAACTTTTTTTTTTTTTTTGAGAAGAGTAACTTAAATAAACTTAACTTGCGTAACAATTCTTTTAATTTTAATAACAATAGGTTATTCTTAAGTAGTTACTTAAATTGAATATTGTTTACTTAAATGTAAGACTATTTTGCTCATGTTGCATTTTCAGTAACTGATTACTTAAATTGTCAAAATTGCGTCAAAAGTCCTAAAATTTGAATAAATTTAACGTTCACCTAAGCAATTACTAAAATAGGATTTTTTTTTATTTAACTATTTACCTAATTTACTTAATCATGATATGTAGGTAATTTGTTACTTAATAACAATAGGTTATACTTAAGCAGTTACTTAAATTGAACATTTTTTATTCAAATGTGAGACTATTTCACTTTCATTGTATTTTCTATAACTCATTACTTAAGTTGTCAAAATTACATAAAAAGTCTCAAAATTTGAATAAAGTTAGCATTCACATAAGCAATTACTAAAATAGGATTTTTTTTATTTAAATATGTGCCTAATTTACTTAATATTAATATGTAGGTGATTTGTTACTTAACTAAATGTAAATTGTGTAACAATTATTTTAATTTAAATAACAATAGGTTACACTTAAACAGCTATTTAAATCAAACAATTTTTTATTCAAACGTGATATTATTGTACCTTTTATTGTATTTCAGTAACTGGTTATATAACTTGCGAAATTTGCATACAAAGGCGAGAAATTTGAATAATATTAATATTCACATAAGTAATTATAATAAGACAAGACAATAAAAAGAATTAGTGATTCTTCTTTTTTAAAACGAAAGAGATAGACTTGATTTTTTGAATGGCATAGCGGTTACACTGGGTTACAGAAGATATCAGAATTTCAAGAGGAAATCAGATTGTTGCGATTTGCTCGGCAAAAAAAGGGCTTAAAAAAAAAAAAGTAAAGTATTTTTAGCCCTTTTACCGATTCAGTCTGTAGGCTACTCTTTAATGACTTATACAATAGGTAATCAGTCATTTTAGAAAGGAGTTTATTATACTCCTATTTTTTAAGAGTATACATAGCAAGCACCCTAATCATCTAATATATCAAGAACTGCAACAAGAACACCGGCAGCACTAAATCCATTCAAATTTATAAAGCAGTTGGGGACACCAATCATTCAAGCGACTCCTGTGGTATTTCCTTCTGGGATCTGGCCACTTTTCTATGCTCCTCCATGTCTTCACTTCTGGGCACCCCAACAACTTTGCCTCTTCAAAAAATGAAAGGAACCCCATTGGCCCACCTGGTGGAACTCTCACTATTCTCATTGGATGCCTTCCTCTAATTCTTGCTCTGTCACTGATCTCCGCAGCAACCCGATCAGGCACAGTGAATGCTATCCCGAACTTTCTGGGTCTGGCTCGGATTTGGAAAAGGTCATGCTTCAATCTTTGTATGGGACTCGCATCTGACGGTGACGGTGGTGATGGTGGTGGTGGTGGTTGTTGTTCTTGTGCAACACCATCCCACACTTGGTTATAAATTTGGGTTTTTGTCATTTATCGATGGCTTTCTGGTATTGGAAGAGATAAATGGCGTGATCACAAGAAGAGGCAAACGAAGAATGAAAGGGCCAAGAGGGTAGTGCTTCTGGAACAGCTAAATTTGAGGGGATTGGGAACATGAATTTATTGACAACAAGAAAGACTACAAAGAAAGAGTACAAAGAAAGCTTCGAGCAAGAGATGGATGGCAATGAGATGATTTTTTTACGAAGTGACTAGGCTTTTATTGACAATTAAGTAGAGATAGGCTTCCGTGTGCTCGGTTTTGTTTACACAGTGGGTGTCTATTTAAAAAAATATATATACTTGATAAAAATTTTTAAGTAAAATTAAAATAAAATTAAATAATATAAATTATTAAATAATTAAATTAAAAAATAATAATATATATAAATTATTAAATAATATTAAATAAATTATTTAATTATCTTAATTTTATTTAAAATGCACTCACATAGTAAAATTTTAATTTTTATTTGGGTTGTAACGAGGAGGTGGAGCATCCAGCGGTAAAGACCATATTCCTACGGCTGGCAGTTGTCGCACTGAGCTGCTGGTTTTCGCCACACCGCTGCGTTTCAATACAATCGAGGCGATAAGGATGCCAACTCTGCATTACAAATTGGGTGGGTAAATGTCCACGTCCTTAGCATCTGGTCTTGATGTGCAGTGAAGACAATAAATGCGTAATCACAAACAAAAAAAATATGTAATTTGTTGTCATTAGATATTTTTATACTTTTTTTTTTTATACCAAAAGCAAAAATAGTTCATTAGATTAAAAGTGAACTATGGTACAAAAAGGGTCAGTTCATTTTAAAACAAAACCCACACCAATAAAACAGAAAACAACTACGAAGAGGCCACCCATTTATACAAACAGAGTCCACCACAGACCTAGACTTAGGTCCTACAGCTAGCCAAAGTTGGGTAAAAAGAAACTAGGCCCGAGCCCCAAGTCATGGGAAGAGGAAGCCTGCTGGACAGGGGAAATGGGCCGAAGCCCAACCAAATAGGAACCCAACGTCCAGAGACTTCCGTTCCCCACTGGACATCGTATGGTGAACCCCAGCAACCGGGACAGACAACAAAGCCGACAGGTCAAACGACAGCGAGACCACAGCAAAGTTGGAAGCCATTGGAAGTCGCCAAAGCGCAACACTAAAGCACTGGATGAAATCCACGCTGCAGCAAACACAAGGACCAATCGTTGGAGGCTGACCAGAAACCAGTGACCCCAACTGGAACAGGGAGTGGGCACAGAGGCTGACTGTACAGCGGCGGTCGAGATAGGTTCAGCGATGGCCGAGACAGCTTCAGCGGCATCAAGGGCGACTTCAAGGGCTTCAGGGACTGCGGAGGAAGCGACGGAACCGCTGCAAAACGCGGAAGAGGCGGCTAACACTGCAAAACTAACGGTGGGCCGGAGAGAAAATCGAAATTGGCGTTGAGGAGATCATGAGTGGTCTCCACAGAATTAGATTTAAAAAACAAGAGAGGGAAATGAGAAGAAAGGAGGTTCTGTAGAGGAGAAAGACAGAGAGAGGGAAAGAGAAAAACAAAAAAGAGAAATAAAAGGAGAGAGGGGAAGAGCAGAAGTAAAGAAGGAGGAGGAAGAGGAGGAGGAGGAGAAGGAGACATTGGCTGGCAAGCTACAGAGAGAGAGAGAGCACGTCTCAAACTTCTAACCTACAATCTTATTAACTAGATGTGAGTGATTTTAGACATATAAGCAATAAAATTCTTTTCCATTATAGTCGCGTACGTGTTAAATTTTGTATGACTTAATAAATTTTTGTCAGATGAATGTAAAATTGTGATTGTAATAAAGAAAATTTCGTCACTGCCAACGGATCAAGTACCAGAAATTTAATCATATATAATTTATTTGAAATTAGTGAATTTATTTAAATTATTTTTTTTTAAGAAAAAATTTTTTTTGTAAATATATTGATCATCAAATCTATAAGTTAAAGGCTGATTTTTATACTGTTTTATATTTCATTCAACTTAATTCAAAAGAAGAGACCCTCCATGCGAACACAGTTAGGTTTGAGAGAGCTTTTCTCAAGCCAACCAAGTGTTAATCAGTCTAAAATGAGGAACGCACATGTTATAATCAAAGTCAGATAATTAAGAGATTAAAATTTTACCAACGCTATCCATAAGATTCAAATCAAGATCAAGAGTGAAAAAATATACTGAATTCCTATTAAATTATTATACATATAATAAATTATTTTTTTATTATAAATTTAAAATTTAAACTTTACAATAATTATAAATTTATTACTCAATAATAAAATTTATTCCCAAATAATTCCAACCAGAGTCCATTTGTCCTCCCCCAAAATCCGAACATTCGAAACGTCCTTCCCTGCTCGCCGCCGAGCTGCTACAGTAGCCAGTAAGACTGAAAAGAGCCCTTGAGAGATAGAGAGAGAAGACATAGTAAAATCAAATGGAGAAAGAAGGTGAATTGTGGGACGACTCCGCCCTCCTCAACGCCTTTGACGACGCCATGTCCAAGTACAAGGTCTCTCTCTCTCTCATTCTCTGTATGATTTTGTCTTTCTACCCTTTTTTTTTTTTTTTGGTTTTGAAATTGTAGACATTGCAAACAAGTTTTATTCTTTCTTCCACCCCCACCGCACGATTTCGTTATTTGGTCGATGGTTGCAGAAAATGCATCGCAAGAAAAGGCAGGACAATCCCATTGATGGAGGAAAACTGGCCGGCAGTGCTTCGGAGACTGTTTCTCCCACTGACGCCCCAACTGATGGGACCATCATTAGGTAGTGTAAAAGCTGCAAACTTTCTTTCTTTTTCCTGGTTTTTAATGAAACCCATTGAAAAGAATTGGATTAAATTCACTGTATGACGTGAATTTGAGGATAATTTTTTGATTTAATAACTTTGGCCTTTAGGCCGAGCCTATTTCTGATTGTTTGCTCTTCTGCTTTTGTTTAAAGTTATTGCATTTTACTACCGAAAAAAAAAAAGGTATTGCATTTTGAAGTTCAGCCTATACATGTACATATTTAGGGGGTTGGGACCAAATGAGAGAGTAGAACATATGGGTAGTCAATGCGAAGCATGGCAGTATAAGTTTTTGATTGTTTTACCTCCTTGCTTGTGCTCTTTGAAACATAGGGAGGTGGGTGAGAACAGCAAAGCTGTAACAAATATTGTGACAGAGGTGGGAGAGAGTAAAAGTTCTGTAACGCTGGAAGAAAATCTTGGTTCAGAGGCTGTTGGACCTGCACCATGTATAGATTTGTCAAATGGCGAAAACGTGCAACCAGTCAATGGGTATTCGTATGCACAAGTTGCTGAGGATTATAACCAGTTACTCAGCCAGTACTATGAGCTTGAGGAGAAGAGACAGAGTATTCTACAGCAGCTTCATCAATTTGGCACTTATAATTATCAGGGACCTGAAAATTCTGGCTATGGTTTACAACTGGGTAGCTCTTTGACTTCTCAAGATTATCATGTCCCTGCAAACCAAGCACCTTGCTCAACGGTCAACTGTTCATATTGCTGTTGTGCTTGTGCTTGTGCTTGTTCCGTCCCTCCATGCACTTCTGCCTGCTCGACGTATACCACACCGGTTAGCAAAACATGTGCTGATTCTTCTGCGGTGGTGGGCTCACAGAAACCTGGTGCTCTCATCGATGGGGACATTGTGAAGGTAGCATTGGGTGCTGCAGAAAAAGCAATATCCTCCGTGAAGATGAAAACATCAGTTGATGCTGCTGTAGAAGGTCAGTATGCCTTTTTCCCAAAAAAAAAAAAAGAAATAGTTATTTTTTGCTGCACTTTGTTGGTTTGTTACAAAGTTAGGGACTAAAAGGTGATAAAAAAGGGAAGGAGAAGGAAAAAGATTTTTATTTTGCAAGTTCTTTGTAAATGATTGGGTAGTTCTCTGTACGGCCAGCATTAAAATGGAAAATCAACTGGGTTTCTGTGAAACATAATTTGCTCAGTGAGTCACCCGGACAAACCCATTGAAATTCTTTGACCCTACGCCTAATAAAAAAAAGCATATGTAGACACCTCCAACAATCATCAGGTGTAAGATGGGGACAACAGCTTATAATTTTTTGGCATCTCAAGGTCTTCTTTCTTTGAATTTCCCATTTAATCTTGTGGGTATGTTAAATTCATAGTTAGTTTACATCGAATCCGAACAATTCTTCGTCAGGTCGGAAAAGTCATCAATCAAATAAGCAGCATGCTTAATGAGTGTTCGCATGTCAATTTTATCAGAGTACGTGTATGTTTATTGGTACATCACCATTTCATGCGTTGGTACGAGATGTGAGGTTGGATTTGCTTAACAACAATTAAGAAAGTTTGGAACCTAAAGGCTTGAAAGGAATTTATCCCAGGACTTATTACTCATTACATAGAAGTCCTTATGGTTAGACGAAATGCTTGTAGTTAGTAAACAAATGACTATAACAATCTGACCATGTTTGGCACAGTTTCTTCTTGTCAACTTTTACTCTGAGAATTAGTTTTCTTGGCAAGGAACCTCCAAATCTCATTGTAAGGATTTGATTGGTTGACTTTAACCTTTTTCAACATTCACAATTGAAATGTTACTTATCGTCTTCAGAATCATGGAAAGACATGCGGCTGTCCATGGAAAACAGAGCTAAATTTTTGAATTGTTAAGAACAGTCAAGCTCCATATTTTTTTCAGACTATTTAGTATCTAATGCTTGTCTGTGTTTGCCTTTTTGTTTCTAGATTTCATTTTTCAGAATAGATAAATATATGGATAGAGACTTGCATTTGTGGAAAATTTCAATCATTACACTATAGCCCAGTCATTCCTGAAATGAGACACCCAGGAAACATTGATGGAAATGGGATGAGATATTTTTGGCTGGGAATTGAAAATGAATTGGGGTAATCTGCCTCTCTTGATAAATTTCCAGACAGAATCGTGAAAAATATTAGTCATGGAATACTACCTGGGAACTGATGACAAACTGACTTAATTCACTAATGTCTTTCAAAAAATAAAGGCTATTCTTCTGTTATCTGGTAAGATTTTATGGAGTCTACTAACAATGCAATCCTGGGAATCAAACTTCAACTGGCTTTGGTACTAGTTATCATCTTGCGAAACGCTGAAAAGTAAAACATTCTCTTGATTGACATAAGAGTAAAATTTAAACGTTGTTGGATATGTGTTGTGCCTACATATTCAAGCATAATTTTTGAGAAGTGAGTGTGGGGTTTTGGGATCCCCTTTACCTGAATGGCTGTTTTGGCGGATGAATTTTGTAGTCATGGAACTTACCAGAGATGTTGCAGCTCATGCTTTTTGCAAGAACCATGATTGTGAACTGTTCATTTCTTGAAATATACCTTGTTTTTATGAGTGTTCGAAAGATTCGCAAGTCAAGCTTAATGCACAGACGTGGGATGAGACTTTTTTGGAGATGCTATTCTGATGACTATTCTATCTAAATTTTTATCTGAAGGAGCCAAAAAAAAAAACAAGCGTAAAGATTTGTTTTTCGTGAATTTTGCACAAATCGGAAGTATTTCATGAATTTGATGAATAAAATGTGAGGGAATTATTTTCTGCTTGTATATTATGAGACTATTTTGACCCCCTTGGTGCCACTTTGTATATAGCCTATTCTAAGAGATTGTTCTTCTTATTATTATTTCCCAGGGAATTCAGAGCAAGACAAAAGGAAAGACAGTGAAGAGGAAGAAATGACACAAAATAGCAGCTCTGAAACAAATCTGAGTGTTGTTTTGAATGCGTGGTACTCTGCTGGCTTCTATACTGGCAAGTAAGTAAACTTCTTGTCCTTTATGAGCATGCTTTCTGCAGTATTATTTTTGACAAACAAAAGAAATAATATGTGCAGAACTGTTCAATATACAAGGCACCAAAGCAGTTGTCACTTGTCAATTTAGTGTAGATAATTACCTGAGCTAAAAAATTCTGGTCAGACAAAAAGAAAGAAAAATGTTAACTACCTATTCACAAGCTTCTCCCTCTCTTTATCACAATTTTTCTCTTCTATATGTGCCAAATCTAGTGTTGATGCTTGTGATGCTAATCAGTATATGAAAATATGCAACTCCATAAACAGCACATTAGTTTTTGACTTTTCAGCCTTGGACAAGAATTTGTCTACAAGTAGCCGTGGAGTTTTCTGCTGGGGTGGCCACATAAGAAGTGCCATGGATCTTGAATGTCCAATCTGACATCTTTCATTTACATTTAGAATGAAATGTTTGTTTGATGAGCATGATTCTTGATTCTGCTTTGTCATCTAGTGTTGCGATATTGGAAGCATTATATGTGCTTGAGCTCATGCATGCCTTGCATGAAAAATTGTAGTCAGATTTGTCTCTTGACTTGCAGGTATCTTACAGAGCAATCTATCGCAAAGAAACGAGAGGTCTAGTTATTCAACTGCAACACAGAGAGAGATAAAGTGCATACGTCATGAATTTTGCACAATGGAGAAACATAAGTCGCATAAAAGTAGATGTTTTGTCATGGTTAAGGCCATTGCTAAATCAGTTGCACTGTTTTGCAAATTTTTTTTTTTTCATTGTTTCTACCTTGTAATTGTGCGAAAGGAGAAGCAGGATTTTGAAAAGCAATTGTCTGCCTCACAGGCAAATGTTAGGCCCATAGTCTCAGTTGCTAATCATGGCTGCATGCGAGGTGTTGTTGAAGACAGTTCTATATTATATCATGGTCTTGGTCCTTGAGCTATATTGACAACACTAGTGTTCTGTTGGAATATAAGCAAGTGAGAGTTGAGACTCAAGGAAGTCTTACATTGGTAGAAAATATAAAGAGCAAGCAAAATATAATAGTCAAAGACGTATAATCTAATCCCCAGGTCCGCGTGTGATGTGAGCAGCGTATTCTGCATAGAAGTATAGAAGTTACAAGTGTGTTCCACGTGCACCGGATTTCTAACATGTTTTATACTTTGGTTCCTTCAATTATTGAATGTTCATGTTAACTAGTTATGGTGGGCCTAATTCTATCATTCCTGCAACGTCAATAACTATTTGTATTAAGCTTCATCATATGGATCTAGTCAACTTGTTGCGCTTCATGTTCGGATTCATATCTCACTATCATGACTACAGTAAACATTTATGATTCTATCGGTAACTCTAATTATGCATCGAGGCTTCACAATTAAGACAAAGTAGTTGTGTCAAGGCGCCATTAGCTTTTGAGGTTCTATTGTGAAACGCCTTGCACCTCCAACCCACAGTGCAAAACTAACTTCTTCAACTCTAGCATTTTTTAATGAGTCAATACGAGAGTCAGAATGGAAATGTGGGAACCTTAGCTCGAACTTTGTGAACGATCTATAAAGCAATGGTTGCACGGGCTTAAGCTCTGACCTAGAATTATGTCAAGATAAAGGCATCAAGGTGAAACTTTCTATTGGAAGAGGTGCAGTGGCTACACTTTGGCCCCTACTGCGGATGACAGACAAGTCACCAGTTATATCTGGAACAACTTTCTATGAGGACAACCTTCATCTCGTCCACTCGGTTCTGCTGTTCTAGATGGAATTGATTTGCACATTGAAGGAGGAAGAGACATACCAGGATGATCTTGCAAGGTGCCTTTCAGGTTATAGCAAGAAAGACAAAGAAAGTGTACTTGAAAGCAGTACCCAATGGCCATTTCCATATGCTTGGGCAGGAAATCCCCTGAAGACTGAAAACACTTCTGGGGATGTTGCCAATTTTGAAGATGCATGGAAGCAATGGACTTTCAGATATTCTAGCCACCAGGCTTTTATTTGGTCTATCAACATATCCTGAGGCTGCAGGAAGTGAGTTCATTCCCGCAGCTGACCTGACTTTCAAGGTGGTTCCCACTATTAAGGAAACTTGGATATAGCTCTTCCATGATGCATTAATATTTGTGTGCATTTCATAGTAGAACAAAGTATAGTTCTTCACTTTGGTCCGCCAACATTGCTGCTTGATTAGTTTAAAAAAATATGCCTGATCTATTAACTAAGATATTCTTGGATGCCATGCTTACTATTGATTTGAGTGGAAGTAAGTTTTGGGAAAGTTAATAATGTAAAATTTTTACTTGGACCAAATATTTTTCCCCGTTTTCTAAATTGAGAAACATTTGCCACCAAATTGAGGTCTTCCAAAGAAAAAAACCTATAATTTTATATTTGCCTTAGAAGACACCTGCATTAGCAGGTTGAAAAGCTTCATGGTAGCTTTGTGCAAAATGCAGGTAACATGTCATGTATGGTTTACCTGGAAATCTAATGGAACTCTCAGTCCTACAACAATTTCAAGAGACTACTCTACACTTTCACATTTGCTGCAGCTTCCTTGATTTGTTCAATTGTAAAGACTCCAAAGAAGTCGTCATCAGTTACTGCATTTATCACTGCATATGCAACATCGTCAACGCTGACTGGGGGTGCCAAGAGGAGATCTGATGCTGGAAGAGATGCTAACGGTTTGGTGAAGTTCTCAGTGGCACGGAGAATTTTCTCAATCGGCTCCCCAATCAAATCTAGAGGAATCTCTACGCCATCAACCCGCCTTTTGCCATAAATGAAACCAGGTCTCAATACGACACCTGAGGAAAAAGCAATTGAAGAAAAATAGAAAATGAGACTGGGAGGAAGAGTCAGGGAGATTTTAGGGTTTCTTTGCCTCCATAGTTATCTTTTATGTGGGGAAGGGGTTAATACGAATTCTTATCTTAGAATAAAGTGGAAGTTTTGGACAGTATTGATCATTTCCCACCCAAGTCCTTGCACTCAGCCTGAGCCAAAAGGAGTTCAATTAAAGGGAAACAGAAACAGGCCTTTTCAAATAACTAGTACAGTTTCATCCGTCTGCTTTATTTCAAAGATTTGGAATAGCATGCTGGTTTGGAAGCAGACAACAGTGTTTCGGCCAAAACAATGTTAAAAGTTTCTTTTCCATTCCATTTGTTTTTTTTCTCACAAAGACGCCAGTAAGACTATCCCAAACCTTGAGACAGGAACATCAAAAGTTCCTAAGACACTACCAGGCTAAGAAAGGGAAGGTATGAATTACCAGAATTTGGATATTTAGAGAGAACCTCTGATTCAGCTTTTCTCTTTCCTGTGAAGTACCCAGAAGAAAGTAAAAATGGCGGCAGATTGTAATCATGCACTGAGATCAAAATAAACTTGGGAATTCCTGCATGAGAAAGATAAGCAATCAGAAGTTAGGAATGACTAATCTCCAGGAAGAGAAAAATTGATTAACGGACGCTTACCAGAAAGTCACAAGAGAACTTGCAAAATACCCACATTACGAATTCAAAAGGTTTATATGCTACATCCATGGAATCATGACCTCTATACTGTAACTATTACCGCAACACAATTTAATCAAGGATCACAGATGGGTGATGTTTAATGTGATATCAGATAAAAAAAGGAAATTTCATTTCCTGTTTTTTCCCTTCTTCTCATCCCCATTTTGTTTGGAGTATGCTTACTGACGCTTCCAGTCACTTGCATTTTGTATGCAACAAAGAAGAAGGTTGTATCAACAAAAAAAACATGCTTACTCATAACTTGTTTCGAAATCAGTTTTAGGGCAATGATTATCTTTGAAAGCAATCTACAGTATATACACAGAGTTATTTATCAAAGACAACAGTCAACCACTTTAGTATCTTAAAAGGTAACAAAAGACCACATGGACACCTGTATGAAAGCATACATGCACATTTCACCACATTTTAGATGTAAATATGCTCAATCAAGATAAATAATCTACATTAAATTGACTTATGATGATTCTTACCAAACTCCTTCGCAGCATTCACTGCAACAATGTTAGCCTCTCCGTTGATCCTTTGCATCTGCTCCTCATTGCCGAAACCTCCAAGGGTTGAAACAACAGCAGTGGCCCCAACAAGAACTTCATCCCAATTTACATAGAAAACATCTCCTAAAAGACACGAAAATAATCCTAACATTTAGGATCAATAATGAAGCTATGACCATGTAAGACATAATAATCAAGAAAACGATCACAATGAAGCCAAACCCTAAATTGCACAAACATATAGCACTATAGAAATCTTCAAAAGCTTCAAAAGATTCATGAAGTGTTCAAACATTCTATAGTAATAGGCACACATCCAGAGATATCTATAGTTTAAATTTTCACGACTATACTAAGACTGGTCAGGCATGCACCAAGTCTGCAAGTCTAGGCAGACCTGGCTTGCTGGATCAGAGCATCAGACAGTTTCATATTCTTCCTTGCAAACTGGTAACAGTCTTAAGTTTAGGAAAGGTAAATGATATTCATCATATTAAATGATGCTCATTGAAGCTTTGTAGTAGCTGGGCCAATAAACCAGCACCTAAGGCAAGCTCTATGGTCACAAGTGGTGAAAGCATGAACCAAACAAGGAAAAAGAATAACATGTACGTGTCTCAAAAGCAAAGTGTAATGGTGGGTAAAAACGGCCCCAAAACTGAAAATGGGGGGTCAAAGGGGCCTCTTATATGGTGCCAATTTTTCGTCAAAATCATCCATCTAAAGGCATTAGATGATGCTTAGTTGTTTTGGCATCACTTTTGGCAGGACAATCATGCCAATACTATGACAATAGTATTTCATAGCAGCTTTTTAACATTTGTCATTACATTGAACATGATAATGAACAATGGATAACTAGAAATTCGTACAGAAGAGAATGATCCATGAAACGATTTTGCTCATTCTATGACTAAATGAACAGTTAAATAAATACTTACTGAAAGAGACACTATCCAGATGATGACATATTGCTGCTTGCCAACAATAATTCATGGCTGCTCTTAATGGTTGACAAATAGACAAAATTTATTTGAAAAAACATAGATTTTTATAAAAAATTGGCCTTTGAGATTGAATATAATAGAATCTGGAAATTGAAACAATCGCATGTTGTCCTGAGGATTTGTGTGTCAAAAAATAGCATCATAAATCAGAGGGGTAATTATGATACTCCATACCACATTATACTTCTCAGCTGTTGCCACTACAGCTTTTGCAAATGAAAATAAATATTTCACCAATTACTATTCAACAAAAATTTTCAATACACGATACTTTGTTCTCCTTCTTCTGTCATTACCAATGTCAAATTTTCAATTAAAATAACAATGTTTCAATAGTTAGTGCAAAATATAAATTGGGTCTAGAACTATTTACATATTCAACAATGATATCAAATCAACTCAAAAATCCATTAGAAACAACACATGCCTGGTACATAAGTGACCTGATCCACCCATGATCCTGGGTAAGTAGGTCGCCCAGACCTGGAGCATGACAAAAATTTCAGCCTTCAAACCAAGTAATACGGAGAAAATACTAAAGAAAACAAGACATGCAATAGGTAAGAACACAAGGATCACTACATGAATAACAGCATAAAGCCAGTTGTTTGAAAACTGGAATGTATCTTGCACCTGCTGAGACTTATAACTTCTATGCCCTTAGATACAGCAGCCTTGCATATGGCGGAACCAACAAAACCAGTGCCTCCTAAGACTACAATCTACTAGAAAAGCATGCTGGTAAGATTCTTTCACGAAAAAGTGGCCAAAAAAGAACAAAAAATGATAAATAGTCAGGCTGATTTGCACCCGCTCAGGCTTGACGTTAGCAACGACATCAATAGCTGCAGTATTGTAGTCATCTGTTACGCTTGCTTCTGCATAGTTGCATCTGACACGAAACTTGCACATGCTAATCAAGCATAAAACACCATTAGTTTCAGCCTAAAAAGACAATGTAGACAACAGAAAGAATAAAAAGTGGCTTGTAATGTGAATAAAACAATAGCAGGAGCTAAATGGGGGAAATAAATCATCGCATTTATTTCGTTTATTCACTGATCTATATACATTATTGTCCTAGAACCTCCATACACTTTCCAGTAACCATTACAATATGGAAGACTTTGAACTAGCTTAAGAGTTTAGATTTTTTCTTTGAACAAAGCAAACGAAACACACACACACACACACAACATTCACCAAGGCATCCCGAAAAAGAATGTCATAACATAACAAATGGTGAGTTTAGACTAATGGAGAATTCATTATATGGGGTAGTGCTGAAGACTTGATTCTACAATAAGTTTACTGTTAACATTTGTACCGTTGGATTAGTGTGTATGTGACTATATCTTTATGAGACCCAGAAATGGATTCCAACTAATCTAAAATGTGCAATGCTTTTGGTGGACTCATTACTCCTGCACTAAGAGACACTACTAAACATGACTCATGAAAATTAAAATCACAGAATCAGAAACATATTCTCTTCCAATCTTAAGTTAAAAAATAAATAACAGTTCTTGACCGACCAACAGAGACGCTTATCAACGCTCATTAAAATTTGGGTTGGAACTAAAATTTTAAAGGCAAATTCAATCTCAATTAATTAACACAAGGAACCCCACTATTCTATCTTAATCAATTTCTTTCGTCAAAAGAAGTTCTGTAATGCTTCACTATTTAACATTAAATTCACCAAATTTTCTCAAAAAAAAATTTTAAAAATAACAGAAAAAAAGGGTTTAACAGAGAGAGAGAGAGAGAGAGGAAGAGAGAGAACCGTTGATTAGAAAGAGAGAAGGACGTGGAGGAGGATAGGCGAGATGGGAAAGAAGGTGATGAAACAGAGAAAGTGCTGCTGCGAGGTCTAGGAATGACTGGACAACATGCAAACGACGTCGTCATTGCCTGCAACCACACCCCCAGACTTCTGTTAGCGACTTTTTTTCAATTTCTTCTCCGTTTCTCTCTCTCTCTCTCTCTGTCTCTGTCTTACTTCCGACGAGTGAGCCAATTGTGAGATCCTGATGTCTTGTGACGAACAAACAAAAGTTCCGAGGCATTCGACACAAACCAAAATAATAATAATAATAATAATGTTATAATTTTATACTATATATATGATATATGAAGTATTTAGTATTATATAAATATATTTTATATCATATATAAGGTTCTGTTTGGAGTGCAAAAGGGATGAGGAGAGAAAGTAGAGAGAAAGAATGTAACTTTCTCTTATGTTGTTTGGAGTGACAAAAGAAATATGAGGAAAGAAAGTGGAGAGAAAATAATAATTTGTTTGGATATGGGAAGAAAGTGAAGAGAAATAAAATTTTTTAATTATAAATTACATATATATCCCATGTCACTCAAATTTGGATTGAACTTTTTTTTAAGATTTTTTTTTTCAAAAATCGTAATCAACATATTTGTATAAAAATACCTAAATACATTGTATCGTCTAGAATTATCATTTTCAATTTAATCCGTGAGAGTTTTTTTTTTTTTTTTTTGTTAGGTAGAGAGGAGAAAAAATTGCATAGAAGTAAATCAAGATTTAAAAAATTGCCCATCAAAAATAAAATAATTTTTTAAAATGCTTGAGAACCACTGAGGAAAAAAAAAATTCTAATCTAACAACCAACTGAAGGACTCATTACTGCAAACAAGATTCAACAGATGGAAGTTAAATTGAGTCTCTTTCTTGCCTAATTCAGCGCAAGTTATTGCAAAATTACAAGAAACAGACAAGCAAATAGAGTAGCAAATTGATTTGGAATCAAGATTCAAAAAGCAACAAATAAGGCACTTCACGGCATCAGTCCAGCCTTCTCGTCCTCTCTTTTGTTTGATTTTCAGTCTTCACAGCTTTGATGAGGGTAGTTTAGTAAATTTACTGTACAATCTTTGCTTTTCTCCAATTTTCTCCCCGTTTTGGCGAGAAAATTCGTACTGTACGGAAGTGATTAATTTTCGCCTGAGAATCGCTTGCTTTTCTTTCCTCAGCCACTCCAAACGGTGGAATATTCTCTTTCTTCTGTACTTTTCTTTCTTCTCCGTTTCTTTCTTCTCTTTTCTTCTCACACCAAACAAGCTAAACAAGCTGTAAATGATGTACCGTTTTATTTAAAATGTAAATTTAATAATAATTTGATAAATTTTCACGCTATTAACTTAGATTTAAATTTCAATTCTATCAATTTTCTTAGTATTGGAGGTTAGGTGTCTTTACCTCAATGTTGAATTTGAATGATTTGACGAAGGTTGAATGCAATGTTGTAAGAATCAGACCGGACATTGAACCGAAAAGTTTAGTGGTTCAAGGTGCAACCGGTTTAACAGGAAATTGAACCGGTAAAACCGGTATTTAATATTAAATATATAAAAAAATATTTATATATATTATACATCAAAATTTATATGTAAAATGTAATATTATAATACATATATATGTATTATAATACTTACATTTATAAATTTAAAATATATGATTTAGAATTTATTATAGGATAGAATTAACAATTTAAAAAAAATTAATAATTATCTTAACAAAAAAAAGAAAATAATAAGTGTTAATTTATAAGAAACATAAAATAGTATGTGTCTTATATAAAACATTTGAGAAAATAATAAGTTAAAAAAAAAAAAAGAAGATAACAACAAGTTATAAGTTGGTTTAGTGGTATGAGACTTACCTTTCATGTTGAAGGTCAAGGGTTCAAAAACTAAGTTTTACAAAGTTGAGTGAAATTTTTTGTTAATAATTAAAATGACCAACCCGGTCAACCCGGGACCGGTGAACCGGTCCGTTGACCGGGTTTTGACCGGTCTGATTCCAAGCAAATTTAGGCTATAACCCGGACCGGACTTCTGACCGATTGAACCGGCCGGTCCGGTCTGGGATTGACAACAATGGTTGAATGTTAAGTTCAAGATTTTATAATTGTCAGTAATTGTGGCAAAGTCACGTTCAAATTTATAAGTGTTCAAGTAATGAATTTTTTTCGTAAAAAAGATTAAATAAATAGCCAATAAATAACGCTTGCCGTTCAAAAAATGATTTTATAAGTATAATAATTTATATACTTAATAATACACTTTTCATTTGCCGTTCAAAAAACTGATTTTTTTATTAAAAAAATGATATATAATAAAATAATATATAATCATAAAATTCTCTCGTATGTTATATAAAAAATTTTCAATGGAAAATAATTTGTACGGTGTATTAAATAATGTTACGTTTATTAACCAGACAAATGATTCTCCGCACACGAATATCATGTAGAAAAAGAAGCCTGAGCGGTTTTGATTGGACTGCGATCATCAGATCTAACGGTGGTAGTACTCGTGTATACAAAAAAAAAAGCATACATAATATATAGGAAATATATGTGGCTTGTCTAGAATTCTTTTCAAAAAAAATTTTCCTTTGCTCTCAGTCATTTTTATTGAAATCTTGTTTTGGTTTTTGTTTGCTTGGGGTTGATAACACAAAAACGTACAAATTTTACAAGTTTTTTAAAAGGTTAGAATGAACTTATTCATCTGCATTTAGGTCTCGAACTAGTTTTTTTTTGTTTGGTTATTTTTATTTTATTATTATTACACAGTGGAGTGTCAAAATTTTGTTGTTAAAGTCAATGGAATTAAAATTTAATTCAGTATATTTTTCTAATTTATGATTTAAGTTTGAATCTCATTAGTAGCATGTATCGTTAGATGCCTTCCTGTTTAGCAATGACGGACGCTACACGTTTATGATTCTAAATTTGGTAATCACTGTAACTAATTTGGAAGAGTCGTGCTCAAATCCATTAATACTTGGGTAGTAAGTCAAACTCTATACAAGTTATTAAATAAGGTCTTCAAACATAATTACTTCGACTACAGCTTAAGAATTTAATAACTGATATTTATAATAATTTTTTGGGTTAAATACACCCAACCCTCTTATGGTTTCACTCTTTTACGTTCAACCCTCCAGTGGTTTCAATTTCCATTATAAAACCCTTGTAGTTTATTACTTTGGCAATTGGACCCCTCCTAACTGAATTCGTCAATAAAATTGACAGCAAGTTTGTCAAAATTATGTAATTTTATATATTTTAGAATTATTTTTAAAACAAAATACAAAATTTTTGACAGTTTTGCCTTCAATTTCATTGACAAATTCAGTTAGGAGGGGTCCAATTGCCAAATTAATAAATCACAAGGACTTTATAATGGAAATTGAAACCATAGGGAGGTTGAACGCAAAAGAGTGAAACTATACGGAGGTTGGGTGCATTTAACCCTAATTTTTTTTTGATTAAAAAAATGAATGGGTTAATATAAAAAAAATAATACCAACTCTACATTTTCTTAAAAATAAAGCACAAGTTTTCAACGTTAGTAATAAGTTAATATGAGTTTAACGCTAACGTTAATAACCCAGATCCGAGATTCCGCGTCTGTGCCTTCTCTGGGCAAATAACTGAGTGTCCACAACAATGGAGAAAGGTTGTGACACAACATTAGATTATAAACTCAGTATTCGTCATAATCTGTAATGATAAAGTTACATTCGACTTCATTGATATTTAGATAATAAATCTACTTTTTTTCTAGTGATTGAATGAGACGTTACAATTGAAAGTTATTTCAATTTTAATTTACAAATTTAATAACTAAAATACTTACCATAACTTTTTTTTTTTTATTAAAACAGTTTAACTTTTCAAAATTTCCTTAGAAATTTTTTGTTTTCATAATTATAACATGACGTTAACTATAGTAAATGAAATTCGTCGAGGGCGATAACGTGGCATTCTTTTTTTTTTTTTGGTCAAAAAAACCATATAAACAAAAGACAAAGCTGGTTAGTGGTTGGTATCCACGAAGATTGAACTACGCTCGAGCCATACAAACCCTCTTAATTAATTAGGCCCAAATCCATAAATTAAAATGAACCTTAAATTTTAAGTGCCAAATTAAATTAATTTAAGAAAATTTGTAAAAACTCAAAAAAATTATTGATTTATATAACGAAATTAAGTTAAAAGGGCATCCTAAAAACATGATGTGGATGAAATTCAAAACGATAGAAAATATTGTGGCTTAAATATTATTTTTTATCTTTTTAATTAAAGAAATGAGAAAATAAATACGACACTACATAATTAAATTAATAAACTAAATCTTTACGACACTACATAATTAAATTAATAAACTAAATCTTTACATTAAATTTATAAAAAAAATAAATTTTATAATATTTAATAAAAATTATTAATCTCACACATCATTATGCAAGCCCAGATATTCTTTTGGCCCATCGAACGGCCTGGACTTGCTGAAGATCAATTTTGATTTCGGCTTCTGTATATATATATATATATATACACACATACACTCGATAACCGTTCGCAAATAATCAAACGCGGCCGTTTTGATTTGGTCATAAAGCTACAGCAGCTAGCTTTTCCTCTTGGGACTGGAAACTAGCAGACGGCTGGCATAGGACCTAGCAGTGTCAGAAGAAAGAAAAAATGGGGAGATCGACGAGCAAGGAGGCCCAAGCGCTCTTCCAATCCCTTCGCTCTGCTTACGCTGCCACTCCCACCAACCTAAAGGTCTCTCCATCATTCCATCCATCCCCATCTCTCTCTCTCTCTCTCTCTCTCTCTCTCTCTATATATATATATATATATATATATATATATATTCTTGGATGCAATTTATTTACTGATTTTATTTTTTTTTTGTTTTTTGGACGCAGATCATCGATCTGTATGTGGGTTTTGCGGTTTTCACGGCTCTGATCCAGGTACTTCCTACTGTCGCTTCATAGTTACTTTTTTTAAAAAATATATATATTTATTTGTTGCTCTGTAGACGAAATCGAGTAATGTTTGGACGATTTATTAACCGCGCTAATCGATCGAATTCTTGCTTTATGTCAAAACGCATCATTTAATTGGTTTATGAAAATTTGTAGAGTTGTTGTTTTAGATGGGTCTCAACAGCTAAAAGAGTGCGAGTTTCAAAAAAAAAAACATCGATCCGTTTCTGTTTTATTGATTTGGAGTTGCTTTTGTATGTGATTGGCCAATACGTGCTAGGTGAATTGTTCGCGATTTATTCCAATTCTATGGATGCAGCAATCTGGGTATTGACGTGGTTGACCTTTATGGATACTCTCTCTATTGCTAAATGAATCATGTATAGGCAACAGTGACCTGCAAATTTGATATGTTATTGCTTCCGTGCTCACCTGATTATGTATGTAGACATCCATTCTTTAATATTCCTGAGCTTAAAGAGGAGTTTTCGGTGATTTATAATATTGATACTTTTGGGTAAGAACCCATATGACTTTGAAGGTGTCTACTGGTATGCTTTTTTCACTGTAGTATTCGCAAAACAACCTTCTAGATGGATATTTGTAAGGTTTCTGTCTTCATTAGGGGCATCTAGCGGACAATGGCAGAGAAGATTAGATTGTTGTTTTACATCTGCATGTATTCTGAAAATCTCAAATTTGTTCAATCACTGACCCCCTTTGGAACATATGAGGAATTATTGACTGGTTGAGTCGCTTGGCGATGTATTGGCACACTGGTGGGTTCCCTTCTTTTAATGTTTTATGGGTTAACCACGCATCTAACATTCTTGGAAAAATTATATGCCTTGCTTCCTTTGGCAACTTATTGTAGTCCAAAACTTGATTTGGCAGTCATATTTCAAAGTCGGTGTCTGTCCTAATGAGGATATTAGCTTGTGTTACATCTCTATGAAGCTATGTTAATGCATGCATGTTTTTGAAGATCTCCGATTAGAGCAAATTGCTTTCCCCCTTCTGAACATATGATGGATGAGTCAGTGGTTGATTGACTCTCTTGGTAGTGTATTTTAACCACACGTCTAGCATTCTTGGAAAAAGTATATATCCCATGCCCTCTCATAGGAGCTAGAAGCATGACAATAAGCAGGCTGGGATGCCAAACTTTTAAGTTAACCTTGTTATCCTTAGCTTACCATCATCACAGGGTTGCAACATACATCATTTGATGTTGTCGATGTTTGATAGAGAAAAATGATAATCTTTGATGAATGCAAAACCACCTTTGATTAGCAGATGAATGCATGGACTGACTGAACCCCTATAAAAGTAGAACAATATGAATTTTTGCTTAAACATGAAGGGTTTCTAATTGTTCAACAGGACAGCCAAATGCCTGTGTGAAATCCATATCTCACCAGTAGCATTTAGTGTATGGTTGAAGCCATGCAGCAATTGTTTGCACATTATTTATCCTTTGGGAGCTTGCTTCTTCATGTTAGCATTTACATAATTTGGTCACTGACCATTTTGTCATTATGTCAAAACCTGAGACATTTTCAACTTTCTTTTGGATGAGCAGGTTGCTTATATGGCTATGGTTGGATCATTTCCATTTAACTCTTTTCTGTCTGGAGTACTATCCTGTGTAGGAACAGCAGTACTTGCAGGCAAGTAGGCCCATATAAGTATTGTTTTTGGATAACAATTTGTTTTCCATTGACCCTGAGAATTGCATTTTTGAAAATCATTCTTTTGTTGCAGTTTGTCTCCGTATCCAGGTGAACAAAGAAAACAAGGAATTCAAGGTAAAGATAGTTGAAAACTTTGTTTGCCTTATACTTAATTACTTGGCAAGAAAATGCTGGTAGGAAGAGCTTCAGATTATATCCTTTCCAAATTTTAGTAGAATCACCTCCAACCCCCTCCCGACTTGTTTTGTTGGAAGGACTAAGGATGGAAGTATAAATAACATCCTTTTATCCTTTGCCTGTGTGTTCTTACTGCTATAGGTATACTTCTACTTTAACACTTTGGTCTTTGTTCCATTGAAATACAGGATTTACCACCAGAGCGTGCTTTTGCTGATTTTGTTCTCTGCAATTTGGTGCTTCATTTGGTCATTATGAATTTCTTGGGCTAAAGTCGAGCCATTTTGGTCTACAATTGGTCTTGAACCATGAGACACAATCATATCGTTGATCCAATTGACATTACGAGTGCTACAAATTCTTGTAGTTCATAACTTACTGGATTCATAATTTACTGAACTTTGACAATTTCGTTATTTAGTTAATTTTAGTGATGAGAACGTAAGCTATTGGGATGTACAAGTTTGTGAACTATGCTTACAGAAGGGATGGCAGTAGAGTGAATGACTCAAGCCATCTGGCCACGTTGTGGGAGTGCTCTCTATTTCTGATGGGTTGGGTGGGTAACTTTGATGACTTGGATGGGAGCTGGATTCTAAGTTCTAATTTTGAAGCTTTGAAGCAGGTTCACCTGCTGGCAGCTGCCCACAAGCATACGATCGGTATCGTGTTTAGTGCTGAATGGAGTGCATGGCCTTGAAATATTTCCCTGAAACTGAATGGGATGATTTTGCTAAGAGTCCTACCAGTGAAACCACTCTTTGTTTCTTTCCCTTAACAACAGTGAGCCCCTACTTAGAGCCTTAATTTTTAGCCTATTTCTCAGTATTTACAAAAATTTGTCTTTCATTTTTTTTTTTGTTAATATCTAAAAAAAATCATGATCTTTGCGTGGATTAACAATTATAACATCATTTTTTAAAATTTACCATTTAAGCTCTGTTGAAATTTCTTCAAACAAATTAAACATGGCGGCGAGTTTAATGGTCAACTTTTTATTTAATGTGAATTCTAGTAGTTGTGTTTATGTTACACGTTGCTGTCGTTCGTATTACTGAGATAAGTCGTTATTTTTAACAAATTTCGTTCATTAAACTGAAAGGAATGATAGATTTGTTAAGAAAATTTTGTATATAGTTTAAATTATGAATTTTTAAAAATAAAATTATATCCATTAAGTTACAAAAAAATCATGATTTTTTTCATATTTTTTTCCTTTCATTTTTTCTGAACCTTTTCACCAAACGAGGGATAACTGTCGGGGAGACTAGTACCGAAGCTGTTTTTCAACTTGGGCTAGCCCTTATGATTTGTGATTATCGGCTTGGCTGCCTACCTGGCCCGATCTAAATGTGTTGAAATCATAGAGTGATTCAATCTAATGTAAACCTACAACTTGGAAGCTAAACAATTAATGTGAAACTATAGCTATAATTAAAAATCTAGCTATTAATTAACGAGGGAAAAGGCAACAAATTAGCTACAAATGGTTACATGGGTTACAACAATCCAACACACAAGTGCAATGGATTGAACTAGAAAAGCCTAATCAGCCTAATCTCTATCACCGCTTTTGGGGTTGAAATAGTAGAAAGGCTTGTTTTTGTGTGAAATATAAGGATTTTGAGCCCTGTCAAGTTAAATGGTAAGACTAAATATATAATGGCCTTTTAGGTTTGCGAACGGTTCAGTAAACTTTGTTTTGTTTAATTCGTAAAGTTTGTTCTCTCACAAATTCAATTTAAATTATTCAACTTATTTCATGTGGTAATCTAGTACAATTCTTTCTAGCGGATTTGTGACATACTATTTATGCTTACCCATTTATATTAATCAGGAAAAAAAATAAAAAACTTTGACCTCTAGAAAACAGTCCAGGCCCAAACTTTAACAAACTGGTGGTCGTCATGCACCTAGAAAAGAAACCAAAAAGCTCATTGAAAAAAATCCCCGGCATTTGAATCATTCTCTAAGCAGCAAAAAGTTCTGTTCCTAAGATAGGGAAATAAAGAAGAGGAACAAAAATAAAATCTTATGAAAAATAGAGAGAAATAAAACTGAAAAATGAAGGAAAATAAACATAACCCCATGTTTTCTTTTTTTTTTTGATAAGTAGCATAACCCCATGTTATATATTGTTCCAAAGAGTAGTGAAGTAAAAAGCAAAAAAAAAAAAAAAAAACTGGAAAAGAAACCAAAAAGCTCCTTGAAAAAAATTCTTGGCATTTGAATCATTTTTTAAAGGTCGTTTGTTTGTTAGAAAATAATTTATTTTTTAAAATATTTGTAAGAGAAAATGTTTACAGTGAAAATAATGATTTTCTTTTATTACTCACTTAAAGTACAATTTATGTTATTTCCAGAAAATAACTTACGCTCTGAATGAGTATAAGTTATTTTACCTGAAAATTCTAAAATTTTCTCAAAATTTTTTGTTGACTATTCATTTTCCGAGAAACATATACTAGAAAATGAGAAAAAAAAATTTCAGTAAACTATTTTACTGTAAACAAACACATGCTAAGTAGCAAAAAGTTCTGTTCCTAAGATAGGGAAATAAAGAAGAGGAACAAAAATAAAGTCCTATGAGAAATAGAGAGAAATAAAACTGAAAAATGAAATAAAATAAACATTACCCCGTGCTTTTTTTTTTTTGATAAGTAGCATAATCCCATGTTATATATTATTCCATAGAGTAGTGAAGCAAAAAGCAAAAAAAAAAAAAAAAAGAAAAAGAAAAACAAAACACAAATAGTTTGAGTCGTGATAAATAAAAAATTATGACAACTAAGATTCCATGCATTCTATCCCTATATTATTACCCTTTTTAAGAGATATCCTCAGATCCTTCCTTTTTTTTTTTTAATTAACCAATGTCACTGCAAGTTGATCTCCACCTCGTTCTTTTGGATGCTTGTTTCATGTGCATGAAGAAGATAACCAGCACTTTCCCCCATCGCATTCAGTCCAATTTGTTATTGGCCAACACCCTAACCAAACATCAACTGTTCATCTATATGTGTTTGTTGTTTTCCATGGATTACAACAAGATAGTGTTTTGGCTTTAAAAGAAAGACAACGCCCCAGGCCCCCATATTAAATATATCATATGTGTCAATATAATAAAACTCGATGTTCCAAATTCCAAGGCATGGCTTGGTTTTATGTATTTGAAGGTTTAGAGCTTGGTTAGTGTGCTTTTGTAGATTATTTGATAATACTGGTGCATGCACGAGGGCTTCGAATCATCTCACATTCTCATGTAATCTAAGCTTAGTTTTTTAAAATCCTTAATTTTTTTTAAATCCTTAATTTAAGATATCAATATTTGGGGCCCCGCATCCCACACAGTTAGGGTCTGTGACGTGGCCTCTTGGTTGGACCTGACCATAAATGCTGCTGCCTGCAGCTTGCTCCAAAAACTTGTGAGGGTTTTTTCGGTTGATGGAAAAATCTAAACGGACAATATTTTTTTAAACACATATAGACGAATAATAGTTTTATATTATATAAAACATATAATATATCAAATCGTTGACCTATCTCTTTTGTTGTACAAAAATTTTTTAATAAAATATTTTATATATTATATAAAATCATTCTTATATCTTAATTACATTCATAAATTTGTGCGTTCATATCAATCGTTCTCTTTGTTGATTTGGCTATTTGGTACGCTTTTGATTTAGGGTGGATCTAGAAATATTCTCCAGTGAGAGTAAAGTTTGCACATATATAAACAAAAAGTTATTTTGTAGGTCTGTGGAGGCCCGAAAAAACTTAGTTGGAACAAAAATAATATTTTAATGTAGACAACAATATAAAATTTAATCATATATATATATATATATATATATATATATATATATATTATTTTTTTAATTTTTTTTTCTAGTGGGGGCAAATGCTACATAGCTCCGCCCCTGCTTTTGATCGGAGATTCGGTGCATGACTGTTTCCAAGTACTTTCGGACAAACCACTCCCTGTTGTGGAATAGAAGGGGAAACATCATTTCTTGCAATGGGATTAATTAGTAGCCATTTGATTTGATGGGTTTGTTTGAAGAAGGATTAAATAAATTTCTGATCCTTTGCTTTTTTCACCAACTTAAACAAAGATATATAACTTTTTCAGTTTTCATAAATCTCACATTTTTTTTAGTAATTTAAACATGAAATTTTCAAAATTAATATCTAAACTCTTGATGGCAAGTAGGGAAGTATATATGTGAAAAAAAGTCTATTTCGATTGAAAGTGAGAGCATTGGAAAATTTTATGAGACAATTTTAGAAAACTATGCAATATATACATCTATTTGCTACTTATTTTAAAATTAACAAGTTGTTAAAATTTTTTGTTCGATATGTGTTTACTTTTGTTATTATTATTATTTTTTATACATCAGAATAGCCCAAGTTTTTAGTTTAGAATAGACTAATTGATTGAATTATTTATTTTTGTCACCAAAAGGACTTACGACGAAAGAACTCGATTGATTTGATAAATTTATGCACAAAATTTACGAAGGAATGCGGCGATAAGCCTGTCGGCGACTTTGTGGGGTTCACTAATTTTGCATTCAAAGTCCATGATGGCAGGGCAAACTGGCAAAGTCTAATAAACAAACCATATCAATTAAAACTCAAAATAAAGTCCTAATAAATAAAAATTTATGTATAGATTGTGACAATAAATTTTAAATTTATTAATACTATAATTAAATATAAAAAATTTATTTAGATTCATTAGTAATTGAATTGTGTGTTCAATCTTTAGAAATAATTAAATAAGATATTACTCTAATTCAAATATTTTGGTCCCCAAGTGTTGTAATTAATATATCTATAAATACTTTTTTTGTGGTTAAAAAAAAAATGAAGCACCCGTTGGAATGGTTGAAACTGAAAAATTTAAGGAAAATTAGAACCCTAATTCTCTGTCCCTCCCTTCCTCTTCTAAATCACTTGGCGAAGCTAAAATGGACAGCCGCCATCGACTGGCGTGTGTCTCCCACGCGCCACCCCGGGTGTTGACTCACTCCGCAATCTGCATGGGGAAGCAAACAACTACTGCTTTCATTTTCAGGTGTGAAGTTGCTGGTCTAAACTTTTCCTATTGGGTTGAGTGAGACTCACGCACTCAGACGTGGACACAATAATATATACACGATACCATATAAACATAATAACACACTAATTTTAAAATTATTAAAATATAAATACAGTATATATATATATATATATATATATATATATATAATATAGTAATTTTATAAATTTATTCACTTAAAAATATCTAAAAATATATTTATATAATTACTGCAAGTTTTAAAAAAATTTTATTAAAAAAACATATAGTAAAATTCTTTATTATTTATTATAAAGTATCAAAATATAGATATAAAATTTATAATTAATTTAATATTTTATTAAAATTAAAAATAAGTTAAAATCTGAACATCTCAAAAGTTATTAATAAGTGAAAATATTAAATTATAATTTTTAATTTTTTTATTTATTAAAAATAATTATAAAAATATTTAAATTTATTTATTGTGTGTCGGATACTTTATTTCTCACATTCAACATGCTTGTCCGTATTTTTTCAAAAAAAAATTTTTTAGAGGACACTTTTAATCATATCCACAATGCATTTACTGTATATCTATATCAAATACATATCTAATACGTAATACTTTCATATTTAGGTATATCGTACTTTATAAGTGAGGCTTGAAGTTTGGGGGCCACCTTTTTTATTTTAGATTTTTGGCAGGATTTACAAGTGTGTGTGGGTCCCTTTTATATCTGAGATTGGAAAACTCCACTCAAACAATTTTGTTTTTTTGCTCAAACCACTCAAACAATTTTGTCCAAGTCATTATTGTTGTTGTTCTCGCTCAATTTCAGCATGCTCCAACACTAAACTAAAAGTTTTGTTTCTGTCAATTTAAAAATTGAATTCGAATCAACTTTTGAGTTATTTGGAAGTCAATTAATCGAATTTAATTTGGTTGAATTTATCAAACTGGCATATTGTTGAGAAATACATTAGCTACAAAATTTAAAATTTTGAATTTTAATAACAAAATATAATTTTGATATGTTTTAAAAGATTTATAATTATCATTATATATAAAATAAAAAATTTAATCATTTAAAATATAATACCAATTTAGTTTCATTTATTTGATATACATAGTTCCATAAATAATTTTTTTAGTATTATTAAAATAAAATTCTTAAATATATATAAATTGAAGCTATGTTCAGTTCGGTTAGACTTCATAGTATAAAATTAAAAATCATATTTGAACCAAAAAATAAGTTTATATTAATTTAATTAACTAGTTCGGTTTAGTTAACAGAAATTTTCATTTAATTGAAGTCAATTACGCAAATTTTCTGATTTGTTGATACCCTTACTATAGGCTTTATGACGTTGAAGCTTTATCCAAATAAAAACTCAAATTTTAGTTTAACGTAGGGGTCCCAGATTTTAAGATTGACTGAATTATTAAACTGGATAAATCATATGGCATTATTCTCGTGGATGAGAACCAACCAACAAAAAAAAAAAAGATTCTCTTAGGTAATTTAGTTCATATAATATCGTGATAATCATTTCAATTACAAACTTTGGCAGTGAAATTCGAAAATCTCCTATTTGTAAAAATTTATAGAACATATAAGGTGATTATAGTTTAGTATAAAAAATCTATGTGTTTTTTTTTTTTAATTTCTTTCTTCTATCAGACATCGAAATTTCAAATGGTGAAAATTAATATTAGACCATTTCAGATTTTAATTTATTTTTATATGTATTTTCTATTAATTTTCTTTGAAAATATTTACTAAAAAAAATTATCTTCCCCTAATGTTCTAGATATTATATATATATTTGTTAAATGTCCTAATCAAAGGAGAATTACCAAAAAGTTCATTTTTCCTTGCCAATTGACCACTAACTTCACTTTTACATTTTGACGACCAATAACTACAGATTTATAAATTATTTTCTAAAATCATTATCATTTCATGGAAATCATATACTTTTCTTTGAAATTTTTAAGAAACATTATTCAGCTAATTTCATATTGTTATCTTAACCTTGAGATTGTTATTAAGTTAATACTCTCATTTTCCATAAATTTATACTAATTGCATCTTTGATTTTATATAAAAGAGGTTATCATTTGTCCTACATTTAACAAATTGACATCTTTTGTATTATTAGTGCTTATATTTTTTAGATTTTCATTAACCTAATGCCATCGACGCTTTATTTCATTAGTTAGATTATTTGTTTCTATGGAAATTGAAATTCTTTAATAAAAATGGCCCCAATTCCATCGTATGTTTGGTTTGTAACATAAATGAATAGCAAAAGGAAGTAATTGAAGGTAGTTTAGAAGTGTAAGTGATTTTGAATTTTTTGGGAAACAATTTCTTTTTTTTTGAATGTAGGCTAATTCGAGATTTGCATCGAAAAGTATCCTTGTGTTTTTTTTTTTTTAAAGAAAATTAAGCTTTTATGTAATTTTACCTATTTAAAATTTTATCATGTATGACTAAAAAGTTTGATTGAAATAATCCAAAAACACAATGGTAAGTAACCAAGGCAAAGTTGAAATCACAAGAGTAGTGGTATGAACACATTTAGCTACAGATGTTCATGTATTTAATTTTAATTTTTTGAGATGTAAAACTTGCTCTACTAGTAATGAAGTGTATACCTTATAAGAGTGAATTTTACTCACTCTTTGCCTACTCCCTTCTTATGTGATTATGATCAAGCTTCCAAGATAAAAAAAAAAAAATAATAATTTTAAGTTTGAAGTAGAGCCACCTAGAAACTATCCACATAAATCCAATTGCAGTTGCAAGTTATTTGACCAGATGCAATTGGCAATTCTAAGTACTTCTGAAAAGTTGGAATAATTCTTCTTAGCATTGAAATCTGGATATGGAAATTGACAAAGAAAATGGACAAAACTTTTAGGATTTTTTTCATTTAAATTCTATACTTTTTTCAAATTTCATTTCAGTTCTAAACCTTTTAATTTTGCTGTAAATTAGTCATTCCGTTAATCAAACCGTTAAAAATTACTGTTGACTAACGGAAATTTTTTTAAAAAGGTAAAATATACTATTTTAATTTACCAGTTAACAGAAATACGTTATGTAATCTTAAAAAAATAAAAATAAAAATAAAAAATAAAAAACTCAAAATCTCAATTTACATGTTATTATTTGAGAGTAAAATACAAGCATTTAATAACAAAAAAAATTTAAATAATATATTTTACCTTTTTAAAAAAATTTCCGTTAGTCAACAGTAATTTTTAACGATTTGACTAACGGAATAACTGATTTGGAGTAAAATCAAAATGTTTAGAATTGAAATGAAATCTCAAAAAAATTTAAAACTCAAATAAAAAAAATTTAAAGATTTAAGACTAAATAAATATATATCCCACTGAGAATGTGAGCATGATCAATTGTTAGAGCCTTCATTTTTATTTTTTTTTTACCAGAAATTGTTAGAGCCTTCGTAGTTCATAGTAACTTAATTGTTGGACTCTTGCATGGTGAGCCAACTACCACATTCAGTGGGCTAAGTAGCAGGAAAAGACAATGTTGCCTGCAGAAGTTTTCACAGAGTAGGCCATGGGTTATTTTGTACTTTGTCTTCAATCACTCAGAGCACCCTAAGAATTGTAGTGTTGAAAACTTGAGAACAGGCTTGGCTTTGAATAGAAAAATCTCAAGTTGGGCAGAAAATGACCCAATTTGTGTACTTGTTGAGTCACACACACACAACAAAATATTCCTCAATCAATCTTACATAGTTTTGGTCCAGTTAAGCCAAAACACTTGTGATAACAAAAATCCTCAAAAGAGCAATAAAGCCACTTTTAGCATGATTATGTCTTTAATTAGAGTCTCAAACTAAGACTCTTAAAGGAAGGTGTTGATGACTTCTTAGAAAACAAGGCATGCATCAATTAGTGAGGAACCCCATTTGTCAAAAAGGCAGAAAACAAGGAAAAAAAAAAAACAACCCCTTTTCAACTTCACTAACACCGTTTTGTAAATGTATATTTACGTTACACACTTACACTGATCATTTAATTACACATTTATAATAACGCAAAAAAGAAGTGCTGTGGAGGGGGCAGCGAGTTTGTGGGATTGGAGTAGTCAAGGGAGTGTGCATAAAAACAGGGGAAATGGCCAAATTAATGAAGTGTCGTGTAGCAGAGAGATTGCGTATGTTTGTGTGTGTGCAAAATAGTCTCCATCTAGGCAACTGACGTCATCACTACTACTGAAGAGGACCACCTCCTCCTCAGTATTCTCTCTTGCCATGTAACAATTTTTTTTGATACATACAATAATAGCCAAGTGAAGTAATTATTTCGAATATTAGAATATTATAATTTTTTTAATAAGTGTTTTATTTTAAATTTCAAATAACTGTATATTGATAGATAAATTTACTAAAAATCAATTTATTAACTGAGCTAACACTCCCCGTACCATGTTGCAACTTGGGATTTACTTATGTGTGCTTATTTAAATTATGGTAAGGAATGGAGATTTATCAAAGCTAATCCAATTTTTTAAGAAAAAATATATTATAAATATATTAATTATAACGCATGCGGATCATCCAAGTTGAGTTAGTTGCCAGCATCTTTGTCTTAACCTCTTCTTCTCTTCTTTAAAAAAAAAATTTACTATCTAAACACCACTAAATTTAACTGAGTCCAATAAGCCTCTTCATGTCCGGCCACGAGGATTATACAACTTGTTTTACAGAAGTTTGCGCCCATATATGGATAGTTGATACATTGTTTGATGATACGAAAGAGGTTGAAGCACATAGAAAATCTCTCTCTCTCTCTCTCTCTCTCTCTCTCTCTCTCTCTCTCTCTCTCCTTCTCTCTCTAACACGCCTGTACCTTGTTTCTCCGTCTGCACTAACCTCAGCACGTGCAATCTCTCTCTCCCTCTCTCTCTCTCTGCAACATTTTTAACGCATTGAAACTTACAACAAAGACGGATGAATCCAACACATATCTACACAAACACTGTCTAAAACCCCTTCCCACCACCACTTTCCACCATTACTGCCACTTCACTACTACTGTCCTTTCTCTTCTTCACTCTTCATTCACATCACAATCTAACTTACGAAGCCTCTCTCTCTCTATCTCTCTCTTCTCTTAAAATGAACCCAAGTTTTATTTTTTTTACTTAAATGAATGAATATATTGTTTTATCTTCAAAAGTTTTGGTGGGGAGAGAGTGAATGGGGTGCATGGTTTCTCAATTAGCTGCAAAATTTGCCTTCTTTCCTCCATCTCCACCCACATACCAGATCAAGAAGACAGAAAATGGCAAGCTTGCGGTGGGCCCATCTCCTTCCATGCCACTACTTCCTCTCTCTGATGATAATTCCTTGGATGTGCTTTTGATTGACACCAAGAGAGGGAACAAGATTGTTGCTTTTTATTTAAAAAACCCACTTGCAAGACTCACTGTGCTTTACTCTCATGGCAATGCCGCTGACCTTGGCCAGCTCTATGACCTCTTTGTCCAGCTCAAGGTTAATCTCGGGGTTAATCTCATGGGGTCAGTGTTCTTTTGTTTGTTTGTTTTGTCTCTTTTCTTCTTCACAAGTTCAAACTTCCCTCCCCTGTTTTTGTCCTGAACGAAAGGAGGGCTGTGGACTTGATGGTCTTATGTTTTGCTTGTTTTTCCCTTGTGGGTTTCAAGTTTTTGACCTTTCTTTGACATGGATGGAGTTTCTAGCCCCTGGTCCCCTTCTGTTTCTCTATTGGGCTTGTAGCTTTTCTTTTATTTATTTTTATTTTTATTTTTTGGGTTTGGTGTGTAATGGGTGCTTTTTAAAGTTGTTGCCGTCTTTCTTTTTTTTTTTTTTTTTAACTCTTGTGGGTCTGGTTTTCGTTGGGTTAGATCTGTGATTAATGTGGACTAATCCAGTTTATTTTCCTCGGTTATGGACTTTGATAAGCTATTGAGTTCCTGATTTTGTTTATTTAGTTGGTTGATCACTGTTACTAATATTAATGGAAGCTGATTAGCTAACTTGCTGATACCAGCCTTTCTTCAACCTCTTCTTGTTCTTCATAGTGAATTTTTCATTAATAGCTAAAGAAATTGGCACTTTCTGAATCTGTCATTTGGATAGCTTTAGTGATAATGATCAGTTTTCCCCTTTTTTTATGCAGCACAGTGCCTTTTGGGCTCTGGGAAATGTATCTTATAACTTTATTGCTTCTTTGATCTGCTGGCTATTGTCATTTCAGTTGCAGCCTTCTGTAAAAAAAAAAAAAAAAAAAAAGAAATTTTGTGAATGGCCTTTCTGTGAAACAAAATCGCATCTACTTCTTTTTCCTTCTCTCTCTCTCTCTCGGTTTTTTATTTTTTATTTTTTATTTATTTACTTTTAAGTGCGTCTATTAGAACTAGAAATAATCTACAATAATGTTGAGATTAGCACAGGCTAACTCCAGTTTGTTCGTGCAGAGTCTGTCTATTTTACTCATTATCTATTTCTGTCCAGGCCTTTGAATTCTATTCTCAATGTTGCATTGAACTGTGGGTTTGATTATTGTCCAGATTACATTGCCTATTCTAAGCGCAATGTCTTCGGGGGTTGTGGGGTGAGGCGTGGAGGCTTTTCATATGACACGGATATGAATTTACAATTTTCATTTTTCCATACATGATTTACATTTTGCCTTGCCATTCTGTTTTTCTTCTATTTTCCTACTTGTTATGATTTTGTCATCTGAACATTGTGTTGCAGTTATGACTATTCTGGCTACGGAGCATCTACCGGTAAGGTAAGCTTTTAGTTCCCAAGTTGAACACCATTTTACTTATCGGATGTTTCATGTTTAAGAATTGTCGAAAGTTGGAGAGGCTGGGACCAATCATTCGATGGTTAAGGTGTTTGAATTGTGTCCTCTGGAACATGAATATGACGTAGGATCAAAGAGACAATGTGTGAAGCATTACCAACAGTAATAATTAGATGGTAGTTTCGAGAATTCTAACTGGAATGAAGGTCACATGGGAAGGGTAGTGTGCAAACTTCAGCAGTAAGCTATGAGACATATCTTCTCGATGTAGACATATCAGGTAGTTATTGGAAATAATGTGGGATTGTCACTAATTGCGAAGTATACATGGGTTCTGTTCACCTGGGATATTATGTTTGTTTGGCAGAGCGGAAGGTAATGTTAGGTAATACATGGGCGATATTCGATTTTAACAGCAGTCATTTGGAAATGTATGACTTCTAATATCTGCTAATGGTAACTAACTATTGTTTCTGTTTGTAATGTCCAGCCAAGCGAGACTGACACGTATGCTGATATTGAAGCAGTTTATGAATGTCTTCAGACAGAGTATGGGGTCAGTCAGGAAGACTTAATTTTATATGGACAGTCGGTTGGCAGTGGACCAACATTGCACTTGGCAGCAAAATTGCCAAGGCTGAGAGGAGTAGTTTTGCACAGTGCCATTCTTTCAGGTCTTCGTGTGCTCTGCCATGTAAAGTTCTCATTCTGCTTCGACATATACAACGTAAGTAATTTTTCTTGATCATTAGTCATTTTATTATACTCCTGTATTCAAGTATACCTGTAAGAACCTGTTGCACCCAAACTATTTTGATGTAAGGGTTGATTTTTCAAAGCTATTCATGTCTTGTTCACAGAACATAAACAAAATTTGGAAGGTGAAGTGTCCAGTGCTAGTGATACATGTAAGTATCTCTTTTTCATCCGTGATGATGCGTAAACAGATTATGAAGTGTTTCAATCTTCTTTGTAAGGACCACTTCATCTTGATTGCATTGCACTATTAGAATGGCTTGTAGCCTAGCCTTTTAGCGATGTATCAGTTGGCATTTTGATTTATGACATACTTTTTTTTATGGTGGCAGTCTTTAAACTGTGACTGTTAACTTGCCAGCCAAATAGTTTCTATAGCAGTTATAAGATATGAAATTTAGAATACACATTTTCAACATGTGCAAGACTATCATGCAATACACTGCTCTAATAGTATTTCCAACTATCTCTCCTGGATTCTCAAACCCAGAAACAATTAGATCATCTTGGAGCTAGACAATTGCTTATGTGCCTCCAAGTTACTAACATAAGAATGCCAAAGTAAGATAGAATATATATATATACAAGAATGCATCTGCTGGCCAGGAAATATATGGGTTTCATTCCCCAAGCAGTTGAAAAGACTGTTGCATGCAGCCCAATAAAATGAGAGGGAGGAATGAGAAAATTGAATGGGAAGGCACATAGCTGCCCTCTCCCTCTCATTGAGGGTGTGAGGGAGTGGATAAGGGTGAGGGAAAAGTGTTTCTCAATACATGAGATTCACGTGAACAATGCTGCTTGTTGAAATAAAAAGTCCAAGACGGTGAACAAAAATAATAGGATTTTGCTTGTTGATGGAACCAATCTAGTTAAAAAAAAAGTATGTTCTTTGAACCAGTAGAATATCAAATGTCTTCTTGTTCAAAAGAGCAATTGACATCACTGCTGCGTTGGCCTAACGAATGCAAAGCAAGAAGAAAAGGTGAGGCCAGGGATAGCAGATCTGAGTCATGGGCATTTAGAACAAAATATTAAGATATAGTCATTCCTATCTTAGCCATTTATTGAAGATGACTGAAAAACGTTATGCTAGAGGGTGGAGGACATTTTGCATCAGAGCCATCTGGGTTTGTGATGGGATTTCAGAATCCACTTCTTGTTAAATTCAGTAAAAAAAGAACCCAAACCTACATATTAAGAAAATGGTATTGTGGAAAGTCAATGGACTTGTCATAGTCTCGGTACTTGACTGCAGTGTGGCACATTGTGGATCAAAGAGTGCTGATGTTTAATCAGAAGGTTACTAATGAAACACTTTCAGTTTTTACAAGAGTTCCAATGAATAAAAAAAAATTTAGTGCTAGGGCAGATGCTATTGGTGCAAGTTACAAATACAAATGCAATTCTTACCTTGGCACTCTAGTATGTAACATGTTTACGAATATACTGTATACAAACTCTCAAAACGTGCATAATTTTTGAATAGCAACTTTTCTACCGAGAGATTGCTGGCAACAGGTTTGAAAACTTTATAATAAAAGAGAAAAGAATGGTTGATTATGTCTATTTGACTACATTGTGTAGATGCTAGGACGTCTATTTATTATTTGCTATCCCTCTCTCTTTGCGGTTTTGAAAACAATTATCTTAATTTCGAACAGTGGTTCTAATTTGGCAGTTATCCTATTTACTATCTGTGACTTGTCATGTTATGAGATCAGAGGCTTCTTTTCTTATTATTATAAATCTTTGTACGAGTGGCAGGTATTTAATGCATAATTCCGTTTGTCCTGTCTTTTATGTTGCCAATGTGCTGTCAGGATGTTGTCTCATTAAGCAATAGGCTTCAAATGAACCAAAAAGAATTTGCTTTTGTGCCGTTTCATTGTTTCTACATAAGAACTTAGGTTGTTTGAGCAGGAAGTTTCTTATATGGTTGCATGGATACATAGATATTTGGCATCAATTCCTTGTCATGTACTAGAGAATATTGTCAGAAAGAGTGAACGAATATGAACATAAACTAGCTACTACTAAACCATCCAGTGGAGTTGGTATCCTGGTACGTGGGGGCCTACCGGGGCCTTTGTGTGTGTGCATGTATAATCTACCATGTACAAGGAATTGTGCTTGGAGAGGAAATGAAAGTATTTCTATCAAATGTGAAAGAGCAATTGTTGAAGCTCTCGAATGGTAGGTTTGTTGGTATCTTGTGGCTTTGCCATTGTACATGAACCATGTTTATATTCCACAACTAGAGGTGCTAGAACCTCTTTCTGTGTGTGTGTGTGGGCATGTGCTGCAGGCAAACACAGTTTAGTATGCTTCATCCCGCGGGCCATGCATGCAAACAGTGCTTATGTTGAAGCCAATACTGGTCTTATTACCTAATTTCTAGGCACCAAAGTGGAATTTCCGGTGTGTTTTGCAATAAGAGTTAACTGACAATCATCTTGGCACAACTCAACTACTTGTCTAATTCCGTCATGTTAGAATCACCCGTTGTTTGAAGATATTGAAATGGGGATATATTTTACAGGGTACAGAGGACGATGTTGTGAACTGGTTGCATGGCCATGGACTTTGGAAAATGGCAAGGGAGCCATATGAGCCTTTATGGATTAAAGGAGGGGGGCATTGTAACTTGGAGCTATACCCTGATTACATCCGCCATCTTTGCAGGTTCATTCACGAGATGGAGAACATGACCACTGAAATCCGTCTCAAAAAGATTCGTGAGAAACTGCGTCTAAAACCAAGGTCTAAGGCCGCATCTGCATTTTCTTGTAGCAGGTGCTGCAGAGTCAGACTCTGGCGTCCTAAATGCCCAGAATGTTTTAGACCAAGGTGCATAAAATGTTCGTGGCGTCCCAAGTGCTCCGAATGTTGGAGACCTAGCTGTGGTAGATGTTGCTGGCAACCTGGATGCCCAAAATGTTCGAGACCTCCTTGCTGCTGCAGCATAAGAGCTGCATTGTGTTGTTGTGCAAGAACACATAATGGGATGAATAGAAAATAGGAAGGCTGACGGTGGTGATCGGATTATTGTATAGGTTGCCAAAATTACTAACACCTCTCTGAGCTTGTGCATTCATGTGCAAATCTAGAGGAAGAAGGAATTTAACAACTTAACTCGAGTCTGTGTTTGCAGATATTTTTGTGGTTCTGGTCTATAATTAGAAATGATGATTTAATGCGAGCTGTCTTGGGTTTTACTCATTGACTTTTTATAATATTCAACGTGAGACGATGTTATTTCATTATGGTCTGATGGTCATGAATTCAAATCATTGAAATAGTCTCTTTGTTAAGATAAAGCGAAGCTGTATATATCAACTTTTCTTCGATTCTGCAAATGTGGGGTATTGTATACTCAAACGTCCTTTTTTTCTCATCAGGCTAGGAAGGTGATGTTTAGCAACTTAAATGGCTTTGGTCATTGATGGCATAGGTATCGCCTCGGGGTCGGTGAAGGGAAGCAGTATTGTATTGTTGCGAGGTGTCGTACCCACTTTTTGGCCAGGTCTAGTACCCACTTCGGCACCAAAGTTTAGCACCTTACTATTTTTGACATGCCTTGGTAACTCAAATGACTTGATGGCAAATAAATGTAGAAGTTCCCCACCTAAAAAAAATTAAAACCTTTGTATTGGCAAGGTTTTCAGACATCGTGAGCTAAATATCTAATAATTCATAGCTATGAGATGTCCAATTTCTGATAGAATGTAAAGAGCATTACATTCTACATGTATTAAATTGTCCAAAAAGAAAAAAAAAAAATAATTCAATGACCTCTTTTTCACTTTGGCAGAAAAGATGATAATTTATGTTTCACAATTTTTTTTAAAAAAAATCGTATTTCATACATTTTGTCTAAACTAAGTCGACATAGGTAAGTTGATGGTGCAAGCTTTGGCTCACACTACCTTTTTAACTTTCAAAATGATTCACATGTCTTCACATTTCACTAGTAACTCACTTGCTACTACCGTTCGTGTGGTTAAATTGGTAAAAAATTTGGACTTTCAGTCTTATAATCGAGAATTTGAATCTCACAAAATCAAATAATATGATTAAATCTATAGGTTACTGTTAAACTTGAAATATGTCGTAACTATCCTAATAATTCTTGACCAAATTGTAGGGTACTATCTTTATTTTCTCATTTTTATCACTAAAAAATTAATATAAATAACTCACACCCTAACCACTAATATATTATTTAGGAAAAAGAAAAAAATGCAAAAATTTATGTTTAAAACTTTGTGGATTAAAACCACTTCCCTTTTTCTTCTTGGAATTAACCCAAATGATTCGCAGATTTTCATCTTCCATTAATAACTTACTTACCGACTACTACTAATATTTATTGATGCGAAAAAAGGCAAAAAGTTGAAGTTCATGCTTCATATTTAAGACTTTTCGAATCGATGTTCACTTATTTTTGGAATTGACGCAGGTGATCCATAGTTTCTCATATTTGCCTTAAGAGTTGTTGGATCGGAGTCCACTTTCTTTTTTATTTTTAGAATCAACACAATTGATCCACACAGGGTCTTTTCAACACAAATTTATCATCTATACAAAAAAAAGGATAAAAATCAAAAGGTCATCTTTCACTTAAGACTTTAAATAGAAGTCCACTTCATTTGCTATTTTCAGAATTGAACCAAATGATCCATAAGTTCTTTCGTTTTTTACTAACTCAAACACTAATTTATAGTTTCGAAAAATGAATAAATAAATAAGAAAAATTTCATAAAAAAGTCAAAATTCATCCTAACATTTGGGGGGCGTTTATGTTGTAAAAATGTACACGACAATGAGATGAAAACGGTTAATTTCCATTCCAGTGTTTGTTTTTAAGGGAATTGTGATTTTTGTATTCAAGCACATTCCTCTTTCAACTATTTCAACTACCCAATAAAATCTCTCGAGGAAAATTCTAAACCAAAATCCGTCAATCTTTGTAGACAATTAATCTCTATACGCTCATGGGGTAAGAGTATAACCGATGATAGCGTTGTGAAGGCCATCGAGGCAGTGGTATGAATAGAGTAGGACATGGTAGTGGTCAACTAATTGCAAGAGACAATCATATTTTTAAATAAGTTGACTGCGCGTCTGGTAGTAACAATATGTTTTTTTGTAATTTTTAATTCTATACACTCTAAACTTACGGTATAAAAAGTAAATTTTCCATTGTATTAGAGCTAATAGAGGTATGAATTCAATGTAGTATCAGAGCCGACGGTTTGCCCTCGAATGATTATAGATGCAGAATTTCGATTCATGAAGCATTCCCTCCATGTCGAAGCATACACACTGTTAGAAGGCCCAACCAAACAAGGCCCCATAGATATGTGTGGCTAGAGAAAAATGCACTCCCTTTAGAAGGCCTGGTGGAAGAGGTCTACTGGAGAAGTGTAGCTCTTGGCGCGTTCGGGGACCCAAAAGTAGAAGCCAACCAGGCTTTGCCTGGTTGGTCAAGGGAGCATGCAGCATGCCTTCTTGGGGCAGGCCAGGGTTTGACTCCCGCCTGCTCCCCTTAACCTATTTAGTGGACGACAAGATATTTACTCTCTTCAAGTATTGTGCACTCTCGTGGTATTTATCAGACTCACTTCTCCCTTTTCCGTTTATACTTAACTGATTAACTACTAACATTGTATTCAAAAAAAAAAGAGAGGACCCAAATGTAAAAAAAAAATCACACTTGAAAGAGTCGTTGGAGATCAAGTGATCAATTAGAGTTAAAAAATGGTCAAAAGTTATAAATTCCGCATAATAGAGAGAGACAATACCAAAATAACATATAAGTGACAAATTCCGTTAACTCAATGCCTTTTAATTTTGGGCAAGAAGGGTGTCAAAACGCCCATGAGATGTTGTTTTCCTGCTAACCTCCAAAGTTCTCTCTCCAATATTGAGCTTGGCAGATAAACAGCTCGGAAGGGAGCTTGGAATCTCGAGCAGATAGGCAACTGGGAAGCCTGAGAAGAAGGGGAGCTCGGGACTTCCAAAAAGTGAGAGGGTTCAGAGCTCGCAAATTTCAAACAATGGTATTAGAGCTAGTTCAATTTAAGAATTAGTAAAGCGGAGTTACTACAACTAGATATTAGGACCAATTGAGCTCTATCTTTAACAGTTATATCAAAATTAATTGAACTCTAATTTTAACAATCACTTCTTGATTAATGGTTTAAGTCTTACTTTTAAAACACTTAATAAAATAATGAAATTCGGATGTTCTCTCTGTGATGTAAGATTTTATTGTCATACATGATTTAACATTTTTCACTTGCTAAGAAGTCAATTCCTTTATTAAATCCTAGTCTAGTTGGTAATATTTTACGTAGTGGGAACTTGGTCCTACATTAAGGGAGCTAATTAAATTTTCTGTTTTGTTTTCGTCCTTCTACATAATGGTATCCAAATTACATGTTAAATTGATACAACAAGAAAAAGATCCAAATTTTTTTTAAAAAAAAAACGGCTAAATGAACAATTAACAACTCAGAAGTCAAGTGTAAGAAATGAATTCCCCTCTTTCCAGTCAGCTAAATTAACAATTAGCAACTCTTGAAGTTTCGAAGGTGGAAAGGTTCAAAGACAACCTCACGCAATGAAATTGGAAAAGCATACGTGTGTGAAGTATTCAACAATTAGTGAAAACCCCACAATTGGATTTTGGTTTCAGTCAATCCACGAAAGTTGGATTTAATTAATATCTAGATTTGGCCCTAATCCATAAAAAAAGGAGTATTATGGTTGAAAATTGCTTGGGTATACTTGTTCGACTCTTTGAGGATGCTATTGCACCCGTTTGCATGTGGATAAAAAAAAAGTATTTTTACTAATAGGACTTATATTGTTATTAACCTTACTTTTTCAATTGATTGGCTCTCGGTGGAGTTTGAATTGGAAATTGATCTGCACGTTATTGTACACACACGCACGCATACATTTGAATTGTAAAATTCATAGCTTACCATATTCATATAGATGATATTTGTAAGTCGCGGCTCATTAATTAGTAAGAAAAAGAAAATAATGGACAAAAAAGTTAATCCACACACACACACACACGCATATATATATATATATATATATATATATATATATAATTAGTTCTACTAAGGTTCAAATTTTAGATCATTAGTAACTCATTGATTTTTTTGTATATTATATGTATTTTGTATGCAGTCCAATTGCTAGACTAACAATTTCTACCCGCAGTATATCTGTCACTCTCAATTTTCTGACAAGAAATGCGAAAGAAAAATAAAAATTGTTTACAATAAAAAAAAGGCGAACGGCTATAATTATAAAGTAGTAGCTTGCTGTCTCCACAAGAATTATACACGTGCACAATCGTTTGCTTTGTCAATGATTGGCTGCCGTTAACCATGGGATATCAACCAACAAATAATTTATTTCAAATAATAATTCATTAAGAAAGCACGTCTTAAGTTTTAATTAAATAACACTAATAGATTTACCCAAAACAAATAAACTTTAATAGTTGCCTTGATGCATAGTTTTAAGTCCCATTTGGTTCATCTATTGTTGATTCCTAATATTGGTGACCGTTGAATACGAAAATTAATAAATAAAATAATATAATAGTATTTGAGTATATTGACATTTTTTATTATTGTTAACTATTAAAATGACTAATTAAGATCTCTTTTATTATAAGAAAAAGAGAATATATTTAGACACAAGATACATGCAGTATCATTATTTAGAGATTTATGTCACATATCATCTATCTGCTATTATTACTTTCAAAAAGTAGGACAAATTTATTTTTTGGGATAAGCATCATTTCACTTCTACACCTTTTAAAATTTTTTTAATCCAGTTGTATACCTTTTATTGTTTTCATTTCAGTCTTACAATAATAGTTTCTATGGTAATTAAGTCCTAACATAAACAAAATCGAGTCAAAATGTTAAAAAAATATATTTGATCAGACAAAATGCACAAATACATAGTTAAAAAGAAATCTGTTGTTGAAAAACAAAATTAAAAAACATATTTGACTGGAAAAAATAAACAAATGCAGCCATAAAAAACAAAATATGTTGTTGAAAAAAAAACCCTCTAGTGTTAGAAAAGCAAATTTAAGAGGTTTCATTTTTTGTTTTTCAACAACTAATTTCATTTCTTTGACGTTGTATTTTTTTGTATTTCGTCCGGCCAAATACATTTTTTAACTTTTTAACCCTATTCTGTCCATGTTAGGACCTAATTAGAACAGAAACAATAGTTACTAGTTTTATTACCAGCACTATGCGGAGATGTTATTATATTATTGTTTTATATTTAACATTTTACTTAGAAGAAATATAACTATAAATACGATATTCAGTGGTATACAGTCTAATATTATATATTTGTATTCTTTTCTGATTATAGATTGTGAGATTCATTTTACAAAGAGAAAAGGTAAGTGAATAAAAATTTCACAAAATTTGCTGGGTGTTTAGGCAAAAGAATTACACCTCTAGTTTATTTATAGGTCAATCCTTTAATATGGTAACTGTATCCTCATAAACAATTAATCCTATAACTTCATGCTAAAACTATTTGTTACATTAAAAAGAGAAAATAAAGAATTTTATGATCATTGGTAGTGATTAGACAGAAAAGTCACTTACTCTTGCAAGTAACTAGGGACTTTCGTAATATGTCTATGGTATCTTTCTTACTGGCCTTTTGTTCTCATCTTCCTCCAAGTTCACGTAGATATCCTAGATCACAAGGAACAACACCTTAGCATCGATAAAAAAAATCCAATTTATATCCTAGACCTAATCACATAACACAAGTTTACCTACAGTTGAAGAGCTGCGAGATTTTTGATGAAGGTTATATTCCTATCTTGCAACTTCAAGCTCTCCAACTTCAGTGTGTCAAAACTCCTAAAAAAATATTTTCACAAAACCCATAAAGTTAAAAGTAAAAAAGAAAAAAAGAAAGAGAGAAAAATTAGAACATGGGCAAACATACATGCCACGAATTTTGAATGGAGCAACCACTGAACTGAGCTTTTTATTGCTGGGCATCATTCTTCAATATAGCTTCATTCACTGATCCTTGCTAATGAGACTTGTAAGTGTCTAAGTGAAATTCTTTAATGAGTTGCTCTGAATGGCCAGAGAGGAGGGCCATTTAATCTAAACTACAATTAAAAAAAAAAAACTGAAAAGTCTTGGCACTCTAGTCTTCCATAAGTTTATCAGTTTAAGGTTGAACATTTATTCTAGTGGTTGACGGAAGTGTCCCTTAACTACGAGGTAGGAGATTCAACTCTCACAAACTTTATTTTCCCCTCTCTTTATATGCCAAATAGGATTCCTTGTAAATAAAAAAAAAAGTTTGGTCAATTACAGATTCAAAAAACTCACACCATCACCATCCACCAACATGAAAAATAATGCCCTCAACCCTTTCATATTTATATTTTTAAATACTTCAACCGTTTGAACGTTGTTAATTTAAACCTTCTGAAGTTTGCTTGGTCAGTTGAAGAGGTGATGAATTTTATGTTGAGTCCATTGAATGGAGAAAGAGAAAGAACAAACAAAATAAGGCAAGATCGCGGAAGAAGGCATGCAAGCAAATCCTGAAGCTATATATATATATATATATATGATTGAAAAATTAGAGAAGGTAAAAAAATTAAATTGAAAAATTTCTAAAACTTTTGAAATTGAATGGTGTTTATTCCGTTATTTTTCTTATCAACTATTTTTCAAGAGGCTTATAAAGAAAAGACAACTTTTACAGAATTTTACCGTACACCTAACACTCTTCCTTTCAAACTCAACAGTAACGGCACCCCGAAGAGCAATCACCCTCTCTTTTAGTGTAATGAAACTTCAATTAAAAACAGACAATGAGTTTTTTTTTTTTTGTTTTTTGTTTTTTGGGTTCAAATATAATGCGTTTGTTCTACACGTACAGCTAACGACGGAACAACCTAGGGGCCGCCCCCTAAAAACAAAAAGTGGTTTTGAATTCTTGTAATTTTCATCCCATAAGGGATAATATAAAGCCCACACGTAATATATGGTGGGAATTAAGTAATAATTTTTCGTCCGTTTTATTACCTGGAACCCACTTAAATATATGGACGTCTTTATGTGACTTACCTAGTTGTTTATTAGATAATAAGATAGTCGATCAGAACCATATTGCTATTGATAGGATAGATGTTATTTTCAGTCAATTTATTCATAAAATTAAAAAAAAAAAAAAAAAAACCTCACTAGAATAATCTACATTTGCAACATTGGCTAATAGGGTGCATTTGGATCGTGATATCAGGGTGCATTTGGATCGTTAAAATCATTCACCGAGTTGAATAAGTTGGTTAAAAAAATTAGTATGTGATCGTGATATGATAATCACTTAGATGTACCACATTGTCTAATAGAGACATCTTTAGTTTATTTTTTTCTTATCAATAAAAAAAAAAAGAGAAAACATGAATGATATTCCAGTTTCAAAAAAGAAAATTACACGCGTTTGCACTCTACACAACAAATTGGGCCCAAAAAAAGTAATTTGCTACTCCCACGACTCTACGTTTCTAAGACATATATTTAACTTCAAATATTTTAGTGGAGAATCAAAAGACATCTTTCTAAGTGGCTGCCATTTGTGCCCGTTTTCGTTTCAGTTAGGCCTCTATTCTCTGCCATTGAATGTGACATTCTTGGAAATAACTCAAGACATTCCAGACCAAATTAACCTGAAATTTGGCCGATGTAAAACCAAATAACTTAAATTTAAAAAATTCAAAACACGAATAATCCAAATGAAAATCTCGAGATATATCAAACCTAACATATATAAAACCAATAAGCTTGGAACATGATGTATTCAAAACTTGATATATTCAACATTTGATATAAACACGATAAATCTGAAATTCAATAAATACGAAATTAATGGTACAAAATTTGAACGACTCAAGACCAGTCACAACCCAACTTACCTAGCTGCCCACCTCTTGTCACGTTCCTTCTAGCTGATGAGGCCAATGTCATTTGCCGAGAATATGTATGGGTAGCCAGTTACTATCTTTTTCATTAAAATATGAAAGTTTTAATTAGCTTGCTTGCATTTTTCGTTTTTGCATAACAATTACAGTAATATAATTTAGGTTTTAAAAAGGCAAAATGCTAGCTTATTTCGGTTAGTCCCACATAGAGATCAGAATATGAAATGCATTTGCATGCATATTAATCTTGTAACCAGACAAAATTAACTGTACGTCATAAAAAACTATCAAATATCAATGCATGCGTGATGCATCTCATCAATACAAGATTAGGTAGTAATCAATGTCCATAATTGACGACCACCAAAAAACATGTCCACAATCACAGAACTTGGAATTCAGGTTTTCACCAAGAAAAGGAACATAGAATTCGGATTTTCCGAGTAATTGCCTACCGCGTTTTTTTTTTTTCCCCCCTCGAATCGTATAGAGAGTCCTTTGAACCTCCAAGCTTGTAAAAGCTAACATATGCAATGAACGTACACTCTCATGCCCCGGTTGTAACTTTGGTCATTAGAACAAACATAACAAATCAATATTTTGAAACCTTAACAGCCGGTGATCGCAATAGAATTGTCAGAAGTTCAAAGTTCAATAGGTAAACAAAAGATTGAATTGGTTAAATTAGTATTTAATAATTTATTTATATATATATATTTATATATATATAATTAATATCTATATACATTCTATATAAAATATTAATGTGTAAAATGCAATAATATTAAAATAAAACAGAAAGTGGGTGTATATTATATTTGATAGATTTAATAATATACGGTAGTAACCTGTCCTCCTTCATAAACCTACAAAGTAGACATAGAAAAGATAGATAATCAAATAATCTAGTTACAAGTCATTTAGAATGATATAAATATGACATCATTTGGATTCCACTTAAATAAAAATTAATATGTAAGTCGTAAAATAATATCAATATAACATCATTCTGGTTAAATTTTGATCCAATTTTTTGGCCCTCTAACAATGCTCGTTAGATATTAAGCTTCATATTAAGTTAACTAAATTTAGATTGGACTATGCCAACTATATCGTTACAACAAATTATAGAATCAGTTGCCGAAAATTGTGCACTAAAGTGAAATCTTACCGTTAAAATGTTAATGTTATGACAGCAATTTAAATTTCTTGTGTCAAAAAAATTATCGTAAAAAAATTTATTGCCAAAAGTTCATGATCAGTTATAAATTTATAGCAACAAGCATAGTTATAAAATAAGACTCGGACGTTAACGTAGACAAAAAATTGGGTCAATGGATTATTAGTTCAACCAATAAATCATCAGTTGACTGGTTAAATCAGTCGAGTCAATGTTTATAATAATAGTTACTTTCATAGAGCAAGAAACCATAATATTAATTGCATTTTAAGAAAAGAAATATGTCAAATAGATATATAAGTTTTTCGTACAGTTTAATACAATAGTTGCGCTTCTAAAAATTAAAAAGTAGTTTATGCCAAATAAAATTTTGATAAAAACTCTTAAAGAGCTCTTTTTTAGGCGTCAATTGTAGTATGTTGCTTAGTATATGGACAACGATAAATTATTGTCAAGGACAAAACTAGAAAAAAATGTAGGAGGAGCGAATTCTATATATATATTTATAATAATAATAAAAATTTATGTAATGAAAATTAAAAATATATTATTGATTATTTTTTATAATAAATATTATAATTACATCTTGTAAATTTTAATACTTTGAAACTATTTTTTTTTTATTTTTTTTATGTAATTAAATGTATTTTTTATATAAATAATAATTCAATCATTTAGTCATTTATCTCTCATACGATTACACAATAGACTCTTTGTAAGTGTAGAAAAAATAGCTCTTTTGCATACTGTATAAGAATAAGAAAAATTTATTCAAATACTTTTAAGAGTAAATGGAATGAAATTAAAATAATAATTAAGTGTACAAACCTCTCACTTTAAAAAGTTAAATTGCAAAATTTTGGAACTCAAATAAAGAAAAAATAAGAAAAAGAAAAGAAGCATTTGACCCCAAAAAAAATTGAAACTCAAAAAGAGAAAAAAAAAAGGGGTAAGTAAATAAGTTTTACAAAAAGAAAAAGAAAAAAAAAAAAAAAAAGCATTTGACCCATGTTATGGTCTGAACTTAGGGGGGTTGTCCAACCAATCGGGCTAACTTGTGAGTTTTAGTCTTAATTCGGTTAAAAATTATTAATAGAAATCAATGGGTTGAACAATTCAATTACTATTTGAACTACCTGACCTGGCCTAGTGATCAGGTCACCAAACCATCGATTCGACCGACAGGGATGGGCCGGATTTGGTTTTATAATTATGGCAGCAAGTATTGAGAGTAAAAAGTCTCTGTCTGGTTTTCATTGTGGATCTTTTAAAGGTACAAGATTGTTTGGTACAAAAAATTTCTGAGATTCACAAAATTGTTCAGATATGTGGATTCCAAAATCTTAATTGGAGATTCTCTAGTTTAGTATATGCATAGAGGTTCTGCGCCGGAAATCAAGCATCCGGATACTTGCTACAAAATGCAACTGGTTGCATTGTACTTTTTAGGGAAAAAAAAATTTTTCTTCGAAATTTTTTTTTTGTTTATCGTGTACTACATAGGATCTATATTTTAAGTTTAGGATAACACAAATTTAATTTTCAGTTTTAGTTTTGGAATTTCTTCAATTTTTTTTTCTAAAAAAATTCAACACAATTACATTTTGATTGTAGGTGGTTGCATTTTGGAAGGGGTATTTGCCCTTAGTATATATACACATTGTCTTGTTAAAGGAAAGAACTAATCAATTGAAGAGTTAATGTTTATTTTAGATAATTATATTTCTTTAGAAGAATTTTGTTTTTATTTAATAGTTGTATTGTTTCAAAAAGTTGTGTATTTACACAAGGGTTGTGCACTTCCAAAAGTTAATTTCTTTTGAAATGTAATAACCCTTTAATTGTAAGGATCAAACTATTGATTTAAATGAAGTGTGTCTTTTCAATGAATTTTCAATTCTTTTAAATGAATTTTCAATTGTAAAGATATAATTTTTCAATTATAAAAAAGATATAACTCTTTAATCACCTCAAAGTGTGTTCTTTTAATAATAGAGTTGTGACTCTTCAAAAACTATAAATAAGATGTGCATTTGACTCCCATGACATTTCATTTTTAAGTATCTTTGAAAGTTTTTTTTTCCTTTCTACGTTTAAAGAAATTCTAATAAGGGGGATTTAAAAGAATTATTACCTACAAACCCAAGGTTTCATAAATTTGAAAGTGATTCGTCATAAATTTTACAGCAATTCAGAATGGGAAAAATATCAATTTAAAGATAATAATTATTTACAATACAAAACCTACTAAATTCTACTCTTTTATATATATATATATATATATATATACTTGTATTAAATTATTGAACTATAATTTTCATTTTCTAGTTTGTAAAGTCTCTCTCTATGTGTTTTTTTTTTTTTTTTTTTTTTTTTGTTTTTGTAAAAGCTTGGTTGGAGATATTTTTCTTATTGAGATTTCAAGTGTGAATTGTATGGTTGAGAAATATCACATATTAGAAAAGAGAGGGAAAAGTAAGGAATATTTAAATGAGAATGACTCATTAATTGATGTATGATGTCAGGTCCACTTGTCTAATGCTTACTTAGATCCTACAAAAATTTTTCTTTGATTTTGGGTTCTCGTATTTCTCCAACAATATACACTTCTACACCTAAGGATCTAGGATAAGGGTTATCACATATCATGCAGCTCAGCATCTGAATCTAAAATATCCAAAACAAAATTCCACGGATGATGGGATATTCGAATGTTTCATGTCAACTTCAAAGTATGCTATTATTGAATTAGGCTATTGTATTTTTTCAAAACAAACAAAAACCAAAGAAGAAAAAACTTATCATTATTCTCGAAGCATGCTCCTCCTCCCAATCCTCCCAATTTTGGTGTATTCTCCGCTGATTTTGGAGTTAGCGTGGTTACGGCAGCTAGAATGGACAAACATGTAAAGGATTCAAAATCATCTCCATTTTCGAAAACATTTTATTCGTCTTCTGGTTAAGGTCCATATAATATAATATATGCTGTAAGTGTTCCAGATACTTTTTTACATTGTTATGTACGCCTGAAAGTTAACTTTGTTTCCATTATTGATGCCATGCTGTTAGGCTTCCCTACATTTCAGCGTTAGAATTACACAATTCTATATATATACATATGTGTGTGTGTGTGTGTGTGTGTGTACATTTGTTAATTTGCTTTTGTTAAGACCCGTCCGAATTTTTGCTTTCCGACAAAACTTGCAGTTCCTTTTTATTTTTTATTAGAGTAAAACTAGGTAACTTGATTTATTTAGTTTTAAAGTAATTATACAGTTTTATATTAATTACATAGTTTCATATATCTAACAATTTATTTACTTTTTATCTTTTTTGAATTCAAGCATCTAATGATCTGTATCATTTTTTAATTATTTTAAAATTACTTAAGTGAGTTTTTTCTTTTTTATTATTGTTTAGAGAGGGGATAAGTATAAAATCAGTCATAAACCTTTCTGAATTTTTCATTATAGTCCTAAAAAGTTAAACTTTTGCAATTCGGTTCTAAACATTATCATTACTTTTCAATGTGGTTTTTTTTTTTTTTTTTTGCTGGATTATTAGTCAACTTTAAGAAAAATATAATTTCTAAGAAAATAGCTTAGAATTACAAAATAAATTCTTATACATAGTTAAATTGCAATATATTTTATATAGCAATAGATATTTTCTTCCTTAAAAATTATTAAACTGTAATGCACTTCTTGCGTTTTCTTACTGCAACAAATCATTGCATTTCTAAAATGCAGGTTTAAGCCGTAGTGAACTTCCACCAACTGCACATTTTAGAATTTATCAAACACAAATGAGACTACATTTAACTCAAAACACAGGAGTTCAAATAGCAACCACAATCCCAAACACAACCTGTGTTAGAGGAACTCCAAATCCCTCAAATTCGTAATGTGCATTGCAAAATATTCAACATTGCACTTGGAGGTACAAGTGCGGGGTTAGTCATTACCTTTTTGATTCAACATTCCTCGTAAGAAACACTTATTATATGAGCATCGATAGAGTTAAACGAGACTCTTTCACTATTAGCCATAGCCATTTATGAAACTCGACATCCGTACCTTAGCCAAATTACCCATATCTATTTTGACTAAAAACATCTTAACCTATTTCAGTTTAGGGGTTGCTAAGGAGTGAGTTTGTTGGGAAAAAAAAAAACAAAAATAAAAGTTTGTATCATTGCATCATGATTGACTATTGATCATAACTTTTTTGAATGATATTAGCAAAGTTATATCAACGATGACACTCTTATGTATCTAGAGCTTTCAATTTCATCTATTGTCATTCAAGAATTTGACGTTTGTGAGGGCAGTCCAAGAATCAAATCGAAAGAATTTTCTCAGTTGGGTAAAGATAAAAAAGAAGGAAAAAAAAAAAAAAAAAGTTCCCCTCCAGTCAATAACATTGTAAGATTTTTTTACATGCCGGCTTACAAAGCCAAACTTTGTCTACAAATTTTTCTTTTAAAATTTTTGTGTGAATTTCAGTGATGATCAGTCGATTGAAACAAAGCGCCTAAGTCAGAACGACACCCCTGCACCAGATCACCAATACACCGCGTGCAGAAGCGGCCTTTCAATTGAATTTCTTCGAGATTACGAATCTGCCCTCCGAAACATCCGTAATTTTGGCAAATTTTTAATGCCTCGGACGGACGCTTCCCTTTCTGTGTCCTCTCGTTCTTCACGAACCCAAAGCAAAAGTCCACTCTTCTCTTCCTCTGCAACAAAATCTTCCGAACCCCATTATTTATTTTTATTATTTTTATTATTATGATTATTATAAATGCATTAAAAAAATTTGGGGTCAAAGAGGTAAATTCACCTTCAGGTGCCAAACTGGTCAAATACCATTGTAACTTAATATGACCACCTTAAACCTCTATAAAATCACAGTTGGCCTATTGAGTTAGTATATTGAAATTTATGGAGAGCCTGCATTGATTTTATTGTTAATTATGAGAGCCTGCATTCATTCTTTGAAAATAGCTAGATTTGATAGTTATTGTTTTGTGGGAAGAGAAAGGTAGTAGTAGTGGACTTAGTGGCATAGAATTGAAAAGGATTTGAAGAGGAAAAGGTAATGGTTTTTTGTTGGGTTGAATTGGACTTGGTCCTTTTCTTACTTTCATATTTCTATTTGGTTTGCTCATTTTGAAACAGGTAAGCATTGCAAGAAACTTTCTTTGTGATTCCTATTGGCTCTGCCTGTTTTTTTAACTTCTCATTGACTAGTATATATTTGTGCAAAGAAATAGTGGAAGACTCTGTGGAGTTCTGAAGAGAGAAAAAAGGAGTTTCATTGCACATTTAGTCATTGTGAGAGAGAGAGGGTTTTGAAGTCTAAGAAATTTTTTTTTTTTTGAATATGATCATATACATATGTTTTAGTGGGACATTACATTGAAGCTAAAATAATTTCTGGGTCATCATTGTCAATCATGTAATTGAGTTCTCATGGCACTTTTTTAGAGTTTCATGTTTCAACATGAGTAATATTGTATGAATTGCTAGATACTTGTTCACTTGGTCTCTGCAAATTATTTCTTTGCCTTTGAATATATACCGTTTACTGAACTCAATTTCCTGTGCCAACCTCTTTCTGTTTCAGGTTCTCTTTAAAGTTATCAGCTAACATAGCAGAGCAGCAACATGGCTTCAAAAGCGACCCAAGCAAGGAGGACACCAACAATTCGCCACCTTAGCAGCTCTATAGGTGATTTTGAGAGCGATATTGGGAGTCTAGAATTTAGCACTAAGTACACAGTTCACTTACCGCCCACCCCAGATAACCAGCCCATGGAAATGTCATCCATGGAGTCTTCCATGGAGTCACCATTGAACCCGAACATGTTGGGGAGGACTCGGACTTACATGACAGATTCCATGTTTTCGGGTTTCCAAGTTGGTTCAGCTCGTGCCAGCAACGTTGAAGACAAGATGACCAAATGTGCTATGCCTGTGTGCAATGGCAAGGCCATGACTAATGAACCTTGTGACTGTGGTTACAAAATTTGTGTGGAATGCTATGGAGAAGTCATGCAAACTGGTGTTGGGACGTGTCCGGGTTGTCATGAGCCTTACACGAGGCAAGTTGAACCTGAGTACGATAGGAGATTGTCATTGGTCGATGCCAATGGTGTGAGTGTATTCAATGACTTTGATTATTCTGAGAATTTTCTGGGGAACAAGCCGACTTATGGGTACGGAACTGCTGTGGGGCTGGGAGACAGTGTGGATGGAAGTGATGAGTCTATTGGTGGCGCTGCTGTTTCTGGTGATTCTAAAGTAGTGGTTCAAAAGCAATGGAATCCGCTTAGCCGCAAAGTGAATGTATCTGCTGCAGTTATTAATCCATATCGGTAAGTGTATTCGTCTCTCTTCAGTTAGCATTTTCTCTTTGTTATAAATTGTTACAATTGTATTCTGCGTATGGATTGAACAGCACTTAATTTGCATTTATCTTCGTGGATTCTGTTCTATAATAACTTCAGCATTCTGCAATTTGTTTGTTCAATGACATATTGGTTGTGCAATCGTCTGGAATTTTGTTTCAGGATCTTAATCTTCATCCGAATGGCTGTTCTGGCATTATTCCTGTCTTGGAGGGTGAGGTACCCTAACGAAGATGCAATGTGGTTGTCTGTTATTTCAATTGTGTGTGAAATGTGGTTTGCCTTCTCTTGGCTGCTTGATGAAGTTCCTAAGCTTTGCCCAATCAACCGTGCTGCTTACCTTGATGCTCTTAAGGAAAAGTTCGAGAGTCCTAGCCCCAGTAATCCTACAGGCAAATCTGATCTTCCTGGCATAGATATCTTTGTATCTACCGCAGATCCTGAGAAAGAGCCACCTCTTGTCACTGCAAACAGCATCCTGTCTATCCTTGCAGCTGACTATCCAGTCGAGAAATTGTCATGTTATGTTTCTGATGATGGAGGAGCTCTCCTAACATTTGAGGCCATGGCAGAGGCTGCTAGTTTTGCAAGTTTGTGGGTGCCATTTTGTCGAAAACATGACATTGAACCCAGAAACCCAGAATCTTATTTCAACCTCAAGAGGGATCCTTACAAGAACAAGGTACTCCCAGATTTTGTCAGAGATCGCAGGCGGGTAAAGCGTGAGTATGATGAGTTTAAGATTCGGATCAATGCCCTTACTGATTCAATACGTCGACGCTCTGATGCCTATAACACCCAGGAGGAGATTAAGGCTTTTAAGCATTGGAAAGAAAGTAGTGATGACGAACTGATGGAAAGAGTGAAGATCCCAAAAGCCACTTGGATGGCTGATGGAACCCACTGGCCTGGAACGTGGACAGTTCCATCTCCTGAGCACAGTAGAGGTGATCATGCCAGTGTCATCCAGGTAGGAAAACTAATACTAGTTACAGAACTTGGGTTACTGCTAGGAGAGACTTTGCTTCATTCTGGAAACCCTTTTCCTGATATTATAGTAAATCATTTGCAGAAGGTACAATGAGTTTGTCATTGCTTAAGTCCTTAATATTTTTTCAACATCTATACTGCTAAATCTTCCTGGAGGCCAAAATTTATGGGTGTTATGTTAGTAGAAAGAGAATTTAGATAATAGTTCCTTGAATGAAACTACACTTCTTATGAGCTTTTCTGAAGTCTCTTTGTCTATAAGTTGATGGGGAGAGCCTGAATACGGTGCTAAATAAACAGCTGAAATATCAAATTGCAGGTAATGCTACAACCTCCCAGCAATGAACCAATAAAAGGCAAAGCTGGAGATGGCAATACCATAAATCTAAGTGAAATTGATATTCGACTTCCCATGTTGGTTTATGTATCTCGTGAAAAGCGACCTGGTTATGATCACAACAAAAAGGCTGGTGCAATGAATGCCCTCGTTCGAGCCTCAGCCATCATGTCCAATGGCCCCTTCATTCTTAACCTTGACTGTGATCACTACATCTATAATTCTGAGGCACTGAGAGAAGGCATGTGCTTCATGATGGACAGCAGCGGGGACAGAATTTGCTATGTTCAGTTTCCTCAGAGGTTTGAAGGAATTGATCCTTCTGATCGCTATGCCAATCACAACACTGTGTTCTTTGATGTTAATATGAGAGCACTCGATGGGATTCAAGGTCCAATGTATGTTGGAACTGGTTGCCTCTTTCGTCGGACTGCCATCTATGGCTTTGACCCTCCTCCATCAGATGAACAGCAGAGGAGTTGTTGTGGCAGCTGCTTTGGCCTTCACAGGACGGCTGCCATTGCTTCTGCCGCTGATAAGAGCAATTCCAGTGAGATGGAAGACGCAGATGATGTAGGAATCATCGTTCCTCTTATTCCTAAAAAGTTTGGAAATTCAAGTTGTTTCATTGACTCTATAAGCATCGCAGCATTTCAAGGCCTGCCTGTTGCTAATCATCCATCTGACAAAAACAGACGAGCTCCCGGTGCTCTTATTGTTCCTAGAGAGCCTTTGGATCCAGCCACAATATCAGAGGCAGTGAATGTAATATCATGTTGGTTCGAGGACAAAACTGAATGGGGCCAACATGTTGGGTGGATATATGGCTCTGTAACTGAGGATGTGGTTACCGGATATCGGATGCATGAACGTGGGTGGAAATCTGTTTATTGTGTAACCAAAAGGGATGCTTTCCGCGGCACTGCTCCCATTAATCTCACTGATCGTCTTCACCAAGTTCTCCGCTGGGCTACTGGCTCGGTTGAGATATTCTTTTCTCGTAACAATGCCCTATTTGCTGGCCCTAGATTGACTTTTCTGCAGAGGATTGCCTACCTCAATGTGGGAATTTACCCCTTCACTTCCATTTTCCTTATTGTTTACTGCTTCCTTCCTGCAGTATGCCTCTTCTCCAACAAGTTTATCGTTTCCAGTCTCTACGTAAGCTTCCTCACATACCTCCTGGGGATCACTGTCACACTTTGTCTCCTTGCCGTCCTCGAGATCAAATGGTCTGGCATTACACTGGAAGAATGGTGGAGGAATGAGCAGTTTTGGTTGATTGGAGGCACGAGTGCCCATCTTGCTGCTGTCCTCCAGGGCCTGCTGAAGGTGATCGCAGGAATTGAGATATCATTCACTCTAACTTCCAAGTCAGCTGGTGATGATGCTGATGATGAGTTTGCTGATCTTTACGTTGTCAAATACACATCCCTGATGATACCGCCTTGCACGATCATAATGGTCAACTTGATTGCCATAGCTGTTGCTGTTTTCAGAAACATTTATAGTGTCACACCTCAATGGAGCAGCCTATTGGGAGGTTTGTTCTTCAGCTTCTGGGTTCTAGCTCATCTATACCCTTTTGCTAAAGGGCTAATGGGAAGGCGGAGACGAACACCCACCATTGCATTTGTTTGGTCAGGGCTGATTTCAATCTGCATTTCTCTGTTGTGGGTTGCCATTGATCCTCCATCTGGTAATCAAATTGGAGGCTCTTTCCAGTTCCCATAAAATGGGAGTTTCAGCTGTCATTTTCACTACTAACCACTCTTCTGCATTCAATGTGTTGCTAAAGGTTGAGAAGGGATAATTAGGCGCTTACACTGTGTTAGATTCATTCTTTGCACATCTACAGATTAAATAACCAAAAAAAAACAAATGTGGTTAGAATCATACACTTGACCTTGCAAGTTTTTTAAATCTCTTTAGCTCTTATTTTGCTGTAATTTGTTTCATGAAATGAAAGGACCGTGTTGTAAACCATTTACATTGATGGATTTCTTTCTTCGAGTGACAAGCTAAGAAGTTTTATAGACGTGCTCCCTTTTCTGCTTTTTATTGTTGGCAGATTAATTTTACCAAAATATTTTTGTCATTTGTTACCTATTACCCAACTTTTTTTTTTTTAAATTGTATTCAAAATATTATTACTGTCAGACTTATTGCACATAATTTTTATTTTTTTTGGTTAAGTTAGTATATGTAGCAAATTTTAGGCTGTCACGTCGAATATATCTTATCACCTGTATATGGTACGTCATCATTTTTAATGATATGACACTTGATTTAAATTTCTTTTTAAAGATTTATTTTTTAAAAAAAAATGTATTAAAAAATCAAAATAATTTTTTTAAATATTCTTATAATTTTTTAAAAATTAAAAAAATAAAAAATATTCATTTTTGTCCTGCTCTATCTGCTCCCTCATCCTTTCTTTCTCCTGAAAATTCATCTCTTTTTAAATATTTTTATCATTTTTTTAAAAAAAAATTTAAATTAAATTAAATTTAAGAAAATAAAAAAATTCTCTCTCTCTCCTCCCTCGGCCCTCTCTCTCCTCGCTTCTCTCTCTCTCTCCTACCTTTCCCCTCTCTCTCCTTCCTCTGCTCTCTCTCGCCTCGCTTCTCTCTCTGCTCCTCTACCCTCTCTTTCCTCACTTCTCTCTCTCCTCCCCCTTCTCCTCTCTCTCCTCCCTCCTCCCTTTCTCTCTTCTTACCCCTCTATCTCCTCACCCCTCTCTCCTTGCTTTCTCTCACTTCTCAAATTTGTAGCTTCATCCATGGCATTTGGATCCTTGATTTGTCGATGAACCAACTCGTGGGGGGTTTGGAGAGGGAGGAGAGAGGAGAGAGAATAGAAGGACAAGAGAGAGATAGAGAGGGGAAGGAGAGAGATGGATTTTTTTTTTACTTTGTATTTTTTAAATTGTTAAACAATTATAAAGATGTTTAAAACAAAATTTTAATTTTTTAATATCTCTTTTTAAAAAATTTAAAAAAATTTTAAATTAAGTGTCACGTCATAAAGTATCGTGACGTATTATGCATAGGTCGCGAGATGTATCAGACGTAACAGCCTAAAATTCGCCACGTATGCTAACTTAACGAAAAAAGTAAAGATTAAGTGTAATTAGTCTGATAGCGATAACATTTTAAATACGACTTACAAAAAAACGTTTTGAATAATAAGTAGATAAATGTAAACAAATTTGGGATAAAATTAATGATTGTGCCTTTTATTGTTTAAGCAATTTGAGATCACAGATATATGTAGAAAGAGCGTGAAAATGACAATGAAAAACATTGAAGGTAAGGAAAATTTTTCTATCTCATCTTGTGTTTCAAAAAAGATAAAGAAATAAGAGAAAATTAAAAATTTTTAATTGAGAAAAGGTAAAAAGTGGTATATATATATATATTGTATGTATGCAATAAAATTAATAGAATCATTTAATAAAAGTAGTAAAAAAATCAACAATTTTCACCCAACTTTGAAATGAATATATTTGATGAGCATTGAGATAATTAATATTCTTTTTTTTCAAAAATATTTTCTAAATACAAACATTAGCTCTTTTTCTTATATTTTTCTCTTCATCTCTCTCTTTTCATCTCTCTCAAACACAGTATAAGAAGAAAAACACCAATCCCTAAAGAGGTTGCCAAATGAAATTAAGCTTATTTTTTTTATAAAAAATAAAGTGTATCATAAATATATCAATTATCATATTTATAAATTAAAATTAAAAATAATTCTTTATTATTTTCATTTATGGTAAAGATAATCTATTACTGTTTTCGTTTAACTAACCCCTATGAATATAATCTATCGCCGGAACATGTTGCCGAATGAAATTAAAGTTCTTTTTTTTTTTTGTTTTGACATAATGAAACTAAAGTTTAATAGCATGTGTGACTGTAATAAAAATGAATCAAAGCCAATGTGCTGCTCCGTTCTCATGAGGACACATAGTTTAGCTGTACAATCCACTTGTGTCGTAACATTCCCCTACAGCCTAGCCCTTCCCCTATAGTCCCAAACTTTGTCGTTTCTATTAATAAAGAGAGTTAATATCCAAGCTCAAGTCCCAAGGAACACACCAACAATATCATATACCATGTCTCCATGTGGACAAAAGACTTGTGAGTTGGCGTCTGGTGGTGTATAAGGTGGTGCTGTTGGGGCCCTTGGACTGCGATTCTGGCTTTGACGTATGACCATTCACGTTGGCAACCACTGCTTGCTCAAAAACAAAAAATAATAATAACAATAATAAAGAAAATACATTGGTTACAATTCCAACGGAAAATTGGGAGCTTTCTAAGGACTATGGAGCTGGCATACTCTCTAATCTATTGCTTCCAATCCATGGAAGATTCAAACATGCATTCTTTTTTATTGCCCTTGATTCAATTAACCATTCAATGGTCAAATGTCTCCTCTAAAATTTCCCTTTTCTCCCATCCCAACGAAAGAAGAAATAAAAAAAAATAAAAAATAATCTATTAAAAGATGCTTCACTATATTTTTACTTACAGTTTTTAAATTCTAATCTTTGACAAAAAATATAAAATTTATAAAAATAAAAAATTATTTTTAGTATGTAGATTTTAATTTAATAAGTCTCTTTATATGTAAAGATAAAATAAACAATAAAATCTCTCGTAGATAGACTTCTAGATTTCTTTCAGAGGGAACCAATGTATGAGTCAATTCTACGCTAAATAAGACCCTTTTACATATACCAAATAACATTAATGTTGACCATAAATGAGTAAATGACATCTTCAAAGAAAAGAAAAAAAAAAAACTTCAAAGCAAGATTTGTTAAATAGGAGCTGTGTTGTCCCTTTGTCCGTGGGGACATGTAGGCAGATGTTTATAATTGGCCGCTGACAGTTGTAGCTACCGCATATTAAATTAAGGAGATTTTAAATTTATTTATTTTTGAGTAAGTATAATTTATTTATAATATTATATTATATAATAAATAAAATTTATTTTAATAAACAATTAAAAATAATATTTAAATAATATTATATTATAAATTAATTCTATTAAAAAAAATTAGTAAATATTATTAAATTAATTAAAGTTTCCTATTCACCGAAAAAAACAGAAAAATCCTGATAACGTTCTGGCTCCTCAACGAAAATCTGGCACTGTCAATGTATATATCATTTAATTTGTTTTCTGTGTATTAGTTTAATAGTAATTTAATAAATTTTTTTAATTTTTGACTTAAATTTAAATCTTGGTGACAGCATTCAAAAGTTTATATTTTAAATTTATTTGATTTGATCGTTAACTATATATTGTTGACTTTAGACTTAATAATCGTCATGATAGATTTGAGAGAGGTTTGCTTAGATCCAACCAGTACTCAAGTGATGAATCATTTCTTATAAATTAAATTAAATGAAACATACAAATAAGAGATAATTTAATTTTAATTTACACATCTGATAATTAATATACTCACAATAAATTATTTTTGTTAAAATAAAATTTTGTTTTGCGTTATAACTGGCGCAATGTCATGGCACAGCGCCCTATCACTCACAGTTATAGGACTTTTAATCAGTAGTAATCCCAGTTACTGTCAGCCAAATAAAGAAGCACTGCCTACTAAAATATCGTATGCCAAATTATTATTATTATTATTGAAGGAGTTCAAAATTTATATTATAATTATAAGAAAGGGCAGTTGAAAAGAAGTGGAACTTGAACTGTCAATTTCTTTTTAATATAATGTTAATAAATCACCTATTTTAAGTTATTAATTTGAATAATTATTTAAATTGGAAATGAATCCAACATCAAAGTAAAACTTAAATCAGTCCCAAATACGTTGGCTTAGTTAGTTTAGTCTCATACATGTACTTTTTAATATAGTTGAGCGCCTCTACGAAAGAATATAATTAAGGAAAAAATTATACAGGTGCATAAAAATTTAGATTATTAAACCACAAAAAATGTATTAAATTTAAAAAAATATCATTGGATTATTTGAATGTTTTTTATGTATCGTAGATTGTGTAGACGCATATTAGTGCCTATTAATTAATCGGTGAAAAATTGTAGTTGACCAACTCAAATAAAAAAAAAAAGAAATGAAATACATAAATTGTTTGTCCATAATATCATATGTCATGGTCTGCCCATCGGGCATGGGAATGTTGTGTGTGTCTATATATTTGTTTACATCAAAACAATATCATATATTACATAAAAGGCGAAATGACCAGTTAAGATGACTAAATGAAGAAGTCCTGTAAATGCACTAAAATAATTGCTCATTTATTTTCTTTTTTAGTATGCTCTAGCTGCTTTTTTTGTTTTTTTTTTATTTTTAAATTTAACCCTTCATTCATATTAAAAAAAAAAATTCTATTTTAACTCATTTTTTTTAAAATGAGTGTAATTTATTCACGATTTTATACTATATAATAAATTAGCTCTATTTAAATATAAAATTAAAAATAATATTTAAATAGTATTAGATCATAAGTTAGTTTTATTCACAATAAAAAGGAGTAAAATTAATAAGTATCTTAAAAAAAAAAAAATTCAAGTTCACTCACAGACACCAATTGTATCCCTTCGGTTTGAACTCAATTAATCGAAAGTCATCAAATTCTACATTTTTTATCCATCATTTATACACAAACAAACATATTAAAAATAAAAAATAAAAAAAAAGAAAGAAAGAGAAACTTTTGAATTTAAAAAAAATAATAAAATCACTTTAATTTATAAACAATAGGGATGACACACATCAAATTGGGACGTCAAATTGATTGGTCCTCGGAGTCGGAAACAACACGGACCCGGCTGCGCCGCCTGGACCGGCGTTTGCTGCTCTGGTGGCTGCCGCCGAACTTGAGTCTTCCGGTGTCCTTGAACCGCTCCTTCTCAGACGGATCGATCACACATTCGGGCATTGGCACGGGGTACCTTATACTGTCATAGCAATAGGAATAGTACATGTAACGTGACCGGAATTTGCGCATGGCCAAACGTTGCCTACGAGTCATGGCGGCATAGTCGTCAGCATTTGCTAGCCAAGAATCGTGGCTGCTGCTATTAATGCAATCGTCAGCCGCGGCTGCTGCCGGAATTTCTTGAATGGGGTGGTTGGGACAACCTTCCAAGACCAAGTCCTTGAATTCGGCAACAAATGGTGCATACTTGTAATTAACTTTGTACTTGCCACCCGATGTTGCCCAGTTTGAAGCGTCCCATATTGTTGCATACAATGACATTGGCTTTGACGGGTAGTCCCCTCTCATTTCTTCGCTACGCACCACTTCTCGGATTGGAACTTCGTCAATGAAAAATCTGAAAATTCGTAAGCAAATTCAAGATTATAATATCAAATTAAAAAATTACAAAGTTTTTATAATTATATAGTCATTATCAATTGTATTTTCTATATTCTAGGTGGCGGCAATCTAGTTGGTGGCCTAACAAATACAATAGATATTGGTGTGGCGAGAATTGAGTCATCATTCATCTAGAGGGACATTAGAAAACAAAACGAATAAATAAATATTTTTTTTTGCAATTTAACTTTTAGTGTAACATTAAGTATACCTAAGATAATATTAAATATATTTAAAAGTTTAATTTTTGAAAACAATTAAAAAATATATTTTTAACTGTTCTCTAATTAAGTCTTTTGTCAACATATCAAAGCCTTAACAAAAAAATATTAATATTTTTTTAAGTCATCTGTAAAGTATGGCACTGTCAAATTGATCATGTTCCTTAATTAAAAAAGAAAAATCGTAATTACAAATTCTAGTAGAATTTTCAAGTAATTCCCACGTCAAGATTTTCATATGTCAAAATTTAACCACGAGAATGGTCGACAAAACGGCGGGGAGAGAGAGAGAGAGAGAGAGAGAGAGAGAGAGAGGGATTGGTGTCCTGTCCCTCTCCCTGACCACAAATTCACAACCAATGCCGGGATTCAAGTCATTCCGGGAAATGGTCAAAAATGAACTACGATGAGACAACATGGGAAAACAGAAACTAAGCTCTCAATCACGTAATTCACATCATCACAATAGCATTTATGGACGGCATGCGTGGTCACCTTCTGGGCCATACTGACTTTAAACTCAAGGCAAATCTAATTTTATTTGAATTAGTAGTGCTACTAGATACGAATTTACATATTATAATATTATTATCATTATTTTTATATTTATAGTCATTTAATACATAATTATTATTAATGATAAAGATCACAAATAAATATTTAACAGTCGTCGGGACGATGGACACAATTTTGAAGACGTCAAATATATTGCGTTCGTGTAACGAAACTCTGTTTTATACACGTTTGCCAAGCTAGAATGATTGGCTACGCGTCTTGACCGCTAGTTATGTACACATCCCCACGCAATTGCCAACCACTTTTATCTTTAGTATTGGCTCAAAAAGTAAAAGTGCAACGCAAAGTCCATAGGCAGAACACACCAGGTTATAAAGGGAAAAAGCATTAGTTTATACCCATTCCAGTAGGAGAAACAAGATTTTGACCAAAAACCAAAAAATAAACCTAAAAAGTGGAGAGATTTAAAGACAACTCACATGATGGTCCTCGGCGTCCATAAGATGCTGTACCTATGGAACTCCTTTGTCGGGTCAAACCACAATGTATACCTCTCTTCTCTGCCCCGGAAGGTGCTGCCGTTTCCATACAAGTTTGTCTGGAACCTCCACGGCTTCCCTGCAACGTTTCCTAGGAACTCAAAGTCCAACTCATCGTGGTTCTTCTCAAACACATCTCCATTTGATGTCTACGTTTGACAACACAGCAAGAATTTTACATCAGTCTCTTAAAAAATATGATCATCATAATACCCATAATCGAGATTGATCCCGAATCATGTATCAACAAAGCACTGTGCATTTCAATTCTGGGTTTCTGCCTTAGCTTTCTAGGCACACAAACAAGGGGCGAGATAAGAAGAGAAAAATTATCAAAATTAAATTTCAATTGAAATATAAATTGAACCATATACCGTAACGTAAGTCTTGGTCACTTACATAGAAGGCAATACAGATACCGGCAGTATAATCCGCTGGCAGTTTGATGTTTGCGCTAAAGAAACCGTATTTGTACATTTTTGATGAAATGAAGCCGGACCCTGATTAAATTTCAAGGTCAAAATGTTAAGCTCCCGCGACAAAAAAATGTGCTAGCAACGATCATGCATAATAAAATATCAAAAGAAAGCTATATTGGCGAGTATGTATAAATATAGATATACATATAGATACCTGTAAAACGATCAAGGAGAAGACGGACGCTTCTGCCGTTAGGGGAGCGAACGAGATTGCCATCGCCAAAGAGAGGGTTGTAACCTTCATCGAAGGAGATGGTTGAGAAGTTGAAAGCAGCGTTGGCAGTGCAGAAAAAGAAGAAGCAAAAGAAGAGAACAAGGAGAGAGAAAGGTTTAAAATTTTTGTGAGAAGGCCAACAACATAGGCAATCCATGTTGTTTTTTATCATCTTTTTTCTCATGGGCTCTCTCTCTCTCCCCTTAATCCTTTGCTTAAAATCTCAACAAAAAAATTTGTATCTTCTACTTGTAATTTATAATACCCTCAAAATATGGAGCATTGTATATATATAGACACCGGCCGGAGAGACGGACATGAGAAAGAGGAAACGTATAATACATAGAACGGAATGGTCTTAAAGCCTCTTCGGCTGCTGTCGTTTTGGTTGATTTCTATGTATAAGAATGCCCCTAATATTATTATTATTTACATGATTGCCACTTTATGCCTTAATGTAAGCATTTGGTGGAGATGGTGGTTGCAATTTGTACTTATATATGTAGCGTGGAGCTTTTGTTAGGATGCCTTTATCACTTATGGATTCTAAGCTATCACATGAAGATTGTAAAATAGCTAAAAAAAAACAGCTGGGTTTCTTATTGTGTAAGTCAACACTAAGTTGACAACCAAAATTGTGAAAGTATATATATATATATATATATATAGAGAGAGAGAGAGAGAGAGAGAGATTCCATATTTTTTTGTGTTTATAGTAGATAATAGTTCATTATTAGGGAGAGAGCATGTGAATGATAAAAGAAATTAGAATTCGAATTCTAAATCTTTCAGTAGAAAGTACAAAACATTCTATTTATTTAGTTGAAAGTTTTCTGTACGTATGAATAAAATTTTATTTCTACTGATTGCTGGCATGGCCAAACTCTTGACTTTTATTTCTAGCTATTAGCTTATATTTTTTAACACAAAAATATTAACAGAACCAAACTGTACAATTCTTGCAATTTGTGCTTCATAATCATGTATGTGTCATGAAAGGAGAGTTTATTGAATGTGGAATTTGTATAGTTTTTGAAGAAGCAGACATATTTCTGCTGTATCAAAGTCATCCTAATTACATCCCTTTTGCAAGGACAAGAGCTTGATGTTTATGTGCACCCGCACGCTTAATTATTTGGCAAAATGTGCCCATCCATCTCAATAATTCATAACCAATTTTAATCCAGCTAAGCTCTTATATCACGTGGGCCCCGGGAGGGCTTACGTGTTGGATAGCAACAAAGTTTGTTTTCATCAACTTGAAAGTGGTCCATATTGGGATGACAAAGCATGGATTTAAATCATCGATTGCGATTAGGCTATGAATAAACAAAACGTCTAAAACAGAAATTAATGTGGTATTATTTGGGTGGTTGTGCTCATCCGTACCGTACATGAGGGCAATTTGGTCAATAAACAATTTTGAGGTCAATGAATAATTTTGGGAAATTATTAGGAGCCTGGAATCTTTGGCTTATGAGAGTGATACTAAACTGCTCTCGTCAAGTTGTTGACCAAACAAACAAGTCGGCGAACAACGATGCAGTACCCAACAAATAAAAAGAAAAGAAAATAATGTTAATTATTTGTCTTAGATAATGATGGCCAGAGGGAGGGTTTGGAATAATCTAATTTATCTATAGAGGTTGTTGGTAAATTCGGTTGTTGTGAGAGGGCATTATGGTCCAAAATGGAGCGTTTTGTGAGTAGAGCTGGAAAGCTTGTTGGCTTTTTTTTTTAAAAAAAGGAAAATGATAAACGAACAGTGTGGAATAGGAAGCGGAGGCACGTGGTTAATTTATATATATATTATTTATATGTCTGTTATTTATTAAGTTTAGTTATAAGTTTGATAAATTTTTATATTTTTTTTATTTTTTAATTTACGATGTTCAATAATTGATGTACAATAAAAGTATAAAAATTGTAAAAAAAAAAAAAATTATATCTCTCTCCACTTCAATAAATTTTCCCATCTAACCATCAAAATCCTTTTCTTTAATTAGTAGTTATAATCTCATTTTGAGAAGAAAGAGGGTGAAAATGGGGGAGGATCAAACTCCTGCTTTAGTCAATAGAACACTCCTTCTTAACTATTACTAATGTGGAATTGAAATTTTTTACCGTATCCTACATTAACGGCCACCTTTTGGATGCTAAACTGTTGTTTTTTTTTTTCCCACTTATCTTTTTGCCTTTTATCGATTTGTTTTGTTGTTTTTATCTCTTTGTTTTTTTTTTTAATTCTCTTTGACTGCTTTCAATTTTAAAGAAGAGACTATTGTTCTACTGTCACTTTTGTTTTTTCTTGTGTTTGACCTAAAATGTGGTAGAAGCCAATTTTGGTACACATGTTAATACAGTTATGATTTTTTTTTTTTTTGAGATAGTTGCCAAGTATGATCATTTTAATGATTTAGTCAAAAACAACTCATTTACGCCATAAGTTGAGAATTCTCAAGTAATTATCATATATTTAAAGATTTAAAATCGATCAACTCCTGTTAGTTTAAGTGGCGAGGAGATTGATTCTCCTTAAATAAGATCTCGAGTTTAAATCTTGTATGTGAAGAAAATAAGTACCGACAGATATTTACCTCATTTAATGAATTCACTTGGTTCGAACTGTATTAATTAGAATCCAATAGATTTCTGAATACCAAAGCTTTCAGAAAAAAAAAATTTTAAAATCGAATGTTCAACAACATGGGGAGCAAATACATCATACATAAGGCAAAGTACAATACAAGCAATACAAGTAACATGTAAATATAGGGCAAAAGTATGACAAAATATTAAAAATATTTTTACTCAGGCCTAATAAATATATCTTTTTTTTTGTGTAACAAATATATCCTGACTTTTAAAAAATAACAATTTAACCTACGTAAAAAAAAAATTCATCAAATTTATCACGCCTTCAAATACTCCTAATGGAAATTATTCTTTTTTTTTTTTTTTTTTGGGGGGGGAAATTATTAACTTAATGACGGGTCGAGATAACGTGGTATAATGTGTGATTTGGATAGGCCTATAACTTCCACGTTAGAGCCACCTAAACATGGACTTGCTAGGCCCAGTCCAAGTCTAACCCAAATCCCTAGTTCAGATTGTGTAACCTAATTTCAATTCAAACCAAATAATAATAATAATAATAATAATAATAATATGATTTTTTTTTCTAAATTAAGCATATTAAAAAAAATTAAACGCCCTTAAAATTACATTATAAAAAAAAGATACAAACTTAAAACAAAATGTTCAAACGAAAATTAAGATTAAACAGCCTTGACATCTTCTCTCTCGTTTTCTCTAAAAATGGAAGTAAACCCAACTGAGATTAAAAACTCTACTGCACGAATTCGAGACTATCCAATCGAAGCAAGACCCGAAGATGAAGACTTGGATTAATCCTTACCACCGAAATGATCCGCTCTGGCAATTTTCTTCCTCTTGCGCAAGTGATTCAACGAACAATTGACAGTGTCATCAATGGTCGGTTGCGAACTGGGCTTCAAGGCAAGGCCGACAGCGGGTTTGAGATTTGAAGAGTTTAGGGTTCAAATAAAGGTGATGTAGGGACGATTTGACGGCAAAATAATTGATTTTGGAAAATAGAAACGAGGTGGCGATAGCGGTTGCAGTTGTGGGGTTGTCGAGAGCCGGTGGCAGCGGGAGGGAGAAACACGAGAGACAAAATGTTAAGGGTGGTTAATTTTTTTTTTTGGGAATGATTATATGGACACGTAAAAAAACAAACGTGCGAGTCAATACATTATAATTAGATACTAATTTTGTGTCATAAACTCTTTAATTTTTGTAACAAAAAATTTGGTAGAAATATTTTTAAATTTTGTTGTAATAATTATATATCTTATTATATAAACATGATAATCAATTGCAATATATTAATTCACATACCTATTTTTTATGCATTCACGTACTTTTTTTGTAAATTTTTTTTAACATTGTTGTTTTAAGTTTTCGTGTTTTTTCCCGTAATTTTAAGGGTGTTTAATCTTTTTAATATGCTTAATTTTAAAAATAATTTCTGATTTTATGAAATAGATGCTTTATACGTTCGTTTGTAAAAGCAGCTTCAGCTTATCATCCTACGTACCACAAAAAGGTTACCATTTTGCTTCGTGCAGCGTCATCTCCGTTGATAAAAATGTTTGCTTGTGGGAACAAGGGTGTAACCAACGCCTTGGCTTCCTGCATTTATTCCGTATTTTATGCTACATGAGAAACAATACATCTTGAGGCACTTAAAGTAAGTTCTCCAGATTTTCCATTGAATCTTTAGTCATTAGCATAGTGTATAATAATAAGGAGTGTACAAAAACTAGTCATTTGAGTACTCAAACATGTTCGAGTGGCAAGAGACTACCTCTTGATCAAAGGCGGGGTTCGAACCCCTACCCTTGGATCACCTGTCCCCGTTCCCTAACGTAGCGTGGCCACTCCTACGGACCAAAAACACAAAAACTAACCATTCAACAAAAAGTCATTAGGAAAGTGCATTGTGGAATGCCATTTACAACAATCCCTTTGTCCTGCCAGTAATAATTATACAGTTCATTCCACCGGGCATGTGAAGTTTTACCCTTCACTACTGATTCGAATTTCCTTCTCTTATCATTCTGTAACGAGAAAATAATTCTATATGGGATCCAGTACAAGCTGCTCCATCCTCTATTTTTTAATCATTTCTCACTTTACATTTTAGCCACTAAGAGAGAGAGAGTGATGATATACAACAGCTGCACAATGAACCTGAATTTAGCTGTTAAAGAAGTGGTACTTTGATTCAACCTGGCTCTCTGCATCCCATAAGAACGATCCAAAAGCTACTGCTTCTAGGACAAGCATCGTCAATCCGGAGAAAGTGATGGAAATTACTTCATCGTTACTTGTGTCGAGTGAACCATCCTCTGCGATCTGTATGTCAGGCCTTCCAAACAGGGCTTGAGTTTGCTTTTCAATCAAAGAAATTGCTTCCTTGGATCTTATTGTTGCATATCTCTGAAGTGTCTCCCCATCCAGATACATCACATAAGATCTTAGCCTATATGATTTCCCTTCTCCAGTTTCCATAAGGAGTTCATCACGATCACCTCCATCATCATCCGGTGGAATCATTATCAAGGAATCTGGGTCCCAAAGCTGGTTCATTGGACTCGGCTCGTCATTTCTTGCCCAGTCTTTGTCGAAACCCTTGGGAACGGTATTCAAGGTTCTCTCAAGTTGGTATCTCTGATCAACCCTCCTGAGGAAATATCCATACATTATGGAAGCAGCGTACAACTTCCCAAGTTTTATTTTACTAATTTGAATGATGGTATCGAGTGGGCCGACTGATCGTTCTCCTAGTATAAGAGACAGGTGGCTTTGTATCATTTCAAAGGCTTCAGCAGAATGAACGGACTCTAATTTTTGTTCTTGGTTTGGCCAAAAATCCACTCGTCCGGTAGGATCCGATGTTGAAGATATCTTTGGGATCATTGAGATGTCATTTTCCAAAAATTTTTGTACGATTAAGGAGTACAGTATCTCCTCCAATGCTTTTTGCCTCTCCTTCTCCTTAACTTCATTGATCCTCCTGAAAATTCAAGGTTATTAGAACATTGATCATGACAGTTGTTGGGCAGCGTATAATTAGATAAAAGTAATTTTACTTGAATGCTTCAACTACAAAATTTTATGTAAACAGAAGAAAAAACTATAAAAAAAAAAAAAGAAGAGCAGAATGCATTAAAACCCCTGTAACATATGCTGTTTAAATTTTCAATGCAATGAATATGGGCAAACATAGGATTATTCAACTGGGATTCAGGATCATCCTATCTAAAACCTTTGGCAATTGAAGAGAGTGAACTAATCTCTGAAAACATAAGTAGAATATTCAAAAAATGATACACGTTTGTCTCCGGCCCCCCTTTTTTTTGTTGACTCCTTTGGCACTGCTAGAGCAACAGTAGAGGAGTGGGATTTATGTGAACAAGATCTAGAGTTTGAACCCCAGACCTTGTGATTGACATCCATTGCTCTCAACCACTTGGGTTATACCCAATCCACTGTTTCCAGTCCCATAAATGGCACAAACTGTCACTAGCGCCCAGAACTGTCAAATATTCATTCTCCACTTTTCATTGGATTGTTCTACCAGGCTTTGATTAAGTTTCATAACAATTTCTGATAAATAGCTTATAATCTATTAGAAAAACCAATAGGTCTTCACAGATCAAGAACAGGAGTCATCTTACTACTCTTTTCATTAAACTACCTCTACCATGGAAGACATGCTTCTCACTGTAGAATTGTTACCAACTATTCAAGCCTCAACACTTCCATAAATGCCACAGACCCATGGAACATTCCACTCCTCCATCAGCATACAACAGTTTGTACTTCCGTTATCCCAAACTATTCCTTTACATTTTCGATAAATTACTTGAAAAAGATTCAAACAGAAATTAAGTTATTCCCATGCTCCTCCTTGACTGTTACCTGACCAACTTCCTAAGCTCACTCTTCCCCTAAGCTACTCCTCTTTTGCATTTTCATTCACTGATTAGAACTTCTCCCTACAAAACAATCTTGTCAAACACAAAGGCCTCGCAAAGATGAAAGCAGGCATGAGTCATTTATATGGACAAGACAAAATTAATTGAACACATTAATTGCATACCCGGCTGCATGAACAATCACCTTTGTTCCACTACGTAATGGAAATAGGACATGATTAAAGGACATCACAAGGCAATCAAAGAGACCACTGCTTACTCATATTCTATATCTCCAAGGGCAGTTCAAGAAATTGTAGAGCAAACAAGCAAACCGCACTGTTCAAGCCAAACTAAGATGCACTACCCCTCAAGCAACTTGAAGCCTCAAATTAACTAGAGTTTTACCTTCCAAAGTACACCAACAGTAAAAGAGTGCCTATAGTGTCTGAGACTCTACTTAAGCTTCACTATCTCTTAACCCAGTAGAGACATCAGCTTGAATTCCATCTTAATTAGAACCCAAAAGGAGCCTATGAAATAAACGCATAATCTCCTATACACAATCCAACCAGCAAAACAAAATAACAGGAAAATATTAATGAAACTCTAATAGATATGGGGAATTTTGTACAAAATCACAGGAAGGATATTGAAGCAATTCATAGCAGATTAATTCACTAATACAGACATTTCTGACAAGAGTTCTGTGTTTACTATAGAAAGCAGAAGGAAGCCTGCTCACGTCAGCAAAGGGAGGAAAGATTCCATCTTTTCCTTTCCCAAAGAGTACTCATGGCCTGTCCCACAGAAATTCCATGTTTTTGACATATATTTCCAAGCTTTATCCCTAATACCTAACACAAGATAATGAATGCATATTTCAATAAGTAGGTCTCCCATGGAAGTCCTTTCCTTCCAACAGATTCAATTGCAATGCCTAAATTTGCTAGATTCCATCTTAAAGTCCTCAATACATTGTTCACAAACTGGTCCTTTAACCTCTGAAAATGAGAGCAAAGTACCCAATATTGCATCTTTAACCAGAAAAATTCAGTCATAACTTTAGAATTAAAGCTCAGAAACATAATGAAAAGATCTTATGCTTCCAAGCATAACCAACAAAAACTACATAGTATTTATGAAGCCTAAAGACAAAACAGGAATAAGATCAGAGAATTGGAGAACTAACTTATAAAGGACATCTTCAGAAGGGGGAGTTACTTCTCTCTGGGCTTCTCTATCTGAATGAAGGTTCTCAAGCTGCTGATCAATGGCTGCAGGGAGCAAATGTGGATGGGTTTGCAATATTTGCGCTAAGAGCTGACCGACTGGGGATTCAAATTCAAGAGGAGAAACTGGAACTGCATTTTTGTTTGGATCCCCAGATGCTCTCACAGTTAAGCTTCTTGGCCGGCCCTTATCCGTTCCAGAAGCAAGCTTTGAAAGGCCAAAAGAGGGACATCTCTAGAAAAGAAAAGATTATGTAAGAGAAATGAAGAAGAAAAATATCATCAAAAGAGCAATCCAATCCACAACAGGTTGAACAGTTTGCTCCCTTAGCATCTCCTCTAACCATAGTTTTCTGTGCAATGAATACCAACCAATTTCATTGAAAAAACTATCAACATGCTTATGGTTTAAAAAGTAAACTACCTACTTCCATCAAAATAGATTAACTATGGTTTTAAAGGGTTGCCACATTAAAAGTCAATTCATTGTTCCATCAATTCGATGCAGGCAGGTCAATTAGTCAGTTCATAAACTTGCGGGGCCAGAATAAAAACAACTATAAAGCGAAAATCAAAATGGGTTGAAGCAAATTTTGTGTATGGAAGTCTTGATTGCAAGAGAGAGGGTCATGACATAGCCCCCTCACAAAACACAAGTACTGGAAAATGAAGAAAATAAAATTAAGCAGACCTCATCTATCAGCATTAATCACTTAAAAGTTATGTACACTTATGAGTGAATATTCAACTGCTATGGTTGCCTCCCCCGGAGATTGTTAAAAAAAAAAAAAAAAAAAAAGCTTTGGATTAGATGCATAGAAGCAAAACCTACTAAATGAATCACTGCAAACATCAGTCATGCTTTCAAATACCAAAAGGGGTGCTTTCAAATATCGGTTAGAACACTAAAAGACAAATCTTTACACACCAACATGCATATGATACATGTTAAAATAACAAAGAAAAAAACACGAGAGAAAGAGACAGAGACAAAGAGAAAGAGATGTACTCTGGAAAGGGAAGGAGAGAGGAAGGAGAGGGCAGGGAAATGGTGGTGGTGGTGGTGCAGCCTAAATGATTCAGGAAATCTGAGGCCTGCTGCTGATCCTGTTGAAGGATATGCTACCAAAACCTCACTTCTTGTTCCTGTTATCCGCTGCATCTCTCTCTCTCTCTCTGTTTTTTTCCCTTGTCTGTTTTTTTTTTTTTTTTTGTAATTCTGTTTCCTTTTCTTCTCTGATTTTTCAAATATGTTCCGTTTTAAATTTCACAGTAGCAATCCAATAAGAGAAACAGAGAGAGAAAGAGATGGGGGCTTTGATTTTTCTTTGTTTTGGAAAGCTGTGTGCTGAGCTGACGGTAAGGAGGAAACTTCAGACTCATTAAAGGGTGGTCGATGGAAGTCCAATTTTTCTTTCGTTTTGCATATTTTAGCATAATAAAAAAAAAAAAAAAAAAAAAAAAAAAAAGAAGTCGGCTCTCTCTATTCGTTCTAGGAGGCTAGGACCAGAATATCATATTATTATTACCTCCTCTCTTCGGGTCGGACACGGAAACTTGACACCACTCCGGTGATAGAGTGACAGGTGGCAGTAAGTCAGGTTTATTTTTATTTGAATTTTTGTGTCCTTCCTTTTTTTTCGGACAAAATAAATGTTTCTTTCAACTGAAAAAAAATTAATGCATAATATTAAATTTAAATTTAATAATTATTGTATTCTCTTAAAATTGTTAAGGGGTGACTCTCACCTTTGACTAGTAACCATGATAACTAAAATTTTTGTGCAATGCACCTTATACTTGTTTATAAAAAATAAAAACAAAAAAAAACTTAGAAAAATTAACGCAACTACCGTAACAAGTTTGTAATTTGAGAATAAAGTATTCACAAAGATTGTCTACAACACTAATTTATGTAATTAATTAATTAGTTAATCCCTTTTCTTATGAATATTATATAATAAAATATTGAAAACTAAACCAAAAGGGAAAAAAAAAAGATTGGAAGGGTAAATGTAGTCTAGCTAATTCAAAGGCATAAAAAACTAGGTCTATCTTTTGTGGGAGGTAAATAGTACTGCGGCAATGCCCCTTTTTTTCTTCTGGTTCCTTAGTGTCAAAATTTAAATGCGTGCGCCATCACCCTTTTCTTCAAACAAAGAAATGGTCAAGAATCATTACATTCAATGAACTTTTTGAGCTTAATTTTACCAAAGCCACAATTTTTTTTAGTAGATTATTAAACCTTCATACTAATTTAACTAATTTCTACTTTTGCATTAGTTGTAGTTTGATAATTAGTCAAACCACAACTAGTATTTTGCTTGGAATATAAGTAATAAATTAGCTCAAACCTCCCTGTTTACATCCCTACCTTTTATATTTAAGGTGTCTGTTGCAAATACTCCACTTCATTTCTTGTTCTTTTATAAAAAAACACAAATGACCACCTTTTACGTGGTTGATAGGGTAAAGGGATTCTCATGCGAAAAGTCACAAGTTCAAATTTCTACAAAATTAAGTGGTAGGGTAATAATTTGACAACCACAACTCTACCCATGTAAATTTTGTTCCTTAGAACCGGCGGCAGAATGAGGAAGCAATTCTCATTATCTGTAATGAAATCTCACTTAGTCGAGAGAGAAACAAAACGGAACATAATATATGTCAAATGCTTAACGAAGATTTGTAATTATTGCATAATTTCATTAAATAAACCTCGGTTAACACAATCACTAGCCAAATTTATAACACAGATTAATGTAATGAGTGTGAACACAGCCCCTTTAAAACAGGGTATGACACAAATTTCACTCTCAACATCCTAGGTCTTTCCACTGCTACGGAATGTTTCCAACACAAACTTTAGGATGATATGTGATAAGCAGATCCTAAGACTATGAAGGTCATCTTTGATCAAATTCAAACTACATTACTGTGCCAATAAGACTCCTGTTGCTGATTCAGTTAGGTTATGCCCTTCTGAAGCTGCACAAAACAGCGGTTTTGATCCTACTGATCATCCTGTATAAGTTCTGTTTGTGCAGTCTGTTTTGTATCATTGCTCAAATGGGGGTCGTTCCTGCCAGTCCTAAAATCCTCTTGTCCAGGAATTTCGCCAAGTCTCTCCTGCAATAAAAGATCAAAATGTGAATGACAACTTAAGTATGGAGAGAAATAGAGGGGCCTAGTAAATAAATGTTCATCAAATGCATTGACAACTTCCGGAATTCGTTTAGTTTCTAGTGCAAAACGCTTGACTTCACTTGATTGTTTCATTCCTTCACCACAGTCTCAGATGTCATCAAAAAATGATGCACGTCATCCACATCGTCAATAGCTTAACCACAATCAAGTAAAAAATAAAAAGCATCCATGATTGTCAGAAGTCCCTATCCTTTGGGGAAAATGCACAAAGTTCCCAGCTCCGCCCCTTCCACTTTCTTCCAAGCAGGGGCATGGAAAAAAAATTCTTCCAGGTAAATCTCTCCGGAATGAGGAAATATGGCACAAAAAAACCATGACCTGTTGTTATAACAATGAAATAGTATTCCAACATTCTAGACCTAAAATCATCAGAAGTTCAACAACTAAACGGATTTTAAGGCATCACCTTGAGAGAGCCATTCTCCGCAAGTAGCTGCTCGTATTCACTCTTGATCCGATCTAATTCTGATCTAAGACCAGCATTTTCTTCTTTTAAGGCGTCAGCGCGCTGGGCTAGCTCATCACATTCGGCCTGACCCAAAATTGCACATCTCATCAAATGAATTCGAGTAACAGATGGAGTAATGCAGCTAGAAAAGATAAAAAGCATCCAAATATAATTCATTACCTGCTTACGCAACCTGGAACGACGAGCAGATTCCCTATTGGACTGCTTCCTTCTTTGTCTCTTAAGCTCTCTTTCATCCTGAACCCAATTATCATACAATAGAACAAAATTTAGTTGAATTTTAAACTTAGACATGATTACAAAAGAAAAGAAGGCTGTTATCATGGAAGATGGAATATAGAACAAACGCTTTTTGAATTTTGCACTTGAACAGAAGGTTATACTTCTCATATTATTTGCCAACGGATACCTCTCTACCTTTTTAGAACAAAAAATGGAAAATCAAATTTTGCAATCTTATGAATTGATAAAATGGCATCTACCACATCGAAAATTATCCATTCTACAGTTTCCTTGGCACCTGATTAATGCAACCATATGATACAGAAGCATTCACAAATAACTGATGGCATTGAAGAAGAAATATGAAACAAACGAAAATACATAAGATTTCATCCAAATACAGAACTGAACGTGACAATGTTTTGCATGCTGCATTATCATCACAAGTCTCCAATCAGTGGTTTAGAAGATTTTACAAATCAAAGTCCATGTTTGCATTTGATACAATTTTTCTCATTTCTCAAAGAAAGCAGAGTGGTAATCCTTACAATATCCAGAAAGAAGATTTCATGCTCAACAGCTGGCATACCTATGACGGGCACAAATCTGGCCTCAAAACCGTGGTCCCAAAACATGTTCTATAAATTTAATACCAAAGACCATGGAAAAAGACTAACCTGCAGCCAAAGCTGTGACTGGACGCTATCCCTTGAGGCAGGAGTAACTAGTCCTCCAGCAACCGGAGTAGAGGGAACTTTCCCATGAATTGAAGGGATGGCAGATGAATTTGGGGCCCCCCAATAGTCCATTCCAATATTCAAGTTAGTTGCAGGACCAGTTAGAGCTCCTGTACCAGAAGTAGGAATTGGCATGATTGACATTGTTTGATTCACAGCAGCATTACCCTGTCCTCCATTCTGTGGACCATGCGCAGAACCACCATTCTGAGATGCATCAGCTGTTAAACAGACATAAGAGTCTTTATAAGACACATCAGCTGTAGCACATACATAAAGGTCCTTATTTGGAACTAGTTTATGTGGTGGTTTGAACAAAAGAACATCACCACCATCAAACCTTCTAGAGAATCTTGCCGACCACCTGACTTTATTTGTGAGTCCTACATAGATAACAGAAACTGGAATCCATCAAATACTACAGAAAGGAGAAGCATCCAAATAAACAAGAAGCAGTTTGGTACAATAAATTAAATCATTGTATGGACACAGGCATGCTATTTGAGATACACAGCACTAAACTCAAGAGACACCTACATTTTGCAATACAAGAACCTTATGAGTCCAAATCTAAGAATCAAGTGGTACTACAACGGAATTCCTAGAAGTGAGTGACCTGCTGTCTATGCTTCTCAGACTGAAAGCATGTGCCTAACAACCCCCCTTACCCTCAAAATAACAGCATGCAGATGCACATGCACACGACCCACAAAATAGTCTCGTATCTCTCAAGGATCTGTCTTACAATATGCAAAGAGAGAAAGAGACATTTCAGGTCAAGTTTGAAGTCAACTTCCCTTCAATAGAAAACATGTTGTCTATGTCAAAGATAAACAGAGGAATCTTCAAAATTGGCAGACACATGCTAATACAATACTAGTTACAAACTACCGATGCGTGAACAACTGAAATGTTATCTCGCTGTGTCCTAAATGGCATACTGGCATCAATCCTCCTCCCAACTCTGTCCACGCATCAATAAGAATGACAGTTTAAAATTCCAAACCAGTAAATTTTTGTTTAACAGACAAATCACTTCTACCAAAAGCCTGAGATGGGAAATCAATGTGGCGCGAGTGTGTGTAGAATGAGCAAAGGTGGCATGTTTAACTTTTGAACAGTCCCAAAAGTTGTTGACGCGCAATGCTTAGGAGTTCACTTTCACAGAATCACTAATTCTGAACCAATAACAATGAATCCTAAAATCCATATTGGCATTACTAAATAGGGGCAAAAGGTATGCTGAACTAGCCTAATACATCTGTGAAACAACTACCCAAGTAGATTTTGAGATGGAGAAAGGTCCTGGTCTTTCTATGGTAAGTGTGCACAAAAAGATACAGAAATCATCCAAATGAAGGGAGTAGCTGAAATCTAATGTATCTAAAATAAACAAACTAAGTTGCATGGTGCTTACATTCTGAGAATTTGCATCACTTCCTTCACTTGTGCCTTCACTTGCACTCTCGCCGCTACATACAACATGTTATGAGAGCAATATAGGTCAATGCAAAATGTAGACATCAAAACAAAATTGATCATGTGCACGCCCACTAAAATTTGTAATGACAAGAAAGTCATAGTACCCTAAATCATATGATGCATAAGTACCAAAAGTCTATTCTCAATTCCCAAATGATCACACTATTGCCAAAAAATCTTGGATAACAATCGTTGTTTAGACCTTCTAACCTCCATATTATTAAACCCTGCTCAAAGTGTAGTTATAATTTCATTCCTTCCTAACATAAAAATCACTAATCGGCTGATTTCCTAGAATAAGTCCTGCATCAGAAGAACTATTCACATTCAGCTCACTTCCCCCCCCCATCCTTCCTGTTCCATGCCTAAATAAAAGCAACCCAAGTTTTCCATAAAATGGAAGCTTGGAAGCAATGTAGAGAGCAATGATCCTTATTGCCTAGCAAACAATACATACAAAATGTCCACCAACGCATGTCAAAAACATAGAATAGATAGTAGATATGTGTGTACATAGTTACCTCTTCGGATAGATTCCATTAGCAGATGCTCCCATAGTTTTACCAAGCTCATTATTTTTCCCTGTTATCATATTTAAGCTGCCCAAGCTTCCTTTTGACCTTTTGATGGGTAGCTTTTCCTTTGCATCAGATGGCTTACCATCCACTTCCATGCATCCAGGAGTAATTCCCTACATAAAACTTAAAATTCAATCTGTATAGCCATATAGATAAGGGAATATACTGCCAGTAGCAGAAACATCACAAGAGAAACTAGTTATAGGCAACTCACAGATGCCTCAATAATGCCATTTGGAGAAGGCATTGGGAAAGGACTAAAAGGATAAGAACCCTGCATGAAATTGGATGCAGTTAATTTTGGCGGTATCCCGAGATACAATGACAATCAGAAAACCAAAAATAGCAAAAAATGAAGGAAAATGAAATACCGGAGGAATGGATGGATGTGCATAAATGCCACCATGGGGATACATCGCAACATATGGATGAGGTGGAGTACCATATGGAGGCATAATATGCTACAATTGAAAGATATTGTTAGGAGTGCACCATTTTCAGCCAACAAGCAAATGACATAATTGGAAGACCATAAAAAAGTACAAATCATGTTAGATGAAACAAATGTCACCAAAAATTTTCTGGACTTTATGGCCACATGCAAACGGACACATAGTACATTGCTAATTGATGGTTCAGTTGCAATTACATGAAAACTCGAGAAAAGTTTATCCACCCTATTCAAGACAAGCTAGTGATCAATAACAGGAAATAGCTAAGATATTCATCACAGTAATCCAACCAACTTGTTTTCACAGATAGCTAGGAGATTCATCAGAGCAGTCTGTTCCAACAATGTCTATTATTCTCTTCTAACAAAAAACAAATGTTCAATCTTTAAGTAAGATTATACCGTATGAAAACATTCTATAACAGTTCATGCATAAGTTTTGTAGACTATAATTATAGCTCCCAAGGTTCCAGAAAAAATCGTGACTACCTGAACCCCCCACATATATGGATGAGCTTGGGGACTTGATGCCAAGAACCCATGTGGAGGTAAAGGAGAATATGCCTGTTGAAGACAAAACAACCCATATAACAGACACCAATATCCCAAAAAGCAGCCCTCAAATTCAAACATGTGGGCGCAAAATGCTATCCTGCTCTATTGTTACGTAGCAATAAAAGCCCGCTCATATTTTTCCATTATTTTTGAAAAACGAAAACATTTTAATTCACGGAACCTGAAATCCTGACCAATCTGGATTTACAGTGCCAGTGGCAGTGGTTGAAGATTGCTCCTGAAGAACAAGAAGAAGACTGTTGATTATTTTGGGAAGAAAAAGCCCGTGAGGAGATCGACTCTTGTGCTAGGAGGAACATCAACAAGTACCTGAGGAGCACTAGATGGTGGTGTCTTTGACTCCTTCTCCTTCGTTTTATCCGCATCATTGCCACCCATGACGTTATAAATATGGCCTTCCACTAATTCCTAAAACCATTCTTCAATGCAGTCACCATTCACAAACATCATTCAAAAGACACTTCCTTTCAATCATAAACAAACCCATAAATTAACTCAGAAAACAAAAACCCCTAAATTATGCATTCAACATCCCAATTATGTAACACAAATTACCACCCAAAAGCAGAAACAAAAGCAGTCAAATTAAATTTAAAAACCAAAACGAAACATAAAATTTTACTAGTAACGCAAATTATCAACCACAATTCACAAACACTTGCAAGATTCGAATCGGTAAGTTTCGATTACCAATAGCTAAAGCCCTTGCAATCGAACCAAAATCGAGACCGATCAGCTGTGCGCCCCAGAAATCCAGGAAATTGAGAAAATTCAACCCCAAAAAAAAAAAAGAAAAAGAAAAAGAAAACCAAGAGCAGCTGCTTCGAGGAGACGAAAAAGGGGGCAAATGTCTTTGAAGATCAGGGAAAAGGATTGTTTCGATAAAATTAACGTGAATTTGGGGGGAGATCGAGAAGCTAGGGTTTGGCGGGTCGTTTTTCTGGCAATCCGGTGTTTGCTGCGGTGGTTGTTGCGGCGGTGATCGGGAATTGGGGGGTTCACAGCGCCGACCCTGTGGGTCGTCGAACGGTGCTGCGGATACAGCTGACGCTGAGAGGGCCAGTGGTTGATTCGTGTCTTGACTATTGCGTACACGCTGGCAATATGCCACGATGATAGGGCTTGTGTTAGGGACCAGCATGATCGTCTATGTCAATAAATGGGCCAAGTCCTATGTGGGCCTGCTGCAGAAGTCAGTGGGCTTAACAGCTTCCACATTTTTTTTTATATAAATAAGTTTTGAGAGAAAAATGAACATTTTCTATTCCTCTATTTTTGGATGTCAACATTGACAGCTGTACATCCAGAAGGATGCCAAAGCTAACGTAACCAAAAGAAAAATCAGTAATAGTCACTTTGACCCAAAAAAAAAAAAAAAAAAATCAGTAATAGAAACAGTCAGTAATATATAGTTAATCGTATGTTTGATTTGTTAAAAAATAAATAAAAAAATAAAATATTTTTATAATTATAATTTATATTTGCGTGTTGTGCAGTAAAAATTGAAGAGATTGAGAAAGAGATTAGACGCTTATCTTCAAAATTAGAAGCACTTCAGCTAAAAAAAACTGAGAGGATGGCAGAAATAATTGTATTTCCGAAGAGCAAGAGGAAATTTTACTTACCTCATTGTTGCTGAGAGGAGCGAAAAGGTTAAAATCTTGCTTCCACCAAAAATCTTAATTTAAGATTGTATTTCCCATTAAAAGCATATAAGTATATTACAAAATTTGTGCATATAAACATATTAGAATTTTATAAAAGATTAGAATTTTTAAGAAAGATTATATCATTATTTTAAAAAAAAATTAACAATACCATTTAAAACTACAAATATAGAGAAGTTTTCTCTACACTACTCATTTATAATATTGTTATTAGATTAGATAGTATGTTCGATTTGATAAAAAAATATATAAAAAAGAAAATGAATAGAATATTTTTAGTCAATAAATATTATTATAACTATACTATTTTCTCATAATTTTTTTTCATAACTTTCTCATCAATCCAAACAATTAACTTTTACTTTTTATCTTACAAATTACTTTTTTTTTTCTTTCTCCTAATTTTCTTACTATTTTTTTCTCACAATTTTTTATTAATTTAAATAATTTTATTTTTTTGTAATTTTTTTCCATATTTTTCTAACAATTAAAATACACTATAACAGATCTGAAGTAAAAAAGTTTTTGTGATTTGGAGATACTTGAAGCAGCATGCCCACGAAGCCTACAAAGAATTGGAAAAAAAAAAAAGGTAATTTCTGATTTAATTATATATTTTTTTCAATATAACTCGGTCATTGTATTAAATAAAATATATAGAGTTGTTAACTTATGATTTTATACTAAACAATATTCATAAAATAAAATCACCTTAAATTTAATGCAAATCATTTTATTAATTTTTTTTATATCTTTTTAATAGTTTTTTTTAAAAAAAAAAAGGCTTCTCAATCGAAAATCCCTTTTGTTATTTTAGCTTGGTCCACCAAAATCGAAACCCTCTCAGAAAATCAGAGCCCAGCGTCAAATACCATCTCTTCTCTTTTGTTTCAGTTGTTACATTCAGTTGCTCTTCACTTGGCTGTTCAGATTTCACTCTCTGCTACTGTCAAAATGGTCAAAGAACCAGAACAAGAAGTTGAAAAAGAAGAAGAAGAAGCCATTCGTTTTAAAGCAATGGCTGAGAAGAGTTTCAAAGACTCCAACTTGAAGTCAGCCGTTAAACACGCCAAGAAAGCCCACCGCCTCCGCCCGGACCTCGATGGCATTTCCTCAATGCTCACGGCTTTCAAGATTCTCCGGGTGGCCTCCAAGGCCCGCTCCGGCATCACCGACTGGTACAAGATTCTCCAGGTAGAACCCTTTTCCCACATCAACTCAATCAAGAAACAGTACAAGAAATTGGCTTTGATCTTGCACCCTGACAAAAACCCACATTTGGGTTGTGAAGAGGCGTTTAAGCTTGTGGGGGAGGGGTTTAGGGTCTTGTCTGACAAGATTAGGAGGAAAGAGTATGATATGAGATTGAGAATTAGGATTCAGGAGGAGAAGGTTAGTGAGAATGCTGCGGTGGACACGTTTTGGACTGCTTGTTCGCGGTGTAGGCTTTTGCATCAATTTGAGAGGAAATATTTGGGTCATAATTTGATGTGTCCTAGTTGTAAGAAAACTTTTGCGGCTGTGGAGGTGGAGGAAGAGGTGAATAGGGAGGATGATGGGGTTCGAGTTGGGGTTAGGAGTAAGAGGCTGAGGAGGGAAGTTGTTGGCGAGGGATTTAGGAATTTCGGTTTGCGGCCAAAAATGGGTAGTGCTGGGAATGCAACTGAAGGTTGGGAGTCAGGGCTAGAAAAGGGAGTTGTTAATAAGGGTAAAGTTAGAAGTGCGGGGAGGAAAACAGCAAGGAGTGTGACTATGGAAGGGAAAGAAGATATTGCAGGGGGAAAGGGTGGTGGAAGATTGAGGACTGTTGGCCAGAGGAGGAATATTAGTACGGTTGATACAGGGTTGGAGAGGTCAAAATCCAAGAAAGTGAAATTTGAGGAGGAAACAATGACACTTGCAGAAATGCAGCTGGAGGCAAGGAAAAAGGCAAACAAAGAGAAGGAAAAACTAAAGGAGAATCCAAAGGAAGCAGTTGAGAAGGAGAAGGACAAAGGTGAACATTTGGTCTCGAAGAAGCTTAGAGACTCGGAGGCTGACAAGAATGGGAATTTAAAGAAGAGTGGAAATGAGGGAATCAAGGCAAAAATTCAGCGGAGTGGCACATCAAGGAAGAGTTTGAAATTGGAAATTGAGAAACGCAGGGATTCAAGGAGTGGAGATACGGAGATCATGGCAGTGGAGGATTCAGATTTCTATGATTTCGATGGGGATAGAGTGGAGAGAAGTTTCAAGAAAGGGCAAGTTTGGGCAATATATGACGATGATGATGGAATGCCAAGGCATTATGGTCTAATTGATGAAGTTGTTTCAATTAATCCTTTTGTGGTGAAGTTGAGTTGGTTGGATCTTCAAAATAATGGGGATCAGGGGTTGATTTGTTGGGAGAAAATGGGATTTCATGTATCTTGTGGCAGATTCAAGGTTTCCAGGAAGACAACTCTTAACTCTCTCAATATTTTTTCGCATCTTGTGGACTGTGAAAGAGCAGCAAAAGAAGTTTATAGGATCTATCCAAAGAAGGGGTCCGTGTGGGCTCTATATAATGAGTCATACCTGTCTTCAGAACAAAGAAATGCCTCACCTAGTGATGAGAAATGCTATGACATTGTATTGTGTCTAACAACATACAGTGAAGTACATGGTTTGAGCATGGCCTACCTTGAGAAGGTAGATGGGTTCAAGACTGTATTCAAGAGGCGAGAGATTGGGTCTCATGCTATTAGATGGCTTGAAAAAGGTGATGTGCAGTTGGTTTCACATCAAGTTCCTGCAAGGAAGCTCTTTGGCGATGAAATCCCTGATATCCTAAAGAGTTGCTGGGAACTTGATCCTGCTTCACTGCCTTCAAATTTGCTCACAATTGCCCGGCGTGGATGAGATTTGCGAGAATGTTTTCTTTGTCTCTCATCTGACTTAATGCTCACTAATTTTTATTTTTTTTCTCATGAAACAAGTAGCAGTGGGATCATGGCATGATCTTTCACCCTTTTATTTTGGATTAAGCATGTGTAATGCTAGATCAAGTATCCATGAGATCATTATGGAAAGATCACATTCTGCATATTTTAAAGTTCATTTGTGATGCTGTGAACCTCTTGCCCATATTGTCTTACCCTTTTGCTTATGTAGGTAAAAATCAGCTTGGACATTGATGCTCCGCCCCTCCCCCACTTCCATGACACGCTGGATGCAACACAGCCACATGCCTAATGGTGTGGAAAAATAACTGACATGCTGTCATGACCTTTGAGGAACTTGCTGAACTTACTTCATTATTGTTTTGGTGTTCTAATATGTGGTTTAATGTGCAGTTCATGTGCTAGATAACCGTGCACTGGCTTTTTTATTTGATACTTACAGCCAAAGGATATTATGCTTTGGACTTTATAGATTCAGCAGATGAAGAATTCCAAGGCTAAGAACTTTTTCCTCAGTGCGTCCATGTTCTGCTTTTCAACTAACTGAACTGTGAACTTAAACAAAATGCTTCCCATTGTCTCTGCCCGAACGTAAACAAAAGGAACCATAAATTGTCGAGCTTAAGTTTGGATTCAGAGGTGTGCTTATTGACAGATATTTGTTGTGGGTTTTGTAGTTTTTTCCTTTTTTTTAAAAGAATGTTCTTCAATTTGTTGGAAAGGAACAACTTCCCATGAGTTGCTGTCTTATGAACCTCCTTCATCTGCGTAAAGGACTCTTGGGAATAAGGTGAAAGGGATTACTGTATTGACTATTGGAAACAACAGAAGGAAAACTAGAAAAATGATATAATAATTACTCATCATTTGAATCCATCAATACTTCACAGTATTCATTATTTTCCCTTTTTTTTTTATTGGTTCTGAGTGGGATTCGGATTCAAGACCTGCAGCCTTAGAGTTTTTTTTTGACAGATAGTGAATCAAATTGCTTGAGTTTTACATTGAATAGACATGCTAACATATTGCTAATTATCTTTGGAAGACCTAAACTTTCAAGAATTTTTGCAATTGAGTTCAAAATTCTTTTTGATTTTTCTAGCTAGTCCTAAATATTTAATTTTCATTTTATATAAAATTTTGTTGTAGGAATTGGTTAAAATGATAGATATAATTTGACATAATTGAGACCATGTAATAAAAAAAACAAAGATATCCTACAAATACAAAATTATATCTACGTGCATATTTTACCAAATTCATCTTATTTTTTCTGCATATGAAATGCAAAAGCCCTAATTTTTTTCTTATGAGAATTATGATTTTTTTCTTCTATATGTGAAAGAAGGGAGAAAAATTGAGCGAAATCCATACGTTGATATATTTTTTTATTTTAAGAATATATTGGGATTTTTTTATACCATCTCAATTTGGTCAAACTACCCTCCTGTCAGATTGAACAATTTCTATCCAAAAGAACTCATATAGGATGAAAATAAAAAATCTAGAACTAGTTTGAAAACTCAAGAGGATTTACAATTCAACTGCAAAAATCTCACAGGTTTAGAATTTTCGAAGAACTTATCCTGTGATCTTGTAGATATACATGAATTAATTTTAATGATGATAATGTTATATTTAGATTGATTGTTGCATGCCCTTAGAGAAACTCATTAGTAAATTCTGTGACAGTTGCATTTATCTAGGAGCTTATGCTCTTGCTTGGTGAAGTGCCACCTTCTGCTGCTTTATTTATACAACTGTAGGATTCTCACTAACAAGAACTGTTGGTGCATTAATCTTCTCGGGTTTAAACCATTAGTTATCTTATTTAGGGGTGTATGGAGATTGGTTTAGGTCGTTTTGATATATATATTCATATCAAATTGTTTGTAGTAGTTTGTAAATTTCTAAAATCGTAGCCAAAACAACATAAGAATAAAATTAGTTAAACTGTCATCAATTATTGCGAGTTAGTTTAATAAGTTTGACAATTGAAACTATATTTATAGAAAAACATAAATTGTTTTGAACACCGAAGAGTTTTTATTATGGCATCCCTTAACGAAGGAAGACGTCCAAAATACATACGGAAATAAGGAGCAGTAAGCACCCCTCTCGTGTACACAGAACCAAAAAGTCACAACCAAGAGCGTAACAAAAGTGCATAAGAGTTGCTCATCCAATCATAGTCCCCAATTCTACCATTGTATCATTTCAAAATTTTCTTCTTGTAAGATTGGAGCTCTTAACCAGCCAGTAGAGATATACAAATCTATATTAACGACCGTTGATATGAGTGATAAAAAATTTAGTATCTTTTAAGTAAAGTCTGTTCAAACCTTATGAATAGAAAGAATGACATTAGGAGAGACATCCTCGTCACGAATTTAACAGTTTTTGAACAAAATTAATTAAGCTCAATTAGATTTTCAGATATCGGGATTCAAAAAAAAAAAAAAAGAGATATACAAGTCCATAAGGAAACTTAGTGGAGAATTTTGACAACTGTATTGGTTTGGGCAACAGAGGAGATGAATAGCTATGAAAGTCCCTTTGCATCTGAGAAACATTCACCGAGGTCTTAAATGTTCCTCTGCGCCTAAGAACTAAGATTTTAAATGTTGAAGGGCTTAATGCCTTTGACATCGACTCAATGAACTAAGATGTTGGATAATGTATTTCGGTGTATTTCCCCATATCCAATTCGCGTTTGAATGTTAGTGGCAGAGGCAACAGTAGCCTCCCTGCTTTACAGCTTGTAATACGGTACTGATTCATGATTCGTTAATACTGTAATCGGTTTGAAGGAGTTACGCTCATGTTCAATAGTATTTTGGTGATGGGTCTGTCTCTTTAGGAGTAATTGAATGAGATATCTCAACTTTTTAAATGTCGGCTTCAATCAAAAAATTCAATAATCGTCGTGCTTGCAATAAATGTTGTTGTTTAGTTAAAAAAAGAAAGAGATCTTGGATAATGTATGATATCGTATAAAAGTATTAAAAATAGTTAGGACCAGAATATAGAATTGGGTGGAAGGCAGGGCTTACGCGAAAATGGCAAGCTCTTCGTTGATGGCCGAGGCAATTGCAGTGTTGACAGGACTTCAGTTGATCAAGTCAATGGGCTCTCTCCGAGCATCATTGAAACGGATTCCAAGGCTCTCCATTTCGCAGTTCAAAGCACCGAAGAATTTTGGCCAGCTGATATATCTCCCATCCTCTCGGATATCTTGAAGTTAATGGATATGTATCTCTAGATATGCCAATAAGGTGGCGAATTGGATTGTTCATCAATCAAGGGAGACTTTATTTTCTCAGGCCTGGGTCAACAATCCTCCGACCACTCAATCACTCTTGTTATTGTCGTATATTCATTAATAAAGCTAAATACTATTTTTGGTAAAGAAAAGAAAAAAAGATTGGGTGGAAAATAGGCCCGAAGAAAAGTCAAAATCGTTCAGTGATTGATTTCATGTAGTCTATGTATTTGTAAAATAATTTCATTATTATATAGACATACGAATTTGTTTTACTGTATTTATATGTATTTTTTTATAATTAATAATATTTTTTATACAATTACAAGACAAATATGTGAAATGAAAAAATAATAATACTTTTTACATCACTTTTTATCGTTATAGTTATATAAAAAATACTCGTAATTATACAAAAATATGTGTATAAACACAGTACAAAAAAATCGTATGCCCACCAAATTTTTCTCTTATAAAATATAGTGCTGGGCTTTAAAATGTATGATAGTCGGTTTAGTTTTGACATTTTTTAAATTTTTTATACCGCACTTAAATCCTCGGATACAAGTCACCTAAATTATAAACTACAACTAATTCGATGGAGGCGGTTTCAATGGTTTTGATTTAATTGTAATTGGATTGGTCAAATTGGATACATTCCTAACATCCCTATTCTTAGTATACATTACAACAAATCCTAAGTCACAAAAGCACCAAAAGAGCTACATAAGAGTAAAAGAATATAAAAATTTTGTGCATAGAAAATTAAAATTCAATGTAAAAAAATGATTTTCTTTATAAAATCTCATTTTTTTTTAGATATTCTAGACCTAATTGATTGAGAGAATGAGAATAGTTAAAAAAAATTAAGTAAAAAAATGAGAATAGTGTAAAATATTTCGCAACTTATCAAAGTTAATAAGCTTTTTTTTTTCATAAATAAATACATCTTAGATATCTTTTGATAATAGCACTTAAATGACAACCCTAAAAAAGTCTACGAGATCTCAACTAAGTAAATATCGAACATTAAAATAGTTATAAATTTATAATTTAAACGATATTAAAAATATACTAATAAATGGGAATCAAAAATTTGAGGGTCCGTTTGTTAACGATTTTATTTTCTATTTTCTATTTATTTTTCACAAAAAAAACAGAAAATATCTTTGTTATTGATTTTGTTTTCTGTTTTTTGTTTTTTGTTGAAAAGTTAAAAGTGTTTTTCAAAGAAAAAAAACAAATTGGGAAAATAATAAAAACTAGTTTTTCGATTTTATTTTTTACTTTTTTTTTCTATACTTTCTCTCACAACATTTTCTTTCCCTATCCACCATCTTTATCATATCTCTCTTTACTCATCCTTTCTCTATCCCTCTATATTTTTTCTCTCACTACTCATTCTCTCTCTGCTCATTCTCTCTCTACCATCTCTTTCCCTTTTCTATCTCTACCATTCTCTCTCTACCCTCTCTCTCTCTCTATTTTCTCTCTCTACTCATTCTCTCTCTACCCTCTCTCTCCTTTTTCTATCCCTATCATTCTCTCTCTACCCTCTCTCTCTATTTTCTCTCTCTACTCATTCTCTCTGTATCCTCTCTCTCCTTTTTCTATCTCTATCATTTTCTCTCTCCTCTCTCCCTTTTTCTATCTCTATCATTCTCTCTCTACCCTCTCTCTCTCTTTTCTCTCTCTACTCATTCTTTCTCTACCTTCTTTCTCCTCTTTCTCTTTCTACCATTCTCTCTACTAATTCTCCTTTTACCCATTCTCTCTCTCTCTCCTTTTTCTCCCTCAACCATTCTCTCTACTCATTCTCTCTATACCCGCTCTCTCTCTCATTTTTCTCTCTCTACTATTCTCTCTTCTTTTTCTTGCTCTATCATTCTCTCTACTCGTTCTCTCTTTGTCATCTCTCTCTCTCTTTTTTCTCTCTACCATTCTTTGTCTACCCAGATTCTCTCTCATTTTTGTCTACCCACATTCTCTCTCCTTTTTCTAGCTCTACTATTATCTCTCTACCCTCTCTCTCCTTTTTCTCTCTCTATTCATTATCTCTCTACCCAGACTCTTTCTCTTTTTTCTTGTTTTACCATTCTCTCTACTCATTCTCTCTCTATCCTCTCTCTCTCATTTTTCTCTCTCAATCATTCTCTTTACTCGTTCTTTCTCTACCCTCTCTCTCTTTTCTCTCTTTGTCATTTTCTCTACTCATTCTCTCTCTACCCTCCTTCTCATTTTTCTCTCTCTACTATTCTCTTTACTCATTCTTTCTCAACCCTTTTTCTTTCTGTCATCCTCTCTACTCATTCTCTTTCTACCCTCTTTCTCTCTCTCTCTCTCTCTCTCCCATTTTTCTCTTTATATTTATACTCTTTTTATCATTTCTTTTACTATCTTTTTTCTATCTATTTTTTTATTCTTATAAAAAAAATAAAAATTGACAGTAATAAACACAAAAATTTAGCAAACAGCAAAAACAAAAAATATAAAATGAAAAACAGAAATAAAAAACTGACAACGTCTCCAAACAGACCCTGAATTTTTGATTTCTCTGATCATTTCTCTCTCTCCCAACAACTTGATTAGATCTAAGAAAAATTAAAAAAAAAAAAAACATTGCGAGGCCAATCGTGTAGCAGGTTGGATGACATCCTTCACTTTAATTTATCCTTTTAGGTTTATTTTCTTTGATCAATTAGGCAGGTTTTAACCGAGGACATCAGGAGGTTTCGTTCTCTTTATATTTATACTCTTTTTATTATTTCTCTTACTATCTTTTTTCTATCTATTTTTTTTTCTTGTAGAAAAAAAAATAAAAATTGACAGTAATAAATACAAAAATTTAGCAAACAGCAAAAATAAAAAACAGAAAATGAAAAACAGAAATAAAAAACTGATAGCGTCTCCAAACAGACTCTAAATTTTTGATTTCTCTGAACATTTCTCTCTCTCCCAACAACTTGATTAGATCTAAGAAAAATTCAAAAAAAAAAAACATTGCGAGGCCAATCGTGTAGCAGGTTGGATACTTGGATGACATCCTTCACTTTAATTTATCCTTTTAGGTTTATTTTCTTTGATCAATTAGGCAGGTTTTATCTGAGGACATCAGGAGGTTTCGTTCCCTACAACAGTTGGTTTGTAATTGGCTATTGTCACCTTTTTTTCAACAAAAAAGAATTAAAATAAATATTTTGGCTGAAAAAAACCAAAAATTAACGTTACTCATAAAAGAGAAAGAAATACTTGTAACGTAGGACTCAATTAGATACTTTACGAACCTTTTTCCTAAACCAAAAAAAAAAAAAAAAAACACTTTACGAACCTTCAAGAATTGAGTTGATTTGTTTTTTTTCACGAGGTCAAATTCCAAGCGTACCCGGAACTTGGAGAAACCTGCTACAGACGATTCGACACTCTCTTCTTCTTCTTCTCTCTCTCCCTTTCCTTCCATGTTTTAACAGCAGCTCGGATTTGTGAGAACGCCGTTCTCTCAGTTTCTTGATCTGCCAGCTATCGATCATCTATTCCGTCGCAGCAGAATCTTCATTCCGCCGCCGCCATGGGTTACGACGACGATCCGTAAGCACTCTGTCTCTCTAATTAAATAAAAAAAAAGGAGAATTTCTTGGGGTTTCTGCTATTATATTGAATGAATTTTATTTTTCTCGTCCAATGACTCTCCGCTCTCTATATGGTTTACCGTCTAGGGTTTTGCATAGCTAAAATTTTGTTTTTAATATGGTGATTTTGCTTTCGCAATATTTAATTTGTGAAATTAGGGGTTTTATGTGTGCCAACTGCTGGATTAATGTTGTTTCAGGTACCGCGATGAGGATGGGGAGCCGTTGATGGACTATGATGATATGCAATCGGATGGGGGTCATTCCCCGGGACCCCAACAGGATGATCTCCTGGACGATGATGTAGATGGTTGGGGTGATAAAGACCGAGAGAGGTCGCAAACCCCGGTTTATGACTCGGATAAAGTTGGTAAACCCAGGAAGAGGTTGGTGAAGAAGGGTGATTCTGGTAAAGAGAGAGTTTTGGAGCCTGATTTTGTTGTTGATGATGATGAGGAAGAGGGGGGTGGCTTCCAGAGGCAGATTGCAATGGAGGAGCCAGTGGATGGTAAGAAGAGAAAGAGATTAGGGAAGGAAGGGAGTGGAAAGGATAAGAAAACACATGGTAAGGGGGAGAAGAAGTATGGCAAAGGTGGGGGTGGGTCGAAATCTGGGTTTATGAAGAGAGGGATACTTTCCGGGAAGGATGATGGTGAGGTCAAGGAGATGTGGGACAGTATTGCTGGTGGTGATTCTGAGGTTTTGCACTCTTTTCTTTTCACTTTGGCTTTTCTTGGTTTCCCAATGCTTGAGGTTTGGTTTTTCGGTTTTGGCATTTATTTGTGTTAATAGGGTTGACCTCAGATGCCTTCACTTTATAGTATGCTTATGGGGCTGTGGATTCAAATTTTGTGATTGTTCATGGAGATTGGTGCCAGTTTGTGGTGCTAAAGTTCTGTTAGTTGACTAATGTTTTTGGTGCCAGTTTTATATTTTTTTCCTTGATTTTGTGAGATTATTTATTTATTTTAATGTTGTTGAGCTAACTTTTTCATCGCCGTACTGGTGAATGCATTATTTTCTCTGGAACTATAATATGTGTATGATGGTGATAGTATTTTCTTAATATTTAGGATTATCTTGTGAGAATTGATGGTAGGTTGACTGCTCTGAGCCCTTCTGTGTGACTAGATACAATTCCAGTTCACTCCCCTTGCGGGCCTCGCCCAAAACCCCATTCTTCAATTGTCATTGTGTTTATTAAGTATATGTTGCGTTTGTGATTTATCTCTTGTAGGTATGTACAAATGCAAGAAATGCAACTATGCATGTATTTTTTGGTATACGATTACCATAGTGCACTTGGATCTGAGCTCCTTTAGGGCTTCCACTATGTTTTTTGGTACTCCACTTATGTTAATTGTCGAGGCTGATTATATCGGTTTGAAACTTTGAGTTGGATGAAATCTTTGATAACATTGAAATTTCATATATTTTTACGTGAGTCTTTCCAGATTAAATTAGAATGAGAAACCTATTGATTTAAGTTGTCGAGCATTTATTAACAAGTTATAGGGTTTTTTTTTTTTTTTTTTCCCTTCATGTTTCTCTGTTTGCCCCATCCCCCCCGCGGGGGGTTGGACATTGGGTGGGATGGGGCTAGGAAGGTGCTAATTGAGTGTTTGATGTCTGTAACTCATTGTGATTTATGTCTTGGCTTTGGACGACTAATTGCTAACTATTTCTTCTTAACAGGATGATCAAGAAGGTCTTAGGACGCTAGATGATGACAACTTCATTGATGACAGTGGTGTGGATCCTGCTGATCGTTATGGAAGTGATAATGAGCCCCGCTCTCCAAGTGATCATCCTCAGGTTGGTATTTCATGCTTTTGTACTGGTGATGCTCCTTTATTATTGTGCCATGCAGGAATTACTTATAGATGCAATTTCCTGACTTTGTGCTATATATAATGTTATTCTTTGTCAATTAAAAACATGTACTAAATTGTTTTTGCACTGCATCACGGTTTCCTTATACATTTCCATTTTGATATACTGCACCGAATTTACCAGGCAGAGGAGGGCGAAGAGGATGATGAAATCAAGGAGCTTTTTAAGATGGGTAAGAAAAAGAAGAAGAGTGAGAAAAGTCCTGCAGAAATAGGTTTCCTAGTTGAGAATGTCATGGCTGAGCTTGAGGTCGTGGCTGAAGAAGACATTGAACTTAATTTACAGGACAAACCTGCCATTAATAAGCTCAGGAAGCTGCCTCTTCTTATTGACGTTTTGTCGAAGTAAGTTTGCTTTCCTACTTTTTTTATGTTTTTTAATAGCTTAGCACTTACAGTTTTCATATTCTGAATAATTACTCGCAGGAAGCAGCTCCAACAAGAATTTCTGGAGCATGGAGTTCTATCTCTGTTAAAAAATTGGCTTGAACCACTTCCAGATAAAAGTTTACCGAACATAAATATCCGTTCAGCAATTTTGAAGATTTTGACTGATGTATACTGAGTGCTTTCGTTCTTTTAAATCCTTTTAATATGGTCATCAAATGTTACGAAACATTATGGGAAACTTGAAGTTTCTCTTCTCTTGTGCAGTTTCCTATTGACCTCGAACGATATGATAGGAGAGAACTATTGAAGAAAAGTGGTCTGGGAAAGGTTAAGGATCTCCCCATACAGAAAATTAATTGTTCTTGTTTGCAGCTTGAAACTGCAACTGAGATTTGCCTGATTTGATGTACTGTTGCGGCAGGTAATTATGTTTTTGTCCAAATCTGACGAGGAAACAACTGCCAACAGGAAACTTGCCAAGGATTTGGTTGACAAATGGGTAATGGAATTGGCATTTGGATTTATAGACTTACTTTTTGCATCATCTGTTCCTTGAATTTTTTTCCTCTTTCGAACTTTTTCCCTTGAATATTTAACCTTTCCTGAATGTTAGTTCAACTGCTTTTGAGACTTTAAATTGACCATAAATTTCCCATTACATACTGATCATGAGCCTTTGATATAATTTGGAGTATTTCAACCCTATTTTTTAACTCTTCTGACTAATGCAGAGTCGACCAATATTTAATAAGAGTACAAGATTTGAAGATATGAGAAATGCTGATGATGATCGAACCTTCAGAAGGCCAACAGTGAGAAGGTAATTTTCTCTGTATGTTTCATTCTTGTCTACAATTATTTTTTGTGTGCGTGCGCGCATGTAATCCTGCTTCGCTGAGGTTTATCTTTTTTTTCATTAATTTAACTTCATTTTTTACTTCAATTATTTTGCAGACCAGTAAGTGGTGCTTCAGGAATGGAGGCCCGAGATGGTGATCTTGATTTGGATGTTTCACGGTAGGATTTGGTTTCAGATATCAACCAATTCCTTTTGCAGTTTGCTTCATGCCTCATTATTCGTTGGCTTCAAGCACCATTTGTGGCCATTTTCCTTGACACCATGTGTTTTCAACAAATGGTTTAATTTTCACAAAATGCAGGGAAAGAAGGTCTGGGCAGTCATCTGCTAGACAGCATGCTTCCAGGCCAGAAGCAACACCATTGGATTTTATTGTGCGTCCACAGTCAAAAATTGATCCTGACGAAGTGAGAGCTCGAGCCAAACAAGTTATACAAGATCAGCGCCGCATGAAGGTTTGATATCTATTTCACTGCTGTTGAGTAACTGCTTTACATAAATCTCCAATCTTGTGGATTATGGTGGGAAATGACTTCTTGAATAGGAAGCTTAAAGTTTACGATTCAAAGTATTTAGGGAATTATATTTATAGCAAAGATTTTAAATGTTTAATTGGTATCCCTACTTTATTATGTTACTCAGACCATTCTTGTCTAGTCTGCAATAGCAGGAAAGTAGTTGTCATGTGGGGCGAATGCATCTATCCTTTGTTTTCCTTCAATATAAATTGGCAGTAGTGACTTGTCATCCCTTGAAGTTCAAATACAAGGTTATATAGCTTCTTTATGGGAAGTGCCCTCTGATATGGAGTAAGGTTTTAAATTTTTTGGAGCATAACATCAGTGAAAAAATGGAGTTTAGGTGCTCTCGTTTTACCCAACTCCTTCCAAAAGTGACCCTTAAAGTTGGATGGCTATTACCTAGGGGCTTGAAGTTCTGGCATCACGCATATTATAGGAAGAGCTGCTGACAAAACACTTAGGCTTGCCTATTGTCAGTGCACCGATTTAATTGCTTCCGCATAGCATGAACAACATATCTTGGAATGTAAACTTTGTGTTGAAGTTAATAACAGAAGAGAATTCGTGCAGGAAAGAATTTATGGAGGCTAATAAGTTTGTCCTTTTAGGATTGGATGCTATGGAGATAATTGATCATCCCTGCTAAGGGATTAGTTGTATTGTATAGCTTCACAGTCATGTAGTGGTTGAACATATAAGTGTTCAATTCTATTGCATTACTTACATCATGGCAAATTAAAGAAGATACCAAACCTCTGGCTTAAGATCTAGTACAATTACGTAACATGCTTCAACTATTCTTTTTCCATGTTGGCCACATGCAAATGAAGTATTTTCTTTTGGAAGTTCACGCTCCACTAAGTTGCATCCTTGTTGAAACTTGAAACTGAAAGCAATTACCCTGCCTGAGATTCTGCATTTTCTGAGACATGTTTCTTACTGAAAGCAACTTCAGTGCCTGTCTGGGTTACTGTGATGAGTTGCTGACACAAAAAGTAATTTTTTATCCTTGATGTTTGTATTGGCAGATGAATAAAAAGCTGCAACAGCTGAAGGCACCGAAAAAGAAGCAACTGCAAGCTACAAAACTGAGTGTTGAAGGTCGTGGTATGCTTAAGTACTTGTGATCTGACCAATTCTGGTAGCTACTCGGTAAGAGAAGTGCATTGCTTGAAAGCCCAGGTATGCACATGGCCATTACACTGGGGTGGGACAGGCAGTTGCTAAATCAAATTCGTGGTACATGAGGGAATTGTGTTCTGATAAAATAGCTTGGCCCAACTATTTGTCTGTTGGAATTTATTTTCTAGTACTTGCCGAATTCCCAACTGGTGCCTGGATGGTTGAAGACTGCGGTTGTGGGAACAATGAATTGCTTAAATTCAGTCGTCCTCGCTCTTCATGCGAGTGTTGAATGTTGGAATTATAATGTTGGTGCTAAGGCATAATAAATGCTTCTTATAGGGTGGGAATCCTTTCATTTGTAAGGTTCTTGACCTGGAACTCTATTATTTCGGTTGGCATGTTGAACTGTTGTATCTTGAATTTAAATGCGTGCTGCAACCAAATAATTATAGAGCTTACTGCTTGCATTCACCAAATAATTTTACATAGCAAGCCAAATTGTTCTGATTGCTGCTCCGGGCGTGGGGCCTGTGGGCATGAATTTGTGTTTTGCTTTATGGCTGTGGAAGAATCAGATGTCACCATCTGTGGAGTTTCTTCTTACTTGCAATTTATGAACAATGTCAGAACGAGAGAAACAAGTTTTTAAATTCAAGTGCTACACCGGAAAGATGGTCTGGAGATGGTGTACGCAGGTTATGGAAAACAAATATTGTTTCATTTTCCGCGATTACTATTAAGATTTTTGAATTGGGTTTGATTGTAGGGACACACTTTCATATCATAGGGACATAACAAAATTTTATATTAGGTTTTAAATATTTTATACTATACTAACAACATTTTTACAATATAAAGAGTTTTTTCGTTGAGTTGTCTGTATTGTGTAAAATTTTTTTTGTGTATCAATAAAACTTTTTTTTTCTGCGAAATAAGTGCATGAGATTTGTATTTAAGAAGGATTTCAAGGACCAATCTCAATAAAGTTTTTATTTATACCACATTCAGTAGATTGTATACTATATAAATAATATTTTACATAATATAAAGAAATTTTAAATTAATATTTATTATGTTACTATAAATATTCTTTTTCTTTGTAGTTTTACGTCAAGCAAAAGTTCGAAAACCAGAATTCGTATTTATAAATATTGTATAAAAAGTTGTTTGCGTGGTATCAAATTTTTTATATATAATGTAAAGTTTTGTTGCATTAAAGCATGTCTCTGAGATTTCTGTCGAAGAAGAATTTGTTCAACGCAAATCTTAATAGATTTACATTGTATTCAAAAATACTTTATATTATTATACAGATGTTATTTTATACAATATAAAGAAATTCTTTTATGTTACATAAAAAAATTATTCGTATAATATATAATATTTTTTATATAATACAAAACTTTGTGTCCAAGGAAGATTTTCAAACAACAATGCTAATGTTTTAAATTTTTAGTTTTAGCTATATTCAATTTTTAGACATTTTTTAATTTAGCCATTATCTTGGGTAATTTAAGTTAATGCAATACTAAAAGAAAAAAATACGTGGACTCAGCTGAAATAAAAAAAATTATTAAATCGTTCTTGTCCTAGACATGAAATAGCATATATATTATATGCTAAAGCATATACATGCAAGGGAAACAGTATTTTGAGATCAGGGTACGTGGTAAATGGTATGCAGTTCTACATGTATTAGCCTGGTTGTTTGCAATGATGTCGCCAAGAAGTTGCCAGAAGCGCTTGTTCTTGCTTTCTATAGCGGAACCGAATTGCAATAGAATTCATCTGCCTCTGTTGCTGCTGCCTTTTGATCCTGCTGCAGGTGATGAGCGATAAGCAATCGAAGACTTCTGCTAGATGTTTATATCTTTTAACCGAAGGAAAACTAAGAGCTTGAACTGAATGTGTGTTTAGAAGAAAAAAATCCAGCAGAGAAAGCAATGTTGTAGAAATTTTTAGCAGAACATAAAAATTGCAACAGAGGCAAAGCTGCAGAAAAATTTCAGCAGAGTAGGCAAAGCTGCAGAAAAATTTCAGTAGAGAAGCTCAAAAAATGACTTTCATGAGGTTAAGTAGCATAGAAGCTACAGGAATTTGCGTTCATATTTATCTCCTTTATATAGAGAGCTTATAAAGTTACCAGGATTACAAAAGGTATGGTCTACATTACTTAAGCTAAAACTACAAGTAAATGAAATGGAGGAGGCAAACTTCTGCTACTGCAAGAAAAACAATGACAGCAATCTTTCGACTGTACCCGCTAATATATTATTGGTGAAAAAACTTAAAAAAGTTGTTTCTTGGTCTAATTCTGACCTCCTCCTTAGTTTTCAAGGAGTCAGCATCAATTTCAAACATTAAGAAAAAAAAAAATTGTTATGCGCGAGCAAAATAAGTACTTGGAGCATCGCACATTTTGTGTCTGCAATGATAACCATGATTATGTTAAGACAAGAAGCCACCAAATTAAAGTTTTAAGACAAGAAGCCTCCAAATGAAAGTTCCGAATTGGGATGTCTACCAGGACCAATGAGACGAGAAGTAAGATATACGATGATGATCTTAATCCACCTATGAAGGTTTTTGCAGAAAGTGTTATAAGCTTACATTTTCTATGTAGTACAAAAGGCAGAAAACTGTACTCTCAATGATAATGTTCATGGGGTACTATTTGAATTGCTAATTTTGTGCTCGATTTCTGTTGGCTAGGATATTCTGTCACTTTATTTCTTTGTGCATTTTAAAGAATTGCATTGATTCTTATTCGCTCCGCATGCAAAACAAGTTTCTCTGCAGTCAGCTGAACATAGCTTTAGACAGTTTTCACCCGGCTCCAGACAAACAATGTGTAAATGTGGTAGGATTATCATAATTGGCCGGCTTCACGACTCATGGCTACAAACCACAAATTGCACAATGAATAAATAGTTACCATTTATTTGAACAAATGATATCTGTAATAATACAAAATGATAATCTGGGTGTGTGCTTTGAAAACTTCTTTCCAAATGCTTATTCTAGTCTTCAAATTCCAGTGAAGTGCCAGCTGCATAATCAGCATTGTAATGAGCTGCTGGAATAGAGACTATGCAGCCAAATGTCTGCACTGATACTAAAACGAAGTTGATAGAAGTCTTTGTGCTTTTTTTTTCATAGCGAAAGCGATTGATAGAGATATCTGCTTCCCATACAAAGATGCCATGTAGCTTGTGGCGTACCTTAAAGCTTACGGCGGGCGGTGAAAAATCCATTTGCTGGGGTCAATCCTCCACTAACATCAATGATAAAGCTCACCAACACTTTACCTCCGCGGTAATTAGAACTTTTGAGTTTTGAAGTACTTAAAAAACTGATGCACAGTAGTTGCCTTGTCATATGCATAAAACTGGAAGTTGACATAGTCAATCAGGTGGCCATAGCTCTTCCACAAGGCCATGTAATGGCTTTGAACTATCAACAGATTATTGTGGAGATAGACCCCGGAATTTTTAGGCATTGTGTTTCTCGCGAGTAAAAATAACAATTTTACCCATATTTCTAAAAAATTATTGTATCTGTCTCGGTATGAGGTTAAAACTAATTAATTAAAATACAGACAAGACTCTCATTCCTTATATTTTTTTTTGACAAGTATGAGAACAAAAATAAATTTATCTATCATAATTCTCGTACTCTCCTCTATACGCTAGTTTGTTTTTGATTTTTATTTTTTATTTATTTTTTAACCCTTATTCGTTTGTTTACGGCGTTCACTTAATGTCAAAAACTTAAAAACATCGAACTTGTTTCTAGTTATATTCCGCCGCCCATGCCAGCTCCGGACGACTTCTATACCTCCATTGTTGGCGTCTTGGCGAAGATCTTGTCTGGTTTCAGTTGACACCGCCCACTCCAGCTTCAACATTTAGCCTTCTTCAGTGCGCCGCCCACGCCCCCCACTTCAGTTGACACACCGTTCGCGCCACCCACTAAAAACCCACTGTTCTTTAACAAAACCCAGCCACCCAGGTGCCAAGATCTGGTCTTTGCTTTTTTGTGGTTGTTTCTTTTGTGGTTTAATTGTTTACTGCAATCTTTTCAATTCATCGAAATTCGAGTTCACGGAAGAGGAAAATTGGGTAGACGAGAATTTTTATAATTTGAATTTGGGTTACTTAAACTGTAAGGGCGACAATATCTAAAGTCCAAAACTGTAGGTTGCTGCATGAATAGATTTGATGGGGGTAAAGATTTGATGCAGGCAACAATATTGTCAAGACGAGAATTGCTATATTTGTACTCTAAGCTCTGAAGTCCAAGCGTAGCTTTTATGTCCGTGGCTCCTGAAAGAACATCTAGCCAATGGGAAAATCAACAATATGTTGTGCTGGAAACTTTCCAGAATTAACCGAAAATAGTTTTGTCGTATTGAATTGTCCTGACAATATTGTTGCGTGCATCAAATCTTTACCCCATCAAATCTATTCATGCAGCAACCTCCCTTCCCCCCAAGAGTTCATAAAGAAAAGGATTGAACCTTAGTGATCTGTTTCTTGTACACTCCATGAACATGAAAAGAAAGAAGGCGTAGTTCCTAATAACCCTTGCTGATAGGCACACACAGAAACACTAACTTCGCTTTTCCCTCTCACACACTCCTACAACATACACACAGATTTAATCCTCTAGCAACTACTTGCTAAGAACATTGCGCAAGATGTGATTTGAAGAGACAGAACTTTGTATGCTTTACAAACTCCACCTCATTATTTGTGCAGCATGAACTTCTGTGGAGTTTAGGTTGTTAACTTTTAGGATTTTTTATTATTATTATTATTATTTTTTACTAAAATCAGTGTTCGTTACCATTACTTCATTTGAACAGGCATGAGGTAGGGACAGGGATCCGCGTTCCCCCAACGAGGATAGAAACAGGAATTAAAATTGTTTTTTACCCGCTGAAAAAAAACCCCTTAGATTATAAAAAAAAAAAAAACCCTCTCGGTGGCTCATCTTTCTAAAACCACCTCCAGAATGGTCCCGATTGCCGCTCGCTCTGTCGTCGTCCGTGCAGTCAGGCGGTTTTTTTCATCCACTAGCAGCAGCAGCAGCCACCGCAACAACCACCAAAAGACACACAACTTCTTGGAACCAAACTCATTCATTGGGAGCTGGGAGGCGCCGAGGAACCCGGAAGAGGCACAGGCGAAGCTGGCGAGACTAAGAAGGGACTACACGAAGCAGGTGAAGGAGTTGCGAAAGGATTACATGGTAGAAACGGAGTCGTTGCGACTTGAGAAGCAGAAGAAGGAGGAGGCCAGAATTGCGGCCATTAGGGCTGCAAATGAGGAGCGCAAGAAGCTGAAAGCCGAGGCCGCCAAAGTTAAAGCCCAAGAGCGCAAGATCGCCGAAGCGGAGTTTCGCCAAACTCTAGTAATCTCTCTCTCTATCTATCTATCTGTTTATGTTTAATGTTAGAGATTAAAATCTAATGAATCTTGATGTGTCTGCTGAGTACATGTTTGTTGTTATAGCCGTATGAATGGGTTTTATGCAGTGCTGGCATTTTTTTTTTTTTATGTTGCCTAGCTTCTGGGATTTGAGGCCCAGAAGCTGTACTCTGTTTCTTTGTTTATAGGACTTGTGGTAGGGAAGTGTTGTATGGATTGAGTAGTTTAATGTTGTCAGTGGAATAACTGGTAATAAAACTAGCTTTCTGAAAGTAAGCGTTTTAATCTTTCTTTATGATGACAGAATCTTGGAAACTAGACTTGATTGTGCTGTTTAACAAATGATGGATTTGGTAAAACCTACGGCTGGTAATTTGCAAGCCGAATGGGAATGCCTCTGCGTACCTCAGCACATCTCAGTCTAAATTGTTCAGCATTAGAAGTGTTGTGCTTTGTATTTGAGAAAGATTAAACAAATAATTTGTGTCTACTTAATTGTTCTCCAATGTTCATTTTCTTGATGAGCAGTGGCTTAAAGGATTACGAAACTGGAAATGCATTGGAAGAACTCTAATAGGAAGATGCACCCTTCGTCAGAAATCTCAAACAGAAGAAAAGTGATGAAGATGAACCCCAATCAACCTTCTTTTTATTCACAAGAGAATTTGGGGAAAGGTTGCAGGAAATTAGGGCTAGGATATTTTTGATGCTTCTGATCATCTATGGATGGTTGTTTGGTTGTTGAGAGAATAGTAACTTCTTTATAACGCCTGCCTACTTTTTTTTTTTTTAATGATTTATGCAATGCTATGGGGCCATCAAACTCATTTCTCAGCAGCACTGACCTCTCTTTCTTGCTTCAAGCTTGTGCTGCCAAAGGGCAGTGTTACAAACTGGCAACAATTGGACGAGATTTTGGCCTGCCAAAATTTTCAGAATATGTTTCAAAAGAAAATTCTTTGTAGAAGCTAAGTGTGCTAAACTGCTAATTTGCAGTGCCAGTGCATTCTCAAGCCATGGAACTCAAAAGCATGTGTATGCCCAGAGTAACAAAAACTCAATCTACCAAATTGCAAGTACATTTGTAATGTTGCAATATCCTTGACCTGATCTGGAGTCTTGTTTTGCTGAAATGACATCACGTTATTAAATCTGCTAAAACCTTCATACAAGTATGTGAGCTTTCCATCCTGACAGGTACCAAAGCTTAAGTGAAATGCATTGCTGAATTCCGAAACGGAACTTTGTCCATAATTTCATTTAACTACTATGTTCTTGTTTCTTCAGTTACTTCAGGATATGTTTTAAGTCTCCTTCCCTCCCCCGCTCTATCATGCTAATATGTGCTCTTGTGTGCATATGAATGTCTCTTTTGTCTCGATATGTAACCTTATTGCTATTGTGCTCCCAGTTGTTTATATCAGTTTTCAGCCATTGACAGAGGTCGTCGATCTTATCCTGATTAGTTTGATATGTACCCATGCAGCTGAAAGAGAGAGCTGAGAAGCTTGAATTTTGGAGGAGAAATGAAACAATGAGGAAAGAGAAGAAAAAAGAGTCAAAGGAACTGTTGCGCCGACAAAGTTCCATGTGGATTGATGAACAGGTATTGGAAAAGAAGATTTTGGAAGCCATAGTTGATACCACACCACTCTGAGCCCATTCCGCTTCTGATCTTTGTTATCTGTTCTTGGTAAAATGAAGTTAGCATGATTTGCGTATGTCTCCATTTTATTCATAAGAACTATGTAATACAACGGCAAGTTTGACCTAGGCAAAATCATGGTTCCAAGGCTGGTATTTCTTCATGCTTATCTATTCCCTATTTTGCTCAAAATATCAAAATTGTATTACTAGGCAGATTATTTGGTGCAAAAAAAATGCACCAACAGTTGAGTAAACCAATTTTTTAGTTTTTCAGTTAATTATGAGAAAAGAAACTAGGGACTTAAGGCATGTCAACGTGACATTCCTTGCTTTAATCAAGCTGCACCAAGACAATCTTGCCGTCTGCAAGCTGAGGGTTAGGAATGTTGAGCCGCCGTGCATTCAACTTATTTCAATGTCTTAATGAAGAGTTGGAATCGTGTAGTTTTGAGACGACCGCAAAAACTCTTGCATAATCCATACATATTTGAAAACAAAAAACGATCTCGTCCCTTTTGATTTAGAAACTAAAATCAGAAGTTTTGAGTCAAATTCAAATACAAAATAATTTGGTGGCCTAGATTGAAAATTTTGAAGAGCCTTTTTTTGTTCGGGCTTTTTGGTCTTGGAAGAGAGATCACTTATGGTCGCATAGGAAAAAACGAAGAGGATTGAGATGATTATCCAAATTGTCATGATTTTGTTTATGATCAAAACCCAAAACACTAATTGTACGACTTAACATTAACCAATCTCCAGCTGATGATGTCAAAAAAAAAAAAAAAACAGAAAGAAAGAGAGACATCGCTCTATAAATGCAACAGATGCAGAGAAATCCAAGAAGCAGCATCTAATTCTAATCTAGACATGATGATACCAAACACTACAGAGGCAAGCTACATCAACACCGCATAAATGCATCCCTCTTAAACTGAATCAACTCTTGTCCAAAAAGAAAAAAAAAAAAAAAAAGAGACTGAATCAACGTGGCTTGTAGCATGATAGTCAAGACTTTGGTTTAAGCACTAACGTGTCCAAAGTTTAACTTGCATGCCCTTTCCCACCAGTATTAGAAATGTATCAATCAACTTTTGGTCTAGTGGTATTGAGAGTTGTCCCTCACCTTAAAATATATGAGAACGAGTTCAAATTTCATTATTATAGTATCAAAAACTTCAAAAAAAAAAAAAGCATAAAAAGTTGAAGCCCCTCGATATTGTTTTGTTGGAAATATACTTTATCCAGTCCGAAGACTCATTCACGACATGCCCTTTATATAGGCCAGAAACCAAGTTAATTGTGTTGTGTAGCCTGTTTTTGTTTAAAATACTTAAAAGTTGTGATTTTCTAAGGCATTTGTTGGAACAACACGATTTTTTTTTTTTTCTGTTTTAAACTCTGCAACAACCGGTAGTGACATGCATACAACTTTAATTATTTGGCGGATATAAAACCCACGCATGGAAGGAAAGGAAGGCATTTCAAACGCGATTTCGTACAATGAGGTGGCTATAGAGTCATCTAAATCTCTATTTTTTTTTTTTTATCTGAGATTATCTAGTGTTCAGTCCAATAGGCTGATTAATCTTTATTAATCCGGATAGAACCTCAAAAGATAGTAAAAGTCTATCAATAAGTATTTAACGCGACTGTATTTTTAAAAACTCATATTCAAAACATCTGATTAAGCGGCGACGGACTCTTACCATCCACACTAATACTTATTATTGACCATCTACATCTTTATCAAGGCAACATTTTGCATCGTGGACAACAAAGTCTTGATAACCTACTAAAGCAGCCACGGCCATCCCAGGTACAGTGACCACCTACGACTGGACCAAGCCCATAACAATCGTATAAAGACGAAGCTCAAAATCGTGCTCGTAGTCCTTCAAAAGTCCACATGCTTGAACCCAAACACACCACGGACAAAGGATCAATTAAGCCCCAAAGATGCTAAGATTACTCGATCTTTTAAGAAGAAAATCTCTCTGCATTTCCAAGCCTTGCTTCTCTGCCCATGGTGGGTGCAGTGCACTTGCTGGAGGACTATGGGCAGGATTGTGAGCCTGATCTTGATTTAGAGGATAAGGCAATATTTGGAGCCTGATCGGCTTCTCCAACCATCTTACAATTCTTTATGCAAGAGGATATGAAGCATTAACCCTGGGCAATAGCAGTTAAAATAGAAGGAATTCACTAAAGGAAATAACTTAGTAAATAACTTAGTGGTAACCAGCGAGAGCAATGTAGGGAGAGTATGTCAATATTGCTTAATCTCCTAAAAAAACTTAATGAATTAAAAATAAAATAATATAAGCGTCGTTAGATGAATTGTTCGCCTTCCGAAAATATTGCACACTCCTAGTAATTCTGCAATACAAAAAGCACAGGACCAGAAGTCTCAACATTACCACAATAATAACCCCTATGAATATAACATAATAAATCAATCAATAAATAAAAAATTTGAGAGTCCGTCCGTATGCTCCCTCTGTTATCGTGCGCTGGCCTCCTCTGCAGCGGCCATCGTGGGCCGATCATATTTTTCGGCCATCTGCTCCTCTCCTCGGCGTTTTTGCTGGTGGTTGCTGCTTTCTTTATGAAGCTTGGTCTCCGTCTCGTGCATCTTCGAGTTTGGGTGCCCCTATCTGCCCTGGTTGGTGCTATTTCCCGTTAGTGTTTTCTTCTGGTTTTTGGCTCGGGGTGTTGGGCTGCTCCCCCATTTTCTCCTGTCGTTTTGATAGGCGAAGGCGGGGGAGGTGGTTTTTTGGTCTCCCAGGTTGCACTGCACAGCAGATGCTTGTCACGTCCGCCATGTGAGGCCACTGGCTCTTCTCTTGCTAGTTCAAAGATGCCAAATCCCTGCTGTTCCTACTGTTTGTGATCGTCAACAACGCCCATATGTGGCTCTTTTGCAACCCCTGGCGTGCCTTCTACCATAAGCGGCGCCGCGGCAGCCGCATGCTTCTCAGCTTCCCACTGGTGGTCCTGATGGCCGGCAATGCTGGTCTGTGTCGGATGGGTGTACTATTGCATGGTTGTGTGGTGTTTGGGCCTTGGGCCGTAATCCTTAGTCTAACGGGCTTGTTTCCGATTTGAGCTTTGGGCCTGAACTTGTTTTTACTGCTACTGCTAGCCTGTTGGTTTAACTGTAAAGTCAAGGTCTTGGTTGGCTGTAGGCAGGCCTTTATGTAAAGGTAGCTTTTATTATCCTTTTCTGCTTTTCTGGTGTGGGCTCTGCGGGCCGACTTGGCCACCTCTGTACATGAGTTTACTTGTCTTAATGACCTTTCCTTTGCCTTTGATCAAAATAAATCAATAAATTTACAAAAAAAAAAAAATCAATAAATTAACACTGTTAAACCAGTGTTTTCCACTCAATTTACCTTAAAATATACCTCATAAAGGAAAAGATTTTTCTTTTTTATTATGTTTTGAGTTTTAAGTTTTACCTTTTTTTTGTGGTCTTGAATTTTACATTTTTTAAATAAGAAATTAACGGGTAGCCCAACTCAGAAAGACAGTTTTGAAGATATTAAGAAAATTAATCTTTAAATAACAAAAAATGTTAGCACAGTAGGTCAAATAAAATGCTAAAAATTAAAAAAAAATTAATTATTTTTCTTCTATTGGCCCGTAGATAATCAACCCTTTTTGCATTTGTGGTACAATTCAGTCAACGATGTCACCCAGTTACTCTGTTGGTTATGCTATCACAGGCCAAACATTCCACCTTGCTTGAATTCGTTCATTATCCTAATTGAGATGGTAATGTCTGTCATTATCAGCAGCCCAATATATCGAACATTCTTCTTCACTTCTTTTGCCACTTTTACATCACATCATAGATGAAGTTGCGTACAAAAATAAAGTATAGATTTGAAAAAGATTATAGATTTACTCAATAGCGCTATAACAGTAACACCAGAATTTTGTTCAAGTAATGAAACTTTGTATCGGAAATTACATTCCCTTCTAGACTTTCATCCAAGGTAACATTATAGAGAAGAAATTTCTAAATTTTGTTTGTGATAAATTAGTACATCTTGCCGTTTGTGTTGGGATCACACTTGACATCTAAATTTTGGAAAAATATATATTTAGGCAATTTTGAGAGGCCTTACTATAGAATTTGCAAGATCGTGACAAACGTCCGCTATATAAAAATAGTATATTAAAGCTTTTATTGTTATCATCTTTGTTTGTTATTCTTTATGTTTTGACTTATCCTTTTCATGATATATAGTGCAAAAAAATAGTGGATAGCCACTAAAATATGAGGTATCTTGATTTTGTTTTAGATTTTATTTATAAGAATTCTCTTGTTTTAAGTTTATTGTTTGATTATTAAATTTTGATAACTAAGAGAATTTCACTTTTAAATTATTAAAAATTTTTTGGAAATTACTCAATAATAGCTTAGATTGTTTTTTTTACTTTATTGAAAAAGATGAAAAAATAAGCATGTCGAGTAATTGTGATTACGAAAGTTTTATATCCATGTTTGCCTTTCTACCAACAACTCCAAACTATTCATGATCATACAGCTAGTGCTTTTAAAAGAGGAATAAAATTACAAGTGAACGACATTCCTTAGAATAATCTTCTTGGTCCTGCAACTTTTACTCTCAAAAGCGAAATCATGAAGTTCAATTCTATGAGTAAATAGTCTATTAAATCATCCATTTCTGCCGTGATGAACTACGGTATCTAATTTATTAGATTTTTGAGCTTTTTGGCACATTGTTTTTCTTGTGGTTGGTCTTTCTTACTAGTTTATGCTAGTTTATTTTATCTTGCTAGTTTTGTAGGTCCCTGCTTTATATGTTTATGAAACCATTGTTTGGTGTTCTAGGAGTTCTTTTATTATTTAGGCACGATATATTTTGCTAGCTTATTGCTTTATTAGATTTCTCTTGTATGGTATAGCAAACTTAATGCCATAAATTGTCAGATTCTCAATTTATTAGATAAAAAGAATGCATGGGGTGACAGATATTTTTACATCAATGTGGCTATGCCTTGACACCACCATGCATTCTTTTCATCTGATAAATTGAAAATCTGATATTTCATCGTACCCAAGGTTAAAACTTACTAGAAATCTAAGAGGCAATAAACTAGCAAAAAATACTGCAATCAAATAATAAAAGCTCCTAAAATATTTAAACAATGGTTTCATAAACATATAAAGTAGAGTCCTACAAAACCAGCAAGATAGAACAAACTAGCAATAACAAACACCAACCACAAGAAAAATAATTCAAAATATGCCAAAAAGTTCAAAATCTAAATAATTAGATATTGTACTTTAGCAAGGTAGAAATGTATGATTTAATAGATTTTTGAATTGAATTTCATAATTCTGCTTTTGAGAGTAAAAGCTGCATGAACAGGAAGATTCTCAAGTAATGCGCTAGAGATTATTGCTCTCCTACTCTGAGGAATGTTGTTCACTTGTAAGTTTATTTCACTTTTGAGAACACGAGCTGCATGACCACGAATAGTTCAGAGTTGTAGGGCAAAAAGGCAGAAATGGATATAAACCTTCCATAATCACAACTATTAGACATGTCTGTTTCATCATCTTTTTCAACAAAGTAGACAAAACAATCCTAACTATTATTGAATAATTCTAAAAAAAAAAAAAACCTTAATAACTTAAAAGTGAAATTTTCCTAATCATCAAACTTTAATAATTAAGCAATAATAAACTTAAAACAAGAGAATTCTTAAAAATGAAATGCAAAAGAAAATTAAAATACCTCATATTCTAGTGACTATTTATTAATATTTCTTTTGACAAACAACCAAGATTGTACCAAAAGAAGGAAGCTTTACCATACTATACCATACCATACCATTCTTATATATCAACTATTCAAAATTTTACCCTAAGACTTTCTAGCCATGTCCACATATATTTTTCCAAAATTTACCTATTGACACAAACATAAAGATGTGCTAATGTATTACAAATAGAATTTGTTTTTCTATAATGCAACCTTGTGTGAAAGTATGAAAGGGAATTGAATTTCTAATGTAAAATTCCATAATCTGATCAAAATTCTAGTGTTACTGATCTAACGCCATTAAGTAAATTTATAACTTTCTTTAAATCCCCGACAATCTCTAATTCTAACCATTCATCATCAATAGCTAAAGTTACTAAAGAGTAACATCTTACTATCTTTAATATATTTTTTTTAATTTGTAAAAAACACTAATTAATATCCCAATACTTCATTTCCTCATCTCAACACAGCTGCAGCACCACCATATCCATCTCAGTTTTCCCTATTAGGAATTTGATTGTTGTGGTAGGTATACAGTTGTGATAGAATGGACTTCCCTGTTAGAAATTTGACTGTTGTGGTAGGGTATACAGTTATGATAGGATGGACTAGCACAGTATCCCCTGGATACATGTGGATCGTATGAATTCCATGGAATTTAGAGTAATGTAAAACAATTTCATTCTTGCACTTAACATTCCTGCACTTAAGGTTGTGTGTGAATCTCTAAATTCATAAAATCTAACTTTCTCATATATATTGGACCTCCTGATGCCATTACTAGTTGTTCTCTATATAACCCGACTTGAACACATCAAGATTCTTGAGTTTATATTTATATAGCTTCTTGAATCTTTGAAGCACATTGCTCTTCTCCTAAAAATAAAAAAAATATTAAACCATAAATAAACCAAATAAATGGAATCCAATCCAACATATTTTGAGTAAATTTTGACAAAAATTTTAAAGTATAAACAAAATTTTAAAGTATAAACAATTAGTCGCTAAAGTCCTTACTAATATATGATTAAGACCAATCTCTCATTGCAACTAAAGTAATATTTCTGTGGAATACATTAGGCCTTAGCCTTGATATTTATAGCTAAATTCCATAACTATAAAAGGAAAAGTTTTAATGATAAAATCAAATAAAAGGAAAACTAGAATAATTCTATACTATTCCAGAACATTCAGTATTTTAGAATATTGAAAAAATATGTTAGAAATATTCTCGAAACATTATGCATATGCTTGGAAGACAAGTCTTCTCAAGTCTTCTAGAATCTTTTTCTGCCTCTAGAATTCTTCTGACAGTCCTTTTGATCCAAGAAGTCATGGGTTACTTGTTCTACGTCACATTCATATTCCTTCCTTCTGATTTCCATCTGAAGTTAGAGTGGATAAGATTATAATTTAAAACAAAAATCAATACATGCATATTATAAGGGGTATAGAAACTCAATTCATTAACATGAATGAATGAAAAATTAAATCATCATAAAGAATTATCGGCTTTAGATTTTCAACAAACTACATAAAAATAAGTCTTGTGTGAGCCTTAATTTAGCAAAGATTAGTATAAATAAAGTTAGTTTTCAATTGCCATCTAAAAAGTTAGCACATAATCCGAAAAACTTTTTTCCCAAGTATTCATACAATTCTCCACAATATTTTCATTTACTTATGAGTTTATATTTTAAGATGGGGAATACTATGGTATTGAATCCACAAAAACTGCACAAAAAAAAATTAGGAAAACAGAATACTAAGAATTTTTTTCTGTTTTCTTATTACCTCCCTAAACTTGGAAACTTGGGTGCACCAAAAAAGGAGAGCAGGCAACACATAAAACTGGCTATATTATTGGTATAAGAGATGAACAAGTTAAATACTAATTTTTTTACATAGTGTAGCTTAAAAAACTAAAAGAAAAAGAAACTGGTTGTAAATTTTCATCTGGCACCTGACTTATCGACAATAAAATATGATTTTGAAATGCTTCATAAGAGTCAAAATCAATGAACAAGTCACATCAATATATTCCAATGGACAAACAAGAGGATTACCTTCAGATTGGCTGCCTACGCTAACCTTAGCTGGCTCTTCAACATTAGTGTGCAAGTTTTCCTCTAGTGTGCAAATCACTTTCCTTCATTAGAAAAGCAATTCCAAAGATTTAGGACTGACACATGGCTTTTTGATCGTCCCTTAGTGAAAATGGATGCCGTGAGTTCAGCACTGGATGAGCTTAATTTATTTGTTAAAGATTATTTATCAGCTATCATGGATTGGAATTGGAACATCCTAAATGATAAACTTCTAAAGGATGTGCAATTGCCTTTGAAAGGGACTTGTGTTTGTACAGAATTAGCAGGGGTTGATCGCTTGCTTTGGGGGGCTAATGGTGGTCATTTTTCTGTTTGTTCACCTTATAAAGTGCTGTTGGGCCTGAATGATGTTGATCCGAGCAGCTAGATGTGGCTTTGGAAGCTCCTTGTGCCCCAGTACATGCGCTCTTTCTTGTGCTTGTATGGAGGGATTGGTTCCTTACAAATGAGCAGCATTTTATTCGTCACTTGACTGATTCGAGGATTTGGGGATTTGTGAGCGCTCCCAGATCTATGGGAATCAATGGAGCATGTTTTATATGGATGTAAGTATGCTGCTGGTGTTTGGCACATGATTTTCCACTCAGTGGGATTTGAGGATTTTAAAAGGTGAGATATTTTTCCTATTTGACAAGGATTTTTTTTTTTTTTTTTGAGAAAAGAATAAGCTTTGCATTACTTGAATGATAACCGATTCACATCCTCTCTGAGTAAATCATAAACTGAATTTAGTAAGAAACTGAAGATAGCATCTCTGTGGGATAAGCAAGAGCCAGCTTCACAAGTGCGTGTGCAACAGCATTTGTATGACGACCTGAAAATGTAGCTGTGAAGGACGAGAATGACTGCGATATGGTATGAATGTCAGCAGCCAGTATCCCCATTGCTGTCCAACATTGTTGTCTGCTATGAATTCTCTGCACTGTCGTACTACTATCTGCTTCCACAATTATTTTAGCCATAGATCTATCAGCCGCTTCCTGCGCTGCATCCCGTATAGTCATAAGTTCCGCCACTTCTATAACAAATTTGCCTGGCAAGTACTTGGCTAGCAGGAAAATAGGTGAGCCCTTATTATCCCTACAGACCATCCCAACACCAATCCCTTCATCACACCAAGTAATATCTGTATTTATCTTCAGAAAGCCTATAGCCGGTGGTTGCCACAGATCAGATGATACTTCTGCTCTAATGGAAGTCTGCAAGCCTGTCTCTCTTTTATACTCCTGCAGAAGATTAAGAGCTTTTCCTAGCACAGCCGCAGGCGCACGACTCTCTCCCTTGTAGATCCGACAATTCCTTGAGTTCCAAATAGACCATGCCACCATACATACCATCTCCACAGCCTCCGTTTCCGCATGTTCCATTATCTCCCAAAACCAATTCTCAAATAAAAATTGTTCACCCATGGTTATACGCACACCCAAAGGACTAAGAAACCAGATTTTTAATGCACGCTCACAAGTTAGTAGTGCATGGGTTACTGATTCAACGCATACACCACAGAAAATGCAATCTAGTGGAACTTGAAGACCACGTCCCTGTACGGCCTCATTCACCGGCAACACACCTTTCAAAGCTCTCCAAAGGAAGTGCTTTATTTTATTTGGAATCTTGCATGCCCAGATCTTTTTCCATGGCCTTCCACCAATTGGACAGCTTGTACCTTTTTTATTATTGCTGCTGGACCTTGCTGTTGCATAGGCGGATTTCACTGAATATATTCCATCTTTGCTGTAGTGCCAGAGAAGCCTATCCTTGAGTGGTTGGTAGCTGATCGGAATAGAAAGAATTTGAGCTGCCTCCGATGGCATGAACAATTGATTCACCAACTCCACCCTCCACTGCTTCGTGTCCTGGTCATTTAGAGAGGCCACTAACTCTGACCCCATCGCTTGCCTGGGTGATAGAACACGAAAGCCATTCTGGTCCGGAAGCCAAGGGTCATTCCATATTCTAATTGATTCGCCGGTACCTACCTGCCACCTTAGCCCTCGTAGCAACGACGATCTAGCCGCCATGGTACTTTGCCAGGTATAGCTCAGGTTAATACCCAGGTCCCCCTGTAGAAAGGATTACCATAGTAGTACCGGGCCTGCATTATTTTGGCTAACAGTGACTGATGATGGGACAAGAGTCTCTAAGCTTGCTTTCCCAACGTAGCCAGATTAAATTCTTTAAAATCTCAGAAACCCAAACCACCTATTATTTATTGAGAACTGTTATGTGGACGCGAAAAAGAAGACGCAAAGCAGACAGAGAAATTTTTTTGTGCAACCAGCTGACTTATTTGTGCAACCAAATGTTTAATTTGTGCAACAAAAAATACATAGAAATATATTTTTAAATTTTGTTGTAATAATTTATCATCTAGTTGCACAAATAACTCAGCTGGTTGCACAAAAAAATTTTCCCGTCTCTTTTCCGTCCACCAAATCCCGTCCCCCTATTTTTTTCTTTATTTTTTATGTTGTCATTTTATCCCATGCCAGCAGTGAATTTTTTGTTTCATCTCAAAGCTGCCCCACCAAAATTTATTGACCCGAACAGTAATGTCATGGCATAGTGTTTTTGGTAGTAAGAAGCAACTCATTAAATATGCAAGTATAAATTTATATTACATGATGATTTCCAAAACTGAAATATTTTCCTGCATCAACTGGAATTCCCAATTACATGAGGACGTAATTAAAGGTGAAATATTATGTGCCGATTTTAAAGTTGAAATATTTTTCCTACTCCGGCTAGGATTTCAGATTTTCTAAGCTAAACTACTTTTCCTGCTCCGACCAGGATTCCCAATTATACGAGGGTCTTTAAAGATAAACATGGCATATTGTTAACATCAAGTGGGTCTACAGAATTTTTATGACTACTAGTGCTTCCAGATTACCGTTTTATGACCTTAGTGATATTCAAATGACGGTCCGGCAGCATCAATGACAGGGATAGAGTGGCCACTGTCCTGTAAAATTACCAACTGTATGTTATCATCCATCAAACTGTGTCTTTGTTCAAAATTTTGTTCTTTTGCTGCCCTCAGTTATCGGAACAGGAGGCAGCATTTTGCTTCTTCTTTTTCTTTTTCTTTTCTTCTTTTTTTTTTTTGTTTTTCAGTGCATAATCTATTAGATTAGAATTTCACCCGGAATTAGGTATAGCTGATACAATCAAAATAATAACAGCTATCTAAATATAAATAAGTACAGTTTTCTCAAAAATAAATAAATAAATAAATAAGCAGGTACAGTTTTTGGTATCGTTGTCATGTCGTTGTTAGGGTGTTGGAATGCACTATAAGCGGAATATATAATTTTTGAGTTCTAAATATTTATATTTTTTTATATAAGTCATAAATTTTGTTGACATTTTATTTAAATTTTAAATTTTAAATTTTTTTTATTAAATCAGTTCTTTCATTTATGAAAAGTGGTCGATTCATTAATAAATAAATTTAAATTAATAAAAATTATTAAATAAATATTAAATAAATGAATTAAATATTTTTTTATTAATAAATATGCACATAAAATATTTTTAATTAATAAATATAAGAATTAAATATACAAAATACATATTTTTTGATAGAAAAAATTTTTAATTAGTGTATTTAATCTTTTTTTAAATAATTTTTGTAAGATCAAAATCATTTTTTTAATAGATTGATCACTTTTCATTAATAAATAGATTAATTTGGTACAAAATTTAAAAATTTAGAATTTAAATAAAATTTTAAAAAAATTTAAGATTTATATATAAAAAATTATAAACGTTTAAAACTTATAATACGGGTATCCCACTATAAGGCAATGATTATTAGCTTGACAGCTTTACAGCTGAGATTCACTAGCATGTATGAATCATCGCATGCACCTAAAAATTTACAATTGTACTTATATAAAGCAAAATGAGGGATTACTTAAGATAAACAATTATAATTTAAGGAAATTTATTTATACACATAGTTCTATTAGTAATTATTTTTGAAATTATTAGAAAAAATTCAAAAAAATGTGATATATGTAATGACACTATTAACCAAACTAAAAAAGTAGGTTTATATCAGTACAATTAACCAATTTTAAAATACAGTTCGATTAACTTAAATTTTGGTTCCCTTCAGTTAATTACTCCCACAACTAAACAAAGCATATTTTAAATTGAATTTATATGGAATTATAGATTTAGCAAAAGAATAAAGTAAAAGTAATAGATTCAATATTTATTAGAGTACCACTACATGACTGTCTCTTAAGTAGTTGTTTGGTGGTTGTCATATACGACATAATAAATAAATTATACGATACGGTAAAAAAATTACAAAAAAATTATACAATACGGGTAATCAACTATTAAAATTTTTTTTTTTCTTCACATGTGTCTCATATTATATAATTTTTTTAATATGTCATATAAATTTTTTAATTTTTTTATTATATTATATAATTTATCTATTGTGTCATACCGCTGCCAAACATACCACCAAAAAGTGTTTCCCTATTATTATATCTGTACAAAGTTGTAGAAACAATACCCAGCAAATAGGGTCCAAAAGTCTTCCAGTTCAAACCCCAACTTGGAACCACACGAGCAAAAGACAAGTACATTGAAGATCTCTTAAAGAACCAGCAAGCTACGTGCGATCAGATCCTATTTCTATTGCACCTTTTTATTAGCCGGAAATCCGCTAAACTAAACTACAGGAGTTCGGAGAAAGAAAGACCTTTTTTTATTTTTACCACAAAGAAAGACCTTATGGCTGTAAATTTCATAAAACAGGATATGCCTTATGTTAACGATATTGCATATTTTCGATCAAAAAAAAAAAAAAAAGATATTGCATATTGCTAGAGTAGATCCTGATTTGGCTTGAAGGTATTTGCAGGATTACATTTATGGGCATACTATTTCTATAGAGCACAAAATGCTCACTTTACTGTCATTGGTACTTTTTTTTGTGCTATGACAATATGGAATTGGGATGTAATATCTCCATCAGAAAAGATAAATGGCAATTCAACCATGAGCATGCGCCGGACATATATTAATTTGAATTATTAAATTATAAAAAATATATTAAATTTTTAAAAAATATAAATAAACTGTTGAATGTCATTCAATATAGACTATATATATATGCAGCCTAAAAATTTTTTCTTCAATAGCCTGTTTGAAAATGGTCGGGACCTTTCCACAGTCCAAATTTTCACACTTTTTACGCCAAAATATATAATAGCGTCCTAACATCCGCCGTTTGAATTCTAGAATGCAAAGAAGAGATTTCAAAGAAGTTAAAAAAAATATCAAAAACATGAAAACATATTCTAGATACAACCGGAAAAAAAAAAAAGAAACTATGGGGTGACAATTCAGTTTAACAACCAACTATTTTTTAAGGCGAGAATAGGGGTCTAAACGCTAACTCTTTCGAATTCTCACAAAATATGATATTCAATTCGTTCTTACAAAACAAGTCATTATATTATATAAGTTGCTATCGGGGCTGCATTGATTTATACAAGAATTATTTTTCATTTGAGAGCTTGTCAGGATTCCTTTGTAGTCTATGTACATTCGAATTTTGAAAGATACTATCGACGGCCAAGTCAATTTGTCCAATTTATGAACGAAAACAACAAGCTACTAAACATGGTCTGCCATAAATTTATGTATTTAATCTAATGTGCATGTGCAGTCTAACTTGGGTGAAAGCCAAGTTGTCTAAATTATGAATACGCACTCGAGTCCAAAGGATTTAAGTCATTGCTATAAGACCCATAAAAAAGGGGGAAAAAAAAAGTTGTGAGAATTATTTGAAAGAACGTTACGTACTTATGGAACCGTGAGATATCGTACTTGTAATTCCATTTCAATGACCAAAAAAGAAAAAAAGGGGAACATTTTAACATATCCCTATATGATGCACACTATATCAGCAAGTTCAACTACGCGCATTAGGTATAGATGTCCATTCATCCTTCCAAAAAAAAAATGGAAATCACGGTATCGAGCAATAATTTGTCTGGAAATATTCTGGAGTTCCTACGTGAGCTTAATTAATGTAAAAAGCTCAATCTGCTGCGAATCTGATTGGTGAGGGGAGTGTTGGTTATGTGTACAATGGAACTCTCAATGGTGAACAAAAAGTTGTAGCTTGGAAAGTGTTCAGTTTTTCAATAGAAAGTAACCTAAAAAGAGCCCTCTGGCTGAATATGGTGAAGCTTTGAAGAAACACAAATGAAATCATTTTTTTTTTTAAATCTCACCAAGTGATGCATCCCTTTAGCTTTGAAAGTCAAATAACTGACTTTGAACAATGTTAGCATGTTACAGTCTGGAGGAAAACACACGCAACCTGCACAATCATTCCAAGTCAACACCCTTTTATTTATTTTAATTTTTATTTCTATTTCTGGAGGATGGAGGTGGCGCGGCAGTGAAGAGTGACAGACGCGCAAACCATGCAACTAGCCAAAGAAAATTTATAAGTTAAGATAGATCATTCAAAGAGTCTTATTATATGTAGACAAGAAAAATATAAATGTAAAATAAATGTATAACAATCTATCGATTATTTTGTATAATTAGATAATTAATATTTATAATAAAAAATTAATAAAAAATATATTTATTTTTATTATAAATATTAATTATCTTATTATACAAAATAATCAATTAATTATTACTCATTTGTTTTTTTTTTTTTTTTTTTTGGTCTACGTACATTTTCTGTGATTTCATTATTCCATTTGCCAATAATGTCAGCATGCAGGCAAAACTACATAATTGTTGGCTAAGTCCATATCACTCAGGAGTAGTTTACTCAGAGAAAGGTCAAAGTCAAATACAGCCGTAGGGTTGGAATGGAGGAGTTTCTGGACAAAATACTGCTTCCTTGACCTGACTTTTGGGATCCCAAATGTAAAGGTGTAGAGACTGAGAGATGCATATATAGTTACATACTGCTCATGGGCTTTGTGTGTAACTCATGCTCATGATCATTTAGTTGGTTACCAACAAACTTCATCTTTAAGCACACAATCATGTGCACAAAGAAGCAAGCTGTCACAACACTTATTTGTTTTCTCACCTGCATTCTTTTCCACACAAGCCTTGCTAAGTTTTCCACTACTGCAACAGCAACTTCTACTATCATTCCCTTCACAAATGAGACTGACCGTCTTGCTTTGCTTGCCATAAAAAGTGAAATTCAGGGTGACCCTTTTCAATTCCTGAGCTCGTGGAATGATTCTCTCCACTTTTGCAACTGGCCTGGAATTGCCTGTGGTCAACGACACCAAAGAGTCACTGTCCTACAGCTAGTATCACTAAATTTGCAAGGCACATTGTCTCCTTACATTGGAAAGCTTGAATTCCTGAGAGTGATAAATCTGACAGGAAACAGCTTCCGGGGCAATATTCCTCCAGAGGTTGGCGGCCTGTTCCGGCTTCGCACACTTGTTCTCAATAATAATTTGTTTGAAGGAGTGATTCCTGGTGACATATTCAACTGCTCAGAACTTAGAAGTATACAATTATCTAGAAACAATTTGACTGGAGACATTCCTGCAGAGATAGGCTCTCTGCCTAAGCTTGTTGTTTTGAGTCTTGCAAGCAACCAACTTAGTGGGATAATCCCACCCTCAGTGGGAAATCTGACCACCCTTACAGATCTTTATCTGGGATCCAACTATCTTGAAGGGTCTATTCCTTTGGAGCTAGGACATCTCTCCAATTTACAGGTCTTGGATTTTGGTTTTAACAACTTGTCTGGCGTTTTTCCTGATTCTCTATTCAATAAATCGTCCCTGATGTCAATAAATATGTCCAGCAACTCATTGTATGGACAACTGCTGCCCAATTTTGGGCTGAATCTTCCCAAACTCCAGGATTTAAGACTTGAAGGAAACCAGTTTTTTGGTACCATTCCATCCACGCTTGCCAATGCTTCAAGACTCCGAAACATTGACATCTCTTTCAATTCTTTCATTGGACCCTTGCCTCAAAACCTTGGAGCCCTTCAGGACTTACAAACACTGCAATTGCAATACAATCAGTTTGGAACTGAGAACAGTACTGATGACATGGGCTTTATCAGTTCCCTTACCAATTGTACCCAGCTACGAATTTTTTTGGCCTTGGACTGTGGCCTGAAGGGTGCATTTCCTACAGCAATTACAAACCTCTCGACCAAGCTCGCATTTCTTGGCCTGCGTGAGAATTACATTTATGGCAATATTCCTGAAGGTATTTCTAATCTTGTCGGCTTGGTTTATCTAGGATTGTCTGCCAACAACATCACTGGCAACATTCCTGATTCCATTGGAAAACTTTCCCAGTTGCAAGCCCTTTACCTGGACCGCAACCAATTGTCAGGAAGTATTCCTTACTCTGTTGGCGGCCTCTCTGATTTCAGTGATCTTATTCTGTGGCAAAATTCCCTGGAAGGAACGATACCTGTTTCACTGAGTAACTGCAGCGGCCTGCGGAATCTGGACATTTCTTTAAACAATCTTATCGGCACAATACCAGAACAAGTACTCATCGGTTCTTCGTTAGCCTTAAATGGTCTTTACTTGTCTGACAATCAATTTAGCGGCCCACTGCCAATGCAGTTGGGCAATTTGAAAGCTCTTACTAGTTTTTATATTGATGGCAACCGATTTTCTGGAGAAATTCCAAGTGCGCTCGGTGATTGTCTGACCTTAGATTTGGTACAGATGTCCGGTAACCTTTTTGAAGGAAGCATCCCTTCATCATTTGCAAATTTAAGAAACATTCAAATTCTAGATCTTTCTAGCAATAACTTGTCTGGGCAGTTTCCGGGTTATCTCAGTAATCTAGAATACCTATTGTATGTCAGTCTTTCCTTTAATAGCTTTTATGGTGAAGTTCCAACCAATGGGGTCTTTTCAAGTACCCAAAACTTTTCGGTTTTGGGGAATCCGAAGTTGTGTGGAGGAATCAGGCAACTACAGTTACCACCATGTCCAGCTGCAGCACCAGCACCAGCACCAGCACCAGAGAAACATAGAAAGCACAGTGCCCCCAGAATTGTGATTTTCATTGTTTGTGCAATTGCCTCTGCCTTTCTGTTATCAACCTGCATTTTTTTCTTCTTTTATTGGAGAAGGCATCCAAAACAGGTCCATGCATCCACCTTGCAACTGCATGTGGAATTTACATATGCAGAACTTCATCAAGCGACTGATGGGTTTTCTTTAGCCAATTTGATTGGTGAGGGAAGCTTTGGCTCAGTGTACAGAGTACTTCTTCCAACAAAAGAAAAAATTGTTGCTGTCAAGGTCTTCCATCTTCAGGAAAGAGGAGCTAACAAGAGTTTCTTGTCTGAATGTGAAGCGTTAAAGAACATTCGGCATCGAAATCTTGTTAAGATTATATCTTCCTGCTCCAGCATAGATTTTAAAGGCAATGACTTCAAAGCCTTGATATATGAGTTCATGCCAAACGGAAGTCTGGAGGCTTGGTTGCACCCCAATGCACTGGAGATTGAAGAATCTAAGAGGTTGAACTTGGTTCAGAGACTAAACATAGCAATCGACGTTGCTGCTGCATTAGATTATCTTCACCATCACTGCCACACACCTATTGTCCACTGTGATTTGAAGCCAAGCAATATCCTTCTTGACAATGACCTTACTGCCCATGTTGGTGATTTTGGGCTTGCCAGGTTGGTTTTAGCCAGTGCTATAACAACCTCTCATTCCCAAGCAAGCTCATCCGGTTTAAATGGAACCATTGGTTACGCAGCTCCAGGTAAGATCATCACTGCTATCCTAAGAACCTAATCTGGTATATAATTTCTAGTTGTCTTTGAAAATCAACACGAAACAGTTCAAGTTTTTAAGTTAGTTTGAGATTTTCACAACAGTTCATTGTTTTTCTGACTGCAGAATATGGCTTAGGTACAAAGCCATCAACACAAGGTGATATGTACAGTTATGGGATTCTTCTGCTGGAGTTGTTCACAGGAAAGAGACCAACAGACAGCATGTTCACTGGGGGCCTTAGCCTCCATGGCTATGTCAGGATGGCACTTCCCAATCAAGCTATGCAGGTCATTGAACCCCAACTCTCATCACTGGAAGCGGAAGGGGAATCAAGCAATGGCACCACCAGGAGCGCTGTGAGGAGCAACATTCACCAGATTGACCACTGCCTGGCATCAATACTCAGGATTGGGGTACTGTGTTCTGCTGAATTACCAGGAGACAGAATGGATATTCAAGATGCTCTCAAGGAGTTCCATGTGATCAAGAAGACATTTCTTAACACTGGAGCTGCAAGTCAAAACAGAATTGGCTGAGCCCAAGTTTGCTTTCCATTGTCTGGCTTTATTTCTTTTGGGTCTTATAGCCTACCATTTACTGCATTTGTAGCTGAATGTTTAAATTCACCTTTTTTCCTATATGCATAAATACATCTTCTAAATTATCTGCCAAGTGCCAAGATGGTGTGTTTAGTTCATGAGACATTGAATCTTCAAACAATATTTTTCTGAACTATTTGTGCCTTGAAGATCAACCAAAATCACAAATAAAAAAGTAAGAATAAAAACAGTTGAGATGTAGGTATCCTTGGTCAATCAAAGGTGATGTTGGCGCAAATTCTTTATTGGGAAGGACTTTCATGTAGATGTGTCCAGTTGACACATTGTTAATGTGGGTTCATATTATAATATTATGACTGTTTGACGTATATTTATAAATTTTATTATCAATTATAATTATTTATTAAAAAATTAAAAATATATAATATACAAACAATAATAATAATGATTACAATACATGAATTTACATCCATCTAACTTTCAGGTAAAATATTGTTGCCATTGACTTTGAAATTCCAAAAATTGAACAAATCTTGGTCATAACAGCGGAAAGTGCAATCACTAGTCTACTAGACCCAAAGAAAAAGAAAAAAGAAAAAAGGGAACAACACGTCTCCTTGACAAAGTCTTCTTTTCATTACAAAAGCTCGTGGAGGCTGTCCCTTTCATATGATTGGATAAGTGGATACAAGTTGATACCAATACGCAACTCATGATCAAGCTTTCCCAACTCGCAGCAAAACCAGAAAAACCAGAATCCATGAGAGTTTTGCTTCAAAAGTCTTAATTTGCTGTCCCTAGCCTTTTTCTAAATTTTAACTTTAAAGCCACAGCGCACTACTGCACTTCCTCCCTTTCAAATTGGAGAAAGAATACAAAAATACATGCCCAATGATCATGATATGTGGTGTGTCTAACAATAGTCATCATGGCAGTATAAGTCTCATTTCAGTGGAGTGACACTGTCAATTTCGGTTTTTTTGATTCACCGGATGGGAAATAAATTCTTACCCTATGCTTAGGTTCCCTTCAGCACGTCATGAGCGTTTCCAAAACAAGGCATAAAGGCTAATTTCATCTACTATATTTCAGTTTTTATCATGTTTTATCGGTAATATATATATATATATATATATATTTGTTAAAATCAGTCCTTAACACCATTTCTATTAGTTTAATTTAGTCATTTTATCAATAACACCTTTAAGTCAACTAATATAACATGATAGAAGAGGACACGTTATTAATTTTTATACATGTCAGCAATGTCATGTCTGACATGTCAATGCCATAATTTTTTTTATTTTTTTAAAAATTAAATTAAAAAAATAAATTTTTTAAAAAATTAATATATAAAAATATTATCAATTTTAATTACACTAATAAATTTAGTATTAATTTTAAAATGTAATAAATTTAATACCAATTTTACTTAAAATTACAAATTTAGCACATAATAACTTTATATGAACAGAATTTATCAGTTTCGATTACAGATTTATATAAATATGTATGTTTTGATAGTACAATAATTATATAAGGTAGTCATACATTATTGAAACAGATAAATTGTATTTAAAAAATATTATAACGTGCTAAATTTATTATTTATGTAAAAATTATTGTGAAATTTATTATTTTTTAAAATTAATGTTAAATTTATTATTTTAAGTAAAATTAGTAATATTTTTATATATTAATTATTTTTTAAACTTTGTTTAATTAGAAGGAAATATAGAAAATTTTTGTCCAAAACGTCTGGGCCTCCAAAGTCCAAAGTCGATGGCTTTTCCAGACGATTCGTTTTCGTAACTCATGCTCCGAATCATTCCATTGACATCTATAAACCCAAATTGATTCCCATTTTTATCTTTGTTTAATTGTTCCTTTTCGTAACCCATCGAAAAACCCAAGTTGATTCTCAATTTTTTATCTTCGGTCAAGTAAAATGCGCTGTAATTCTATTGACGACGCACAAAAAAACCAAAGGAAGAAGCTATCTATCTTCGTTTCATTGTTCGAAACTCCGAATTCGCAAAGGAGTTCTTCTCCTAGTCCTGCTCGACCAAAGCCTCTTCTTTTTTGTAACCCAGTCCACATTTTATTGTTTCTTCGGTGCTGAACAGGAAGATTGTGTGGAGACAGGTAGCCTACCGAAGAAAGAACAAAAATTTGAGGGAAGAAGAGATGAGGAACTGAGATTTTGTGAGTGGAGCGAATTTGGCTACCAACTTAGGGTTAGGATAAAAGTAGGGCGCCAGTAATTTTTGTCTGAATTTTTTTGCCTGAATTGCAACAATTTTATTATTTTTTTGTAGAGATTTTTTTATTTTTTGTAATTAAAAAATTTATATTTTTTTTATTATGAAAAATAAAAGTGTTGTTATAAAAAGTAATAAAATTGTTACAATTTGAATAAAAGAAAATTAGATAAAAAATTTTGAAAGTGTACCGGTCCTATTAAGGTTAATATAAATTTCTAGATCTGTTTTTTGTTTTCCTTTATTCCTTAAAAGAAACTGATTTTTTTAGTTTAACCCGAAGAAAAGTGAAAAAAAATTAATAATGCCACATCATTTGACATTTGACAAGTACAATAAAGTAATCATGTGTCACGTTTTATTACGTTACATTAGTTAATTTAATAGTACTGTTAATTAAAAATTTTAATTAAATTGATGAAAATAATATTAAAAATTAATTTTAATAAAAAAATATTATGAGTAAAATATAATAAAAGATGATATGTAATATGTAAAATTACCTTTTATGGCCCAAAACAAGCATTTTCCTTCGTTTTGGTGTACGAGATGGGAGAGTTGAACTATAAATCAGATCTGAAATTGGAATTCCATAGCTACCATGTAATACCGAAACTTCCGACGTTGCCTTGGCCGAGCCCATGGTTCAAAGGGTAGGGACCTAGCAAATTAATGATATTCTCATATTTTAATAATATGTATATATATATATATATATTACACTTTTTTTTAATACATCCGTACATAATAAATAATTCCATCAAAGCAATCAATCAAATGGGAGTATTGGCAAGAATTTAAATTTTATTATTGATGTCTGTCTCAAAGTCTGTCTCTTTAATTAGGAATTAAATATCATAACATGACATTACGAGCTCAAACACCATGATCGAACTTAAAAAAAGCTCACTCGAATTCAATTGTATTTAGGTAGAAATTTCAAGAAATCTTTTCTTATAAATTCCTATAAATTAAATTGAATGGAGCAATCAAAAGAGATTACTCTAATCCTGACTCACAGATCTAATAACAGACATACCTTAAATGAATTGTTTTTTAACCCAAAAAAAAAAAAAAAGCATACAATGAAAGCAGTTAGTTAACATATATTGGTATTAAAAATGAGACACAGCGACCTAATCTGATTCAGGATTCACTGCCCGACAAGCCACCATAGTACAAGGCACAAACCAATGTAACAATGAAGCGAGTTTAAGCATCATTAAAACTTAAGTGGGCAGTCAGAAGCAAGTTGGTTCACTTTGAATGAATCCAATTTAAATTCTTAAGATATCTCATAACAAGCATACCATGTTGTTTTCAATTCATTCATGTTCTCCCCGGCCACCGAATGAGAAACTGAAATATCTAATTGAAAAAAAAGCTGCGCCTTCAAGAGAATTGATCTGCGAAAAGGATTCTGCAATATGAAATGGAACCACGAAAAGTTCGGCCTAATGTTCACGCATCCTAGGCTAGTCTCTCCACTTTGCAGATGTGTCATTCCATTTTAGATGAAGCCATTGTGAGAATAGGCAGAAAAGAAACCAGGATCAGAAGGGAGGAAAATCATGTTGCAATGAGATCAGGTGTTTCTGCTTCGATAGATAATAAAGCCGTGTGTACTTTATCCAACCAATTGTCCAGCCGATCTCTCAAGGATTTGACCTGTGAAATCCCCAGAACTCTTGGCTGCACCCAGGACACATGTACCGTCCCCTCAACTTGATCAACTATACCCTCGATAAGATGGACCTGCAATAAAACTGTGTTAAAAGCAGGGAACGCAATCATCAAGTTTAGCAACTCAATCAATCTTAAGGAAGAATGAGTATGCTCTATTAAACAAAGCCATCATCCTTGGCACTCACATGATTAAGCACTTAGATCCAAATATAAGGCAGGGTTGCTTATTAGTGTAAATTGCAGCCATAGGAGCACGGTTATACTGGCACACAAAAGCTCTTAGGGTGAAGGTATTATTTCAACAATCTATCTTCTCTTTTTCTTCCTCTTCACCATCTCATCAACCCATGTCACCCACCCTAGCTTATCTCTTTCCCGTCTTCTTGATAAATATTGAATTATTGCTCAAAAACGGCACCCAGTACTCATTTTTTTTTTAATTTAACTTTCACTCGGGAGTATGCCACAACCTAATATGCTATTGAAAAAGGACAGTTGTGGAATTTTCCCAGCTCAAGGAGCTTCGTATCAACAATAGTAATGATATACACGTATATCATTCAAATGGATACATTATATAGGTGTACATTTTTTGTCATCCGGAACAGGGAAGAAAGCACTTACTGAAAGGCTCTTCATAAGAAGATGCTCCACATCCTCAATGGAAAGCTTTGTACGCTCTGCAATAACATTCAACGGAATAGTTCGATCTTCGGAAGGACGGCTGCAGGGAGACACCTTCTAATTCAGACGATAATAATACATAAGCTAGGACAAAAATCTCTCAACTAGTTCATCCGTGGGATATTAAAAAGGCATGCATACCTGAAGATAATCTCCATGAGGCAGAGTATGTTAATCTTTTCCAATAGCTTCTGCTCATTCTCAACTAAGGCTGGCTGAGCCCTCAGGGAAGCATTATGCACACGGCATAATTCTTGATATCGAACTAAATCACCAGAGTTAAATGCCTGGAGAATGTAGTACAGCCACTCAACCTGTGTCCCCAAAAGACTCTTTATCTGTAGAAAACATTAGATGGTGCCATTCAAAATATGAGAAATCACAAGCAAGTCAGAAATAATAAAGTAATATTTTTTTTATGAAGGGTGGAGGGGAGGGGGGACGGGGAGGGAAGCAACTGCATTAGGCTTAATGTCAAGCCATCCCTTATAAAGGAAGCTTATAAAAAGCTTCTGACAAGTAAAAAATGGTCAGGTTAGGCTTACAGTTTTTCTCTTCAAAGAGTTTTACAGTGCTTTGCAATCGGATTTTTTAATCAAATTACAGTTTAAGTGACTTGAAAGATGAGGATAAATAGACCAATTGAGACCAGGCAAGCAAAGGCTGAAACTGTACAACTAAAGAAACTGGGTAGTCACCCACAGCTCTGCTAACTCCTGATACCAATGTAGTTATTATTGGTCACATATAAAATACTGTACGCAACATCACTATGAGAATGGTGCCTCTTTTGTCTAGTAGCATCTTCAAAAGTAGTATAAGGGAGAAACTCTAAATATTCCATTTTTGTCCAGAAACTGTAGTGACGACCATTCTGAGATAAATGTGGGAGTTTCTGACCATAAGATCATCATCATCACAATAGGAAATCATATCAAAATCCTCTACGTTTAGGAAGCAAGTTTCTCATTTACAGGTCCTCAAGTATTTACATAATATTCAGGGTATTCAGAAAATGATGCAAGCATAGTGATCCCAAGTAAGTTAATTATATCAACAGTTTATCATTGTTTTTGTATCCGATCCATGATATGCAGTCAGAGGCGCATCCATCGATAAACAGTGGGGCTTCCTATCATTCTTGCATGATAATTACATGTACACATAACTCTCTACAACTGCAGTAAACGATGTTTTACTAAGTGAGAGAAACCAACTGATAAAGTGAATACTTCACTCCATTGATCTAGAGAACTGAACCAACAGAATGTTAGGTGTCAACCAACCCGGCTACCTGATTATTACCTAGCACTTCCTAATCATCCTATACTCACCACACCCAAACAAGTTACAGGACCGGCAAACAAATCTTCAAGTAGCAATAGAAAAATTGAATTTCCTAAGGAACTTGGGTTCGACAATAAAACCTCCTAAACTTCCACAATTTCAAATGTAGTGAAGAGAAATGAAGGATGGCCAATAAAAAACAGTATCAAGATGTTCTTACAATTGGATGAGCAAGCAATTCACCAAAGTTGTAGATGTTATCTCCCAGAAGTGCAGAAAGAGAAAGATCAAACGCCAAATCCTGAAATACATGATCGAGAGAATCTTCAAATGTAAGCAGCATATAGAAATACAAAGCTTGAGATGGACACAAGGAAAGAACAAAAAAACGATTGATTCAAGAAAAGGGCAACATTAATCAAGGAACCTTCTCAGAAATTGAAACCATTTAATTATGTAACCAAACTCATTTTATGCACCACTCATAATCAGCAACCATGTAATGAATGCACTGAACCTCATCCTTCACAAGAAACCACTCAAACACACTAGGTTATCACTAGAATACCAAAACCCGCATTCTAAGCAAAACAGTTATTGGATCGTGCTAAGAAAGGTTGAAAACTTTTGCTATCTTAAAAAGTCCATAATGATAAAACATGAACTTCTATTAAATTAATCCTCCACATAATGTCACCCAATTTCCTTTCTAGTTATGGCCAAAAAACTTGGTTAAAAAACCACCCGTCATAATAGTTAACTATTGGATCCCAAAGCTAGGAGAATGTAAGGCACAGTTGCCTTTTAACTGCTTTGACACAAACCCAGGCCTGGGACACAAAACTCCTAGCAATCTTTCTCACTGAGGTTCCTTCCACCCAAACTTTTTTTTTTTTATTTTTATTCTTCAAGGAAATGTCAAGTCAATAACTCAGTTGCAAGGAGACAAGATATATTTATTCCCAGTAGAAGTAAGCAATGAAGCATTGTAAATTGTAAACTCCATGGGAAAAAATCAGAAGAGACAAAGTATCAGAGAAGTCTGATTACAGTGCCATTTAGAAATAACATGTTTAATCATAGTAACATGGAAATGGTACACAATTTCTGACACTAATGGTCTAAACATAATGTAGACAAGTAACAGAATGTACCAGCTTAAATGAATCTGAGAGAGACTCGACTGATGTGTATGCCAGATAAAGAAGAGCACTTTTGTAGAACTCAGCAAATTCCTGACGAGCTTTATGATATTGAGATGAGACCCAGTAATAACTGGCATAAACGGATGGATCAATATCAGTCATGCTGTCTAGAGTAGCTTTTCCTTCTTCAAGAAGCCTCTTGCACTCTTTTTGATCTCCTTGCTCCAGCTTGAATATAGCTATTTGCATCTTAATATAAAGGATTGGCTCCTCTATACGTTGTTCTCTAGTGGCTTGAAGTTTTTCAATCACACCTTCAAGGTAGTTGATGGCAGGTTCTTTTTCTGCATACTGCCGAGAAACTATGGCTGCAAAGTGTGAAAGCTTGAGAAGGTTGATCTTTGTCTCAAAGTCAGTGATGAAATTGTGGTATAACTGTATCAGAGCATCACCAGCCTGTGGACAAAACCACCCGTCCCCCCCCCCCCCCCCAAAAAAAAAAACAAAAACAAAAACAAAATGATAAGGAAAACATACACTAAAACTTGATTGGTAACAAAGGAGTTTGATGCTGTGAGCATTGCCCAATTCATAAGTTATAATCATTATCATCAACAGCAACAAAAACAAAGCCTAGATCCTAAATTTAATTGGGGTTCGATAAAACAAAAATGCTTTCTCACAATTCCATTTTATTATGAATGTAGACATTCCAAATAGTTCCTAACCAAAAAACTCAATCCAAATTAGGTCGTTGTCCTGTCCCTCTCCTCTCACCATCCACTTGGATTTGGTCTCCTATCCTAATTGAAGCATGTTTAAGTCCACCTTGGACACATTCAAGCCAGTGCAAAAGCAAACGGACACTTCTCAGTTTATCATCTCCGCCGGTACTACGCCAACTTTACTGCGAATACAATGTATTTCTCATTCAATTCTTCCTTGACTAACCCATATATTCATCTAATCATTCCCATCTATTCCCCTGTCAAGTTTTCTCAGCAACAAAGCAGGCGGCTCTAGAAAGAAAAGGCAAAAAGTTACAAAATACAACCAAAGCACACATTCCAAATTAAAACAACATATCATTTTCCTTAAAACCCTAATTTATCCACAAAACCCTAAGTCCTCCATCTCCTGTCACACTTAAATCTCAAAAACTCCCGAATCCCCAAAATTCTAAACGGAAAAAACCACAAATTCATAATTAATTGCAGCCGGACAACCACAAAAAAAAAAATAATAATAATGGAATGAAATGGAAGTGGAGCACCTGACAGACGGCGAGAGCGACAAACTGTTCGAGCTTGAGCGTAAGCTGGTGCCAGAGCTTCCTCTGGTACAGATCGGCGAGGGAGTTGTACCACTCCGCCAGCTCCGGATGCGCGTTCCGTAGACTCTCCAGGTACTGCAGAGCCGCCATGTCGCCACCAGATCTTCTGCCACACCGACCGGCCGGAACACACCACGAGAGATATTTCCTTTGAAACCAAACTTTGGCTTTCTGATTGGATATATTATATATTTATAATAATTTCGATGAAACTCTTTGAAAAACAACCCCTTTCGTGTCTCTCTTGCTCTCCGTTTTAAATGTCTTGAGATGGAAGAAAAGAATATAAATAATTGCAACCCAAAACAAAATTATTAAACATTAAAATAAAAGGAAAAAAAGCAATCATATTTGGGAACCATCCATTATTATTTTTTTTAGTATATGAGATTAGGAAACTGTAATTTAGATGGCCTGATCCCACAACTACACAAAGGCCAATTGGTCACTAATTTTGATTTTAATTAACTTCTAAGAATGGAGATCCTCCAAAACAATATAAAAGTCAGTCAGTGGATTTAAATATTAAATACAAATTCTTTTACATTCTTTTTTTTAGATTTTTTATTTTTTTATCTATAAAGAACTTTATTAGACATTTAGAAAAAAAAAAGTAAGATTAGATGAGATTTGAATTCTCATCTATTAATTGAAAGACGTTTCTTCTAATGAATTACGTAAATACTCAACTTCTATTTTTAATTTTTTAAAGTCTGTTGCTTTAAAGGTAAAATTATTATTCTAAAGTTAAAAATCAAGGCCCATTTGTTATAAAGGCTGATATAGGATAGGCCCATTTGTTTCAAAGGCTGATGTAGGATAAGCCCATTTTTCCTTCAAGATTTGTTTTTTTAAGACAAGTCAGTTGGGTTGGCACGGTTTCCACTGGACTCGGGGTCTCTTCTTACACACTTGGACAAACAATGATGGAAATGAGGTTGAGCATTTATTTAATCGATTGAAATAAATATTTTTTAAATAATAGATGAGAGATTTAAATTTTATTTATTTTTTTTTTTTTCTTCAAATACTCAATAAAACTTGTTGCAGACCAAAAGGCAACGACGGAAATTGAGGGCTCTTGATGTTTATGTCCTTCGTTAGCAAAGGAACGCACACTTTTAGATGGAAAGGAAAAATGGAATATGAGTCAGAGCAAAGTGCACGACACAAGCTTAAAATAAGGAGTGTCCGTATATATTTTAGATTTTTTGTTCTGAGAAATATTGTGAGTGAAACTGTAACTGTCATTTTTGAAATAATAATTAATATTTTTAAAATTTAAAAATAATAAATATTTTAAAAATATCAATATTAATTTAAAAAATAATAGTTACTGTTTTAACCAAAATAAATCTTAAAATAAAAATCAGCAGGAGATTAATTTTTATTTTATAATAATCACAAAGACAACAAAAAGATGATGAGTATCGTCAGACAATCAGACGCGTCACCAAGGAACTGAGACAGTGTGAAAAGAAAAATGAAGGCATAGATCCCCAACTGAGTAGGGCCAACAATAAGATAAAGATTATGACAACGAAAGAATTGGAATTTTATGAAGGAGATAGTAAAATAGGTGGAATGGAAGAAAATAAGATAAACTTAATTTGAGAATCTGACCTAATAAATCTGCAATGTTGTAGAGGAAGCCTGTCACATGGCTTAAGAGGCAAAAGATGTGAGGAGTAAGGTCACTCATTTACACCTTTATGGAGAACACTTAAACCGATTTTTCGGGAAGGCATGTTGTCAGTATGATCGTATTAGTTACTTCCACTAGAAGAAGATGGCCCTCTTTTCTTTCCTTTGTTGTAGGCAAATTGCGAATAAAATACATGTTAAAACCATAACTCTTGATGTATGGTGTGATGAATCTTTTTACTTTGACTACATTATAGAAACTATAGTAAACTCTACACAAAGTAAATCATATTCGGACATAATATCACATTGTGTAATGATTTCGCTATGATGCTAACTTTCAAGTTTTATTTGTATGTATCATATTATGCAGCCACGCTTGTCTTCAAAGGAAGAGTCACAATTATAAAGCAACTAATGTTAGACAGATGCATACAATGTTTCGCCAAAGGATTTTTTAGAGGTGCAGCGATTGTCAACCATATTTATGAGAAAATACTTTTCGGAAGCATCATTAATGGCAGTGTCCCATATCTGTTCTTTGGACCAGTTAATTATTGCTGATGGTGCCAAAGCAACTCGCATACGACATATGTGTGCATCAGTTTTCATCAATTCTTATGGGGAAAAATAATCCCTGAAGAAGTTATTCTAATGCTTGATCAATTACGAGTCATGGTCTCATGGATCTCAACATTACAGTCCTGTGAAATAGAAAATGCCACAGCGATTTAGGAGGTATTTAGATTAATTTTTAAAGGAGTGTCTTTACGTTTTATTTTTAAAAAATAGAAAAATCAGTGTTTGATAAATTTTTTAGTATTATTATTTGATTCTGCTTCTTTACTTATTTGATTTTCTAATAGCAGTTGATTGAATTTGAAAAGAAATTCCAGACTACTTTTTGTTATTTTTTGGATTATTTTTTACTTTTTAATATTAATAATAATTTATATAGACTAAATTACTCTTAAAGAATATTTATATAATTTTACTATTATTTTTTTTACTTAACACATGAATTAGATATGTTAATTTATTTTATTAGTATTTATATAACTTTAATAATTTTTTTTCAAGTATTCTTAAATGATATTTTTTTTCACTTCAATTTTCATTAATATTGACATTTAAAAAAAAAATCTTAAACATAATAATTTTTGTCATTTAATACAAATTAATATTTTTTAAAAAAGTTAAAAATTAAGTAAAATAATTCTCAATATTATTTATAAAATATTATTCTAAAATATAAAATTATAAAATATAAAAATAAAATTTTTAATATGATACATTTACACAAATTATATATCTAAATTAAATATCTTATTATTCAATAGTAACAGCAAGTATAAAATTAACTAAACATTTTATTAATTGTATCAGTAATCAGTAACAGCAAGTAGAAATTAGCAATCAGCAAGTAGAAATCAGCAATCAGCAATCAGCAATAGCAATTAGCAACATTCAACAGTTAACTTAAACAGACCATTAGCTTTAATAAGTGTGAAATATTCATTTCATGGTCTTGATATAAAATAAAGTTAAGACAAATTTGATAATTTACAAAAAAGAAGTTCGAGCTTTTGTTAATTTTATCTATTTTATTTTTATCTATGTCACAATCACAAAATTTGATTTATAATGTAAATTCTTTAATAATTAATATAAATTAATTAATATCAAATCTATATAAATTTGGGTGGAATCAAAATTTCTACGTTTCTTAACTCAAAACCTTATACAAAGTATTATTATTTATAAAAAAATTTGAGAGTTTTGTATAACAAGTTTCAATTTAAAGTAAGATCAATTGTTGAGTAATTAAATTTAAAATTTTAAAATTAAATAAAATAAATAAATTATTAAATATAATTGTAATATTATTTGTTGTTAATTAAACGAGCTGCATTGGTGGTGCGCTTGTTCGGTTAACAACCACCGGTAGATGCGAGTTGTCGTGAATAGCTGAAAGAACAATACTTCTGTAATTCAACCTTAAACCCCACAAAGACATGTGCATCTGCCACTTTCCCTTGAACTTCACGCTCCACATTTTCTGGCATCCACTTCTTTAATTAATCACTTTGTTGTTATTATTATTATTATTATTAATTAGCAATCCCATTTTCCTCAATTTCTCATTCCTCAAATTACAAGTTGTGGATCGCTTGTATTGCTGCTGAGAGACAGATTAGAGACGGACGAGCAATGGCTGTGTAAGTTCAATTCCTAGACTTCATTAAAGCTTCAAGCTTCCTCTTTTTCTTCTTTATTTATTTATATATTTATTTATTTGGGTTTTTGATATTGTATTCACCTTTAATGGGTCTTGAATATTCTACTGTGAAAAAATCAAGAAAACCCAGATTGGTTTTCTGGGTACTAATCAGTTTTCTGCACAGTGTGCCTTGGTCTGGCTGATGGGACTGTTTTGATATTAAGTGATGGTTGTTTTAATGAATCTTTCCAGGAAGTCTTTTGATATGGGTGTGCTGAGTCTTTTGGTTTTCTTTGATATGTTTATACCACAGGGTTGCTTCTGCTCCTGGTAAGGTGTTGATGACTGGAGGTTACCTTATATTGGAGAGACCCAATGCAGGGATTGTGCTGAGCACAAATGCTCGATTTTACGCCATTGTCAAACCTCTTTATGATGAAATGAAGCCTGATAGCTGGGCATGGGTGCGTGCAACTTTCTGATGATTTATCTCCTCTTGGTTTCTCATGATTGTGCAGGATGATCTTTTCCTTTTTAACCCCTGCCTTTGGCTTTAGGAAAAATCGACACGCTGATATTGGATGCAAAATTTGGTAGACGTGTATTGTTACTTAAGCGTAGAGATTTCTTGTTAATCTTTTGTGTTATTTGCCACCTTACAGGCGTGGACTGATGTGAAATTAACGTCTCCTCAGCTCTCCAGGGAAAGCATGTATAAATTGTCACTCAAGAATTTTATTCTCGAGTGTGTCAATTCCAGGCAAGCTTCCTTTCGGTATATGTTTCTGCCTTATTTAGCGATTTAGAAGTTCTGCTAGTTCTTGAATCATCTGTTGGGTTCATATCTGTATTTTCTGATTGTGCAATTCTATTTAAGGTTTTAAAATGTTTTATGTGCTTATAGAAAAAGCACGCCTAGTCCAGAACGGTGCAAATATTTTAGGAACATATGATTGGAATTTTAAGGTGTGGTTGCTGGTTACTATTGTTGGCTGAAATTTCAGTGAATCAAGGAACCCATTTGTGGAACAAGGAGTGCAGTATGCAATATGGGCTGCACATTCAATATTTGACAAAGAGAAGAAAGAGGCACTAAATAAACTACTCTTGCAAGGTAATGTTTGGTGTTCTGCTTATACTTCCTCATGATACGGTATTGGAACAGCAGGACTTAATGCATCTAATGTTTCAATTGGGTTAGTATGCAGGTCTTGATATCACAATTTTAGGTTGTAATGACTTCTATTCATACCGAAATCAGGTACCTATCTCTTTGCAAGCTTTGTATTTTTTTTATTTTTTGTTTTCATTGCCATGTTAGTCCCCCGATGGCCTTTACAATTGTATGTAGAGGATGTGTTTATTTCCTTTTGTGAATTCCTTATTTTCTCAAGTATTTCATGGTACCCCACTACTGTTGATGAGGTCATTCTTTTCTGGAGGCATTTAAATTTCCTTCTTATGATGACATTATTTCTTACAATAGATTGAAGATGATGTACATTTGTATAGAGTATGATTACTGTCTAGAGACTTAGAGGTCATAAGTTTAAGCCACAAAGAGAGCTTCCCAAATATTGGGTACATCTGATACTCCATAAACTCCATATTGCCAAGGGTATTGCAATATGTAGAGTGGGGCAATGGTTTATAATCCTTCATCTAGGTTGCCTTTTTTAATTTTATAATAGCTGATGATCCTTTTTAGTAGTTTTCATTTTTGAAAAAGGAACTACACAATTGTTATTTGTGCCTTGCAAGCAAAGTTGCACATGTAATTTAGGTTGGCTTCTTAAATTCCAGTGTAAGCCCTTTGATTTTGATATGCTTTTGGTTTTACACTTCTTTGCAGATTGAAGCACGCGGACTCCCTCTGACACAAGAATCATTGGCTGCACTTCCTCCTTTTGCATCGATCACGTTCAATGAGGAAGCAAATGGCCAAAGTTGTAAGCCTGAAGTTGCAAAAACTGGATTGGGTTCATCTGCAGCAATGACCACTGCTGTAGTTGCTTCTTTACTTCATTACTTTGGAGTGGTTGACCTTTCATCTTTGTCCAAAGTTAAGGAATCTTCAGATCTTGATGTGGTGCATATAATAGCTCAAACTGCCCATTGTATTGCCCAAGGGAAAGTTGGCAGTGGGTTTGATGTCAGTTCTGCTGTTTATGGTAGTCAGCGCTATGTCCGCTTTTCACCAGAAGTGCTTTCGTCTGCTCAGGTCTTCTCTCTCTCTCTCTCTCTCACATGTTCCCGTTTACTGCCTCATGGTTCTTTTTTCCCATTATTGAATCCATTTGTGAACCCCTGTACTCTGGATACCGAATGCTTGACCAGTTATACAGGAAGGCACACATGTGTAACATTTGATACCACTGGTGAGGATGAATTCTTTAATTCATTCCACTGATCAGAGATGAATTCTGAAGGCTTGCTATGTATCCAAGATGCTTGTCTTATGATTGAGACCAAATTAATTATGTGCAACTTCTCTCCATTCTTGAAATTGGTGCATGGTGTTTGGGAGAAAGAGGATTACCTCATTTGTGGACATTTTTTTACATGTGAGATCCTGTATAATTCTACATGCAGGGTCAAATCCATTTGATTGAGTCAAAAGATTTAAGATTCTTTCTCGGTACTACGAAGGTATATTGCAGCTTGTAAAAGTTGACTGAACAATTTTATTTGATGTTGCAAATGACTCACCAGTTCTGAGTCATCTGATATATCTTACATTCTTGGGGTCACCTCCATTTGAATATCATGCTAGCAGGGCATTTGATTTAGACTATGGTGAACTGAAAATTTCTTGGGTGCTTAGATTTTTTTTTCCCTATTCTCTTTTTATTCTGTCAGACATAAGTTTACTAACCATAAGTCTTCAGAGGACAGCACACTCATTGTGATTGCAAAGATTGACTTCACTGCAAAGTGCTCACCACTGCATTGTTTTAAATCAACCGTTGGATAAAGAAAAGAATTTGGTGAACACTTCCTCATTTCTTTCCTATTATGTGCGTGGAATTGTGATCTGTTTCCAGGAAGCTGTGTCCTTGGATCTTTTGGAACAAACATAGACTAGGATTTAGAAATCTCCTGCAAAAAACTTCACAGTAATTTCTTTTGCTGACCACTTCCATGAAATGTTGCAGGATGTGGTGCAAGGAATGCCATTGCAGGAAGCCGTGTCTGACATCTTGAAAGCAAAGTGGGACCATGAGAGGATTAACTTTTGCTTGCCACCATTAATGAGCCTAGTAAGCATCTTAAGATTTACATACTGCATTCTTTTCTTGCTGATAGTATACCTTCAGTGCTCCTTTTATGCGTATACATTTAAATTGTGATTTTGTTTTCAGAAAAATATGCCATTGCTTTGATTGCATTTGTTTTCACAAAAATAGGCCATTGCTTTGATTGCATTGACCTGGTGACGAAATTCATTTTTATTAAAAACAGAAATTAGTTATCTGGAGTTTGGATAACATTGTTTCTGAAAGAAATACCTTCTGTTTTTTCCTAAATTGCAGTCATGAGACCTCCCTTCTGGTTTTGCACGTCAATTTCCCTGGGCCTCTCATTTTTTATATGTATGGCCAGGTTGCTCCATCCACATTCTGAATTCTATTCCCTTAATTTCTTTTATGGCTGAATCATTCAGTCTTGGAAGCTTCTGCCTCACTAGGTACACCTATAGATATGAAGATTGCAATTGCAAGGCATTGAAGTAGTCATTGGCACCAAGAAAGGGTCTCAAAGAAAGCCATGTTTTTGTTTGTTTTTCCTTATTGGCAATAGAATTGCATTCATGTTGGATGATGGAATGTTTGGCCTTTAATCTCTCTTTCTTTCTTTTTTTTTTTTTTTGGGTAAATTGAGCAACAAATCTCCACTTTTTTAGGATTGTCATTGATTAACTGGTTAGTTGCTTGCTGATGATCATTTTGGTGCACTTGGAAGTTGCTGGGAGAGCCAGGAACCGGTGGATCATCCACACCATCCATGGTAGGCGCCGTCAAAAAATGGCAGAAGTCCGACCCTCAGAAATCCCAAGAAACATGGAGAAAGCTGTCAGAGGCAAATTCAGCACTTGAAGCACAACTTAATAATTTAAGCAGGCTTGCTAAAGAGCAATGGGATGCTTATAAATGTGTGATAGGCAGCTGTAGCAAGCAAAGGTCAGAGAAGGTAATTCTTGTACTTGATTTTCTCATCTCCATAGAAATTATTTTAATTTCCTGGAAACTCATTGAATTTTAGTAATTGCATTTGCATAGCAACTCATTGAAATTATAGTATTTGCATCCTTGAAGCTTACTTTGTTGCATCCTATCAAATATCAATAGATTATTTTTTTAAGATTCTATTCTATGGATTTTCATCATCCGGAAAGAGAGGGATTTTCTGTTGGAAGACTAAATTTTTTTAATTTTCAGTCAGCATAGAAAATCACACAAGCAACTAATATATATAATCTTGTCTACTATTTACCATGTTTTTATGTGAATTATCCTGTCCACAAAACGAGTATTGTAGAGATGAGGATACTTAGATGTATGCCGGACTGGCTGACCACAAAGGACAAAATGAGAAATGAAGATTGTTAGACTTTAACATATGAACAAAAGAGCTTTTGCTTGTGGGGCATCTTAGAGTCTAATATATGATCCACTCTTGGACCTCACCCAACAACCTAACCTTTTGGGTTGAAGGGTTTCTTGACAAAGGTGTTAGCAGTACAGCATGCGTAGCATTGGTTGGAGACAAGATGAGGGAGATAGGTGTAAGTTGGTTTGGACATGTTCAATGATGATTTACAGATGCTCTAATTAGGAGGGGTAACCAAATCCGAGTGGGAGGAGAGAAGAGAGGGAGCAGGCAACCTAAGTCGACATGACAGTTTTTGGTTAGGAAAGATTTAAAACAATTACATAACTCCACAAACTCAGTCTACAATGCAACAAAATGGTGAGAAAAGATTCATGTAGCCGCCCCTAATATTTTTGGGAATTAAGACTTTGTTCTTGTTGTTGTATGTCTACAAATTATTCATAAATAATTAAAGATAAATGGGACAGGAATAATGCAACTGAGGCCCTGGCTGTAGTTGATACTAGGAAAATCCTTAATAGGATACTTTTTTTAAACAAAAGGAGATAATTTGATTAAGGCAGAGCGGGGGAAGAGAGAATTGGAAGGCAGAAACTTATTTATCTCATATTCGACAAGCTTATTTAGTTGGGAATTAATATCACTCAGGCTCTTGACTAATAAACTAAAACTACTTGAGGCAACTAACTGAAGAAATGACAGCTCGTAAACCGTTACTTATTCCGTTAATCTACTCCGCATTCAATCATTGACACCTGTGCATTACACACTTTTGACCAGACAAGTGTAGCCTCTTTGACCACTCTCTGCCTCATCAATCTTTTGTACCATGTGATGTCAACTTATTTTATTCAACCATGAATCCTTTTTTGCTCACCCTAATTCTGATTTTGAGACTCTTGACTGCATGAATAGTGGATGGAGCTAGCCGCCGAACCAAGCAAACAAGCAGTTGTTAACTCATTATTTGGAGCAAGAAATGTCATGCTTGATATCAGAAATCATCTGCGACAGATGGGTGAGGCAGCAGGTGTCCCGGTAGGCTGACTTTATTTAATTGGTTACTTGCTTTATGTTAATTGTTTGCTTTTTGTGAACAGTGAACAAAAAGAGAGACAGTACAAACATTTTTGGTATTGCTTTTGAAAAGCATTAATAGAGTTTCAATCATTATTTTTTTATGAAACAGATATGTCATAATCACTTAACTAATGTCCTCATACTCATTTTACGATCATTATCATTTTGTCCTCTTAGTCCATGCAATTTCAGATATTAATATCCATCTCGTTTACCGTGAAGGAGATTTCGCCATCCAAAATATTTATCCAAGTTGACTTTCTGTAAATTTTCTCAGTTTTGGTTATGATTCTCCAATTACATTCCCCTACTGGGATGATCAGTTTTTTAGTATTGTTGTTTCCAAAATGATAGATATGTTGAAATTTCTTGCTTAGCTCCTTTTTTTTTTTTTTTTTTTTTTTTTTAAAGAATCAACCACAGAAGATTGTTAATCTAAATCTGGCCTGTGGATAAGTCTTGTAAAAGACGTTTCAGTGTCAAACTTTCTGGATAGGATTTCCCCCCTTCTTCCTTCTCATGTAGGCAGCTTGTAAATCCTTCTTTGTCCATTCTACTTGCTTTCGCACCCAAGCCTACGTTTGCTTAGTTAGTAAGGTCGAGCTACTCTTCCTGTCTTTTTTCGTTAATTGGAGGACACAGGGAAGATGTGGTGACCTGTTTTTTTTTCATAAATCTATCCTGTACTGCAAGGTTCGATGTAGGGCACAACATTTTGTGCCTCCCTCATGGTTCCCCAAACAAATGAGATCTTCAAAGCTTGTCTATAATAAATTTTTTTTTTCCTAATGATTCTCCTAATAATTCCTAATGACCCTATTCTTTTTTTTCTTTCCCATATCCGCAGATAGAACCGGAATCACAGACCCAACTTCTCGATGCTACTATGAATATGGAAGGTGTTTTGTTAGCTGGAGTTCCAGGAGCAGGTGGCTTTGATGCAATCTTTGCTATAACCTTAGGGGACTCTAGCAGCAATGTGGCCACAGCTTGGAGCTCTTTCAATGTTTTGGCCTTGTTGGTAAGAGAAGATCCTCGTGGCGTTTCTTTAGAAAGCAGTGATCCAAGAACCAAAAACATCACAGCAGGTATCTCTGTGGTTCACATTTAGTAAGCTGTATCACTTAGCTGTACTTAATAAATAGTCTCAATGATCTGAATGTTAGCAAATGCTGTCCACTAGTGGGATTATGGTAGGTTGTTGAGGCCTGATTCAGATGGAAAAGGGTTGGAAAGGAAAGGAACCAGATTCTTTTTTGGATGTCATGCATTCTGCAACTGTTCTGTATCCTTGAATAATGTGCTATTAATCTGCTTAATCTTTCTCCTCTCAAAAAAACATGGTATAGTTGGTCAACTTCTAAGGTTCCAAAGCATTTATGAGGATGTTAGATATCTCTTATAGATGTACAATTCAAGCCAGCCGTCTTGAAGGCAGCTGTTAATTTTTGGGAAATATCCATGTTTCGTCTTCCCTTCAATATACATGGTTCTACTGTTAGAAGAGATTAAAAAAAAATGCTATTGAATTTGCCCATATGTTTGGATGCTAACGTTTATATCCCCAAGACTGAGTCCGTAAGAATTGTCAACTTGGACCAAGATTAGACGGGATGATATCTCCAAGCCAGTCAAACGCAAGGGCCAATTTGAAGCAAAGTGCATTCCTGCTCAGTTCTTAATCAGGAAGAAGAATCGGAAGAAAGGGGGTGATAAACAAATGGTGACGAAGTGATCCAAGCTATATAAGAGAAAGTCTCCTTATAGTCAATCTCATTATCTTAAGTAAAACCTAAAGCTACTAATCGAGTTTCGTGTCACTCAATAAATTTATCTAATCTTGTCTTAATCCCCTGTCCCTCAAACATCTAATAGTAGATTTACTAGGAGGCATCTCAACTAAAACTCAAGTGTGAATTTAGATAAAGCTTAGGGCGTGTTTGTTTGTATGAAAATATTTTATTTTTCGGTATTTGTTTTACGTAAAATATTTTACAACGGAAAATTTAGAAAAATTTTTAGAAAAAATTTTGAGGTGTTTAATGAAAATAACTTTTCCTTTTTTTGAGCTGATGTTATTTTTTTGGAAAAATATAAATTGTGTTTTAAATAAATAATAAGAAAAAATTATTATTTTTACTGTAAATATTTTTTCTTACAAATATTTTATAAAAATAAATTATTTTACAACAAATAAACGAACACTTACAATCTTTTTATTATTATCTTTGAGAGGCCATGACAGCATAAACGACGAAATCTTGAAAATGAAAGAGTAGTTTGCCTATTTGAGAAGAATGACACACTTGTGGAGACTCAAAAGAAGAGTTTGGATCCATAAACAAGGAAAATACTTCAAGATTTGTTGTTCTATTACCATGTGAACCTGTAACAATGTCAGAATGAAATGGATCTATAAAGGGAGACTGTAAGGGCATAATAGATTCATGGTGTCTATAGTAATTCAAAGGAGGATTAGTGAAGAAAGATTGCAAAGAAGCATTTAACTAGAATGAGAAAATAGAAGGATACATGTAATGTTCCCAAAAAAAAATGACATGACCGAAAACTCAAAGACATTTACAATCATGATTCCAACACCATTTTAATTTGTGTTCAATCTTATAATCAAGAAAGCAACACAAATGAGCACGAAGGTCTAATTTGGTCTATTCACGATGCTGCAACAGAATAAAACAAGAATTAGCAGAAGAGATCTCCTTGCAAGAGATCTAACAGAAATTCAAAACGAATTAGTCAGGATTCAATATAATTTTTCAGATACTAAAATTTTTTAAAAAAAAAAAAAACAGTAAAAATTGATAGATATAAGGTGCACTATAAAGTCACTCAGAAGAAAATATATTTTTGGATCAAAAAAAAAAGAAGAAGATATATTTTTGATTTTTTTGTTGCAAATGTGCCCGTGACATACCATGTCAGCTGCTTGGTATAGATATTAAGTTACATTTGATGATGTGGAAATTTTTTGAAAACGAAATTCCTGAAAAATTATAATTTTTTTTTAAAATTTTAAAAATATATTTATAAATTTGGAAAAATTTTAAAAATTTGAAAATTTTTTTGAAACACTAAAAAATTTGAATTTTCAAAAGAAAACAAGAATATTTTTTAAAAATATGAAAATTCAAAAATCCAAAAGTATCTCTTGCTTTCTCTCGCTGTATATCAATCACCATCATATTTATAAATATGTTTGCATTATTTGAAAATTAGAAATAGTGTAAAACGGTGAAATTTTGATTTTTGCCCAACTTATTTATTTGCTCGAAGATAATTTTTTCCAAAGGAAACAAAACGTCAGTTTTCGTTATCCGTGACCTCCCGAACGGAGTTCAAAAGTCAAATTTCAAGCACACATTTTTAGTCAATGCCATTTTTATTGACTTTACTCGCTTCGATCAGCGCGTGCACGCACAGTGACGAAACCAATAGCAAAACTCAATTATGTGGGTCCCAGTGCTTTTTTAACCTCTGTCAAACTGTTTAGATCTCTCTGTCTATCTATCTATCTATAGTAAGTTGGAGCTCTAAAGCTGAAGGCTTTTGCTTTTTGGTTCTTCAAAGTGTAAAGAAAGCTCAGACAGCAAAGTGCTTCTTCTTTGATTATTCTGTCTTCTCAAGCTCTCTCCTTTCCTTCAGGTATCTCTCTCTCTCTCTCTCTCTCTCTCTCTCTCTCTCTCAGAAAGCGTGTAAATTTTTTTTTCTCTCTCTGTTTTTTTTTTTATTTGAGCTTTTACAAAATTGTGTCCAAAAGAGTATTTTGGGAAGTTATTTTGTTGATGCTATCTGGTGGGGTTCTCTTTTGGTTGAATTGGTCCTCTTTCGAATCTTCTGGGGTTTTCATTTGTGTTGTTTTGACTATTGACTATTTCCAAAACTTCGAGCTTTTTGTATAATGGCTCTTTCTCTAACCAAATGCTCAAAAGACCTTTATATATATATATATTTTAAGATGGGGTGTTGGAATTTGACTGTAACTTGAGGTTATCTTAGTTTTTCATTTTAATATCTGGGATTTTTTTTTAACAATTATTATAGATCAAAAGTCAAGACTGGACTCGGACAAAGTTGAATTTGGCTACATTTCAACTTGAATGTTTTTTGTTAGACTGGTGAGAGCATTTAACCTTGCTGGGTATTGTGCTTGGACCATGAGTAGGCGATTATATTTTTGGTTTCTTTTTGTTAGATCCGGGTTGTTGATCTCTTTGTCATTGATTTTTTTTTTTTTTTTTGGTTCAAGAAAGATGGCGTTCAAGGGTTGAAACCAGTATATGATCGTCTATTGCCACTGCTTGGTTGTTTTTATCTGGGTTTGATTGCAATACCAGGTCAAGGGTGTCAGCTCACTCGGTTTGCCCTTCTCATTTTTCAGTGGTCAGTATACGGGATCTTGTGATTATTATTATTATTATTATTATTTTTATGATACCCCAAAAGGCTGCAATAGCTTAAGTTGGATATCAATGATGCTAAGAACTTATTAGTTTGATGCTGCAGTTGATGATAGAGTAGTTGGTGGTACCTTGCCAGAGATGGAGCGCGAAGAGGGACAGAGCTGGAGGAAACTGGTTAGAAACATGCTCCCTCCAGGAGCTCCCTTGCCTGATGATGATACTAAACTTGACTACTCCATAGCTTTGGAATATGAGGGCCCACCAGTTCCTTATGAAGTCCCCAAGGTTGAACCTCTGGATGTAAGTTCACGTGCAATCCCAACTGCTGAACCACTTTCAGTGTCACAGAGGTCAGATGTAAATACAGTTCCTTTGGTTGTTGAACCAATACCTCTACCGGTGTCTCGCATTGCTTGTGTCACAAGTTCTCCTTCTCAAAGTCCTAGAGTATCAGCAAGCTCGGAGTCAGTAGTGTCTGTCTTGCAAAACCCTGATTCTTCCTCTGCTTCAGCTTCCGTTTCTCCGGGATCAGCCCACAATTCTACAAGTAATCCTCCAAAGCCAGCGGTTAATGAAGTAAAGAGAGTTGCAGTTGTCACATTTAACACTGTTGATAGATCTGAGATGAAAGATGTTGATATAGAAAAACCAGTGTATTCTGACTACGTTGGCGTCTCAAAAGAAAAGAAGAAGAAGAAGAGGAGCAGGGTTTGTTACAGGTGCAGGAAAGGGAAGTGGGAAACTAAGGAATCTTGCCTGGTTTGCGATGCTAAGTATTGCAGCAATTGTGTGCTTAGGGCAATGGGATCAATGCCTGAAGGGCGCAAATGTGTGACATGTATTGGACAACCCATAGAAGAGTCAAAACGGGTGAAGTTGGGTAGACATTCAAGGTTATTATCTCGATTGCTCAGTCCGTTGGAAGTTAAGCAAATTATGAAAGCAGAGAAAGAATGCTCTGCCAATCAGCTTCGGCCAGAGCAACTCATTGTGAATGGCTTCCCTCTGAAACCAGATGAAATGGCTGAAATGCTTGGATGCTCATTGCCTCCCCGGAAGTTAAAGCCTGGTAGATATTGGTACGATAAGGAATCTGGGTTTTGGGGAAAGGTGAGTTGATCTTCAACATGAGGCCTTTCAGTCAAGTTGCTCAATAACTTGGCCTGGTCTTATTGAATTAGTAATGGATTTTAAAGTGGGAAGCTTCTTACACTTCTGAACTTGCTGGTTTTACAGGAAGGAGAAAAACCAGATAGAATCATCAGTTCAAACTTGAATTTCACTGGGAAACTCAGCCCTGATGCTAGCAATGGGAACACTGAAGTTTATATCAATGGCCGGGAGATCACCAAACTTGAGCTCAGGGTGCTAAAAGTAAGTCCTTTGGTAGTTAATCTTGTTTTCTTTCTTTTTCTTTCTTGTTCTTGCCATGTTGCAAGTGGTTATGTGGCTATTGGGTTGTATAAGATTTAGTCTGCATTCCATGCATTAATAAAGGATGTTGAATGTTCATGGCGTGTACTCATATGGTTGTGCTTTTTGATTTGTTCAATGAAGCTTCTTGAGTTTCCTTTGATTAACATGTTTTTGTTATGATAGGAAATGTAATGATTTGGTCCAGATTTATGATTCAGTTATTATAAGATTTGTGACAGAGCTGAAAGATGGAAGCTAATGATTTGTTTCTTTAGCTAAGCTAAAAGCATTTTCCATTCTGTTAAAAACCTATCTGGAGCCTTGTCATGCCATGAACAAGGTTTTTCACGCTTGATCAGCTGAAATGAAAAAGTTAGCCTTACGCCAAAAACTGTGCTAACATGCTCTGCTGTTTGTTAGTAACTAGGTTAATTTGCATTATTTGTAGGCCTGTCTGGAGCAGAAGGTATCATCTATAACATCTACTCTCCTTACCTGTGCCATGGGTAGGCAGTTGAAATGCTGCTGGAGGCTTAAAGATGCAGAATGATTTTCATTTTAGGTCTCAACATTGCCTTCTTTGTCATGCATAAGGCTCAACTTCAAGAAAATGAATAATGATTTTCCTTCTGACATAATTCATGAACCTAGTTGGATCATTGGAAAGAATTAAATGCTTTGTTGACTCACATTAATTTTTTCAGCAGCTGCATTCTATACCTTCTGTGGCATTTGTTTTATCATGATATTCATGTTAATTTGGTGAGCCTGACATTCTATCTGAAGTGGCTTTATAAGCCAGACATTCCATCTGAATTGACTATATTTATCATGGTTATGCTTCAAGTGTCCCGATCAATGATCGGTATATTTGTTGCCTTTGTAAGAGAATTGTGTTTTTTTTATAGGCATGTGTTAGTGCAAAGAGTGACTAAGAAATCTTCCTGGTGCATGAGTCTCCCACACTATGAATGATTGTTGTACGTAGCCTAATGGTTAATGTTGAAGTATTGAGAACAAGAGGTTTCAGTTTCAAGTCCCTAAGAAAGAAGAAAAAAAGGGTGTTAGTGAAAAGCAGATACCAATTTTCCAGTTTAAGAAACAATCTGCCAATATTTTGTGAACCAATCTTTTTCAACTACAGTTAGCTTCTTGCCACAGATTCGTACTCGATGTTGTACCATGCATTTTTAAGCCATATGCCTTTTTTTCTTTGTAGTTGGGTCATCAATGTTGATGTGACTCACTCATGCTGTGCTCCAATACTTTCCTTAGGAATTTAGGGCTTTTGTTATATTTATGGTAGTTACTGGGAGATAGATTGTATTTTCTTTAATTAAATCAGGCCCTGAGAGTATACTAAGGTTACATATGGTACCTCATTAGTCCTCCATATTGTTTAATATGCATGCCTTGGTCATGCCAATGAACCCACTAATGCAGTTTCAAATCTTGTCAGCTGGCAAGGGTGCAGTGCCCTCGTGATACTCATTTTTGGGTCTATGATGATGGCCGTTATGAAGAGGAAGGCCAAAATAATATCAGAGGAAACATTTGGGACAAGGTATATTTTAAAATTTCATCAACAATTGTATAGAACTATTGAAAGATCATTGCCCTTGTGAAACATTCTGAATTTGGTTTCTGCTAGTTAGGCATCAACACGATTTGTCTGTACACTTTTCTCCTTGCCTGTGCTCCACGGTCGGCCTCATGGACAGCGAGATGAACCTAGCAATTATGTGACTGTTCCAAACTATCTGGAGCAGAAAAAGGTGCAGAAGCTTCTTCTACTCGGGCTTCAAGGTTCTGGAACCAGCACTATCTTTAAGCAGGTATGGCCTTTCATTTCGACACTTTGGTTGGTTATGGTTTCGCTTCAACACGGCTTCTCTGGATGAGAATGGTTTCAATAGCTACTGTAATATAAGATCTTGGGGTAAAAATAATTGTTAGACAAAATCCATTTCAGGTTTCAGTCTCTGGCTAAACAGGTGCAACTGAAGATTGCTGAAAAAAGGCCTTGTTGGAAAATTAATCTGCTTTGTATATAGCAAAAGATGAGCTAGGGTCAGGATTATCCTGTATGTTTGTTATTGCATATGATACATGCAACTGATGATGTTTAGGTTTGATATATGTGTTGCCAGTTAGCTTATTTCGGTTGCTATTTGCTAATTAATTTTTACAAATTATTTTCCTTGCAATATCAGACTCTTGACACAAAACCTGAAGTATTATAAAGATGTCCCCTCAGTTTGGGATGCATTGTACTTTGAGGCACTAGATTTTCTCTCCACTTTATTTCTTTTGACAGGGAACTTATGGAGACTCCATGAGGTCAACATATGACTTATTGATGAAATGATGATGTATCAAAATGAAAAATGAAAAAACGAGGATACCACTTTATTTCTTTTGACAGGGAACTTTTGGAGACTCCTTGAGGTCAACATTTGACTTATTGATGAAATGATGATGTGTCAAAATGAAAAATGAAAAAACGAGGATATAGTTCATATAGGAAAATTGCTTTCTCTCTCTATTTGGTTAGGTTTTTGTCATTAATCTAATGTGCATGTCATTCCCTAGCATTTACTGTAACAATCTCTGCTACAATTTTAGTTTTTCTTTCAACTTCATTTCTTAGACCCATTCACATCATTTTGGCATGAATATTGTGAAAGAGCAATCAACCCATCTCATTGTGAAGAAATTAGATGACGTCCACTTATATGAAACCTACATTGAAATCTACACCGGACATCAAATATCGTGGGCACCAGTGATTCTAAGCTCATTCAGCGTGGGAGAGAGAAAAAACCGATTTGCAACAGCATAAGCATTTGTTCTAGCCTTTTGGTTTTATAAATTAGTATGCTTGTTATTCCAACTGGTTACAATGTTATGGAAAAGGAATGAATGACTCGGGGCAAAATAAACAATGCAAAGAAGAAATTGAGCCTCTATTAACAGTATTTTGATTATGGTGAAAACAAGTGATGGCATTTTCATGATGTTTGTCGTGCCTCATTCAACAGGCAAAATTTCTGTATGGCAACAAGTTTACTTCAGAGGAACTGCAGGATATTAAACTGATGATCCAGAGTAATATTTATAGATATCTTAGTATTTTGCTTGATGGACGAGAACGCTTTGAGGAGGAGGCAATGTCTCGGATCAGGGAGCTAGAGTCTGAAGATCAAGACCAACCAGGTAACAAATTTGATCTAATTTTTTGTGCGCGCGCGCGCGTGTTTTTCTTTTCCTTTCTTTTGCCCTTTTATGTACTCTTTGCGATTTCCTATCAGCATTTGTCATTTTTACTATGATGTTTTTGTTTTATGCTATTATCATGGGCTTGCCTTGCTTTTAGTTGCAAAATAGAATCTGCAACAACCTGTCATATGTTTCATGTAAACAACCTTGATTCTCTTATGATGATGTTCATTTTTTTGCTTTTGGATGGTGTGGTTAAAATCCCATGTTCAGCATTTCAGATGGAAACATATGCATGGTTTCTTGTAGTTCGGAGAAGAGTTGAGATCCTTCATCCATTCTGACTTATGACATTGTGGTTATTTGTTTTAGTCCCAGTTACTGCACCAAAAATTGCTGTGTAAACATTTATAGGTTTGCCACAACTGTCAAACAATGGCAGAAATGATGCTGCTTGTTTTTAAGACTTTTAATTTGTGGATTTTGTGTAATCTGATCGGGAAGAGATTTACATAGAGGCTACTTTTATCCGGAAATATCTTCCTATCTTAGCTAGCTAGGGTGGGTTTTCTCCTATTTTCTGTGGTAGTCCCGCTGAAAAATTTGGCAGCGTGATATGGTCAGGCTATTCTTTCATACATTCTTAGTAAGGAAGCGCAAGGTCAGATTATAGCCTAGCATATTGAACTTATTCAGGCGCCTAGCATATTTTTCAAATTTAAACTTTGTGATTGCCTAACAGCAAAAGGGCAGAACGCGCAAAGGAAACTTTTACACTGTGTTTGGGAGGGAGGAAAGTGGGGGAGAGAGAGAAAAAAGTGAGAAGATTAAGGTAAATTGTTGTGTTTGGAAAATATTTGAAAAGTGGGGGAGAGGAAAGTTTTTAATTCCCTTAATCCTCTTTACCCCACCAAAATCAATCCTCCCAAAAATGGGAGGAAAGTTGTTAGTTCTCTTATTAAATTTATTAAATGACTCAATTACCCCTCACATAATTTAAAAATTACAATTTTACCTAAACAAAATATTTTAGTAGAATTTATTATAAAGGATAAAATTATTATTTCAACACATTTTATGTTTCTCTCCTCCACTTTCCGCCTTTTCCCAAACAAAAGAATCTATAATTTTCCTCTCTTCTATCTCCTCCTCTTTCCAAACACAAGAGAGGATAGAAAATATTCTCCTCCTCTAATGATCATCTCCTCCACTTTCCTCTCTCTCAAGAATTTTATCCAAACACAGTGTTAAGGTCTAATTGAAGTCCCCGAGGCCTGTTCTGGTTATTTTTATGCCGATCAATACATCACTGAAAGGATTGCAGAGCTAATATGATGAAGTTCTAGTTTGTGTCTACTCTTGAGGCTTATAAGCATTAACTCAAATAGGGGGTTGTGGGGTCGATATAGGTCCTGAATTTGATGCAAATGGAAAGTGGAAATTATATGATTTGCTATAATCAACTTGTTCTTGCAATGCATGTTGCTAGACAGTCTCCGTTATCATGGCTTCTATTTACTGTGGTTGTTTCAATTTTGCTTCAGCCGGAGAGGCCAATTATAGTGAAACAAGTCATTGTGTCTACTCCATCAATCCTCGGTTGAAAAGTTTCTCTGACTGGCTGCTGGACATTATAGCCACTGGAGATTTGGATGCATTCTTTCCTGCAGCAACCCGTGAGTATGCTCCATTAGTTGAGGAGGTGTGGAAGGATCCTGCTATACAGGCAACATATAAAAGAAAAGATCAGCTTCCCTTCCTTCCTGATGTTGCAGAGTACTTCTTAAGCCGGGTAATTAATTTCAGTGCCAGTAATATACTTCTGAGTTTTATGTTGGACCTTTTTTAGGCTAGTAATAAGGCTGCATTCTTTTGAAATTCTCCAAATCTCACAAATGTAAGAACCTTGTTCACTGGGATACCCTTTTCACCTCTTCAGGCTAGCATTTACTTCATTCAATTTGTATAGCTTAGTGAGCCCTTCCTAGTTACCAACTTTCTTGTTTGGACATTCTATTTCTATCCTTCAGTTGACATGTTTTCAGATAATCTGACATACTTAAAGGGCATCTTAGATGTTGAATGACAAAATAATGCAATATTCCTTCTTTCAGGCTGTTGAGGTATCCAGCAATGAATATGAACCTTCTGAACGCGATATTCTCTACGCAGAAGGCGTTACCCGAGGAAATGGTCTGGCTTTTATAGAATTCTCGCTCGATAATCATAGTCCAATGTCTGAAATATACACAGACAATCTGGAAGCTGCACCACCGCCTCTGAACAGGTATATATATAACAAAAGAAGATTCTTCTGCAACTTGCATGCTAGAGCATTCTCTTTTGTTGAGACTCTCCTGTAGATTCTTCTTTCAAAATTTACATGCTAGTTTCCAAAAGAGTTAGCATCATTCATTGTCATCCCTTTAACCTTCGGTGGCTTGGATCAACCATAGCTTGCAAAATTCCACCCCTCATGCCCAGAATTACCGAGAACACAAATCAAATATATTTCAGTAAGCAATTACAATTTTCTTTTCCAAAAGATTGTAATTGCAAAGGGAAAGAACTCATATTACAGTATGGTGATTCCTCATATCCTTTTTGATGTTGGCTTCTTTGTTTTCAGATACCAACTTATTCGAGTAAATGCAAAGGGAATGAATGAGGGATGTAAATGGGTTGAAATGTTTGAAGATGTTCGAGTGGTAGTTTTCTGTGTGGCCCTTAGTGATTATGATCAAACGTGGCTTTCTCCTGAGAATAGCGGCAGTGGTTCATTACTTCAAAACAAGATGATGCAGAGCAAGGATCTTTTCGAGGCAACGATTAAGCACCCCTGTTTTAAAGACACACCTTTTGTCTTGATACTTAACAAGTACGACCTGTTTCAGGAGAAGGTTAATAGGATGCCCCTAAGTGCCTGTGAGTGGTTTAGCGACTTCAGTCCAGTGCAGCCTCACCACAACAGTCAAACGCTTGCCCACCAGGCTTATTTCTATGTTGCAATGAAGTTTAAAGACCTCTATACTTCCTTTACGGGTCGCAAGCTTTTTGTGTGTCAAGCTAGAGCAAGGGACCGGTTGACAATTGATGAGGCATTCAAATACATAAGGGAGGTTGTCAAATGGGATGAGGAGAAAGAAGATAATTACTACGTTGGGCCCGAGGACTCGTTTTACAGTACTGACATGAGCTCCTCGCCATTTGTTAGGCAAGAGTGAAGTACTGAAATTGTAAATCCATATGCTTTGATATTAGACAGAATGGTAGAAAAAGGTGAAGTGCTCTCGGCTCTTTCAAATAAGGTCAAATTGTTTTGTTTCATTTATTGTTGTAAGCGATTTTAATGATGATGTGTTGACATAATTGGAGGCATTACTGGTTGAATCTGGTTTTGTGCTTCTGATGTGGAGGGTTCTTGGCAAACATTGTATTCTTGGTCTTACATTTGGTACAAACATGATAGAGATTTTGTACTTTATCAAGCTGGTCAGGAAGGCATTGAATGTAGCGTCCGTCCTTCACTGATGGTGTCATGGAAGCATTTAATCCTGGCCATGAGTGATAACGTTCGAGTTGCGGATACCTCTTTGTGAAAATAAAGTTAAGGTTGCAGCTTGCATATGTTTGATGTCTTTTCAGATCTTACAAATGTGGGAAGCTCGTAAATTGAGTCGACTTTCTTCATATTTTAATAACGTTTGACTCTGGTGAATGTATTGCTCCTTGGATTACAGAGAATTTGGTAAGACTGCTGGACTTTCTTTGATACGGTGAAAAAAATTAAACAACACCAACAAAAAGTGATTTCTCGAATAAAACTTGATCATATCTGCTTCTACTAAAAGGGGAATGACGATTCGCATGCGATATTAACCTCTACCATTGAAAAATGTCCTAAATTAGCAAAGATGGTTTGTACAATAATTTGTATCAAAATTGCCACACAAGAGTCTGAAATGCTAATTCCTCTTAATGAGAACACAATCATAATCCAACGAGTGAGCTTGATGGACTTGCAACCTTAATAGCATGGGAGCAACTTGAAAATCTGTGTGAACTATCAGTCTTTTTATTCCTTGGTTCCGCACAACTTTTAGTCTATTCACCTAAGGCTATAAGTTCAACTACTGTAGTGGATCTCACTTTCATGAAATAAAAGTCACCCGCTTGGCGGAGCTATCCCCAACAATTTTGATAGACGAACCTGAGTTGCCCAAGCTAGTTACATCAACATTAAGATTGTGTTGAGATGAGATCTTAATAATAGTCGAAGTAATTGAAGGCAGTAGTCTCCAAATGAGGGAACTGGAGTTTGAGCTCCAATTTACATCAACATTAAGATTGTATCGAGATGAGATCTCAATAATACTTGAAATAATTGGAGGCAGTGGTCCTCAAATGAGGGAACTGGAGTTCAAACTCCAATTTTTCACTCACCCTCTTTCTTATATGATCTTATCATATCTTCTACAAATAAACTAAAAAAAACATTGTCACGGGATATAGATGGTGCCCATTGTGACACGATCTCCCTCTCCTTGTCCTGTCCTCTCTCAAACCAACCATAATAGTCTCTTATCTCCATTGCAAAGCGCACACATTTGTTGGCAAAAGTAAACCACATCCAATACGCCATCATCAAAGACTTCCATGTTTTCTCTGCTTCCACAAATATAAAAAATATTGTAGCTAGGACATGACATCACCTTTTCATAGGCCCCGACTCCACATATTTATCGTCCAACACAATCAGCAAATATTATGGATATGATTTTTTTTTTATAATTTTGATATTAATTTAAATTGCGCATGACATATGTCCAATGCACTAATTAAAAATGTCTTATCTAAATCTTTTTTTATTTTTATTTTTTATTAAAAATATTTTAGTATATGGGATGGAGGCATTTTAGATGCAAATATAAATACACATCTCTTAGAATTGTTTATCTTCCTTAACCAATAAATGGGAATAGAGTTATTGAAATCTCCTGATGACCAAGCAAAATATCTTGGGAATCCCCCTATTTGTCGGAATAAGCCGGCCATAGTCCGATCAATAAAAAAAAAAAAATAAAATAAAAGAAGAAAAGGTCAAGCCTTCTTTAGAATATTAATTCGCTAAACAAGGTTGAGCAAGTCTTCAGGCCTTAGATAGCTTGTATATTTCCACGTACCACATTTATTAAATTGCTAGATAATTATAAAACCTATTATTTAAGCAACACACTCTCCCTCATCACCAACCACCTAAAACCACAAAACACAGCTTGACTCATCGGAAAATCCTTGCCTTGGCTATTTGATATCGAACACAAAATCACCCCCCCAAAAAAAAAAAAACTGGAATTTTTTCAATTCGAAATCATGGCAAAATAATTGTGCTCTATTTACTATTTTAAATATTGTTAATAATTATTTTGAACGTTATGAGTAATTGCCTTTTTCAATATTGATTACAAATGCAAAACAATTGTCCTTTATTTGCTGTCTTAAATATAGTTAATAATTGTTTTGAACGTTATAAATAACTACCTTTTTAATATTTGTTACAAATTTATTAGAATTATCATCAATTACCAAGTTGCCATTATCTAATAATTGTCATTTATTAGAATTGACTGCAATTTTATATTGTCTACCTAAAATTTTTTGAATGGCAACTTTTTTAAAACAAGTTGTCAACTACGTTACATCTCATTAATTTCAATTTTTTCCTAAACAAGCTATCAACAAGCCTTTTTTCACATATAAATAAAGATGAATAACATATGCCAATAGAGGAAATGTCAACAGAAGATTGCAAAATGAAATTCATACTCTCGAGCATACTATCATTGCATTGTTTGACTGTCATGCCAGTAAGAAGATGGGTATCACACTACCCATTTCCCTCCATACAAAAATGAAACTACTTTCAAATTCTAATTTACTTATTTATTTATTTAGTTAGTGAACTTCACACTGTATGTTAAGTATACCATTGTAGCTTTAAAATCAGACGTGTAAAAAAAAAAACAAGATTTCTCATCTTAACAAGATATGAGTCTTATGTGTACAGACAAAAGCAGATCAAGAGAGGCAAGGGAATACTCCATAACTCCTTTACAAGAGCTATCTAAAGAGATGCTGGAATTGCATACATGCAAATTTAAATTCCTAAAAACATGAGGCAATTCTTTTTATTTTACAATCAGATTTGTTGAAGTGCATCTCCTTCTATTCAATTTTTTGCATGTTTAAACTTAGTATATGTTCCCAAAAATAAAAACTAAAAAACTCTTGTTGATTGTGAACTCATGTCCAGTTAAAAAAAAGTAGGGCAAATGCTTATTATGACTTGGCGGGTGAAAGTTAGTATTTTGATTTAAGATTTGTTTTTGCTTCAATTTATGCTTAGGGATTTATGTATTCTTGGGTTTGACTATTTTATAAATATATAGAAGTATTGTCACTGCCAATTAGCATGTATTTGTTTTCTCTAATTATACAAGTGATTAAAAGTTTATGCGTTTTGTTGAAGCATATTTTTTCCATGATTTTGTTGAGCAATTGAGGTAGAATAATTCTCTTTCATTTGCTTTGCTCATAATTTCAAAACAAATTAAATTTCAAAGACCAAAATATATATTCTAAAATCAATTCACTATGAAATATACTATTTTGATTCCTTTACCTCAAATATTTTTTCAATCAATTTTTGCCTCCAAAATTCTTTATTCATATAATTTTCAAGCTAATGAATGTAAACACTTACTTAGCAAACTAACAAAATCAATTTTTAATGATTTAATTGTTATAAAAAATAAATAATAACTATTTAAAACCCGCGCAATACACAAGTTGATCCCTATATATATATATATAAAATATTAAATATTAATTTTATCAATTCAATTAATTAATTAAATTTTAAATTTTTGAACCTTTTGATTTAATAACTGATTTAATTTTTAAAACCTTCTACAGATCACAAAAGTCTCCACGGAGTCTCACAAACCATTAGACTAAAAATACCGAACCAAAAGGAGCACAGGTGTATTTGCTAACCTTCCCCTTCTACTTGGACGAGCACCTCTATCAGTGGGCCCACCAAGATCAAGAGATGAAAAATATGCCAGCCCACCGCATTTATTAAATTATTAAATGTAAAAACTATTATTTTATCATAACGAAAAAAAAAAATGAGAAGACTAATCTAAATTATAGTCTACTAAAATAAATACCACGGCATACGTCTACATATTCTTAGGGGTTAGGTCACAACCCCCAGCTGCTCACTCCCAGAATCTGGCACCACCTAAAATCCCGGCAGATTGATCGGAAAATGCTCGCCGTCATTTGTTGCCATCGATATTAAACCGTTCAGAATGGTGCCGAAAAGTGTTTTCCGGTCACTAAGGTGCCGTTTTGCTTTTGGGTCTGCTCCTCGCATCCTTCCTTATCAAAACAACTACTTTGATAGTCTGAGAGAAAGGTTTTGAAAGAGACTGATAAGAGAGAACTGTGCGTTTGAAAATTGGAAATCTTGATGATGTGCTAACTATCTTAATTTGCAGTGGAGTCTCTAAATCATCTATTATGTATTTGTTGAGTTTAGTTAGAGTCAGTTTCCTAATTGTCACGTGTATGCTTCTATAAAGGATCATAATAGTAAAATGACCCATTTTCGTTCTAGCATTTCACCTTCTTTGTTCTGCCTTGTTCCGTTCTTTTAGAGTTTCGACTCTTAATTCTTTTTTCTTTCTAACTTCTGGTCGGAGCCCTTACAATATTTTTCAATTTGATTTAGGCTTAGGTGGGGCTTTCTTGAATTTCCCTGTTCATAGTCTATTGATTCTGGTGTTTTCTATCTTTTTTTTTGTTTTTTTTTTTCTCTCTCTAGAAACTTGTGGTGAATTGTGACGAGTTGGTTTCTGTTGAAATATTTCACTTTTATTGCATTGAAGAGGTAAACTAACTTCATAAGTTGTGATAAAACCTTACCCATAAAAGAAAAGTGGAACCTACCTTTATGTTTTTCTATGAGTAAGTTTTTGAAAGAGTGCATTTGAGTTTTATTTTTTAAAGAGTAGAAAGATAAGTGTTTAGTAAATTTTTTATTACTATTATTTGATTCTGTTTATTTTTTTATTTGACTCTCTAATTGAAAAATAATTCTAAATTACTTTTGATTGTTTTTTGGATTACTTTTTACTTTTTAATATTAATAATAATTATATGGATTAAATTATCCTTAACGAATATATACATAATTTTATTATTATTATTTTTACTTATCACATGAATTAAATATATTAATTTATTTTATTAGTATTTATATAACTTTAATAATTTCTTTTTTCAACTATTCTTAAATAATATTTTTTTACTTCAATTTTCTTTAATACAGACACTTATAAAAAAATTTTAAATATAATAATTTTTAGTATTTAGTAAAAATTAATATATTTTTTTAAAAAGTTAAAAATTAAGTAAAATAATTTTTAATATTATTTATAAATATTATTCTAAAAATATAAAATTATAAAATATAAAAATAAAAATTTTAATATGATATATTTATATAAATTATATATCTAAATCAGATGTTTTATTATTAAATAATAATAATAAATATAAAATTAATTAAATATTTTATTAATTTTATTAATAATTAGTAATAATAAATAAGAATCAACAATTAGTAGTTAAAGCTTTTCAATTATCGTCTTGAGGGAAATTTATTATTCAAAGTCTCGGCGCCATCCGTCCGGTGCAATTAGAAATTTATTATATTATTATCTATATTATAAAAATAATATTTATATAGGGGCATTTTAGACAATTCTCTCTATATAATGATTATTGCTTTTTAGCTGCTTTGTGGAAGAAGAAATTGAGTGTCAAAATAAGAGCGCTTCGTCAATAATTCAGTGCTATAATTTTATTGTGCGCAGATTTAGAGGGTGTTTGAATTAATTTTTAAGGAAATATATTTATATTTTATTTTTTAAAAATAAAAAGATAGATATTTGATAAATTTTTTAATATTATTGTTTGATTTTTCTTATTTCTTTATTTAACTTCTTAACAGCAGCCGATTAAAAAATAGTTCTAAATTATTTTTTACTATTTTTTAGATTACTTTTCACTTTTTAATATTAATAATAATTTATATAGACTAAATTACCCTTAAAGATATTTATATAACTGTACTATTATTTTTTTTACTTGACACATGAATTAGATATGTTAATTTATTTTATTAATATTTATATAATTTCAATAATGTTTTTAAAATATTCTTAAATAATATTTTTTTCACTTCAATTTTCTTTAATATTAACATTTATAAAAAAAACATAATAATTTTTATTATTTAATAAAAATTAATTTTTTAAAAAAAATTGAAAATTAAGTAAAATAATTCTTAATATTATTTATAAAATATTATTCTAAAATATAAAATTATAAAATATAAAAATAAATTTTTAATATAATATATCTACACAAATTATATGTCTAAATTAAACATTTCATTATTCAACAGTAATAGCAAATATAAAATTAATCAAATACTTCATTAATTTTATCAGCAATCAGCAACAGTAAGTAAGAATCAGTAATCAATAATTAGCAGTAATAATCAGTAATAATAATATTTAACAGTTAATCCAAACATGCCCTTAATCAAATATACGAATGCAAAATTTTATTTGCCAGCTCAACAAGCCGTTCTTCAACTTTTTTCGTTTTTTAACTTGGTGACAGTTTTCCTGTATTAAAAGCTTAAGAGTAAGATTGTGTCGTGCTAAGATTCTTTATCACAAACCTTTGGTATCCATTATTTGTAAAAGAATAAAGATAAATATTATGAATGATTTTTTATCTAATTTTATAAAAAAATTTTAAATTTTATGTTAACACTAAGTTTAGTTAGGTTTTAATTTTTAAAAATAAAGTATAATTACCAAAAATAACTTGCCACATCAACAAAAAAATTCAAATCATAAAAAGTCGTGAAAAAACTTTTATACTATATATCACTAGTTTTTATATAAAATTGCAAGCGTACGTGCTTGATATAAAAAGTTATAATTCAGAGAGATTCTGTGTCCTTTAATCTGTCATTGATGATGCAAAACAAGCTTATGGATTCAATGTTTTTTTTTTTTTTTGAAATGATCTTAGACTTCAATAACCTAAAAAATGTACGGTCATATATTTTTTTAGAAAATTTTTAATTTGACTGTATTTTTATTTGTATAGGGTTAAATTATAATTTTGTTGTACTCATAAAGAGTAAAATTAACAAATATTTTTTTTTTTGTTCATTTACTAAAAATATTTCTCCAACCACAAATTTAACAATCACAATGGGATTTGACATCGTTGAGAAGTAAAATGATGCATAATACCCAACGTTCCAATCAATCATGAACCACGAAAACAATCACCACGGGGATTTATGCTAGATTATTCCAACTAATTAATGAAAAGAGCCACATTTAAGGTTTGATTTGTCAGCTACGTTGCGACCGACCTTTTCAGTTTCGAATTAATTTTTTTGTAAAATTTATTATTTCTATTGTTGATCATACAAAATAGGTGAGATGGTAAAGATAAAAGTATATTGGGTTGTGACAATTTTGGATGACAATTATAAAAAAAAAGAAATATACAAATTAGTGAAATTGACTAAATACACACTTACCCCTCATTGAGAACAGAAACTTTTACTTTCAGCTTTTGTTCCCCTTTTTATTTTATTAAAAACCAAATTATTTGGGTTTGTTGAAGATTCAAGCCTTGAATTGATAGAGTTGATAAGGTCAATTCCACGTATGGAGCAAAATTCATTGGGGCCGAGATAATTGGATCACTAATCCTAAAAAGGAGAAATCTTCTATCGGAATAAGCTTATCCGCTTAACAACCTGGAGGCGGATGGAGCCTTTCATATCACATTTCCGCGTATCATATCGCATTTGTTAAATTATTTCCAGGGATGAGCAAGTCTCCCGGGATCAAATATTCGGATCCCACTACATTATTTAAGTTAGTTATCAAACAGAAGAAAATTCTATTATTTAAGTTTGCTCAAAATATTGTTTTTTCAACGTTCACAACTCAACAACTTACTGCTCGTGTCCTGGGAATGGTCACTTATTTTGATTTTTCACCTCATGGTGCTGTTACTTATGATAGCATTTTAAGAGTAAGAGAGGGCTTTATTCCTTAACAAAACTACATCTTTTGTAGTCTACGTAAAATGGTCTGCAAAAAAACTGACACAAAAGAAATATCTGTTTCGGAGATCGAAATATCTGAAAATCTTGATGATATTTTAAGTGTAAGTCTGTCATATCTCTGCTTTCGCATGTATTGGCACTCCTACCTGGGTTTCCGTGGCGATCGGGATGATCAACAAGATGGTGCCGATAATGAGAGCGGAGATGGTGTGGACAGGGGGAGGGGAGAAAGTGGTTCACTGTCGACCGAGCAGGCGGACAGCGGCATGGAGGTGGTGATAATTTCATGCATGTAAGAGCATGGTTCCTTTGGTTTCTTAGGTCCAGGAACAGTATCATAGAAAGGAGCTTTGTTGATATGTGACTATTGACAAAATTTTGACTTTTGGTTTATTTTGGTTTATATTTGCATTTTACATCCTCTTTCTTCATTAATCAACATTAGGGCCTCACGTTTTTTGGTTTATATATTTAACAGCAAATTCAAAATTAATCAATTTTTTCATTTATTTTTTACTGTTCAACAGTGGCAATTAGCAAAGAAATACTGTGCCAAACATCATGTCCATCTCATTGTCATTGCTGTACACACTGTTGAATTAAAATCCTGAATTGTCCCCCCCCCCCTCTGTCTCTCTCTCGTCTAATTTGTTGACCCTGGAGCAACTTTGCAGGTAATGGTGCCACAGTCGCCAATTCGTTCGCATGAGAATCCAACTACTAGATCGGCGCATTGCATATTTGGTCTAGGAAGCTCGCACTATTGGTTCCTCAGAGGATTATAGACATTATAAAGGTGCGGGCCAAATCCACATTTTGAAACGAAAAAGATCGGCGGCTAGAGAGAGGAGGACAGAAGAAGTGTCAATAATGCAACAATAAGGAATATTTTTGTAACAACGTTAATTTGCATATTTTATTAATCTTGTTGCAGAAATCAGTTTGACCGTTACATTATTGACACTTCTTGTGGTCAATTCCCTCTGTCCGTACACCGGTGCACATTTTGAAATACCAGCGATGAAGCAGCCAAGGTCATTGATGGCATTATTATGACGTCATATGGACCGACCTTCTTCACTGGTCGATGAGAAGGGCATCCTACAACTCCTCCTCCGATCAGGCATCTGGCTTTGTTTCTTAGGTTTTCATCTCGGTCCGATTGGAAGAATCTTAGCAGTGGGAGCAAAGAATGTTGTGTTCGAGACTCAAAACTCCTCCTGGAAAAGGGATCGGAAATCAAAGAATTCCATCTTCTAGAGTTGCCTCCACACGAACTTTCTCCTGTACAATCATTATCATCATCATTCATGAGTTCTATATATAGATTATACTTTGTGAGATTTCTCGGGTGGAATCGAAACCTTGATATGTTGTATAATTACTTGAAGTGCAACTTTGTTGTGGAGCTCATATATAATTACAGTACAAGAACTTTAATACATTGAATTATGCTTGGGTTTGATAGCAATAATCAAAAGAAAATTATTGAGTGGTCTATAATTTAACTTTTTTTTAGCGGTTAAATAAATAATTTTTGTTACCGATATTATAATATGTTTTTAATAATTTCTCTAACATTAGTATGTAATTTGTATTAAACGCATGCTTGAGTATGTTAGGCGTAATTTTCCCAGATTAAACATGTGTCCAATAAAATTAAGCGAAATGTTGCAAGGGCAGGGGGCTGGGAGCCGTTGCTTGCCGTAGGAAGAGGAGAAGCGGGAAAGATGGAGTGGTGGGACCCATATTTTTTCTTTTTAGTTTAAATAATTGAGTTGATGAATATAAGAAATTAATTTAACGTAGAACAGATTAAGTAAAGAGATTTATTAAGTTTAAGTGTACATGAGTTAAGGTTTATATATAATAAATATATGTGTATAAGAGTTAAAATTGATGTGTAATATATTTAATTTTAAAGTGCAGTACATATGATTTGAAAAAAAAAAAAAAAAGAATAAATAAAAAATTACCTCGTTATTTTCTATTAGCCTTCCGGCTTTTCAGCCGTGGCCGTGGATCGCGGCGCTTAAATTAAAGCACCGAATTGTTGTGGCAGCACTCTTATTTTGACACTCAAATTCTTCTACCACTTAGCTGCTAAAAGTTAAAAAATTTGAATCTATTTTCATTCAAATTTTTAGTTTTTGTTCATAATTTTAAAAATTTAAATTTACTTATATTCAAATTTAGAGTATTTGTATATGATTTTAAAACTTTATGTAGTATGCACTCAAAACAAAAGAAATTTGAGTCTACATGTCATTAAGTGATTCTAAAGAAAATTAATTTTGTTTTTTTAAATATATGTACTCAAATTGAATTTCGTTTTGTACATTAAGTGCATCATCATATTTAGAAAATTGAATTTAATTTTTTAAAATGATTGACTTTGGATTCTTTTTGACATTTACATTTTCATTTTATGAAAGTCCATATTTCAACATATACTTGAATTTCATTTTGTTATTTTTTATTTAAAGGAGATCCTACATACATGCCTATATCATTTAATAAAAATATTCATGTAACAAAAATATTTGAAAAAAAGTGGGTGGCGGATAGAAAAAAAAAAAAAAAGTAACAACGATGTCAAACACAAGAAGGTTCGACGAATCCAATTTTTAGCTGTCAGGAATATTGCAACCATAAATTCAATATTTGATCAGACAGAAGCCATGATTCATGCTTTCAAACTAGTCACTGATTTCATCCAAGAGGTTGGAGCACTGACCGTAGAACTTGAGGTATGGTTGTCATTGTGATTTATGGATTATTGTATTGTTTATTATAAGGTCTATTTGTTTATTTGTTTGCAATAAATTGTGTATGTAGATTCAGTTTCTTCTAAATAACATTTTAACACAAAACAATACCACAATGTGCATGATCCGCGGGTACAAAGGGAATTTGCAAGCCCAACAAGCCCTTTCTAAATTTTTCCGTTCTGTAACCTGGTGATAGTTTTTGTATATTACAAGCTCAAGAGTAAGATCTTGTCATCCTAAGATTCTTTATGGCAAACGTTTCGCATCGATTATTTATAAAATTGTAAGCATATGTGCTTGATATAAAGAATCATAGTTCAAAGAGATTCTATGCAATTAATTTGTAGTCGATGATGCACAACTATTCAATCTAGAATTTGTATATATAAAATGATTTTAGACTTGAATCGCCCAAAAAATATGCGGTCTTACAATTTTTTTCTTGTTCATCTACTAATTAAAAATATTCCTTGGATCTCAAATTTTACAATCTGAATAAGATTTCACATCATTAAGAAGAAAACGATTGGTGACTCCCAACATTCCAACCGACCATGAACTACGAAGACAATTACCAACACGGGTTTATGCAGAATTATTGCAACTAATTAATGAAATGGGCCACGTATAAGGTCGATTCCTCAACTATCTTGTATCTGATTTTTTTCCCTTTTTTTTTTTTGAACATCAATCAAAATCTTATTCATAGCATCCATGAAAAATTGGATACTCATACCAAAAAAAACATCAGTGTGTACAATTAGGAGCTAAGCAACTCAGCAGCCCCATGTAAACAAAAATAGCAGTTTCAAGTTGCAGGAAGGTTTGATTCCTCAACTATCTCGTATCTAATTTTTTCAGTTTTCAATTACATTTTTATGAATTTTTATTTTTATTTTTATTTTTTATCTTACAAAATAATTGGGTTGGTAAGATAAATGTATATCAGGGGTGCGAGTGTATCTGATCGTAATTTAAAAAAGATATATACTAAAGAGTGAATTGTTCTAAATGCTACTCAACACTCATTGTCTTGAAGCAGTTGCTTGAAATTGGATTTTGAGTTTGAACAGTAATATATAGCATAAAGGTTTTTTTCACACTTTTTCATAAATTAGTTTTTTTTTGTTGATGTGGTAGGGAGTTTTCTGTAATTTTACTTTATTTTAAAATTAAATCCTATGAATACTTAGTATTACTTTAAAATTTAGAAGTTTTCGTAATGTTTATTTTTATTATTTAAGTTTTTATTCCCTTTCTTATTTTACTAACAAATAAAAGTATTTTATAAAAAAACATATTTTTTGAGTTTGTTGAAGATCCAAAAGAGCAAGTCTTCTTTCAGGATAAGAGACGTATCTGCTAAACAGCATGGAGGCCAGAGCAAATATTTTGGGGAAGAGGAAGTTTATCTTGGGGCGCAATATACGGATGAGGCTATTATTTAAGTTTTTTTTTTCTCCCAACACAAGGTATCTCCACACACTTTACGTGTAAAACTAATTCTCACTATCGCAGTACTAAGATTGCCGCTTTCATCGTGCGAGCATCTTAATGCAAAAACTTGTGTTACTATAGATTGTTCTTAGACAAATTTCAAGACGTTTAATCACTCGAATCAACTTATTAAGTTGAGGTTATTATTTAAGTCATTAAAAAAAGGAAACCTTGTATTTAAGTTTAGCTCAGGATAAGGTTTAGCCAGATTGTGTCATGTTTGTTTATAAAAAAAAAAAAGTCGCATTTTGTCACGTAAGATTCTTTATCACAAACATTTTGTATCCATTATTATTTTTAAGTGTACACAAACATTTTGTGCAGTGTACACAGTTAATTTGTAAGCATATGTGCTTGATATAAAGAATCATAATTCAACGAGATTCTATGTAGTTTAATATGTCGTGGAAGATGCACAACTAGCTTATCTATTCAATCTAAAGTCAGTTTATATAAAACGATCTTAGATTTCAATAGCCAAAAAAATGTGCAGCCGCACATATTCTTTCTTGTTATTGATAATTTGCTAAAATATTTCTTGAATATCAAATTTTATGAACGAGAATAAGATTTCACGCGTAGACAATCGCCAAAACGGATATATGTAGGATTATTGCAAGTAATTAATTAATGAAAAGGGCCACGTATAGGGTTTGATTTCTCAACTACCTTTCGTCTGATTTTTTTTTTTTTTTTGAAATACTTTTTTGTGAAATTTTTTATTTTTATTTTTAGGTACTTGTTAATTTTATTTCTTTTTTTGTAAGTAAAACTAACTCATAATCTAATATCATTTAAATATTATTTTTAATTTTTTTTATTTAAGTGAATCTCACTTATTTTGTGGTGTAAAATTATCAATAAGTTATACTTACTTAAAAAAGAGAGTCAAAATATAAATCCCCCTATTTTTATCATACAAAATAGTTGATGAACACAATCTAAAAATACAAATTAGTGAAATTGACGTAAATGCACCCTCACCACTCGTTGATGAACACAAACTCTTACTTGATGGTATCACTGCTTTCAGTTTTTATTTTCCTTTTGATTTTGTTCATTTATTTTACAAAGTTTTTTACAAAAAAAAAAAAACCATATTGTTTAGATTTGTTGACGATCCAAATGAAACTGATAAGGTCAATTCCACAAACTGAGTAAAAGAGACTGGAATCTCCCATATTCTGGGGATGAGCAAGTCTATCGGAGAGCAAAATGGGATTAGGAGGCTATTATTTAAGTTTATCTCAGAATATTGTGTTTTCCACAATATCCACAACTGAACCATCTAGTACCGCTCCTCTGACTCGCCCCTTCTTACTATCATTTCGAAATTAACATTTAGCCAAGTCTGTCTTCTTTCAGAATGATAGGTCTACTTATGTTTGTTTAGCCCCCTGTTCATCCTGTTACCAATGTTGTTTTGAGAGAAGAGACGAGTTCATTCCTTTATCAAAAGTACAGCTCTGGTATTCTACATGTTGATCACCCTCTATTTTAAACTCAAGCCATATTTCTTCCACCGTTTGAATTTGATCACTATTTGAGCTGTTGCGTCCACAGGCAAGGCTAAGCATGTCCAAATTACAATTTCCAATGACTTTCTGTTTTATTATCTTTCAAGACTTGCTTATTGTCGATGACTCATTTTTATGTTTTTTTTTTGGGGGTGGGGGGGGGGGGGGGGGGGGTGTTGAAATTTTGGTGTAGTTACCGGATTCTATAAATCTTGATGACGTTCTAAGTACAATTTGCACCAACCCTAAGTAGGTAGATGAGGTAAGAGGCTGAAAAACATAATGTTAACTCAGACACCGATCTTATATATACAGCTGGAAGGGGCCCGGAATCGCACAGGTTGACATCCACGAAATATGTATGGTAAGCATGGTGGAAATCATTCTACTAGAAGAGATAATTTTTTTAGAAAAGAATATAATCAGCTTATTTTTCTTTGTTATTGTGCTTTTTATAAACGAAAGGTTCAACAAAAGCTTCAGGATTTTGTGGCAGAAGACGGAAAGGGTCAGCTGCGGCGAAGAAGCAGACTGTATTTGTGCAAGATGTTAGCAAAAAGTAGGAAGAATAAGCAAAATTGTAAAATATATGTACATCGTGAGACTTAATGTATATTAAAGCTTATTATCGATGAGAAGTAGTTTTCCAGCACTCCCATATTCCGATCTCTCTTCTTTTCTCTGCTGCAAGCATACTTCCTCCTTGGCATGTCAATTTAGATATATTATTTTTTTGATAAATCATGTTGATTTAATTTAAACGTTAGAAACAATAATTTTAAGTAATATTTTCTCCTTTCAATTTCGAAACAAAATGCCCACTCAGCATAGCTATTACAAAATTGGAAGGAGAGAGCTAGAACATTTTCCTCTCGTATCTCTCTTCATAGGATAGACTTTACATATAATTAACTATGAATTACCGATTTTCATTCCCATTTATCTATGATAATCAATTAGTGAGATTTTTTCTCATCAAGTACAATTCAACATTGTTGTTCAAAAAAAAAAGTACAATTCAACATCAGCAAAACGAGGAAGGCCATCACCCATTAACAATTTGTCAATTCCTATCTTTTTCAATTTTTCTGCTCTTGGATTGTTAACATGTGGCAAGCTTTCTTCTTTCATATTTCCCGTTGGATTTGGGGAGGATTTTCAACAATTTGTGTATGGTTCTGCAGCAATAGCCATAGATATATTTAATGTGTTAACTAGACACAACTTGTTGCGTTCATAAACAAGAGTCAAAATTATAATCAATGTGCAAAAGCTTTTGCTAAAGTTTAGAATTTTTTTTTTTTGGACTAAAGTTTGCACTATTCAACACAAAAAAAACAGAAAAAATATTTTTTTCCTACTTCTAATTTTTCATTACATTTTTAGTAGAAACATATATTAATAGTAGAAATGAAATGATGTAACCTAGCTATAGAAAAATTAAGTGCACACCCATAGATTAAAACGCGATAAACACGCAGTAATTTAAACCGTTAGATTATAAAAAGTGTATTAAATTTAAAAAAATAAAAAATAAATAAACTGTTAAATTAACTATATACTTTCTGCGTACCACATGTACGTCTCCACTGCATACCACATGTATGTCTCCACGTAATCAACCTCATCTGATTAAGGATTAACTGCCCGAGACGCTACCATAGTACAAGGCATTAATTTGTTTTTTGTTCCCATAGACGCTACCATAGTAAAAATGAAAATAAGCGAACAACCAGAAGCAATAATTTGTTCCCTCCATGTAGTTGGTTCACTTTGAATGAATCCAAGTTAAAGTCCCAATATATCTCTTAACAAGCATACCCTGTTCTTTTCAATTGATTCATGGTCTCTCAGGGCACAGGAACGGGAAACCGACATATCTAAGTGAAAAGGTACACAAGCTGCTCCTTCAAGAGCATTGATCCATGAAAAGGATTCTGCAATATGAAATGGAACCATAAAAAGTTCGGCCAACCGTCCACGCTTCCTAGGCTAGTCTCTCTACTTTGCAGCCTCTGTATGTTTCCATTTCAGATCACGCGATTGTTAGAATGGGCAGAAAGGAAACCAGGAACTGAAGATAGGAAAATCATGTCGCAACCAGATCAG